>OY728138.1:1447999364-1449199364 GCA_963277665.1 Viscum album
TTAGTATTGTTTAAGGATAAAACTTTTTTTATATTGTTGACGGGATGTTATAATAATATAGCTCTAGAAAAAGGACAACCTGCAGGACGGGCGACAGCCCATTGCGTCGGACAAGGCTGTGGGAATCGAACCCACAACCGAAGTGCGACTGGCCTTTATCGCCTACCACTGGCCTACAGGAAGTCCCTGTTTAGTAGAAACTAGTTTTATTATATTAAACAGCATGATATATGAAGTATAAGTCCATTTTAGGAAGCATATATTATTAATCTCACTATATATGGACTTATGTATTTTTTGATAACTTTTCTAACCTTTTGTTTGACACAGATGGAATGACCCATCATTCTATCACATGATCTGCTAACACATCACGAATGACAAATTCAACTTCATTTCTTTAAGAGATGGAGTGGAAATTGTCCAAAGAACGACAAACGGTGAGACTATACCAAAATCACGAAAGTATTTCTTCTAATTCCAATTTCATCAACTTTATGGAAATGATCTTGAAAACCAAAAATGTTTTCCAAGTGCTCTTATATCTGATGAATCAGATGGTACCTTAGATCGCCACAAATTTATGGTTTTGTGATTGCTGGCTTTTCCATATCCATGTTCTCTACCACTCTCTATCAGAACATGATGGTTAGATTTCTCTTCCATATCCATATTTTCACCTATGTGGAAACCCAATGATTAGTTTATTTGGGTAACCATTACGTTTCATACTTTTGTTTTTAAAGATTGGTTTTGGTATTCCTTTTTACGATGTGGGTTTCTATTAAAGAAACTTTCAAATAGTAAACCATTTATAACCCCGACGAATTTCGAGGGCGAAATTCATTTTAAGGGGGGTAGAATGTAACACCACAAGATTTTATGAATTTCATTAATGTCTTGTGTTGTACGCTACACCAAAAGCAGCTTGCACAACACTCATCCTTGTATTTCCTTGCATTACACACAATCGCGACCTTCCTCGATAGCGTGTGTAGTACGTAATACTGAGTTTCACTAAACAACGATATGCTATTAAAATATTATTAAAAACTAGCTGTTATGAATAGTAATAACCAATTTTTGAAATTTTGTAAATTTTATTTTTCAAAATGGACTTCATTTATGGATTCGGAATATCGAAATTATCTTAGGGTGAAATTTTGGTACTTTTCGGATAACTTTCATTTTCTGATGAATAGAGAAAAATTACTAAATTTTAATTAAAAACAACCTTTTTAATAGAAATAATTTATAGTGATAAATTATTAATTTGATTGGTTTTAAAGTATATTTAGAATATAATTTTACAATTTAATACAATGTTGGTTATTGGATGTAATTTCACATTTAAACCAGACATAAACAACTGTCAATCTTTTGATAGTTATTATCTCTTAAGAACACGCTATTTGTTTTCACGACGGGAATTAATTTTTAAATTAATTAATGCAACTAATATGTTTTTAATTTGGTAAAATAGACATCATTTTTGAATTCACAATATCAAATATATCTTAGGCCTAAATTTTGGTATTTTTCTGAAAACTTTCAATTTTTGATGAATAGTGAAACCACTAAGTGGTAGTAAAAAAAACGGAATTCTTCATAAAACCTAATTTTACCGCTTCTGTGAGTGGAATTTCAAAAATCAGAGAGACATGGTTAATATTAAGGACTAGAATGTGGTTCAATGAGATGAAAATAATTTTTGGTGAATATTAACTTTTTACTTTTTTTTACCACGGTTAAAAGTAAATAGGGTAATTAAGGGTAAAAATGATATTATTATTACCTTAACACATGTCCTAATTCTATTGGATAAGTGTAATTCGACCAAAAACAACCTTAGAAATAAAATATGATCATTTAAGCCCACTTGGATTAGATTAAGACATTTATTATTAATTTATTTAAAGAAGCGTTAAAATAGTTAAAATCAAAGTTTAATAAGTAAATAATTTTTAATATTGGGTTATACATAAGATAAATTCGACTATAAATATTCATTAGCAAGCTAAAAATATTTCCTATATAATGGTATTTTATTTTTAATTTTTAGACATTAAATAATTTAATTTATTTATGATACAACGATGATGCAGTAATTATCTTATTAATTAAATATTGAAATAATTGATGTTATAAATACCCAAATAAATGTAATTTGAGACTTTTTATGAATTACACTAATTTTATAGGTTAACATGACATGTTAGTATTGATTTAATCAACTTGGTTCGAACTAATCCTCCTGTTATGATTTTCACAAAAATCAATTACTAAATAGTGTCAAAATTGACATAAAATAGTTTTAAAAACAAATACTATATTATTAATTGTTATTTTATTCCTAAAAATCTAATGTTCGACCAAATTACTTATATAAGGTTATATATATTAATAATAAAAAACTTGGTGTTCTTTTGTCTTGATATAGTAAGTTTATTAACCTTATAGTGTAAGAAAACAAGAAGACATGGTAAAAGTTAAATTATCTAACTTAAAGTTAAATCTAAATGATAAGGTTAAAATAGGTACCTAAACTTGTCTAAATTCTATTGGATGAGAGTATTTAGACCCATCCCCACCTTAGCTTCGAAATAAATCAATTTGGAGCTATTTAAAACCGAATTTGGCTTTATAATAAAATAATATTTTTAGTTATTCCAAAGGTACTCCTCTCCTCCCTTATAAAAGGGAACCTCCTCCCTCTCTTCCTCACACCACTTTGAGCCTTCAAGCTCAGACAACCCCTGCCAAATTCCCTTCTCCACTTCCCTAGAAACATTTTAGAGGTTCTGGTCTTCATAAAAGACCAATTTTAGTGCCCTAAAAGGAGATCTCAAAGAGGTGCTTCAAAGAAGAGGTAATGTCCGTTACCGATTCTTTCATCTTTATTTCTTCTTACACTTCTTATTCATAGGTTGTTTCATTATGAAGTAATAACATCAGTATCACTTATATACTGATATTTTATTATAATTATGAAAAAACCTTATTTCACCATCTATCCATCCTACGGAAAACGAAATCATCGCGCGTGCGTACGTACAGAATACCATCTCCACGCCGTGGTGTAATCTATTTTCCACCACCACCTTACATGGATGGGTATAATGGTGTACATAATAACTATATATGATTATTTTAAAGTTATATTGATTCTGAAATAGTATACATACACTCCAATACAATTCCACGATCATGAGAACGATATCATCGCTCGTGCGTACGTACGGACTACCGTCTCCACGACGCGATAAGATTCATTCTCCACGTTAACCATTAATGAATGATTATAAAGTATATATAATAAGTAATCATGAAATATATGACATAATAATTATACTAGATTTATGTGAATATATATGTATTTTATCTACTTAATTACATTCAACTCAATAAGGAAACTAAAACAGCGTTCATGCGTACGTATGACCTACCGTCTCCATGAACGGTGTATTTCTTTCCATTTACTGATTTATTATATATATGTATATTATGAATATATATTATATATAAATCATGTTTTATATTCTAGAATTAATTAATCATGATCTATGTAATCATATGAATAATTACAAGTCAAAACACGGATGACAAATGAAACGATTTTACCCAAAACGCTCTTTAACATGGAATTTACAAAAGAACGGGTAATATAAAGCCATAAGAGAACCATATATGATATCATAACAATGATTATGATTCTGGAATAAGTCAATGACATTATTTAAATCATTATACAGGAGGTTCGGACACATACGAAGCAAATCGGACCTAAGGTAAGGGAAATATCACAATCTCAGTTTTTTTTATCCGAGATTGTTTATACTTTGGTATTTACTGGGGTGTATTTTATCAGCCACATCCATGTTTCCTCAATATGTAATATTATTTCCATCCACCTACAATTGTTTAAATCCAATTTTACCCTTCGGTGAGTTTTTAGTAGAAGATATGAAAGGAATCTTTTGTCGTTTTTCGTACGAGGTACTTTTTGACTTTTCCGACAAAAGTACGAGAAGAATGGTTTTTTAACTTATACATCATGAATGGATTTTTAAAATATTATTTCCAATAATCTTCCTTTAAAATGTTTCAAGTCTATTTTTAATCAAATTCCTTTAGTTTAGAATTGTATGACATGTTAAGAAAGGAAAAGTGTTTTTGAAGTAGAAAGGATATTTTCCTCAAAAATGGAGTTCAAGTGTTTTATCAAAATTATTTTCTATCTAAGATAATAAAGGGTTCTGTTTCTATCCCTATTATTACATGGATTTGATTATGTTGTGATGGAAATATTTTTATGAATCCTTTATCCTATATGAATTGTTTTATGATTCCATGATGATGTTTAGGATTCCCATTTTTATTACATGGGTTATGCAATGATGTATGATTTATGATTTTGTGGCACACATAAGAATGGTATCATTATGAGATGGTTGGGACCTATATCTCCCTCCAATTAATTGGGTAAATATTTTATATCTCATTAGATAGACATGGCTGGAATGGTAGGTTATACCAGTTTAGTGAAACAGGACTGAAACGAGGAGTGAACTCGGTTCAGAAAGGGACTTTGTCCACTAAGATAGTCTTGGAAAAGTGTCTTTACTAATAAGAAATGATTCTCTATGATTATGTGTGTATGCCACAAAGTTTCATGTTTTAATTTATTATTATTGGGATTACATTTCACTACTATGATTTATCCCATTTTATGATATTATGATCTCTTTTGCAGGTTAAGATTTCCAAAATGTTATGTTCTTATGAATATGATGTGTTTGATATTTCTTTTGTTTACCCTTACTGAGCATTTGAGCTCACCCTTTTATGTTTTATTTTCCCCAGGATATAAAGAAAGGTTTTAGGTATAAAAAAAAGAAAGATCTTTATGGGAGATGTTGAAGATCTTTCACCATGATTAGAAGATTACGTTCCAAGTTTCCAAAGACACTAAACTATTACGGTCCTTGTGTGTGTGTTTTTGTTATGTACTAAGTATTCCGCAAAAGTAATGTAATGTCTATGTACGTCAAGCTTCGGGTCTCTACAGTTTTTGTTTCCTTATTGAGTTGAATGGAATTAAGTAGATGAAATACATTTATATATACATAAATACAGTAGCTTTATAATGTCATATATTTCATTATTATTACTTATATATACTGTATAATCATTCTTTAATGGTTAACATGGAGAAATAATCTCATCGCGTCGTGGAGACGGTAGTCCGTACGTACGCACGAGCGATGATATCTTTCCCATGACCGTGGAATTGCATTGAACTGTGTGTATAATATTTCAGAATCAATATCACTCTAAAATAATCATATATAGTCTTTATTTACACCATTATACCCATCCAAGTAAGGTGGTGGTGGAAAATAGATTATACCACGGTGTGGAGACGGTATTCCATACGTACGCACGCGCGGTGATTTCGTTTTCCGTAGGATGGATAGAAGGTGAAATAGGGTTGTTTCATACTTATAATAACATATAATTATATGAGTGATACTGATGTTATTACTTCATAATGAAACAACTAAAGAAGAATAAGTGGATGAAGAAATACAGATGAAAGAATCGGTAACGGACATTACCTCTTCTTTGAAGTGCCTCTTTGAGACCTCCTTTTAGGGAACTAAAATTGGTCTTTGAAGAAGACCGGGACCTCTAGGATGTTTCTATGGAAGTGGAGAAGATAATTTGGCAGGGTTTGGTCGAGCTTGAAGGCTCAAGGTGGTGTGAGGAAGAGAGGGAGGAGGTGCCCTTTTATAAGGGAGGAGAGGGGCTCTTTTGGAAAAACTAAAAATATTATTATATTATAAAGACAAATTCGGTTATAAATAGCTCCAAATTGATTTATTTATAATCTAAGGTGGGGTTGGGTCGAAATCCTCTCATCAAATATAATTTAAAAAATTTTAGGTTCATATTTTATCCTTATCATTTATATTTAACCTTAAGATAGATAATTTGACTTTTACCGTTTCTTTTTGTGTTCTTACACTATATGGTTAATAAACTTACTATAACAAGCCAAAAGAACCCCAAGTTGTTTATTATTAATATATATAACCGTATCTAAGTCATTTGTCTGAACCTTATATTTTTAGGAATAAAATAACAATTAATAATATAATATTTGTTTTAAAAACTATTTTATGTCAATTTTGACACTATTTAGTAATTGATTTTTGTGAAAATAAAAAAAGAATGATTAGTTCAAAAAAATTAATTAAATCAATACTAACAAGTCATATTATCCTATAAAATTAGTTGAATTCATAAAAATTCTCAAATTATACTTATTTAGGTATTTATAACATCAATTATGTCAATATTTCATTAATAAGATAATTATTGCATCATCTTTGTGTCATAAATAAATTAACTTATTTAATGTCTAAAAATTACAAATAAACTACCATTATGTAGGAAATATTTTTATATTTATAATGAATATTTATAGTCGAATTTATCTTATGTATAAACCTATATTAAAAATGATTTAGTTATTAAACTTTGATTTTAACTATTTTAACCCTTCTTTAAATAAATTAATAATAAAGGTCCTAATCTAATCCAAGTGGGCCTAAATGGTCATATTTTATTCCTAAGGTTGTATTTGGTCGAATTAAACTTATCCAATATAATTAGGACTTGTGTTAGTGTAATAATAACATCATTCTTACCCTTAATTACCCTATTTACTTTTAACCGTGGTAAAAAAAAGTAAAAAGTTACTATTCACCAAAAATTATTTTCATCTCATTGAACCACATTCTACTTACTGACATCAACCGTGTCTCTCATAGTTTTTAAATTCCAATCACAGAAGTAGTAAAATTAAGTTTGATGAAAAAATTCAGTTTTTTTAACTACCACTTAGTAGTTTCACTATTCATCAAAAATTGAAGTTTTTCAGAACAATGCCAAAATTTTACCCTAAGGTATAATTGATATTACGAATTCAAAAATGATGTCTATTTTAAAAAATTCCAAACATATAAATTTCATTAATGAATTTTATAATTAATTCCCGCTGTCACAATAAATAGCGTGTTTTTAAGAAACAATATATATCAAAAGATTGAAAATTGTTTAGGTCCAATTTTAAAGTGAAATTAATTCTAATGAACACCATTGGATAAAATAGTAAAAATATATTATAATTATACTTTAAAACCAGGTTATAATATAATTTATCACTATAAATTATTTTGCTTAAAAAAGTTATTTTTAAGTATTTTTTTACTATTCATAAAAATTGGAAGTTCTCAGAAAAATACCAAAAAGTCAACTTAGGATAATTTCGATATTCCGAATCCAAAAATGAAGTCCATTTTCAAAAATAAAATTTCAAAAAGACGGTATTACTATTCATAACGGCTAGTTGTAATAATATTTGAATAGCATATCGTTGTTTAGCGAAACTCTGTATTGCGTACAACACACGCTATCATGGAAGGTCGCACTTGCGTGTAATGCAAGTCAAGTCAGAGATGCGTGTTGTGAAAGCTCCTTTTGGTGTAGCGTATAACACAAGACATTAATGAAATTAAAAAGAATATTTTTTGTAAAATCTTGGGGTGTTACATTCTACCCCCCATAAAATTAATTTCGCCCTCGAAATTCGTCGGGGTTATAAATGATTTACTACTCGAAAGTTTCTTTAATAGAAACTCACATCGTAAAAAGGAATACCAAAACTTGGCATTAAAAACTAATGTATGAAACATAACGGTTACCCAAATAAACTAATCACTGGGTTTCCACATAGGTTAAAATATGGATATGGAAGAGAAATCTAACCATCATGTTCTGATGGAGAGTTGTAGAGAACATGGCTATGAAAAATCCAACAATCACAAATCCATAAATTTGTGATGATCTAGGGTACCATTTGATTCATCAGATATAAGGGCACTAGGACAACATTTTTGGTTTTCAAGATCATTTCCCCAAAGTTGATGAAATTGGAATTAGAAGAAATACATTTATGATTTTGGTATAGTCTCACCGTTGGTCGTTCTTTGGACAATTTCCACTTCATCTATTAAATAAATGAAGTTGAATTTGTCATTCGTGATGTGTTAGCTGATCATGTGATAGAATGATGGGTCATTTCATCTGTCTCAAACAAAAGGTTAGAAAAGTTATCAAAAAATACATAAGTCCATCTATAGTGAGGTTAATCGTATATGATTCTGAAAATGAACTTATATTTCATGTATCATGCCGCTTAATAAAATAAAACTAGTTTCTACTAACCAAGGACTTTTTGTAGGCCAGTGGTATGTGATAAAGTCTAATTGCACTTCAGTTGTGGGTTCGATTCCCACAGCCTTGTCCGACGTGATGGGCTGTCGCCCGTCCTGCAGGTTGTCCTTTTTCTAAAACTATATTACCATAACATCCCATCAATAATATCGAAAAAAACTTCTATCCTTAAACAATACTAACTTATGTCCAACATTATCTATTCCAATCTTTAGGATTATCCATAATACTGCAGTCCACTCTCAATATATAGTGAAAACTATTACCAGAGATTTCATATAACAAGCATGTTAATACCATCGTTGATCCCCATATATCATAAGATATGTCTTTTTGGTCACATTCCAAATATTCGAAGGACTTAATCATGTATTCTCTTGAAAAATGAATACCCATTGAATCTTAGTGAAAACATGAGTGCTGTCAAAAGTTAACTCTTTCCACATACCAAAATCCTCAAAATTCTATATACTCAAACCATGATATCACTTAGTCCTTATATCAATCATGAGCTCATGAATACTTTCAAACATTTCATTTTCTCCTTATCCCTTCATTATGCGCATATCATCTACTTTCCAAAATATTTGAATCACTTTTCATGGTTATCGGTACCATAAAATTCTTAAAAACCACAATAGACTAATACAAAAATATTCTAATACACCATAAAAGTACCTCAACAAAATTATTCTTGAATACCAATACATAAACACTTCAATCCATCATCTTCAATGATTGTCCTGGAATAAGTCCTTCCTTGATTTTAGAAGATACTTTTTAGGTCAGGGCATTGAGTTGGGTAATGCCCATGTTCTCAAAAAATAAGACATTGAACTCCATAACAGTCTGTCACTCTATGAACCTTTTCTCCACACAGATAACATATGTCCCTCCATTCAAGGTATTCCTCAAGGTTTTTCCTCCCTTATTTAGAAATCTCAATCTTCCTTTCTTTATGCTCCTCAACATGCGAACATGCATAAAAGTCTATCTTCCTCTTATTTGATGAATTAGGCATACCACTAAATTTCACCTTGTTAATCATATATCGCGATTACTGATTTGGAATAATCACAATATCTTTCTCTCAAGGAATTATGCAATTTTGTTGCTCATAGTCAACAATTTGTCCATTGGATTCAATGTTAACTGAATTCCTTCTGGTTCCCTCCATTGACTAAAACACAAAAAGAATTCTGTGAGAGGAAAAATAACATAATAAAGGGGGAGTACCTTAAATATATAACATCTTAGGTTAAATTCTAAGATCATTACCATAGTTCTAGGACTATATCTTATACGTATACTTATCCTTAGGGACATCCCTAGACATACCTTAGAAATATCTTTAGGGATCTCACTAATGTTTTCGCATCCTAGTTTCCAAAGGTTGACTAAACCTTTCCTCTGATACCAACTATAGAGACCCGAATCTTGACGTACATGGACATTACATTACTTTTGCGGAATACTTAATATATAATAAAAAAGAAACACAAGGACCGTAATAGTTTAGTGTCTTTGGAAACTCGGAATAAAATCTTCTAATCATGGTGAAAGATCTTCAACATCTCCCAATAAAGATCTTACCCTTTTTTTCTTACCTAAAACCTTTCTATATATCCTGGGGAAAAGAAAACATAAAAAGGGTGAGCTCAAATGCTCAGTACGGGTAAGAATGGATCAAATAAAACATACCATATACATTTGAACTTAAAAACATGATCATAATGTTTAAACATCAAAAGCTTGAGAAATGACATAAAACATGGAAGTACGTAAGGCATAGATCATAAAGAAACATTAAGAATGATAAAATAGCATGGGAATAAAACATGTAATTTTGGAAAGCATTAAGCACATGTTATGATTTCCATATTAGCCAAGGCAATGCTGCCAAGACCATATTAGTGGACAAAGTCCCTTTCTGAATCGAGTTCACTCCTCGTTCCAGTCCTGTATTACTGAACTAGTTAAACTTTCTGTTCCAGCCATGTCTATCTCATGAGATATAAATCTTTACCCAATGCATTGGAGGGAGATATAGGTCCCAATCATCTCATAATGAAATCATTCTTACTTGTGCCACAAAATAAACTTAAAACATTCATCATAACCCAAAGAATAAAATGGGTCTCATAAACATCATCCCATCATCACATAATCCATATAAAAGAAATGGATATCATTTCATAATAAGAAAAGTGAAACCATGTAAATCATTGGGACATTATACTTGAAACATACACATATGAAAATAATTTCATCTTAGATGGAAAATGGTTTTGATAAAACCCTTGAAATTAATTCTTGAGGAAAATATCCTTTCTTCTTGAAAATCATTTTCTTTTCACAAAATGCCATGCAATTTTAAAAGAAAGATATTTTTTTGAAAATAGTCATGAAATTTTTTGGAGGAATATTCATGAAAATAAGGCTTTATAAAACTGTAAAAATTCATTCACGCCGTATAAGTTAAAAATAACAATCTTCTCGTACTTTTGTCGGAAAAGTCAAAAAGAACCTCGTAACGTAAAGAAAGGAAAGATTCCTTAAATACCATCTAGTAAAAGTCAAAATGGGTAAAAAGGACTTTAAACATACATGAAAACACTTTTATAAAACATGGACATGGATGATAGAAATAACCCCAGTAAATACTTACGAATGAGCAATCTCGGATAAAAATGAGATTTGCAAAATTATCCCTTACCTTAGGTCCGATATGCTTTGTACGTATCCAAACCTCCTGTATAGTGATTTAAATAATGTCATTGACTTATTACAGAATCATATTCATTGTTATGATATCATATATGGTACACTTATGACTTTATATTACCCGTTCTTTTGTAAATTCCATGTTAAAGATCATTTTTGGGTAAAATCGTTTCTTTTGTCGTCCGTGTTTTGACTAGTAATTATTAATATGATTACTTAGATCCTGATTACTTAATTCCAGAATATAAAACATGATTTATATATAATATATATTCAGAATATATATATATAATAGTTCGATAAATGGAAATAAATACATCGTTCATGGAGATGGTAGGTCGTACGTATGCATGAACGCTGTTTTCGTTTCCTTATTGAGTTGAATGGAATTAAGTAGATGACATAAATTTATATATACATAAATACAGTAGCTTTATAATGTCATATATTTCATTATTATTACTTATATATACTTTATAATCATTCTTTAATGGTTAACATGGAAAAAGAATCTCATCACGTCATGGAGACGGTAGTCCGTACATACGCACGAGCGATGATATCATTCCCATGATCGTGGAATTGTATTGAAGTTTATGTATAATATTTCAGAATCAATATCACTTTAAAATAATCATATATAGTCATTATTTACACCATTATACCCATCCAAGTAAGGTGGTGGTGGAAAATAGATTACACCACGGTGTGGAGACGGTATTCCGTACGTACGCACGCGCGGTGATTTTATTTTCTGTAGGATGGATAGAAGGTGAAATAGGGTTGTTTCATACTTATAATAAAATATCGGTATATGAGTGATACTGATGTTATTACTTCATAATGAAACAACTAAAGAAGAATAAGTGGACGAAGAAATAAAGATGAAAGAATCGGTAACGGACATTACCTCTTCTTTGAAGCGCCTCTTTGAGACATCCTTTTAGGAAACTAAAATTGGTCTTGGACGAAGACCAGGACCTATAGGATGTTTCTAGGGAAGTGTAGAAGATAATTTGGCAGGGGTTGGCCGATATTGAAGGCTCATAGTGGTGTGAGGAAGAGAGGGAGGAGGTTCCCTTTTATAAGGGAGGAGAGGGGCTCTTTTGGAAAAACTAAAAATATTATTTTATTATAAAAACAAATTCGGTTATAAATAGCTCCAAATTGATTTATTTAGAAGATAAGGTGGGTATGGGTCGAAATCCTCTCATCAAATATAATTTATACAAGTTTAGGTTCCTATTTTATCCTTATCATTTATATTTAACCTTAAGTTAGATAATTTGACTTTTACCGTGTCTTTTTGTGTTCTTACACTATAAGGTTAATAAACTTACTATAACAAGCCAAAAGAACCCCAAGTTGTTTATTATTAATATATATAACCTTATCTAAGTCATTTGGCCGAACCTTATATTTTTAGGAATAAAATAACAATTAATAATATAATATTGTTTAAAAAACTATTTTATGTCAATTTTGACACTATTTAGTAATTGGTTTTTGTAAAACTCATAACAGAATGATTAGTTCGAAAAAAGTTAATTAAATCAATACTAACATGTAATATTATCCTATAAAATTATTTGAATTCATAAAAAGTCTCAAATTATACTTATTTAGGTATTTATAACATTAATTATGTCAATATTTTATTAATAAGATAATTACTGCATCATCTTTCTGTCATAACTAAATTAACATATTTAATGTCTAAAAATTAAAAATAAAATACCATTATGTATGAAATCTTCGTAGATTTCTAATGAAAATTTATAGTCGAATTTATCTTATGTATAATCCTATATTAAAAATATATTTAGTTATTAAACTTTGATTTTAACTATTTTAACCCTTCTTTAAATAAATTAATAATAAATGTCCTAATCTAATCCAATTGGGCCTAAATGGTCATATTTTATTCCTAAGGTTGTCTTTGGTCTAATTACACTTATCCAATAGAATTAGGACATGTGTTATGGTAATAATAATGTCATTCATACCCTTAATTACCCTATTTACTTTTAACCGTGGTAAAAAAAGTAAAAAGTTATTATTCACCAAAAATTATTTTCATCTCATTGAACCACATTTTACTTACTAACATCAACCGTGTCTCTCTGATTTTTGAGATTCTAATCACAGAAGCGGTAAAATTAAGTTTTATGAAAAAAATCAGTTTTTTTAACTACCACTTAGTAGTTTCACTATTCATCAAAAATTGAAGTTTTTCAGAACAATGCCAAAATTTCACCCAAAGCTATAATTGATATTCCTAATTCAAAAATGATGTCTATTTTAGGAAATTCCAAACATATAAGTTGCATTAAATAATTTTATAATTAATTTCCGCCGTCATAATAAATAGCGTGTTTTTAAGAAACAATATATATCAAAAGATTGACAATTGTATAGGTCTAATTTCAAAGTGAAATTAATTCTAATGAACACCATTGGATAAAATGGTAAAAATATACTCTAATTATACCTTAAAACCACTCAATAATATAATTTATCACTATAAATTATTTTGCTTAAAAAAGTTGTTTTTAAGTATTTTTTTACTATTCATAAAAATTGGAAGTTCTCAGAAAAATACCAAAAATTCAACTTAGGATAATTTCGATATTCTGAATCCAAAAATGAAGTCCATTTTCAAAAATAAAATTTCAAAAAGAGGGTATTACTATTCATAACGGCTAGTTGTAATAATATTTTAATAGCATATTATTGTTTAGCGAAACTCTATATTGCGTACAACACACGCTATCATGGAAGGTCGCACATGCGTGTAATGCAAGCCAAGTCAGGGATGCGTGTTGTGCAAGATCCTTTTGGTGTAGCGTATAACACAAGACATTAATGAAATTAAAAAGAATATTTTTTGTTAAATCTTGGGGTGTTACAAGTGTGTTCCCACACTTGTGCATGAGTAGATTTAGCTTACCTTCTGAGTATACTTGTAAACTCAACCTACATATGTAAAAATATTTCTAGGATTCTAGGAGGAATTGGAGGACCGTGCTAGACATTAATAGATCCTGTTTTGGGATAGTTATTGTTTCTGTTTAGTTACCTTTCTTTTGGTACTTTATTTGGGAGTTTTTCCTTGAATTGTTTCAGCTTTACTTTAGAACATGCATATGGCAATGGATTCTTGGATTTATTTTTACCTTTATTCATTGGTGTTGTAGGGATTTACTATCTTATCTCTCGATCTTGTTATATAAAATGGGTAATTCCTTCCATTTGTATGAGATTTCATACCCTTGGTGATATTCACCACTCTAGGGCCTTCTGAAGGCAGGAATCGGGGGTCATTATCTCTCTTTCATCATGGGGAAGGTAGGGTAGGGCACTTTACCATCCCTTTATTCATCTTGAAGAATGCAGTTCATGATAGAAATAACTACACAGATTATATGTATTGATACAATTTTTATTTCTTACATTAGGCACCATTTCTAAATAATTTCATACACTATATTGGGTTATGAATCATAATTCATAATCCCAAACTAGTAAAATACCTAACATAAATTAAAAATTTTACACATATCTAATCTAATAATCATAAAAATTCTTTCTTTGGGGACATATTTACTTTTAAATCCTTCATAATGGTTTGTACTAAAAATTTGAATTATCAGGCTTGTTTTCATGTTCTAGGTTACCATAATTCAAGGTTGGAATACCTTTTAGGAGTTATTACTCTGTGGTACATACGTTCCAGAACTACATCAACTTGTATAATCCAGAACATGATATATTTTCTTGCAATACCCACAGAATCTATACATTACCAAAATTTTAGGATATTTCTCTATACATAACCTCAAAGCCTATCTTAGGGCTATGATACCTAATCTAAGATTTCTAAATACATTTCCAAGTTTCTTTCTAAAATTCCTTTGATACCAATTGTAATTCCCTGACCCCAGAAGCCCAGATTCGGTGCATTATTTTAATGCATTAGCATGATTACAAGGAATAAAATCCCAAAGGATTGATCAGTTTACTAGACTTGGAAAATAGTTTTCATACATGAACTATTCATTACAATTCAAAACATAATATGCAACACAGTCTATTCTCTAATTATGCAATTATTCTCATAGCTTAACCATGCATATCAGTCATAATACACTTCATAGAATCCTAGGAAAGTAAAACATAAGAAATCGGTGAGTTGAGATTATTAGTAAGGGTAAGCATACAATAGGAGATATTATGAACAAATAATCATAAACCTTAAGGAAAGATTTATAACTTAAACACAATACCTTTAAACCTAATCTTGGTCAAAACATGGAAGAATAAACAATACCATATCAAATAAGAATAACCATGGATATTATTATAGTCAAATAATCGCATGGCATATTGATAACTAATATCATAATGATGGAATGCATAATTCTGAACATCTGAGCTATCCAGATACATACTCAAGATAGGAACTATAATGATCTATATTCATAATAGTTTATGTTTTTGGGTAGAAACCTGTCTGATTTGTGTCATGATCTATCCACCTGACAATCTAAAACATCATGGAAAACAAATGGGAAGGTTTTGTCACCAACTAATTTCTTCTCTTGAGACTTACTGATGCATCAAGGGGCTATAGAGGGCCCCACACATCACATACTAAGCCCAATTCATTCTACATATGAAAATTTTGAAACATAAGATACAAAATCATATTAAAACTAAAAGGATTTGGGGCCCACAGTTGAATCCAATGGGTTGAGGATTTTATGTTTTTCATTAACAGGACAAAGAAATGTGTCATCACCAATGATCCAAGCCCTGATAAGGTCTGAGGATCTCACATAAATTATAACGTGTAGAATATTAAAATTAATAACATACCCATTTTAGATCTGAAGCTATGGTCGACTACAGTTCATCACTGGCGATCATCACTTGAAGGATCCATATCAAGATCCCTCTAGATTGTCCACACGCGCTTCTAAAATCCACATGATCTTCTATCGTCTAATTGCAAATTCTAGAACGGTGATCAGATGATGGATTCAACGTCTTGGTGACCACTATATTGAGATGTCTTTGATTCTTGAGAAAGATCTTGATATGAGTTCTTGGATTGAGAGTTTCTCTCTATAAGGAGTGGGGGGAGAGATAGGCTCTGGTTTTCATTCCATAAATGAATGAATCATTCCATAGAAATAGAACCTCAACTCTATTTATAGTGGGGTTTTCAAATACCCAGTTGGGTTCCCCAACTCTAGTATATTTCAATATCCACTAAATAAATAATCATGAAGAACTAATCTTTGTCAATATTATTTATTATTTTATCACATACCTTTAATATATATATAATATTTACGTGATAAAAAATGATCCAATTAACTTGACTCGCTATCCGTCTTAATATTAATCAAACCTTGAATATTAAAATAATATTCTTTCGATTAATATTTTCTCATATTTACTTAACTTATAAATAAATTTAATAAATTCAATCCAATTATTTGTAAATTGAATAGTAATAAATTCATTTAATTATCGGTGATCAATACCTTGGACAACACTCAGACCCCATGGTGGGGCCCAGCATGTCCAATATACTTATTCCACAGAATAGGTAGGATTATTGAATATGCTATTTTGTGTTACCCTCTAATCCATTATCTCTATAGTAATGAATAAAATACACAGACCAAGAGTGGAGTCTAGCAACCCATCTTAGACCCTAAAGAGATAAGGATATTCATATCAATGACTTATATCCTATGAACACTGATTGTGTACTATAATCTCTTTGTCATTAAATATCTCATAAATCAGGACACACACATGTGACATTGTCCTTTTTCTTGCATTGTTATTTTGTGATCTAACCAGATGTATTTTACTTTTGACTGCTTTGGCTAAATACTTATAATGGTAGCACCATCATGATCAACCAGGCCTGAGATATATAACTTCTAGAACTAGGAAGAGAAAAATCCTTTCTTGACCATTCAACCAATGTCATACCACCAACGATGCAGCCAACACAATCTACCTTGCCATAATTTCAATTCCATGGTTTTTTGCATGAATCAATGTATGAAATCAAATGGTACACACTGGTAATAATCTCAATTCAGGAGACCCATACACGTGTCCATAGATAAGAACGACCAATGACACCCAAAACATGTGGTGTTCCTATTAGAAAGTATGTCTTCATTCCCTCAGTACTAGAGTTCCCCAAGTGTGAACAACATGAGAAGAATTCTCAATGCTTATGATCCTCCAACATCTGATAGTCAAACATATAGTATATCCAATCAGTAAGATGTATCTATACCATAAAAGATTTTTTTAATATTAATGTCATAGTATCTCAAGGTTCTCATTATAATATGGGATTTTCTATAACCTTTTAATAAGACAGTTAATCTGGGACATTACCATTAAGTATCATATGTAGAAATATTTACACCGTAATGGTATGAAAACATCATGTATAGCTAATTGTATACACGATATGGTAAATAAAAGTACGTATTAGTTGGATCTAGGTCACCCACTATATCAACACTCCCACATGAACTAGAGCCAACTTTCATACAAAACTTTTTATCTCTAACATGATAAAGATAATATTTCTGCTGAGCAATGGAATTATCTACTTGTCCTGCCATGTTTTCGCCACATTGCATATCTATTGTACGCGACCTCATCTCCTTGAGTAAAACTTCTCAAGAGATGGTATCTCTAAGTATATTACACTTTTTCCACTATTATAACATGAAATATTGGATATTAAGTATATCATAATTTGCATTATGATAATACTTTTCTCACTAGGTGTGATTCCAAGAACTGAAACAAATCCTTGTGATTGATAATAGCTTCTTAGATGCCTTAGAAGCACCAACATTGTAAAAAACCATGTATTCATAGAAAAATAATTCTTGATTTCTATTAATACATAAGAATAAAATATTAATTTTATGTTAAAGGGGATGCTTCTTCTGATAGATTAATCGACACACAATAATGTGTTTCTCTTAAATCGTACATTTCACACAACATTGAGTTATACCGAAATATAATAAAATAATAATATTATTATATTAAATGGTAGTTAACTCCTAGCCATTGAAATAGGGGGAATGAATAGTATCAACTGAATTTTGAAATATGGTTTACACATGTTTAAAAAATGATTCATTGGTTACCATTTTTTTAAATGGAAATAAAAACCAATTGAATATAAAGGATTCACTTTTATAAAAACCTATTTAAAAGAGAATAATTGTGTTAATAAAATAATAACGCTCTTTGTGGATTTTTATTTAATGAAAAATATATTTTATATACTAAATTTAATGTTTTAAAATCATCTTATTGGTTTTCTAGATATGATATAAGAAAAATTCGATTCTTTGGATAAAAGAAGTATTTTTCTAAAATTGCAGTTTTACCGCCTTTTGCTGGAGATCCCTTTTTAAATCTAGTTTTTCTCACTTTAATATGTTATATTTTATAAAATAAACTTCTTATATATAATTGGGACATCAATATTTACTTTGGATAAGTTTTTTGGTAATTTTTCGATAAAGTTTATTTTTTAATGAATAGTGAAAAATACCGCATTTTAAGTAAAAACTACCTTTTCATATAATTTATTTATATATCTAGATTATCTTTTTAATTTTTTTAATGTATAATTGGATTATATTTTTATCATTTAATCCAATTATGGTAATTTTATGTAATTTCACTTTGAAATTGGACATAAACACATGTTGATCTTTTGATAGTTAATACTTCTTAAAAACCTATTTTTTAGTTTTGACAGAGGAAATTAGTTTAAAATTAATTTCTACTAATTATGTGTTTTGAATTTGGGAAAATTTATTACATATTTGAAATCAGGAGGTCCAAATTTTGTGAGTAATTACCTTTTATTTATGTACATTATGAATAGTAACTTCACTATTTATTTTATTGACCATGGTAAAAGGGTAAATCATGTAGATAAGGGTAACAAAATAATATTATAATAATATTAAACTACCCTAACACATGTCCCAATACAATTAGATGATATATTTCTGACCATTGGTATCTTTTTATAGATTTGGGGACCCCATGGATCCACATGGGAGTGATAATGAAATGGTATATTAATTAAATAATGTAAAGAGAAATATAACACAAACTTGTATCTTTTAGTAAAATAATTTTTATATGGGGTATTATAAGATATATTTTTGACTATAAATATTCATTATAAATATAAAAAGATTTTTCATATCATGGTATTTTATTTATAATTTTTATACATCAAATAAATAAAATTATTTCTAACATAATAAAGATGTAGTTATTACATTATTAATGAATTATTTAAAAAATAAGATTATAAATATTAAAATAGTTTTATTTTGAAAATTTTTAGGTCATAAAATTATTTTTGGGACGTTTATTACTTTTTCTATTTTAATTAATGACTTTTATTAGAAATAATAATGTTTTGATGGACTTTTAAAAAGTCATGATATGAATAGTATAAAAATTGATATAAATGAATTTTTCAAAAAATAATATTTTATTAAATGATAAAATAGTCATAAAAATTTAATATTCGTCCAAATGACTTATATAATGTTGAACATGTAATTATTTAACCACTTTAGGTTTGATTGGAATTTTATAATAACTATATTAAATATATAGTATGAATATACAAGAAGACATGGTAAGTGTTAAATTAGTTTACAAAGGGTTAATGCTAAAAGATAAGGATTTATTTCTAACCTAGACTTGTATTAAACCTATTTGATGAGAGTGTTTTTACCCTAAATCACATTATCATTGAAATAAATGACCTTGGGTCCATTTTAAATAGAAAATTGTTTTATTACAAATTAATATTTCAATACCTTCCTAAAGTGCCCCTCCTCCATCTTATAAAAGGGCATCACCTCTAACCCTTAAAAACACCTCTAAATACCCTGATCTAATCCAAAAATCTTCCCAAATAATATCCAAGCCACACTATATACCTCCTCGAGGTATTACCTTAAGAAAAAGGCAATTCATGAAACCTTTTGGCTCAAAGTAAAGAGAGTTACACGTTTTAGAGGTAGCATCTTCCCTAAAGTTCCTTTCCAATATTTTAATTATTAAATATCTATTATATTATTATTATTTTGTTTAATTACAACAATAGTCTCCTAAATATTATATAATGTTGTTGTGATAAGTATTTTAACTACACTTACACACACCTCCATCTGATGGATACGAACATATTATTTCTGTGTATGGTGAACAGCTGCCTCACAAAATGACGATTATTCAATTTTCCAACCCTCCTCTCATGGTGTAAATTATGATGGAAATTTATTTTATATGATATATATATTATATTTATATTTTCTTTATTATACTGTAATTTTTATTTAAATACATACCTTTATTCTTTTCATGATGTGCAAATATGATAATTTCATTTGAGGAAGTGCAGACTACCTCCCCCTCAAAGTGATATGACTCATTCATGCCATACATGGAACGTATAAAGGATTGAGTTAATGAAATTATATAACATATATATATCATATTCTATCATACTAGAATTATCATATACCTATATATCATTTAGTTTTCATTTCTTCAAAATGACAGATAAATAAAATTAGTGTTCATGCATACGTACGACTTACTGTCTCCATGAACGGTGCATTTTATTTCTTATCTCCAAATGTTATGGACTATTATAATTACATATATACTGTATATATATGATATTTATTTCATGAATACTATTATAGAGATAATGAACTTTTGACCACATGGACAATTTGTAATTATAAAAAGTTCATTTTTAACTCATGTACCAAACATCGAAAAAAGCAACTGATATGAACATGAATAATTATATGATTGTTATGGAAATGTAATTAGTGATATAAAAGGAATAATAAACTTGAAAAAGGTTCTTAATAAATTATAAATTAACATATTTTTATTATTTAGGAACATAATGAACGAACGATACAATTTGGACTCAAGGTAAGGGAACCATTCACCCTCCTATTTTAGTCAAAGACTTCTTTTATATTATTTTCCATTTTATTATCTTGGGATATGTTCTTATGTATCCTTAATTTTTTAAATTTTATTTCCATGTGATGAGAGACCTTTTTCTCTCTTATGAACTCATTTTTATAATTTTAATGTGACGTTGTTAGGCTGCTGAATTTTTGTAAGGAAACTTCTTAACCCAATTTCCATTCATTAGGTTAATCATCTAATTATTGATTGTTTCATGCTAAAGTTATGTAAAATAAATTTCTTTGTCCTATATTTTATTTAAAAATTATTTATTTTTAATTATAGTGAATACACATAATTTATCTATTTTATTTACAAAATGTTCTTTGTAAGGGACTTAATCTCAATCTCCTTTCATTGAGGCATATTATGATAATATAATCCTCCTTCATTTACACAATGTATAATAAACCCATTTGACTTTTACTTTCATTAAAATGGTATCATTTATCTACGAATAATTTTACTAAAAGAACAAATAAATACTTTTACTTTTTATGGCAACAATGACCTCTCCACCATCTTAATCATTATTTGGCTTCCTCTATAAGTCGTAATTTTTTTTAAAAATGAAAAGAAATACCTTATTACCTTTTTTGGTGTTTTGGTATTGAAAATGGTTTTTGAGATGGATTTATTATTTCTATATCTTGAAATTATTTCTTGTGATTTTAAATGAATTTTTTTTAGTGAAATATTGATATTTGTAATATTTTATGTGTTATGATTATTTAATGGTACTTGGACATTTGAAGGCCAGTTACATGATAAACCAATGATGGGTGGTCATGTGATAAATCAAATTATGGGTGGCTCCATGATAAACCAAGGATATGTGGTAACATTATAACCTCCAATGCATTGGGTATTCAAGTCCATCATATGTCTATTCCAGTTAGTGATATGTGTGGAATACAACCGTATGGTTATTCTATTTAAGTATTTTTATGCCCCAAGTAACATTTATATGTTATATGTCTATTTATATTTGATTAATGGTAATTTTTTTATTACAAAAATGTTAATTAATGCGATTATATTCAGTGAAGTATATTTACAACCTCTTAAGGGTGAAAATTATTAATTTATGATAAAGTATTCATGGTTTTCATGTTATCCCAAGACTTAAAGTTTTATTTCGGTTTGTATGACTTACAAATATTATTATAATAATCCCATGTTTTGAATTGTTTTTAATAGGACATAAAGATTAATAGAGTCAAGGATAGACTCAAATAAAAGTTATGCTGTTAAAACATGAAACAATTTCATGTTTCTTTTTAAATAGTTCTTTATGAAAAAATGGATAGTGAATAGAAGTGCCTAATTATAATGTTAAAGATGTTTGTATATGTTATGGACTAATTCTATAAATCTCTAAACCCAAAAAGATCCTCTATTTGAATTAAAGTCAAATTATTAACTTATCTCAAGAATGAGTAATACTTAAGTCTAGGGCCTTATAGTTGGTATCACAGGACGGTTTAGATAACTTTAGAGGTTAGGGTATTGTTTAAGCATAAGTGACATGTTTTACATAACCATAGTGGTTAGCATATTAGAAAGAGTAACAATTGTTTTAGATAAATTGAATGAGATTAATATAACTTGAATAAGTATATCTTAGTTTTTAACCTCCTCATAAGATGGTATATGATGATTTTACTAATATACTCACACTAACCATTTTGGTTTTAGTAAATGGCTGGATTTAGAAGGCACCAAAGTAACAACAGATGTGAAGGAAACTATGGTGGTTTTATAAACAATAAACCAAATGAAATGGGGTCTAAAATGATAAATCTTGTGGTTATTCATAAACAACTATATGGAGTTGTGATTAACCACTTTAACCTTGTTGATTTTTATATGGCGTTATATATAAAAAAAATGAATCCCTATGGATGTTCAGGTAATAATCACAGAGGTAAGTATATTCAAAAACCTATGTGTCCATGATGTGTAAAAAACACCTATGAAAATGTTTCAAATGGATGGGAAGATGTTATAGATGTGGTAAATAAGGTCATAAATCAATAACCTTCCATAGAAAAAGGATGTATCCAGTTGACTCCATGAAAGGGAAAGATGTTCTTCCCAAGGGATCAATTGAATGTTTTAAATGTGGTATGCATGGTCATTACACAAATAGATGTCCTATGAAGAAGGTTTAAGATTGGGATCAGCATGACCATTAAAATAAATGTTTACCAATTCCTAGTTACATTCCAATTGAAGATGAGGAAACTGAAAATGACCTATGAAAGGTGTGGATTATTTCTTAGCTCATGTTTTGAAATTTATGAAATCTTAAGACATTATTAATGATTTTTTTTAGGAAATAAGTATAAAATAATTAGATGAAAAATAATGGATAAAATATCATGTAGAATGTTCGATTATTAATATTTCTACATATTAGGAATTGAATAGTTATGTTGGATCTTTGATGATGAAATGTTTAAATGTATTAATGATATGATTAATTTGGAATAATTTTTTTTAGTATGTGTAACCCTAAATTTTGATATGTGAAAATTTTATTCAAGGAAGAATTAAATTTTTATTTCTGGATATAGTTATAATGAACCATTAGGGTTTATATGATCCCTAAATTTAAGGCAATTATGGGTTATTAGTTTTTGGGATGAAGAATGTGAGGTATGAAATCACCTTTGAGGTTAAAATATGTTATTGATATTTTTAAGGATTTATTTCATTTTTTTAATGTTATTATAAGTAAATAGATTTTGAAAAAGGACAACACACAGACCGTGTGACAATCCATCACATCAGGAAAAGCTGTGGGAATCATACCCACAACCAAAGTGTGACTGGGATTTATCACCTACCACTGGATTACTTGAAGTCCCTGGTTAGTGTGACTTATTAATTTTAGTTAAATAATTTTATTGATCAAGAATATGTTTATTTTGGGAACTTATGTTTTATCAAATGTATATCCTTAGTATAGGAAAATGATTTGTTAATTAAATGATAAAGGTTATTTTGGAAGATGTTTTCTCTTTTGGGAAAATATATGCCTAAGGGAAAAAATACTATGGAATTTAATTTGCGGAGTAATGGTGGAATTTTATTTTGGAGGAATCTATGTTTTTATTGTGTACATAATGATATTTTGGTTATTAATGGAAATTATTAAACTATCTTTGAGAATATGTGATTAGGTTTATTACCTTTTAGTATGATACTTAAAGAGTAGTCAATGTTATTTGGAAATAAATGTTAAATTTTATCGTGGAATACAATGTGATAAAATACTTATGAATTTTTGGTTTTCAATTTTAGTTTGGATTACTATGAATAATTTTAAGGATAGTTGTTCGTTGAATGGTCTTTTTTGAACTTTGGGTTCTGTTTGTTGAATTTTGGGGATTAAGAGTATTATTTCTTTTTATAAATGATTATTTTTTTAGATATTATCTAATGTTGTACTAAAATTTTTTGTTTTGGTTAATGTTTAAACAAAAGAGAAATATATATTTCAACTTTTTTGGATCTTTTTATTCTCTAGATGTTTATTCTAATGCTTTTGGTGTGACCAAAGAATCTTGAATACTCATCATTTGGAGAAAATATGAGTCTGTGGTAGAAATTTATTAATGGATGAAACTCTACTGGAAGAGCAAGTATATTTCCTTATGTTCATAGTCAATATCATAAATAAATTATACTAATTTATTAAAGGGAACTTAAAACAAATAATTTTGTCCATTTACTTTTCCTACTGGGGAATAAAAAACCGTTTAGCCTGTCACAAGTTTGTGATTTTCTAGTGGCTAACGTTTTCCTGATCATGTTTTCTATCACTCTCCATCAGAATTTGATGGTTAGTTTCTCTTCCAAATCCATTTTTGTCCTATAATGAATCCTATTATGGTTTATATCGAGTGACATTTGTAATTTTCTTTCATTCTTTTAAAGTGATAGTTTTATCAACTTTTTTTTATGTGGGACATTCTATGTTGTTTCCAAGAACAAATTTAAAATTGCGAGGAAGCAATCTCCAAAATTGGGAAGGATGTAATGACCTAGGTATTTATAGAATAATAATTTTTGATTTTTATTAATACTTATGAATAAGATATTAATTTCAAATTAAAGGGGGTGATTTTTCCGATAGAGTACTCTACACGCAACAATGGGTTTTTCTGAAATCTTACATTGCACACAACTTTGAGTTATACTAAAATATAATACAACAATATTATTATTATTTTAAACATTAGTTAATGAATAGACATTAGAATGGAAGGAATGAATAGTATTTAATGAATTCTGAAATATGGTGTAAACATGTTTAAAAAATTATTCCTTGTTTACAATTTTTTTATAAATGGAAATAAAAATTATTTGAATATAAAGGATGTTTTTTTTTGAAAACCTATTTAATAGAGAATAATTGTGTTTATATAATCATAAAACACCTTATGGATTTTTATTTAATGAAAAATATATTTTATATATTCAATTTAATGTTTTAAATTCATCTTATATTTTTTATAGATATGATATAACAACAAATTCATTTTTCAGATAAAAGAAGTATTTTTCAAAAAATGCATTTTTAACGCCTTTTTATAGAGAACCTTTTTTAAATCTAGTTTTTTCATATTTTATATGTTCTATATTTGAAAATAAACTTATTCTATAGAATCGGGACATCAAAATTTACTTTGGATAATTTTTTGGTAATTTTATGGTAAATTTCATTTTTTATTGACTAGTTAAAAATTACGCATTTTAAGTCAAAACTACCTTTTCATCCAATTTATTTCTATCTTTATATTGTAATTATAATTTGTATTAAAGTATAATTGGATTATATTTTTATCATTTAATCCAATTATGGTCATTGGAATTAATTTCAATTTGAAACTGGACATAAACAGTGTCGATATTTTGATAGTTATTATTTCTTAAAAACCTAATTTTTTGTTTTGACAATAGGGATTTAATTTTAAATTAATTTCTAAAATTATGTGTTTTAAATTTATAAAAATGGATTAAATATTTGGAATCAGGAGGTCCAAATTGTGTGAATAATTAACTTTTATTTTTAGACATTATGAATAGTAACATTTGTAATTATTTTATTTACCATTGTAAAAGGGTAAATCTGTTAAATAAGGGTAAAAAAATAATATTGTAATAATATTAAACTACCCTAACACATGTATTAATCCAATTTTATGAGATATACCCGATCATAGAAATCCTTGGGAAGTTTTTGGGACCCCATGGATTTACTAGGGGTGATAATGACCTTTTATATTAATTAATTAATGTAAGGAGTAATATGACATAAACTTGTATCTTTTAGAAAAAAAAATTATATGGTGTTATATAAGTTATAAATTATACCATATATTGTAATCCGGTATATAAAAATATTTCTTACATCATGGTATTTTATTAATAATTTTTAAACATCAAATAAATATATTTATTTATGACACAAAGATGATATAGTGATTACCTAATTAATAAATTATTTAAATAAATGATATTATAAATATTAAAATAAATTTATTTTGAAAATTTTTATACAATAAACTAATTTTAGGAATGATTGTGACTTTTTATTTTTTAATTAATGATGTTTTTTCGAAACAATCAAGTTGTTAATATTTTTTAAAAAGGCATGATTTGAATAGTATAAAAATTTACATAAAAAAGTTTTAAAAAAATACTATTTTATTAAATGATATAATAGTTCTAAGAATATATGATTTTCCCAAATGACTTAGATAATTTATAACATGTCATTAATGAAACACTTTAGGTTCAATTGGAATTTTATAGTAACTATATTAACCATATTGTATGAATATACAAGAAGATATGGTAAGAGTTAAATTTGGTAACTAAGGGTTGGTGCTTAAATATAAGGTTACATTTGTGACCTAGAATTCTCTAAAACATATTGGTTGAGATTATTTCGACCCAAAAGAAAATTATATTTTAAATAAATGACTTTGGGACGATTTGAAACCGAAAATAATTTTATAATAAATTTATATTCCAATACCGTCATAGAAGTGCCCCTCCTCCCTCTTATAAAAGGGCATCAACTATAACCCTTACTCGTACCTATCAAGCCCATTTTATTGTCCAAAATCTACCCAAATAATCTCCCAACATCTCTATATTCCTCCTAGAATAATTAATTTAGGAAAAAGTAAATTCAATAAATCCTTTTGGCTCAAATCAAATGGAGTTACATGTTTTAGAGTTAGCATCTTCTTTAAAGTTCCATTCCATTATTTTACTTCTTCACTCTCTATTATATTATAATTATTTGATTACATAACAAACCCAGTATAATCAATATACTCGGATGTTTTTATTATAATTATTATATTTACACTTAGACACACCTCCATCTAATGGATACAAACATATTGTTTCTGTGTACGGTGAACTACTGCCTCACGAAATGATGATTGTTCGATTTTACCCTACCACATCTCATGCATGAAATTATAAGGGAACTATATTTATATATGATATATATTTTATTTATATTTCCTCTATTATACTATATTTTTTAAAAAAATATACATTTATGATTTTCATGATGTGTAAATATGATTATTCCGTTTGAGGAAGTGCGGACTACAGCCCCCACAAAGTTATACGAATCGTTCATGCCATACATAGAATTTATAAAGGATGGATTTAATGGCCTTATATAGAATATATATATATTATGATATTATAATGGAATTATAATATACCAATGTATCATTTAGTTTTCATTTCATCAATATGAAAAATAAATTAAAGTAGTGTTCATGCGTACGTACGGCTTACCGTCTCCATGAACAGTGCATTTCATTTCTTATATCCAAATATTATAGACTATTATAAATTCATATATAAAATATATATATGATATTTAAATCATTTATACTATTATAAAGATAATGTAGTTTTTACCTCAGGGATAATTTTTAATTATAACATGTTCATTTTTTTCCTCAAGTACCAATTTTTGACAAAATGACCGATATGAAAATGAATATTTATATGATTGTTATAGAAAGGTAATAAGTGATATGACATGAATAATAAAAATGTAAAAGGTTCTGAATCATGTAGAAATTAACATATGTTTATTATTCAGGAATATAAAGAATGGACGAGATATGTCAGACTCAAGGTAAGGGAATCTTTCATCCTCTCCTTTTATTAAAAGACTTATTTTATATTATTTTACATTATCTTATATGATGATATGTTATTATATATCCTTATTGCTATAAATTTTATTTCCAAGTGATGATATACCCTTTTCTCTCCAAAATACTCATTTTCTGAATTTTAAATTGACGTCGTTAGGCTGTCGAATTTTTATAAGGGAACTTCTTAACCCAATTTCTATTCTTTGGGTTAATGTTCTAATTCATGATTATGTCATGTGGAGATTATGTGAGAAATAAATTTTTATATCCTATATTTTATTTAAATTATCATTATGTGAACTTATAGTGAATACATATAATCAATCTATTTAATTTACAAAAGGATCTTTGTAAGGGGCTTTGTCTCAATCTACTTTCATTGAGGCATATTTTGGTAATATACACCTAATTATTTTACAGAGTGTATAATAATACCCTTTGACATTTTCTTTCAATCAAAGAGAATCTTTTATCTATGAAGAGTTTTACTAAATTACAAAAGGAATGTTTTTAACATATGCGACAACAATGACCATTGCGCCACCATAATTGTTAGTTGGCTTCATCTATAAGCCTTAATGTTTTTAAAAGGAAAAGAAATAATTTATTCCATTTCTGGGTGTTTTGGTATTGAAATATTTTTTTGAAACGGATTGATTATTTCAATATCTTGATATTATTTCTTGTGATTACAAATGAAAAATTATTAGTGAAATTTTGATATTTTCAATATTATATTTGTTATGATTATATAATGGAACTTGGATATTTAACGGGTGGTTACATGATAAACCAATGATAGGTGGTCACATTATATACAATATTATGGGTGGTTCTGTGATAAACCAAGTATGGGTGGTTACGTTATAACCACCAATGCATTGGGTATGGAAGTCAGCCGTATGGCTATTCCATTTAGTGATATGTGTGGAAGTCGAAAGTATGGTTATTTAATTTAAGTATGTTTATGTCTCAAGTTACCTTTATATACTATATGTTACTTTCTATGGGATTTATTATAATATTTTGGTTACAAAAAGGGTAATTAATTATCTTATATTCAATGAAGTATATTTACTACTTCTTAAAGGTGAAAAGTATTACATTACGATAAAGTATTCATGGTTTTCATGTTATCCCAAGACTAATATATTTCATTCATTATGTATCCCTTACTGATCTTTTTATGCTCAACCCATGTTTTGAAATGTTTTTCACAAGACAGAAATAAGAATAAAATCAAGGATGGGATCATAGAAAAGTTTTTATGTTAAAACATGAAATTATGTCATGTTTCTATATAAAGAGTTTATGTTTTATGAAAAATTGATCGTGAGTAGAAGTTCCTACTTGTATTGTTCAAGACATTATGTATAAGTTATGACCTAATTTATAAATCACTATACCTGAAATGATCCTAAATGTGAATTAAAGTCAAATTATTGACTTATCTCAAGAATAAGTAATTCTTATGGCTGGGGCCATATAAACATACATAGTATTTATTGGTATGTATACCACTGGTTTTTATGACAATGACTCGCTCATTAACTTAGCCTAACTACGATAATATATAAAATTTATTTGAGGATTACTAGTTTGTGACCCACAATGACTAGTATCCTTCCTCTCCACATAACATATGTATAGCTTCTGTACTTACCGAAGTAAAATATGATAGTTTTGACTGCTAATCATGCAATTATCTTGTATATAATGGATACCCACCAACTATAAAGTATATCCTGGAAATATCAATTATTTTACATAACATGGCATATGTGATTGATCCATTTCTAAGTCATATGGTACTCAAATCACAACTTTAATCTCCTCCCATATTATGAACATGAAAAACCGGAGAGATTTAGCCATGTGACATTGGAAAAAATTATGAACATCAATTGTTACAACTTGTATTTTCAATACAATATCTATGTATATATGATTGACTAGGTCCTAGAAGCCATTATATCTTCCTAAGTAGATCCTATACCCTAGAACATAGGTTGATAATTTAATTCAATCACTAGAGACTTAATTTTATCATGGTCTTTACTAACTATAAGACCAATATCTGTTTTCCATATGTTACTGAAAATATTTTACTTGGAAAATAATGGAACTCCCACTTTCTTTTAGTGAAAAAATTCATTCCAAATGAATTCTATAAGATCTTTTTTATTACTTTATTTATGAACTGTTTTTCAATAACTTGAAACTCTTATTGACATCAAATGGTGTCATAATAACTTTCTAGTTCTATAGTATAGACACCTTCTACAAAAGATGATCTCGACATCTGATGTCTAATTGAAATGATCATAGAAATTATCTATGACATGTAAAATTATATTGGATTTAGGCATAACAACATAGTGAAACCAATAAAACCTCACCAGTACTATGCTTGTACCATCTATGTATAAACTCATTTGATTAACCACCATAATATTCAAAATTATAGGACCCTTCGCCTTTTGATACAAGGAATCCAATATTAAATTTTTATTTTTCTTGTCCATATAAGATAATTTATATATAATACTTACTTGTTGGAAATATTATTCACAATGAATAATAGATCACCGACTGTGGTGAATACAAAAAGCAACTCCATGATTCTAACCTTCCTATGAAGTATGTATCTCTGGAACATACTTTGTTCCACATGGGCTAGTTAAAATAGTTCCTAGGGAAACTATTTGTGCATATGAAGAATTGACTAAGCTCAAGTCAATCATTCTCCCACATTATATAATAGAGAGGTGCATCATTTTATAGAAACATATTCTATCACTTCATTATATATTTTCTATCTTAGGAATTTGTGTAACATCCAAAGAAACCATTATGATAATTACAATAGATGCACATTGTCTTTTTTTTATGCAAGTTTGTTTATGTCAAAATTATTTTCATTAAAAAACATGTCCTTGTGACATAATATATTTACAAAATACTATGAGTCATATGATATCCATTTGTCATTATAGTTTTCATATGGTTGTGGGATATCATTGTTGTTTTCAAAGCAAGTATTGAAATTGGATGGAAGTTACTGTAGGTTATAAAATTGATACTACTTACATCATAAATTTGATGTATAACATATTCATTTAAAAATTTCTCCATTCTAAATGTTTGTTGATCAATGTTAATATTTGAGATTAATAATAGACCCTCTTTATAAATATCAATGATGTTATGTACATAAGGTAATGTTCATTTAGGAATTACTCCACACTGCATTATCATGATCAATGAATGCTTTGTCAAGATATTCTTCGGCATGTTGATATGAAGCAACTCATATCTTCTAACCATGATGATCTATCACTAGAACATTCCATAATATCTTAAGAAATCTTATGAATTATATTTACATATAGCTTTCTTTTCAAATAGTTCACGCTCACTTATTTAGCTAACCTAGAAAGATTGGTGGCATGCCCTTATTTCTAATGGTTTCTTTGTCTAAACCCAAGTTGTCAATATTAACAAGGGTGTTTAGTTTTTCCCGGCCTAAATAAAATACTTGGTATATTTTTGACGTCTAATTTTAGTTCTACTTGATAAATAATCATCTTTCCAAAACTGGAAAAGTCCTACATTTTATATTAATCATATATTGTCTTTGATTCAAGTATGTATAAACTATTTGTTGAGTATGTTACACCACAAACAACAGTCATTACTTAACATCTAATAATGTATCATTATGACCAAATGGAAACATGAGATAAATGTTTTGGTTATAATAAACAAATTTTTCTAATAAAATCATTCTCTTGGCAATTAAGAGTTATGTGTTTCTCACCACTAACTTAGGAATCACCCTTTATTAGGTAATTATATAAGAAAATTTATTTCTTATAACATTTCTCTAATTACATGGTCACTATATTTAAATACACATATGTTATATTAATATTTCATTAGATACCCAAGAAGTATGTTAGAAACATCAATATGATGAATATATACATTAACTGAAGTAAAAGCAGGTTCGTGATTATTCAATTCCATTCTTTTCATTTTTTAAACATCCAAAAATTTTATTTTATAAGATGAAATGAAAAAACTCACCTGTTGAATAACCAAGATCATCATTAAAAGACATTGAGAATGTGGATTTGGTGTTTCACTTACCATTGGCCATTTTTCATTGTTTTTCAGATTATTCTCCATAAAAACTAAAGACAGTACTCTTTAATATTTTTATTACTTAGAAAACATTTCCAAAAGGCAATGAAATGCTTACTCCATACTGTTTGTTTGTACTCTTAAACAAAACTAGAGTAATTTGGGGTAAGAATGAGATGTCATGAAATATCATACTATTCCTTTCATGTTTACACAAAGCTAGTGTAATCAGCACATTCAAAACTTGTTTAGCTTACTCCTCTATAACTTCTCGAAGATGAGACTACATGTTTTCATCATCCATGTCCAAATGTTGTGATGGAAACAAACATCAGATGTTGATGATAACATTATGAAGGAACCATCATATTCTTGATTAATGAGTCTCATGTAAGAAAATTCTCTGCCTTACTTTCTGATATGTCTTAATAGGTAGGGACACAAGCACCTTGCATTTCTGATATAGTAGTAATTGCAAGAACCTATACTAAACTAAAAATTTTGTGCTAGTTTGGACATTATCTTTATCTGTTATTTACGGGCATTTTCACTTGTGGTATTACTTTCTTTTCTCTATAAATAATCTTTAGTAGACTAATACCTTTAATGTTGATTAATGAATGTGACATTATTGATTAATTTAATCATTAAATGTCTCCCAATATTTTATCAAATTCTTGGAACCCTCTGTACTAGAATTGGAATAATCTATCGCTTGGGTATTCTAGTTGAAAGGATCTCTGAATTTCCCATTATTGTCTACAAGCTATGGCTATGCCACTTCATGGAGGGTTCAACGTAGGATTTTGGATAGCCAACCACATTAACTCGTAGTTCCATGATCTGTTGAGTGAATTCCCTAATTCTAAAATCATTACTTGATTTACTCAACACATGCCTCTAAAATGATAGTAATTTATTTATGTCTAAACCTCACTACCACTTTAGTAAATTCAACCAACCAATCTCATAAGAACTCCCCTGTAGTAAGAGGCACACTAAGATATGGCATGACTGGCACCTCAAACACCCGCTTTTGTTCAAACATGGATAATGGAAGGTGGTAAGAACTTAATACTTATGTGTGGGTTTTGTGTTTTTTATCTCAATGAATGTAATACATTTATATTAATCTGGGTCTTATATGTTTTCGTGCTCACAACTGAACATTAATAGAAAAAAATATGTCACTTCTTTATGCATTTTATTATTTATCATTTTATGTATTTTTCTCACTGTAATAAAATTCATAAAATAATAAATAAATTCATAAAGGTAAAATATTACCTGACTAGTCTTGAGCATCTAAATGACCTAGGGGCATCATACCTGAGTCATAGCTTGACTCTTAATGTAGTTTTCCTCAAACTTTTTCTCTGTTAGCTTCTCTTCTAGAGTATTTCCTTGTTTTGGTGGGGTCCAAATCTTGTCTTGAAGTACCGTGTCATCTTGGTGGGGTCCATGTCACATCTTCCATCATCTTCATCAAAAGTATAAACATACTCATGCACAAGAGATAGGGACTAGTAGTATAAATGGACATCATGTAAAATTTGACGCACATGCCCTTATACATATTAACTGAAAAATAAACGATGCACATACTGTCAGTTAATTAATTACAGACATCGCTCATAGTTAAATAAATGATTAAATAAATAAAACATACATGGGTCAGTGCTCAAAACTAGTACGCAGGTAAAATAATGCTTGATAAAATTAAATTGTATTAAATAAATATGAGGGTTATTTAATTAAATTAAATGAATTAAAAAATTCAAAAAAATTATTATTTATCAGTCCTTTAAATAATTTATTTTTCATGAAAAAAATTAAATAATTGAATAATTAATTTAATTGAAAAATTATATTAACATATACCTGGGTTTTAAAATTTATTATTAACCACAAATTAAAATTTAAATCAATTTAATTTAATAAAATTAAATTGATTATAAACCTTAATTTGAAGGCCCTGAAAACCCCATACATGACCTGTGAGGGTCAGGTCGAACATGCGTATGTCCATTCCAGGGTATGCAGGATCAAACAGGGTTGGGCCGATCTACCCAAACCCATTTCAGGTTGAGAAGATCTGCCAAAGCCTCTTTGGTGTAAAACTGTCCAATGAAAAGCTTACAGGTGAAGTAGGGTCACATCCCGGATATGGACCAATGGCTGTTGGGCACTGCCGGGGAGTTTGCGGATAACACCTGTGGAGGGAGCAGGGAGGTGCAACCTGAGGCATCTCATAGAGGGCGATCGGGGCTGACTATGGTTGCATGTGGAGCCAATAGTGGAGGCAGTTTGGGTCATGGATTTTATAGAGGGGAATCGCGAAAATGTCGCAAGGAGGGTGGCTAATCAGATCTATCTCGTGCGGCCTAGTTTGATGAGAGGGCCACACCACCAATTCGGGTCATGGAAGAGGCAGATAGACCTTAGCGTATCTGGTAAAATTGCGATAGAGTGATGGCGTCCGAGAAGCGGTCGGCGGGGGCGTCTAGGTAGGGAGGAGGGAGATGGTTGGTCGTGGATCTCTAGCTGGGGATAGAGCATGGAAGTGACCAGAAGGGGAAGTCGAGGTGGTCGTGAACTTTCCAGCATGGAGACCGTGTTTCAGGGTGGCGGCTAGGGCCGCATGAGGATTTTTTTTTACATTTTTAAAAAAAAATATTTTCCAGAAAACGCTTACCGCAATTTTTTTTTAAAATGCACCTCAAAGGCAGCATCCCGGATGCCGCCTTTGCATTTCGGGGGCAAGGCGGCATCCGCGATGCCGCCTTTGCACTGCGGGTGAAAGGCGGCATCCGCGATGCCGCCTTTCTCCAAAAAAATTTTTTTTTTTTGAAATTTTTTATTTTTATTTTTTTGTTTTGTTTTGTTTATATATATATATATATATATAACAAAAAAAAAATCAGCAGAATTTCTCTGCTATTAAAGATCCAGCACTACAGCCATTACAGTAGTCTGGATTCTGACAGAAACTCTTACCCAGACCTCCCTTTTATAAGAGGGCTTGCCCTGAAAACCATTCTATATTTTCGATGTGGGATTAAGGTTCTACCTTTACTGCACAGTACATTCTGCATTTTCGATGTGGGATTCTGTTTCAAGTACGTGACTTTGAAATACAATAAAATATAAACTATAAGGCCAATATAAATGAAATTTTAAAGATTGATTAAACATATAATAAATAGTTGAAAACAAAAAGAATTTCCTCAAAAATGTTGATGAAAAATAATCTATAACCTTTCAAAACCACATACTTGAAACTTAAAAATGTTTCAAATATGTGAATTTGAAAGACTGTAAAATATAAACTATAAAATGAATATAATTGAAACTTTAAACATTGATTAAAAATATAATAAATAGTTGAAAACAAAATAAATTTCCAAAAAAATGATGATGAAAAGTAATTTATAAGCTTTCAAAACCGCATACTTGAAACTTAAAATTTTTCAAGTACGTGACTTTGAAAGACCATAAAACATAAAATAGAAGACCAATATAAATGAAACGTTAAACATTGATTAAACATATAAGAAATAGTTGAAAACAAAAGCAATTTCCAAAAAAATGTTAATGAAAAATAATTTATAAGCTTTCAAAACCGCCTACTTGAAACTTAAAAATGTTTCAAGTACGTGACTTTGAAAGATTGTAATTATATTACTAATTAACTAATTAATTATTATATAATTAATAGTTATATTAACAATTAACTAATTATTTATTATATAAGTAATAATTAATGAGTAATAATTAATAATTAATAATTTAATGAATAGTTATAATTAATATTTATATTACTAATTAATAATTATTAATTGCTAATTAATAATTATAATGAATAATTATAATAAATATTTATATTACCAATTAACTAATTAATAATTAATAATTACTAATTACTAATTAATTAGTTATAATTATTAATTGTATTTCTAATTAACTAAATATTTATTATATATGTAATAATTATATTACTAATTAATTATTATATAATTAATGATAATATTACTAATTAACTAATTAATTATGAAATATTTAATTATTAATAATTACTATTTAATAATTAAAAATTATAATAAATAAATGTAATTAAAAATTATATTACTAATTTACTAATTAATTGTTATATAATTAATAATTATATAACTAATGAACTAACTAACTATTATATAATTAATTATTAATAGTTAATAATTAATAATTATAATGACTAATTATAATTAATATTTATATTACTAATTAACTAATTAATAATTACTAATTACTAATTACTAATTACTAATTAATAATTAATAATTATAATGAATAAATTTAATTAAATAATTAGTTTACTATTTTAGTAATTTATAATTATATAATTAATAATAATATTACAAATTAACTAACTAATTTTTATATAATTAATTATTATTAATTACTAATTAATAATTATAATGAAGAATTATAATTAAAAATCATATTACAAATTTACTAATTAATTATTATAATGAATAATTATAATTAAAAAACATATTACTAATTTACAAATTAATTATTATATAATTAATAATAATATTACTAATTAACTAATTATTTTTTACATAATTATCTATTAATAATTACTAATTAATAATTATAATTACTTATTATAATTAATTATCTTATTTATAATGAACTAATTAATTATTATATAATTAATAATGATATTAATAATTAAATAATTATTTATTATATAGTTAATAATTATATAATTAATCATTATATTACTAATTAATTATTACATAAATTATAATGAATAGTTATAATGAATAATTATAATGAATAAATGTATTACTAATTAACTACTTATTTATTATATAATAATTTTTAATAATTACTAATGAATAATTATAATGAATAATTATATTACTAATTAACTATTATATAATTAATTATTAATAATATTAATTTGATAGTTAAATAAATTATTATATGATTAATCTATCTTTTAACTTTAAATTATATCGGTCTTATAGTTTATATTTTAGTCTTTCAAAACCGCATACTTTAATCATTTTAAGTTTCAAGTAGGTGGTTTTGAAAGCTTATAAATTATTTTTCATGAACATTTTTTACGAAATTCTTTTTATTTTCGACTATTTGTTATATGTTTAATCCGTGTTTTATGTTTCATTTATATCGGTCCTATAGTTTATATTTTATAGTATTTCAAAGTCACGTGCTTGAAACATTTTTAAGTTTCATGTTGGTCATTTTGAAAGTTTATAAATTATATTTCATCAATATTTTTTACGAAATTATTTTTATTTTCAAATATTTGTTTAATGTTTAATTCATGTATTATGTTTCATTTATATTGGTCATATAATTTATATTTTATAAGCTTTCAAAATCACGTACTTGAAACTTCTTATGTTTCATGTAAGTGGTTTTGAAAGCTTATAAATTATTTTTTATCATCATTTTTTATGATTTTTTTTGGTTTTTAACTATTTTTATATGTTTAATCCATGTTTTAAGTTTCATTTATATTGGAATTTTAGTTTAAATTTTATAGTCTTTCAAAGTCACGTACTTGAAAAAATTTAAGTTTCAAGTATGCGGTTTTGAAAGCTTATAAATTACTTTTCATCAACATTTTTTTGGAAATTTCTTTTGTTTTCAACTATTTATTATATGTTTAATCAATGTTTAAAGTTTCAATTATATTCGTTTTATAGTTTATATTTTACAGTCTTTCAAATTCACGTATTTTGAACATTTTTAAGTTTCAATTAGGCAGTTTTGAAAGGTTATAGATTATTTTTCATCAACATTTTTGAGGAAATTCTTTTTGTTTTCAACTATTTATTATATGTTTAATCAATGTTTAAAATTTCATTTATATTGGCCTTATAGTTTATATTTTATTGTATTCCAAAGTCACGTACTTGAAACAGAATCCCACATCGGAAATGCAGAATGTACTGCGCAGTAAAGGAAGAACCTTAATCCCACATCGAAAATGCAGAATAATTTTCAGGGCAAGCCCTCTTATAAAAGGGAGGTCTGGGTAAGAGTTTCTGCCAGAATCCAGACTGCTGTAATGGTTGTAGTGCTGGATCTTTAATAGTAGAGAAATTCTGCTGAAATTTTTTGTTTTGTTTATATATATATAAATATATATATATATATAAACAAAACAAAAAAAATAAAAATTTTCAAAAAAAAATATTTTTTTAGGAGAAAGGCGGCATCGCGGATGCCGCCTTTCACCCACAGCGCAAAGGCGGCATCGCAGTTGCCGCCTTGCCCCCTAAATGCAAAGGCGGCATCCGGGATGCCGCCTTTGTGGTGCATTTTTTAAAAAAAAAAATTTCCCTACGTGTTTTCTAGAAAATATTTTTTTTAAAACGTAAAAAAAATCCGCTGCATGAGGAGTCAAGAGCTAGGGTTGGCACTGGTGCCTACTAAGGCTAAGGGAGGAGGCGTCATCGATGTGGGAGGAGGCCGAAAACCTTGGATGGTCCGACAAATGGGTGGGGGGGGGCGCATGCCCCCCTCCTTTTTTTTCTTTTCTCCATTATTGATCCACCCACTTGTTTTTTGTTCTTTAAAAAAAGTCCCATTTATTTTGTCCGTCCAAGTCTTCCTATAAAAATCCACACAAATAATACTAAATTATTATTTTAATAATAATTATTTATTTTTATATTATTATTACTATTATAAAATATAAATTATAATAAAAATAAAAATAATATTCACATTATAAAATTTGTGAAATTATAATTTGAACATCATTGAAAATATTTTTAATTAATTAACACCAATCAAAACATGATCAGTTCTTCAACATGAATAAACTATAATACCAGAGATCAAACTATGAAATAAATTTAAAATGGCCACAAATCCGTCATTTAAAATCAGATCGACATGTGGTCTGAACTATTGTGATCTATTTCAATCCCTCTTCTTAATTTTAATGCACATTAATTTTTCTAGGCCTAGAAAATCTATGTGATCCCTATGATACCACTGAAAGGTTCCAGGGACCTAATCAAAATTTGATTGGCTGGGGATTTTAAATTTTTCATTGATGGGATGATAGAATATATCGTCACAAATGATCATATCCTTTGTAAGATCTAAGGATGTCGCGTAAATTATAAAGACAACAAAATTAAAATTAATAGCATACCCGTTTTAGATCTGAAACTGCAGTCTACTGCAACTAATCCCCAATGATTTTCACATAAAGTATCCATAGTAGAATCTCTCTAGATCATCCAAAAACAATTTTAAAATCCTTTGGAGCACCAATCATTGAATTTTGGGTGCGAGAACGGTGATTCAACAATGCTTTAATCATCCCAATGATCACCGCATTGAGATGCCTTCGATGTTTAAGAAAAATATTGATTTTAGTTATTAGATATAAGGATTCACTCTCAAGAGTGTGGTAGGATAGAGATTATTTGGTTTTCATTCCATAAATTAATGAATCGTTCCATGGAAAGATAGAATCACCTCTATTTATAGTGGACTTCCCAAATACCTGGTCGGGTTCCCCTGCTCCCGTTTATTTCAAAGTCCAGTAAGTAAATAATTATGATGAACTAATTTGTACCAATATTATTTATTATTTTATCACATACCATTAATATATATATATATAATATATAACATGATAAAAAAAATCCATTTAACTCGACTCTCTATACCACATAACTTTAAACGAACCGTCAAAATTAAAATAATATTTATTAGATTAATATTTTATCGTATTTACTTAAATTGTAAATAATTTAAATAAATTAAATAAAATTATTCATATATTGAATAATAATAAATTTATTTAATTATTGGTGATCGATACTTTGGATGACAGTCAGACCCCATAGTGGGGACAACCATGTCCAATATACCTATTCCACATAATATGGTGGATTCTTGAATACGCTATTGTGTCTGACCCTTTAGGCCCTTATCTGGATAGCAGTGAATAAATTCCATAGACCGAGAGGATATTATAAAAAATCATCGTGGCTCCAGAATAGATAAGTATATTTAAAGTAATGACTACCATCCTCTGAATACTGACTGTGTACTATAATCTCTTTGCCATTAAATATCTCATAAAGCAGGATGCACACTTGTGTCATTGTCATTTTTAATGCTTTAAATTTTTTTGATCTAACAAGATGGATTTTCCTTTCAACTTATTAGGACAAAAACATATAAAGGTATCACCATCCTGATCAACCAAGAATAAGATATACAACTTCTAGAACTAGGAAGTGACAAATCCTTTCCTGACCATTCAACCAATGTCATAACACCAACGACGCACCCAACACAAGCTACCTCACCATGATTTCAATACCATGGTTTTTACCTTGCATAAAAGTATGTAATAAAATGGTAAATATTGGTAATGATCTCATTTTAAGATTCCAATACACATGTCGGTAGATATGAACAACCAATGACACCCAAAACATATGTTGTTCCTATTTGCAGGTCTATCCTCATGATCCCACTACTTGAGATCACCATGTGAGAACTTATTAAGAAGAAGACTAAATTCGTATGATCCCCTAGTACCTGATAGTCAAACATGTACTTTTTCTAATCAATAAGATGTAACTTGACCACATAAACTGTGTTTAGGATTAACGTCCTAATATCTTGAGGTTCTCATTATAGCATGGATCTGCTATAACATTTTGATACGAATTTTAATCAAGGAAATTACCATTAAGTAGTGGGTACAAAAATATATACACTTTAATGGTAATAAAACATCATGTATATATAATTTTATACATGATATGTTAATCAAAATTACTACTTAGTTTGGTCTAGGGAACCCAGTATTTCAACAAACACTATCATACAAATGTTAATACATTAACCATAAACTATAAATGGTATAAAAATAGAACATATACAATGAAAAATATCATAAAAAATTCAATATAATTTTGAATATTGTATCATAATATATCAACCTCAATTAAGCATAAAATCCAAAAATGGTTGTTGACAAAGATGAAAATAATCTAAAAAATTAATCAAAAACATTTGAGAGAATTAACTTTTTTTCACTTTAAAAAAGTCATGTATTTATAAAAGAAAATAATTATTTTAAAAATAACCTTATAATATTGTAGGGTAATCTTCAATAAATTATGGTGTCATGATGACAAAAAATAGATGCTCATTTCATAAGTTAAAAAACATTCTTTCCTTAATTTAAGTCATAAAGTACATTGTTTGGAAAACGACTAAAAGATATTTTTTATAAAAAGTAAAACATGGTTATAAATGTCTTTAAAAAAATTCTAGGAATATTAATAATAATTTGAAATATAGTTTTGAGAAATAATGGAATTGATGATAAAGATGACACAACAGATACGTATAAACAACCACGAATAATAATGAGTTTGCAAAATTAACCCTTACCTAGTACTTTCCATTAGTCAAGGGTTTGTTAAACTCATGTATAATGTTTAATGTATGTTATTAAATTATACCATATCCATAAATAAATTTATGATATCATATATGATACTATTATATCATTTTGTTAAAAGTGTTTCAATATTTCCATTATTTTGGTTGTTAACTGCATTGTCTTCCCATTCTAGTTTTGTCGTATAAGTCAAGTTTTTTATGAATAGGATGTATTTTATTCATTTAAATAATGATTTTATGTTCATAATTATTATTTTTATTAATAATATAAATTATATAATCAATCTTGAATTGTTAATTTGGATAATGAATCCAACCACGTCATGGAGACGGTAGGTCGTATTTACGCACGAGCGACGATACCATTACCTTGATGGTCAAATGGTATGAAATTGGATCGTATATTTACTATAAAGAATATTTATCATGATAATTTCAGTATTGATATCTATTATACTCATCATTATATCCATCCAATTAAAGTATCATTGAATAAAAAATTACACCACAACGTGGAGACTAAAAGTTGTACGTACGCACATATGGTCATATTATTATTCGTATGATGTATAAAGTGGGGAATTTGGTCATCTTATGATTATAATATCATCTCAATATATGTATGATAACATAGTTATTACCTTTATATGAAAACATCATAGAAAGAAGAAGTAGAAGAAAAAAACTTTGAAATAGGTTATAATGCAATTACCTCTTTTTCTGGTATCTCTTTTTGGTTTGCACAAAAGGAATCCTTAGGATGGATTCCTGCCAAAATTGTGGTCTCTGGAAATAAGTTAGGGATGTTGAAAAATTAAATAGTATGGGTTTATATGAGCCAAAATGTTGTAGATCTATGAATTAAGGAGATGTAGAAGTGCTCTTTTATAAGAGAGGGGAGGGGCCCCATAGAAATACTAAAACTATTAAATTAATATAAATTAATTTATAAATCTAAATGACTCAAAAGTATATCATTTTAAAGGTAAGATGAGGATTTTTTTTAAATCCTCTCAAAAAATAAAAATTATACATGTTTTTATTTTATTTTAAATAGTATCATTTTGATTTATCCTTATTTAATATATTTAATTTTAATTGTGGTAATAATATTCTAAATATTAAATGGTTATAAATATTTACTTATGTGGTGTAAATTTTCCATAATTAGACACTTTATAAAATTTGATAAAATATAATTTTAATTTTTTAATTTTTTAATATTTTTATGTTTTTTAATTATTTTAATAAAATATTATTTCCTAAAAATATCCATAGTGTCAATTTGGACACTATTCATTTATTTGACTTTAAATAAAATCCCACCAGAAGCTAAATTAGAACAAAAACATTTAACATACTACTAAAATGTCATAATAACCTAGAAAACTCATGTATAACCTTAATTAATTCAAATTATTTTTCTTTTAATATTTTTAAAACTATTTATTTGATATTTCATTAATAAAATAATTTCTTCATCACTATTGTTTCATAATTAATGGTAATTATTTAATCAATAAAAATTATAAATAAATTTCTATGATGTAGGTAATTATTTTATCGTTATATAGACTCTCTATATAAATTTTTATGTTCTAGTTATTGATATATTAAAATTAATATACTTATATAAATTGAGAGTGTGGCATTTTCTCACATTCATTAATTTTTATAATATTAATGTCATATTCATGGTAAATTGGCCATTAAGTTATTATATTCATAACATATATGATAATGGTATAATTTAGTCATCCAATAGTATTTTTATAGGTGTTAAAATAATTTTATAATATCATTTTTACTTTTAATTCCCTGATTTACTTTTAACCATGGTAATAAAAATAATTACTAAAGTTACTATTCATAACACCCAAAAATAAAAGTAGCCTATTAACATAATTTGACCCAATATTTCCAAATATAAAATCCATTTTTCAAGATTTAGAACATAGAAGTTGTAGTAATTAATTTAATATTAATTTTTTGGACAAAATGACAAAATAGATTTATTAAAAGTAAAAACCATCAAAAGATTTCCATGTGTTTATATCCTATTTTAATGTGAAAAATAATTCCAATTAATTTAATTATATTAAATGATAAAAACATAATCAAATTTTACTTTAAATTAACTTATAAAGATAATCTAATAATATAAATAAATTAGATGAAAAAAATTTTTCAATTAAAATGCATTATTTTTCACTATTAATTAAAATATGAACATTATTAGAAAAACAAAAAAAAGTTTATCAAAAATAAATTTTTATTGCCTAATTCAAAAAAAAAATTTAATTTAATATATAAAGTTGTCAAATATTTTATTTTAAAAATTTTCTCCATTAAAAGACAGTAAAACAGTATTTTTTGAAAAATACTTATTTTATTCTAAAAATTGAATTTCTTATTATATCATGTCTAAGAAACACAAGAGGGGAATATTAAAATTATATTGAATATATAAAACTCAAAATTTGGTTAATACTATTCATAACTGCTCTTTAAATGATTAGTCATGGTGTGTTCGAACTCGGTGTTGCGTGTAGTGAAATCTATTTGAATTATTTAAGAAGAAGTGTACCATGAATGCTTGGGGTGTTACATTACAACTTATACATTTTCTAACTTAATATTTTCCTAAACTATGGAGATGATGAGTTTAGAGAGTTAAGAATTTAATTTTTCTCCGTTCACCCTTTACGGGTTTTCAAACTGACATAATTTGTGTCTCTTTTGCTAGCAATTTAAGGTCTTGCGGTTTGGGCCATTATAGGGTATAGTTTAAGGTAAAAAATATTTGACCAATATTTAGGTAGTTTAACATCATGAAACACATGGAACTATATGGGGGATAATACAAAAGGGTCTGATTAAGATACCTAGGGTCAAGAGCACTCTATCATTCTTTTAAGAAGGAGATGAAAAAGTTATAAATCGTGGTTTGAGGTTATCAGGTCATGAATAGTGATTTAGGATAGTTATAATAGGATAGGTTCAGATCACATTTTTTTGTTGAGTTATTCCACAGCAATGTCAAGTCTTATAAAGATTAGAATGTCCTTTTTACAGAGTGACACATTTGGTTGGTGGCCATAGTCACATATACATGAGCCATGGGTTTGTTTTCATTATCAGACAAAGGGTCACTTGAATCCAGATATCCTTAACATGGGCTGCGAAATATTTTGGGAAATTTGATATGCATGAGTAATGAATTATGGTTCATGGACTTATGTTATTTAAAAGATTATGGATGCATCATGTACTCTGGATGTCTGAGGTAAGTCTCTTATGGTCCTTTGATAAGGAAGAAAAAATGGTTGGTGGCCTACATTATTTATCATCATGTATTGGGGATGTTTTCCATTAATTTTAATCTCATGTGACAAGAACATTTGATGTAAAGTTTATCCTCATGTGGTAAGGATATATATCCATGTAGTTTATCATCACGTTGTAAGGATATAAGAACTGATGTTAGTGGATGGAAATGTTGTGGTTGGGCCCAAGGGTGGAATCAAGGATGTCATTATGTATATCATGAAAAAGAGAATCAAACATCACATATTTTTTAAAATTTGTATAGTTTAACATCATGAGGTGAGGATACGGATCCCCCAATGTGAAAAGGTGGTATCACAGCTTGGCCCTTTAATGTAATTATGGGTGTCACGACATATCCCATGGTGATGGGAATCAATCCTAACATAGTTTTTAATGACTTACACTACAGGGGTCTAACCTGTATGTTAAAGGGGGAACATTTATATTGATTTTATGTTTTTGGGCTTGGTTTTTGAAATCTTAATGTCACTACATATCCTATGAGGATAGAAATCTAGTAAAACATATTTATTGAGTGGGAAATACACAACGCAGGTCTGGACCATATGTAGAGGTGGAAATTATTTTTGTTAGTTGTTGTAGTTGGGTTTGGATTAAAGACACTATAATCACTACATATCTAATAATTGAAGAAATCATTCCAGACATATTTAATGAGGATCTAGATAGTTTAACTTCATTTGGAATGGAAAAAGATGGAAAATCATTGAAAATTGGTGATTTTATGGCTGGGCCTAAGTATTGAAGTCTGATCATCACTACATATCTCATGAAAATGAGAATCAATCCACACATTGTTCTTGAATAGTCATGTAGTTTTACATCATGTCTCAAAGAAGTGGATCCCCCAACATGAAATGGTGGTAGAGTGGATAAAGGTATGGTAGAAGACCAAAACCAACTACAGTGGTCCTCTTAGGTGAGGTTCACATGAGTATGCAGTTTCATTTCATGCAGGGTAAATTAATTGTGCAGTTTAATGTCTTAAAGTATTCACTCATGGTATGCCTTTTAGGGTCTTTAATGTTGGATCATGATGGGCTTGTCGAAAGATTTCATTTATTTTTTTTGCAAGAAAACCCTTATTAAAACTCTTATTCCCACGTGAACTATGATCAGTGTGATAAATAAGTAACGACGATGGTTTATCTCATAGAGAAGAGGAATTTAAGAGCAGGACAGGGGAATTTTTTATCATGTGGTGTCTGGACCAAGATATAATATTGATGTGTCCCTGTACATCACATTTTAAATGAGAATCAATCCATACATAGTTCTAGGAAACCAATGTAGTTTAACATCTTGTGGTAAGGACGTGGGTGAATCGATGTGAAAGAAGAACGATATTATGGATATGTGCAGTTTTTCATCATGTGATAAGGATGTAGATAACCCAATGTAAAAGAAATTAATATTATGGTCAGGCCCAAGAATAGAGTCTTGGGTGTCACTATGTAATCTGTAAGAGTAAAATTAAAGCCATACATTGTTCTTAAGGAATCATGTAGTTTAATGTCATGTGGATAAGACAAAATACATATAGTTTATTGTTATGTGGATAGTGAAAGATCCATACGGTTCAATTTCATGTGGCCAGGATGAGCTCTATACATTTTAATGCCATGTGTTCTAGTTTAGCTCTATATAGATTGAAATCATGTGGTCAAGACAAATTACGGTGCTTACTCTGAAGAGGATTATTATATGATGATAGATATGAAAATTATTTCTTGAGAAATATCACATTGATTGGTGGTATGACATGATCCCATTCCATGGTGGCCAATGAGTAGGCTCCATTATGATAAAACCTATTTATTATATAAGTCCCATTCCACTTTGGTTCTTCTTTTGAGGGATTATTTCCTAGTATCAGTGGGGTTTTGAGATCCAATACAAGTTCTCCTTGAAGGAATGAACGAGGGTCAACCTTTTTATTAAAGGCTCATAAAATATGATTCTGATGGACCTCTAGGTTGTGTAATGTGTGTAATTTTTTCATCTAATTGTTCTAATTTTCCCAGGTGCTTTTGGAATTGTTCATCATCGTAGAGCTATCAACAGATGGATATTCGAAGTGAAGGTAGCTGGACCTCTATTAGTAACACTGCCTCAGACCCGTACACAAATTAATATTTTGTTGACTATGTGGTAGTACACGTGGTGGTATGGTAGGCCCATAAATCATGGAGGAGCTTTTCTAGCCTTGAAGTTTTATCCTTGTTCAATAACTTCGTGAGTATATTTGATAGAATTTTATTTAAGGCCTCTATCTGTCCATTTTTCATTTAATGGTTGTGATATGAGTGATTAGAATTGATATTATACTCTTGGTATATTCTATTAAAATATGTTGAATATAAGTTGGTGTAATTTTCTGTTAGTATTTTATAAGGGACCCTAAACTTGGTAATGATATAATAATTTACAAAGTTCATGATATTATTCGTACCTAATTTCTTGAGAGGTATTTCCTCATCCCATTTGGAAAAAAATTCACTGTTAGTAAGGATTTACATGAACTACTTAGCTATGGATAGGAGATATGGTCCCACAATATCCATCCCCCAAACAGAAAATGGACCATAATATTTTGTTGTATGTAGCAATTCTAGGGGTTGATGGATGATGTTTTCATGGATCTGGAACACGTGATGTTTACTAGTGAATTCTATACAATCTTATCATGGTTTCCAGTAATATCCCAACAACCTGATTTGTTGGTAGATCCTAGTGCCAGATTAGTGCAAACTACATGAGCCTATATTTACTTCTTCAATGATTATGGGAATCTCTCATTAAACTATTTATCTGAGGATGATAACATCGAAGCCACACTTATAGAGGGTTTTCTTCTCACTCGACCCATCATGCGGAGTGAAATTTGTTGCATGATGAAAAATATATTCCCTTCCAGCATGATCTATTGGGAGAATCTTGTTTTTTTTATATGCCATTATGGGTTCCATCCATATAGGAGGGGTTGTTGGCTCATCACATTCAGGTGAGATGTAGACGTGATTTATTTATTTAATATCACATATTATGATAAATGAAAACATTAACCAATGTGTGATATTTAATATTTCATCCTCTAAATTTGTTTCATCCATTATAGTGGCTACATTAGCCAATGCATCAACACAAGCATTCTATGATCATGGAACATGATTAAATGTTGTTTTAAAAGGGAATTATGCCAATAATCCCTTGACGTCACTAGTGAGAGGGGAGATCTCCTACTTTTTATTGAAATATTCACCATTGATCTTCTTTATCACCAATTTTGAGTCCCCCTTGATATTCATGTTGGCAATGTGATGCTGAAGGGATAGTTCAAATCTAACTATGAGGGCTTGATATTCAGTGTCATTATTTATGTAGCTTTGGATAGTGAGATAGTTTAGTGAAAAACTACTCTATCTATAGAGACAAATACAATCCTTTAATAAAAAACATACACTCTAGTCCAAGAATTAATAAGTGTACTTCTTATCCTAACTGTGCACCTGCCCCATCCTGAAATATCTTTCTATCTTTGACCTATCTTACTTAGAGCTTCATGTGGTTGCAACCGTATTGTAGGATTAGTGATATAGTTCTGGGTGAAAGAATAAATTTATACCCTTATTTAGACACGGAAAACGTAAGTGAGACTATTTGAAAAAACTATGAAGCACAATCCAAGGAAACATTCCATTATTGAGGCATACACCATCATATTGAAGGAACTCTATAGATTTTTTTTATTTAAAGATATATTACAACTAAAAAAATATCGATGAGACTCAATCATTTACCCTTAAAATATGGATTCATTGATTTCATTCATATAAATTTTTTGTCTCCTTCGGGAATCCCATATTCAACAATAAATAGAATAGAGATCACACATTCAATAATGTGACCATCAATGACCTCAAAATGAATAAAGGCCATTGGGAGTGGATTGAAAGAATGCATTTTTGAAACTGGAGGTTCTAGCTGACCTTTTGGTAAATTATTAGTTCCTTAGTGTCTGTTTGAGTGATCCTCGTATCAAAGTCTTCTTCTTGATGTAGGTGAAGTCTAAACAACCAAACGAGTAGGAAGGGATAGAAGAAACAATTTTTATTATTACTATTAATAATAATAATTTCTAGATTCCCTCTTAAACAAAAAATTAATTACATGATCATTATGATTGGTTATTTCATTTCTGATGCCTCCCTTTCTTTATTAGAAACAATCAATAGACCATTTCGATGGGAGGGACCCTCAATTAAATTTTCAATTCCGTTCAATCAAAAGAATAAATACAGTAGCATAGATTGATATGGAACTAGATTATGGTACTCTATATGGCCATCATGAAATTAGGTTAAAACCATCTATATAGATTGTTATTTTACTAACTATTTATTCCTATGATGGTCTATATTCTACTTAGTCAATAGGTTCTGGTCACGGATCAATAAGGTCATCTAAAAAAAATTGTGCCTAGATATGCATACAAAAGAATACTAGTAATAAAAATAAGTAGGCCTATATTATATGATTGGTGGTGGGAAAGGATTTACTATATCCATGTTGGACCATCCACACATCTACTGGGAAGGGATATATATAATCAATTGAGTAGCTTGGAATAGGGTGGATAGAGTTTTTCTTTTCCCACCATGTATTTGAAGAGAAGTGATATGAGGATCGTAAAATTTTATTATGTTCTATTGGGTAGCTTATTAGTTGTCTCTATTTCTATTAGAGAATCTAGGAATTTTTAAAAAAATTATATTTGAACCAAAACCTAAAAATATAGATTACTAACATCCATGAAGATCATCAATTCTATAACATGCATCTGTAACTGTACATCAACAGGATACTCTATTTATATATAGTTTCCACCCATTTCTTTATGCTTGTGCTTTCCCTAGAAATCTAACATGTGAAGAAGGTATCTACTACCACTGAAAATATTCTAGGTTCAGTTTGATAGGAGGAATAAATGAAAAATCCTTAACATCTCATCTCTCCTTTCTTTCTCATCCTCCCTCTCTATCCCTAGTGAATTTCATCTCATACCTATAAAGGGTTAATATAAAGCATTTAACAGATATGGATCATCACCAATATCATAATAAAGTCATGAGGGATATAGATATTAACTTATCTCTTCAGTTTCATTCAATCCCTTCTTTTTTTCAACTTTAATAAACTAGATATTACTTGATTAAATAGAAAAATAAGAAAAAATTCACATAGATATAGATATAGGAAAGGAAGAATAAGTGATGTCAGAGGAAGGGATCCTAGAAGTTCAAACCCATCAAAAGGGAAAATATCCTTAGGTCACTCACATATCTTCAATAATCTATTCCATAAAAAGAGAGTGAGTGAGATCCTCTTGAATCGATCTCATCCCCAACCCAATCTCGATGAAATTCAGGATTAAAGTAAACTATATGAGATCCCCGCTATTAGAGTAGAGTACCATCTTGATGTGCTTATTTTATCCAACTATGTAATGAATCTAAATAAACAAATTATATGAATAATAGATAGAATTTTATCCCATTTTATCAATCCCATCAATGCTATCAGTACTCTACTATAATAGTTTCGAACCTCTGCCATATATCATAACAAAAGATAATCTATTTTAGACCTATAGAAGAAGTATATGGTAATTGTATTCCCTCATATACTCAATACTATGGTTTTTTTTCTTAGTTTCACATTGAACTATCAAGGGAATGATTTCATATGAATGTCATATGAAATGAAAGAGATGATGAACTGATGCTAGGAAGGCTGACTACTACTGAATATGAATGACTGGTTGAGTACTCATATTCATACAAACGAGAGACCCACTAATATAAGTCAAACATAGCCAATGTATCTTCTTACTTCAGTATATGGTTTTAGAGAAGGTTAATATCCTCATTTCAGATAGGATAAAAAATGAGAATGGAGAAGTGGTAGTTTCGATCAAGCTACAAGTCCTAATCATAGCATATAAACCGTTGAAATTAGAAAAAATCACTTATCTTGCGTTTGTTTTTATAGTATATTAGTTATACTCCTCATTCATAATATTGGATTGAGTTGGATAGACCCATCCCAGGAATCATAGCCCAATGGTGTGGATTCATAAATGACTTCAAATGCAGAAGATTGGGGTTCATGGGACTATTTATAACTGGGAATCATGAATCAAAGTGGTTCACTCTCTATGCCCCTTTTTCTACCCATGTAGGCTTTCTTATAGCATAAGATTAAATCTTGAGACTTTTTAGGCGAAATACTATAAAAGATTCTAGGGTTGTTAGTCAACCTGTAATACCTATATTATACCATTCTTTTATTTTATATTTTCTACTTTTAGGATTCCTCACATACATAAAGAGGAATCGAGGAGATTCGTATGTCCCTAAAATCTCCCAATACCCACCCTTACAACAATAATGAGTTAATATTATTTTGATACCTAGGGGATTTCTATCTTTTTTACTTCACCAAATATTCCCCTCATACTTTTTTTTCACGTACTACTAAACAATCATGAATTTTACTTGATAACTATTTATGGTCAATAGTTGTTTAACGCTTGATCAGAGTAGGTAGGAGGATACAAAAATCCAAATGTGACAAGATGGATAAAGCAGTAGCACTTAGTGTGAGTGTGCTAATAAAACAAACCAATGATACAATTTCAATTAAATGATGTTCACTCACTAAATGAGTCTAGAAACGATGATGATGAGAACATGGAAATGGATCGTTGGTGGTGCACGTAGGAAAGAAAGTCCAGATCAACTCATGTTCTAGTGGAGTATTTGGAATAGTAGGTTTTCTTGATTATGAAATGGATTTAGTGATCTATCATGTCCTTACAGTGAGTATATGAGGTTTCCCAACTCTATCTATTGATCAATACCCAAAGGAACCTTTCTACATTGGTGTCATCTCTGTCAATAATATCTTAAATAAATGTTTTTTAATATGTGGTGAATTGTTTAAAAGAAAATAGTATTCATAAAAGAGGTAATAACCTTTATTCATCTTCTTTAGTTAGGGATTGTAAGTATTCGAGCATATAAAGTATTTATCCTTATCTATTCCATATATCTCTAGTTATAGTTATAACTTATTATTGAATTTTATACTATACTTCCCCTTTCCTACCAAAAAGAAACTATTTGACACCACTTTCTTTTTCCATTCCTTTTTCTCATGTATGCTGGCGATGAAGCGTAGTCCTTCCCACAGTGAATCTCAACTAGTAATTCACCTAGTACTTTATCCTATACCTTTTTTTTTTTTTGAGATGAGGTCATACCGTCATTGAGTCATACCGGGGTGAGGGATTATTTCAATTCCCTTAGGAGATAGAAAAATAAAAATATACATCAGAAAGAGTAAAATGTCAATGGGAGAAATATAATATACATGATTTATCTTTTTTGAGTCTTTTGTGATATAAAATAAATTCAATTTTCCTTAATTCCATTTTTCTATTCTATTAGCCCGTCTAAAGAACATGTAACCTCTTTTACCAAGGTTCATTTCAAAATATTGTTGTAATTAGAGTTGTTACATGATTGGGTAGATCAGTTGGGTATTTTTTCTATTCTATTGGTACTCCAATCTAATATTCTATTCTGATCACATTTCAAAGAGAAATCATATCCATATCAAAGGGTAGAACAACTGGTATTTATTTCACCTATGAGCCTTCGGGAGTACCGCTACTTATGTCATTTGAGTGAAAGTATCATTCTCAACACTCTACTCTAATATTGTCGTGGTGCTACCTAGAGAATGGGAAAGAATTCATGAATGTTTCAGAAGTAGAAAGAGGAATGTCTGATGTATGAAATAAATAGTGTAGTGAAATGTGATGGATGTGGAGATAGAATAAGAACTTCCTACTTCCCATCGTGACTCAATCAACTGATCAGAACATGAACTTATTTCATCTTCAAGCTAAAGATAGTGCCCCTGGTTGTTTCATGAACCAGGGAAAGAAAATAGGTCAAATAAATAAGATAGAATCAATATCAATTCTAGGATTACTAAGAGATTGTATTTCTGATCTTCTCCTACCTCCCATATTATCAATACACTTGGGAGATGGGCCCTTAACCTTTTGGTGGTATTATTGTAATATAGAAGATCTTTTTTTATTATAGGTAGATATCATTTGGTTATGTATAAATTCATGGATTTTGTAGCTTTCATAGAATCATGAATTTTTTCCCCATGTTTTGCATTGACGAATTTGTTTCCTTTAACAACTTATAAAGGTTCATAATGTTGAGAGATGGTGAATGAATGGATTTAATTCAGCCTTATCATTGAGAGTATTCTTCTATATCCTACCATAATAGACTACTTCTATTACCTACCATGATGAAAATTATATACTCTTGTTGATTAATCCTTTTATTGTATATAAAGATATTCATGGTAAATCTAAGAACGAATCGTGAAATTAGAATTTGTAACCCACTCATCCACCACCTTTAGTATTATCCTAGATACTCATCTTTTTTTGGAATTAGCAAGAAACCAGGTCATAGGAAATCCTATAAAGGTAAAGGGAATCTTGTGTCTCATCTCACAATGACCAACCCAACCATGAATGTTGTGTTTCCTACTAATAACAATGCCAAAATGGTCTAAAGTCAAAAATAAGCCTCTCATTTAACAAATAACATGTTGCTAGTCAGTATGAGGTAGTGGAAAAAATGTTACCAAATTGAGGTGTTCAGTCCTTGTAGTCATTGGGGGATTTAATCACTGTTGGATAAGAAAAAAATGATATATATTAAGGAAAAAATTCTTGTAATTGTATTATTATTCGTATAGGTTATCGTCATGGTTGTTTAATGAAATTAAAACCTATAATTAGTGTTGTGATGCTATATATATGGTGATACCACATACCGACTAAACTATAATACATCTTCCCTAGGAAGAACCACACCCTGTATACTTTTCTCTGAGGAATAGCCATGTAGTAGCTCCAAAACAAAGTTATGTTATCAAATTAATGAGAAAAAATTATTTAGACCAAAAAACCTCATGATTTTGGTCTAAATTCTTTGGTTTTGACATAAAGGACCTCCGAAAATCAATACATTGGATGATGCAATAGTGTGAAGGGGAATGAGAAAAAATAAATAATTCATATGCAGATGAAAGAAATACGCACATGAAATTTTGTGTATAGATATTGGAAACTTATATATAATATAAAGGTGAAACCTTAGAGTTAATACCAGTATGTTTTCCTTTTCCTCTTGTTCACTCTATTCACTTCTGTCCCGTCTTTCCAGATTGTTCATGTCGAAGAGATGGTTCTCATTTTGTTGCTTTACCTATGTGTTTTTGAGTCATTCCCCAATTGTTGTTCCCCTTTATCCCCCTCACTCTCCTTTATCTCCACCATTTTATTTTCTTTTGAGCCAATAAGTGGATCCTCCACACTCATGAAGAAATAGTTTTTTTACTATAGCTATAGTAGGTAGCTAAGTAGCCTAAAGTATCACACTCTATATAAATGTGTTAAGAATGCATACATACCAGGCCGTATATGACCATTCCATATTAGGAAACCATCTTCATTATGTAAGATACTGTATCTATAGAAATATAGTTTCTTCTTCCTTTTTTCTTCATTATATTGGAAATGGTAGAGGAAGATCTTATTACTGAGATCAAATCCATAGAATTATCCATGCACCTAGAGTAGTGACCTTACTTCACCACCACTCGAATTTATAATAATAGGTATCCTTAAAAGCTAGGGGTTCAATCGCAACAACAAAAAAATAACCATAGGAGATCCATCCAATATAGAGATTGTAGTGAAGTGAAATACCAGAGTTGGTGGAATAGAGAATCATAGGAATAATGAGAGGGTACATGAGAAGATTGAAAGGCCAGTGTTATTTCCAACAGTTATAACCAATGTCTTAGAGAATGAATTGATTTACTAAGAGTATTGATCAAACATATCACTAAACATAGGGTTTGATCTATGACCTCCTTTACTCTTCTGTTAAGGCACTTGCGTATGAAATACAAATATAGAGTGGACTCCAAAGACTCTCAGGTTGGTTCATCTTAGGCTAAGGTCACCAATTACTATGGTTATAATAGAAACATTCCTTCACACACATGATATTCTAACTTATGGGACACAACACTCTATTGTTGCAATTTTTCCCACCTATTATAGTAGATAAATAGGTTTCCATGTATCCACAGCCTGTTGAATTAATTTCCTTATACTTGGGGATGTAACTAAGTAGGGTATCATGTGGGAATTCTATAATTTCTCTAGAAAAAACTGGACTAGATCAATGTAGGCACCAACAAAGGAACCCCTTAGGATAGTTTTGATCTCCCTCATCCATATAATTGAAAGGAAAATGGGAATTATTTATCTCTCATATCAGATTCATGAACTACTATTTCTATTCACTAGAGTCGTCTATTCAGAAATCAATGAGGAATCAATCAAATGGAATGTCAAAAAAGTGATATATATATATATATATAGTAATAGAGAATCATATGTTCATGGTGATTTAATCGCTCACACTTCTTGATTGAGCTAGAACTGGATATCCTATTGATGATTGTACTGATAGTTTAATGATATTATGAACCTTATGATGTATTGACTAAGGTAGTAAGATTATATTGGTATTGATATTTGAGTGAGAGGTGACATACCTCATCCAAAATCTATATATCATGATTAATACTCAACTTTGATAATAGGGATATATTGTATTTTTGGATCACTCAACTAATATCAAAATCAGAATATGGAGCATGTGCAGGAAGATAGGAGGATCTATCATTTCCATAGAATAAACTGAGGCTCATAGGCTTTGTATTTTACCCTAGATAACTGATTAACTCACTGGGGAACAACTCAAACATTGAGTAAACTGTATTCCAAAAAAATATAGGATACAAAACATGAATCATGTATCATAGTCACTGACTGGGATTCTTCATGTATCTAATGTTATCATTGGGATACTTCACATATCCTAGGACCTTCCTAGTCAGTGAGTCCCTTGGTCTATTCCAGGATTAACCTTGTCAGTCCAGAACTAGGAGGACTTGGGATATGTGAAGTATCCTAGACCAAATCCTATTAGGTTTAGGATACTTAATTTATCTTTTGGAGGACTTGGTTTAACAAGGTTTGATTAGTCTTGGAAGGATCATGTATACATGAATTATACCAGACCAGATCCTCCCAAGTCTATGATACTTAATGTATCTTAGGAAGGACTTTGTCAGACAAGGTATGACATGGCCTAGGAGTACCTGAGATACAATATGTATCCTAGACTAGGACCTCCTAGGTATGGGATACTTAATGTAACCTTTAGAGGAATTGGTCATACAAGGTCTCAGAAAAAAATTACTAGGGGTAGTTGGAATGTTTTTGTGGATGGTGGTAGGTATGGTGGTTGATTAGAAGAGATGGGGGTATAGTTTCTTGGATCACTTGGCAAAAATGGATAAATGGCCACTATTACTACTACTTTTTGGGCTGGGGTTGATGGAAGGTAAAAATGGATAGATATAGAAGGATAATATTGGTATTATATTGGTTTTATGCTATACAAAAGGGCAAAGTGGTTCAGTTGGCATTACAGTTATTGGGGGGATGATGAAAAGAATGATACCTCAAATCACAATTGTGTTTCAAAAATCAATGAGAATCATTTAAATGTTAATATATCAATGATTGTGTGTTAGAGGAATTGTATAGAATCCTTAATCTCATGACCTGAATGACTATAGTTTCGAATCCTTTACCCTCAATAGAGATGGTGCAAGATCGTAAAATGGCAGACATGGAACCACCACGATCCAAATAGGGAAGATGTGGTTCAAGATTATATCATAGTTGATACCATTTGGTAAGTGACTGGGCTTGATTTCACCTATAATACAATTATTCATTCGGTGTTATTGCCTTTTGAGTGGGATATACTGTCAATCAGTCACATACTGTATAGATAGAATGTATTTGGTGGGTTGTAATGGAGATGGTTTGGGGAAAAGAATACTACTTTGGTCAGAGTGTAAGGATGAAACAACGTACACTACTAGTTGGGACTGGATATGTGATATTGAATACAGTGGATTAGGTAATTAGATGACTAGTTTAGTGTTCTTGGGTACTTGTGTGTGCAGTGAAGAGCTATGGGAATTATCTAATTTAGATGAAAGGGAACAAAGTTTTTTGTGTGTGGAGAGTGTGATTTTATAGATGATGGAGTAGATGGGAAGGACTCATTCCATGATACATCTTTAGGGATAGGTTGACTAGAATCTATAATGATGGATAAATGATTGGGAACCTATTGGCTAGTGGTGGTACCTCATGACATTCCAAAGGAGACCAGGTGAGTGGTGTGCATGAAAATGGAACATAATCATTATTGGATTGTGTTGAAATAATTTAATTGATGGTTCTTTGGAATAGAGATGGTCGTATTGGTGGTTCATTGGTAGTTGGGAGAGATGTATGCATTTCAATGCCACCAATACAGTATGGGGTTTGTTTTCCTCCCCTATTAGTATTCAGAATATTTCAAAGGAATTGAAAAGGCTTTCACATCTGATTGTTTCCCAATTCTAAATCTGATTCAATAATGGTGAAATCACATATCTTATTATTATAAAATCATGTATTTCAACAAAAAAATGCATATCCATATTCTAGTCACAACAGTCGATGTCCCTCATAGTTGAGATATTCCATCCTCTGTCTTGAAATGTGATATAGTATTGGGGTTTTCAAATTGACTGATCGTGTTTATACTGCATGGTTGAGTATACTATGGTTAGTTCAGTGAGATTTGTGGAATAATCATTCCAAAATGCCTTGGATCGAGAACCTCACATAGTACCTTCTGGTTAGTCAAAACCACGTCAACAACACCATCTCTTTCAAACAACCAACCTCATGTGTCTTCCTTCCACTCTCATGCATACATGTTATACGGTGCATCGTAACTTGACTGACTATCTACTACTTTTTTTCAGAAAATGTAGTAGTTAGTGGAATGGTAACGAACGATACTGTTACTAGTAATCGTGGTGGTGTGACCAACTATACTATATATGAAGAATCTATAGCCTGAGTGGACAAGAGAATATGGAGATTTTATCAAACTTAGAAAAATAATATTGCATCTCCACTCCTACTAGGCGTAGATCAATGTCGGTGGGTCTAATGGATTATTCCATTATTGGATATCTCGGTGATTTCACAAAGGTGGCATCGATACCATAACTTAAAATCATACTATGTAGAATTCCAATAACAAAATAGTTATCTTTGAGGTTTAGATTGATAGGTATGTGTGATAGGGTTTGAGTGGAGTGGGTGTATCAATGGAGGGAATCAAGAAGAAACCATGGGGTTTGGGTGTTCTTTCAGGGGTCAATCAATCTCTACTCAAACAGTGATTCCATTGACTATCTCAACCAAAAACCCCATTTTCCATGGGGATCAAAAAGGTTTCATCTCCCCCATGACACAAGGTACTAATCATTCTCATGTCTCCCAGTTGATAGATTGGTCATACTAATGTGATATGATATGATATGATATGATATGATATGATATGATATGATATGATATGATATGATATGATATGATATGATATGATATGATATGATATGATATGATATGATATGATATGATATGATATGATATGATATGATATGATATGATATGATATGATATGATATGATATGATATGATATGATATGATATGATATGATATGATATGATATGATATGATATGATATGATATGATATGATATGATATGATATGATATGAGATGATATGATATGATATGATATGATATGATATGATATGATATGATATGATATGATATGATATGATATGACAGGAGAGGATATGATATGATATGATATGATATGATATAATATGATATGATATGATATGATATGATATGATATGATATGATATGATATGATATGATATGATATGATATGATATGATATGATATGATATGATATGATATGATATGATATGATATGATATGATATGATATGATATGATATGATATGATATGATATGATGTGATATGATATGATATGATATGATGTGATGTGATATGATATGAAATGATATGATATGATATGATCTGATCTGATATGATATGATCTGATCTGATATGATATGATATGATATGATATGATATGATTTGATATGATATGATATGATATGATATGATCTGATATGATCTGATATGATATGATATGATATGATATGATATGATATGATATGATATGATATGATATGATATGATATGATGTGATGTGATATGATATGATATGATATGATATGATATGATATGATATGATATGATATGATTTGATATGATATGATATGATATGATATGATATGATATGATATGATATGATATGATATGATATGATATGATATGATATGATATGATATGATATGATATGATATGATATGATATGATATGATATGATCTGATCTGATATGATATGATATGACATGATATGATATGAAATGTAATGATCTGACATGATGTTATTTGATGTGATATGATTTGATAAGATACGATGTGATGTGATGTCATATGATATGATATGATATGATATGATATGATATGATATGATATGATATGATATGATATGATATGATATGATATGATGTGATATGATATGATATGATATGACCTGATCTGATGTGATATGATATGATATGATATGATATGATATGATATGATATGATATGATATGATATGATATGATATGATCTGATATGATATGATATGATATGATATGATATGATCTGATCTGATCTGATATGATATGATATGATATGATATGATATGATATGATATGATATGATATGATATGATATGATATGATATGATATGATATGATATGATATGATATGATATGATATGATATGATATGATATGATATGATATGATATGATATGATATGATATGATATGATATGATATGATATGATATGATATGATATGATATGATATGATATGATATGATATGATATGATCTGATCTGATATGATATGATATGATATGATATGATATGATATGATATGATATGATATGATATGATATGATATGATATGATATGATATGATATGATATGATATGATCTGATCTGATCTGATCTGATATGATATGATATGATATGACATGATATGATATGAAATGTAATGATCTGACATGATGTTATTTGATGTGATATGATTTGATAAGATACGATGTGATGTGATGTCATATGATATGATATGATATGATATGATATGATATGATATGATCTGATATGATATGATATGATATGATATGATGTGATATGATATGATATGATATGACCTGATCTGATGTGATATGATATGATATGATATGATATGATATGATATGATATGATATGATATGATATGATATGATATGATATGATCTGATATGATATGATATGATATGATATGATATGATCTGATCTGATCTGATCTGATATGATATGATATGATATGATATGATATGATATGATATGATATGATATGATATGATATGATATGATATGATATGATATGATATGATATGATATGATATGATATGATATGATATGATATGATATGATATGATATGATATGATATGATATGATATGATATGATATGATATGATATGATATGATATGATATGATATGATATGATATGATATGATATGATATGATATGATATGATATGATATGATATGATATGATATGATATGATATGATATGATATGATATGATATGATATGATATGATATGATATGATATGATATGATATGATATGATATGATATGATATGATATGATATGATATGATATGATATGATATGATATGATATGATATGATATGATATGATATGATATGATATGATATGATATGATATGATATGATATGATATGATATGATATGATATGATATGATATGATATGATATGATATGGTATGATATGATATGATATGGTATGGTATGGTATGGTATGATATGATATGATATGATATGATAGGATGCTATCCAGAAATATCCTACCCCCTTGGTAGGATATTTGTGAGGTGGGGCCCGCACGAGCCCTGTCGTTTCTTTCTGCTAAGTAACGCACCCGCGAAAACCCGTCATTATGAAAGTCAACTGAATCGTTTTCTTAAATCCTTAACGCACCATTTAATTGGGCTGTTTATTTCGTGAATTAAATGGGCGGTTTCTTTCGTTGAATTAATTCAACGAATTAATGGGTCGTTACTTACCTTTTTCGTTTGTTGGCATAATAATAAAATGAGACCAACAAGTCTTTTTGAAGGATTACTCGTTGAGAGGTTTGTCAGAGCTCTTGAGCCTTCATCCTTCTTCACGAAGAACCCGAAGAACGCGAAGAACGCCAACCTCCAACGAAGAATGCCGAACCCACAGAAGTCGACGATGTGACGTCGTGTTCCACGACGCCGACGTTCCCTTCCTGTAATGTTCTTCTGCGACGTCTCTTCCTCCGCAACGAATCTTCGATCAGCTGTTGAGGTAAGAGACTTCAGGATTCTCTTAAATCTCCCTTGTTTTTTTTATATAACAAAACACGGATTTAATTATTTATAATTAAATCTATTGTTTCTTGGTCCGTTGAGTTCGTCGACGCAACGCTGGATTCCGCGACGACGCGATGCCTTTCCGCGACGACGCGACGATCCCCTCCTTCCGCGACGAGAAAATCCGCGAAGAACGTGTGTACGATGACGACTACGAGGTAGGGAATTATTTTGGGAATTACCCCTTTTTATATTTCCGTAAATGTTTCTTTAAAAAGTTAAAGAACCGGATTTGTGAACAATTTTAAATTTATTAAAATTGTTGTTTCCTGTGTGGAATAAAAATTCTCCCGTTGTTTATATCTAACACGGAGGGTGCGGGCCAAACGAACACGGCCCGACAACCCTCCACCGTTCTTCGTGATTGTGCGGAATTGACGGGCGATGACAGAACGTAACGCAAGAGCAGTTTTATGATCCCACAGTGAAGAACGGATCCCAGGAGGGACAACGGCGCAGACGGGAAGGAAAACGGACCATCGGAGCGACTCTGGTGGCCCGTGGAAGCCGGCGGCGGTGCGGGTCGCCGGTGCGGCAGCGCCAGCGGTCGGAGGCGGCAGCGCCCCGGCGCGCCACCGAAAGAACCGCTGAGGCTTCAGCCGCGGCGGCGGCGCCCGCTGACCCACGGCCGCGCGGGTCAGACGTACGCGGGACGCGACTTCAGCCGCGTTCGGTTGTCAGGGCGACACCCCGCGGGTGCCGCGGGGGTGTCACGCGGGGGTGGAGGCTCCCCCCCGCGTAGCTCTCCCACTCGGCCGAGCCGGGCCGGACCAGGTTCGGACTGGGTCGGGTCGACCCGGTTCGGCAGACCCAGGGGGGTCGGGCCGGGTCGGCCCGGACCCCCGTCTTCGGACCGTTTTCGGTCAAATGCCCGTAACTTGAGCTACGGGCCTCCAAACAACTCTCCGTCAGCGGCAACACGATCCTTGGATCGAGACGGTCGTTTCGGTATATCACACTTAAGGTTTAGAAATACTTTGAGTTCGGCCGGGTTGGTTCGTACACGAAACAAACCGGGCCCTCGGAGCGGAAACGCTCATATCTTGAGCTACGGACGTCCGATTGACGTGCCGTCAGTTTTGTTGTTTTCCTCTAAGTGAGAAGGATCTTTTGGCTCACTCCTCCCGAGGTTTGGACGCAGGTGGAGTATGGTCGGGTTGGTTTTTCCTTAAAAACCAACCGTGCCCCTGGGACAAAAAGGCCAATAACTCTCAGACCGGGCGTTCGATTGACGCGCCGTCTGCGACGTTGAGTTCCTGTTGACGATACAGAACTTTTGGATACATCAACTTCGGACTTTGTGTCAGTTGATGTATCAGCCTCTCGGCTCATGGAGCGGACCCTCCCGAACGAGCTTGCTGTGTGCGGGAACTCTAGTGATGGCTGCGACTGCTTCTTCGACAGCGACGATTGTGCATAGATCCTCCGGGGACTCCGACGACGACCGTGGAGAGATCCTCAGTGGACTGCGGCGACGACTGTGCAGAGATCCTCAGTGGACTGCGACGACTACTGCACTCAGCGATCCTACATGGATCGGTGCTACAGGTCCTGTGTGGGCCCGATCCTTTGTGGGTCATTGCGGGGGTTAGTACCTATCGATCCTTTGTGGGTCCGACGACTTAGATGGATCAGTGATCATCTTTATCGTCATCTGAAGAAGTATACCTGTGTGAGTTGAATCATGTGTTACTCTCCTTTGTGGATTGTGTTGAGCTATCCTATGTGGATTTACTGTTTACTCTCCTTTGTGGATTGTGTTGAGCTATCCTGTGTGGATTTACTATTTACTCTCCTTTGTGGATTGTGTTGTGCTATCCTGTGTGGGTATACGATTGCTTTCCTGTGTGGACTGGGTTGTGCTTGGGCTCGGACGTTGGAGCCGAACGGGAATTGATGACTTAGGTATATGTATGGGCATATACCTAAGTCGTGTTAGATGTTACTTCGTGATTGTATCTTTCCTGTGTGGATTATCCTTTTTGGATTTCGAGAGACCTTTGGGGGTCTCGGGGTCCCTACTGAGTAGCTTATACTCACCCCTGCACAGGCTTTGCCCGCACATCGTTGTGTTGGTTGCAGATGACGGACAGCGCTGATCGTGGTGTAGGCGTGCGGAGCAGGACGGTACCTGGAGGTGGACCACTGGGCGGGACGCACTCGGAGCGGACGGCTGGTCCAAGGAGCTGTGGAGGCTATCTGTACCCACCCTTCAGGTGGGACTTCCAGAGGACGGATCGACGCTGCGGCTTTTACTTTTCAGTTGTTGTTTTTTCTTTCAGTTATACTTTACAGTTGGTCTTGTATTTCCGGACCCTTTTACTTTCAGCACAGCTTGTTACAGTTTTACTTAGTGGTTACTTTTCCGCTTGCTTACTCTGTGGTGATTGTTTACTTTTCAAAGGAAATGCCTTCCCTTTTTTTTGGGATTTATGCCTTGGTGCTAGTCGCCAGTCCTTGGCCTATGGAAGGCGGGCTTGGGGTAGTCACGGCACGGGCCCCGAGGACGGGTCGGGACAAATTGGTATCAGAGGAGGTCGGTTCTACCGCAGACTCTGATCTTTATTCTATGTGAAGCAATAGTGTTTAGCGTATTGAGTGTGGTTATCAGTCCAGGGAGTCCAGTGTTGGTGCGGCGGCCGACGTATCCGCACACCAGGACCCTGACTTCTGATTTCCGACTTAATGCACGAAAACATTGATTGCGTGTGTGTTTCAAGTTTTCTTTTTGATTACTTGTGTCAGCTCACCAGGTATACTGTTCTGACCGTGGCGCACTTGTTTCCTTTTTCAGGATGGCCCAACGACAGCAGCTAGCTAGGGTTCCGAGAGTAGAGCGTGACGACAGCCCACCGAGTGACGAGGCCTCGGTACAGGGCCCGTTGACAGCAGAGGCACCGGCGGTACCTTTACCCGCCGAGCCCCCGATGCTTCCAGCACCGACCGCTGACGATGTGCGTCGCCTCGGAGCTCTGCACGAGTTCCAGCGCCAGTGAAAACCCAGGTTTCGTGGGGAGACGGACCCCCAGGAAGTCGAGGACTAGATGGAGGCGGTCGTTCGAGTTTTCAGGCTAGTGAGGACACCAGCAGACCTCATGGTGATCCTCGCGGCGAGCCTACTGAACGCAGCAGCAGGACGATGGTGGAGCTTGATGCTCCAGGTGCACGATGAGGCCTCTCTCATCTGGACGAACTTCGAGAGCCTCTTCCTCTCGAAGTTCGTCCCGGCCACCCTCCGTGCGGTGCGCATTCAAGAGCTTCTTCAGCTGCGACAGGGCAGCTTGACGGTCGCTCAGTACGCGGTGAGGTTCACCGACCTTTATCGCTACTCGACCGACATGGTACGGGACCCCTTCTTCCGGGCCTGGACCTTCGAGCAGGGATTGATACATGAGATCAGGGCATCGCTGATCTCCCTCATCATCCCGACCCAGGCAGGAGTACTGGAGCGAGCCCTTTTGATTGAGAGCTTTCTGGCTGAGTCTACAGAGAGACCTACCGCAGGGCGGCAGGTGGCGGAGTCTTCGGCAGCAGGTAGCCGACAGATGACTCAGGGTTCCAGGCAGACCATACCTTCCAACAGACGACCTCGGGACACTGGCTCAGCAGTGCGGGGCACACAGCGCGGAGCCAGTCTTCCGAGAGGCAGGCAGTGCTACGCGTGCGGCGGGCAGGGCCACATGGCTCGTGACTGCCCGACCCGTCGTACCGAGGAGCAGCAGACGGTGGAGGGGCCACCCAAGAAGAGGCAGGGGGTCGACTGTGGCGGTCCGCAGGGAGGATACGGACGAGGCAGAGGAGTTGTCCGAGTAGCGGGTGGTGGGCGACGCTTTGAGGCTCTACCCCCACCACCACCAGGAGGTCCACCCCGACCACAGGGAGCTGGCGGGCAGAGACAGGCACAGCTCCAGGCAGTGGAGGCCTACGACCACGGCGCGCCAGAGATGATTCGAGGTATGATCTATGTCTATTCCACCCTTGTTGTAGTTCTTATAGACACAGGAGTGAGTCACTCTTTCATAGTCGCTACCCTTGTTCGGAGCTCGGAGATTCCGACAGAGCCGTTGGCTCGATCCTTATGGCTAGAGACCCCTACGGGAGCAGACTCGATGATTACGCACTGGTGCCGGCAGTGTGAGATTAATCTAGGAGGTGAGAGCTTCGGCTGGGATCTTCTTGTAGCGGCGTCGAGGCCTTACGATGTCATCTTGGACATGGATTGGTTATCTACAGTCCATGCTCAGATTGACTGTTTTAGGCGCAAGGTGTGATGTGTGCGCACCGACGGGAGCAGGTTCACCTTCACTGGTGAGAAGGGAGCCTTAGCAGCACAGGATGAACTCGTGCAGAGGAGAGGAAATCACATCACTCATTAGTTGTCTAGCCTCATCCTTGGAGCAGTTGACGTGCGGAGTCCCAGTTTTCCTGCAGTGGTGGATCAGTACGCGGACGTCTTCCCCAATGACGTTCCAGGGCTACCTCCTTGTAGAGAGGTAGACTTTTATATTGACCTATACCCCGGGACAGCCCCGATATCCACTCCAGCATATCGGATGGCCCCTGCTGAGCTTCGAGAGCTACGGGTACAGTTGGAGGACTTGCAGGGCATGGGGTTCATCCGACCCAGTGTTTCACCCTGGGCTTCGCCGATATTGTTCGCCAAGAAGGCGGACTGGAGCTTGCGACTGTGTGTCGACTGTCGTCGCCTGAACCAGGTGACAGTGAGGAACAAGTATCCACTACTGAGGATTGATTACCTCTTTGATCAGCTCAAGGGAGCATGGTGGTTCTCGATGATAGACCTCAGATCAGGCTATCATTAGCTCAGAGTTCGAGAGGAGGACATGGAGAAGACGGCCTTCAGGTGTCGGTATGGCCACTATGAGTTCTTGGTTATGCCTTTTGGCATAACCAACGCTCCAGCATTGTTCATGAGCCTCATGAACAGGATCTTCCAGCCATACCTCGATCGATTTTTCGTGGTCTTCATCGATGACATTTTGGTGTACTCGACCACGGAGGAGGAGCACGCCTACCACTTGCGAGTTGTACTAGACACACTCCGAGAGCACCAACTTTATGGCAAGCTCTCGAAGTGCCAGTTCTGGTTATGTGAGGTCCACTTCTTGGGGCACTTCATTTCTGAGGCGGGAGTTGTTGTGGATCCCATGAAGATCGAGGCAGTGCTAGCTTGGGAGCCACCCAAGAGCGTGACGGAGGTGCGGAGTTTCTTGGGTCTAGCTGGATACTATCGGAGATTTGTGCCAGACTTCTCTAGAGTTGTGGCACCACTCTTAGCTTTGACGAAGAAGGGAAAACCCTTTGTGTGGCCAGACAGATGTCAGCAGAGATTTCAAGAGCTGAGGCATAGATTGACCAGCAATCCTATCTTGAGGTTGCCTGAGGAGGGAGTTGGTTACGTAGTCTACTGCGATGCATCAGGGACCGGACTCGGGTGTTCCCTGATGCAGGAGCGGGCCGTGATTTCCTATGGATCACGTCAGTTGAGGCCGCATGAGCAAAACTACGCCACTCATGAACTGGAGTTAGCAGTAGTGGTCTTCGCCCTGAAGACATGGCGGCACTATCTGATGGGCGAGCGCTTTACAGTCTTTTCTGACCACCAGAGTCTCAGGTACATCTTCTCTCAGAAAGACCTGAACCTGAGACAGCGGCATTGGCTCGATTTCCTCCAGGACTATGACTTTGAGATAGTCTATACTCCTGGGAAGGGGAACGTGGTAAATGATGCCCTCAGCAGGAGGACGGGCATCCAACTACTTGAGGAGGCGATAGAGAATCTAGCCGCTTTGCAGATATCCTTCGTGGATAGAGATGGAGCAGCCTTCCTTCAGTCTCTCACAGTCAACCCTCCACTACTGCAGCGGGTCAGAGAGGCTCAGTGTGGGGACGCTGACTGCGAGACGTGGCGTGCACAGATATCCTCGGGACAGGCACCTGATGTTTTCTCCCTTGGAGCAGAGCACGACGTCCTTTTCAGAGGATGTACCTTGGTACCAGTCGCTTTACGAGAGGAGGTGCTGAGAGAGTTTCACACTTCTCCTTTGGTGGTACATCCATAAGTGGTGAATATGTACCAGGACCTCAGACGAGAGCACTGGTGGCCGGGCATGAAAAAGGTTATGGCAGAGTTCGTTTCACGGTGCCTCACCTGCCAGTAGGTGAAGGTAGAGCATCAGGTACCAGCAGGCTTGGTACAACCCTTGGAGGTCCCAGAGTGGAAGTGGGACGGGATATCTATGGACTTCGTGACTGGACTTCCACGCACTTCCAGAGGTCACGACTCCATTTGGGTGATTGTTGACCGACTCACCAAGTCGGCACACTTCTTACCCATCAGAGAGCAGGGCTCAGTGGAGAGCTTGGGGCGTCTCTACGTTTAGGAGATCGTACGGCTTCACGGTGTGCCATCGACTATTGTCTCTGATCGGGACACTCATTTTACTTCCTGGCTTTGGAAGGGGTTGCATGAGGCGTTCGGGACGCGGCTACGTCTGAGCACCGCCTTTCACCCTCAGACGGATGGTCAGACGGAGAGGACCATTCAGACTCTCGAGGACATGCTCCGTGCATGTGTCCTCGACTTTGGTCACAGCTGGGAGGACCACCTACCCTTGGTGGAGTTCGTGTACAACAACAGCTACCACTCCACCATCGGGATGGCACCATATGAGGCTTTGTAGGGCAGGCCTTGCAGATCTCCTTTATACTGGACAGACCCTGGAGAGTCAGTACTTGTGGGACTAGAGATGGTCTGGGCCACGACAGAGAAGGTCCAGGTCATCCAGAAGCGGATGAGGACAGCTTAGAGCCGGCAGAAGTCATATGATGACAGGAGGCGGAGGCCACTAAAGTTCGAGGATGGCGACCACGTCTTCCTGTGGGTCTCACCTTGACGTGGTTTACGGAGATTTGGCCGAGGCAGAAAGTTGTCTCCACGCTTCATTGGACCATTCCAGGTCATCAGCAGGATTGGCGAGGTGGCTTATCGCCTGGCTCTACCACCTCAGTTGAACCGGGTGCACGATGTCTTCCACGTATCTCAGCTGAGGAGATACATGTATGACCCGACGCACATCATTGACTATGGGGAGCTAGATGTGGATGATGGGGAGACTTTTGCGTAGGTCCCAGTGGAGATAGAGGATCGACAGGAGCGATTCCTACGTGGGCGATCGATTCCTCTTGTGTGCATCAGATGGCAGCACGGGAACCTCCAGGAGAGCACATGGGAGCGGGAGGCTCAGATGCATGCTCAGTACCCACATTTGTTTCCCTAGTTTATGATGTATCTTTACGGGGACGTAAAGCCCTGAGGTGGGAGTAATGTAAAGACCTGTAAATTTCAAGGAAATTTTTTTCTTAATTTCATTTGGAATTTTACAAGAACGCAGTTTTTGACGGCACCTGATTCCGAGGCTCGGTGTGCCCGGAATCATTTTTCGAAGTTTGGCTCGGGTACGTTCAGTGAACGGACGAGCGGGTTTTTCTAACTTTTGAACCAGTTCCCGGAATCGAATTCTAAGGGCACCGATGAAATCGCAGCGCCGGTATTTTCTTAGAAACGCCTCTTCCGAAGTTGTGTTTGCTCGGGTGTGGTTTTTAATTTTTGGGCTTAAAGTTTAGAAATAAAATAATTTGTTCGACAAACTTTATTTTATTTCACTTGAAGAAACTTGAAAGCCACTTAAACTGAGTTAAAATGGATAGGATGCTATCCGGAAATATCCTACCCCCTTGGTAGGATATTTGTGAGGTGGGGCCCGCATGAGCCCCGCCGTTTCTTTCCGCTAAGTAACGCACCCGCGAAAACCCGTCATTATGAAAGTCAACTGACGCGTTTTCTTAAATCCTTAACGGAACATTTAATTGGGCGGTTTATTTCATGAATTAAATGGGCGGTTTCTTTCATTGAATTAATTCAACGAATTAATGGGTCGTTACTTACCTTTTTCGTTTGTTGGCGTAATAATAAAATAAGACCAACAAGTCTTTTTGAAGGATTACTCGTTGAGAGGTTTGTCAGAGCTCTTGAGCCTTCATCCTTCATCGCGAAGAACGCAAAGAACGTGAAGAACACCGGCCTCCGACGAAGAACGTCGAACCCGCAGAAGTCGACGATGCGACGCCGTGTTCCACGACGCCGACGTTCCCTTATTGCAATGTTCTTCTGCGACGTCTCTTCCTCCGCAACGAATCTTCGATCAGCTGTTGAGGTAAGAGACTTCGGGATTCTCTTAAATCTCCCTTGTTTTTTTATATAACAAAACACAGATTAAATTATTTATAATTAAATCTATTTTTTCTTGGTCCGTTGAGTTCGTCGACGCAACGCCGGATTTCGCGACGACGCGACGCCTTTCCGCGACGACGCGACTATCCCCTCCTTCCATGACGAGCAAATCCGCGAAGAACGTGCGTACGACGACGACTACGAGGTAGGTAATTATTTTGGGAATTACCCCTTTTTATATTCCAGTAAATGTTTCTTTAAAAAGTTAAAGAACTGGATTTGTGAACAATTTTAAATTTATTAAAATTGTTGTTTCTGTGTGGAATAAAAATTCTCCCGTTGTTTATATCTAACGCGGAGGGTGCGGGCCAAACAAACACGGCCTGACAACCCTCCGTCATTCTTCGTGATTGTGCAGAATTGACGGGCGACGACGGAACGTGACACAAGAGCAGTTTGATGATCCCGCAGTGAAGAACGGATCCCGGGAGGGATAACGGCGCAGACGGGAAGGAAAACGGACCACCGGAGGGACTCCAGTGGCCCGTGGAAGCTGGCGGTGGCGCCCGCTGACCCGCGGCCGCGCGGGTCAGACGCGTGCAGGACGCGACTTCAGCCGCGTCCGGTTGTCAGGGTGACACCCCGCGGGTGCCGCGGGGGTGTCACGCGGGGGTGGCGGCTCCCCCCCGCGTTGCTCGGCCGCCCGGCCGAGCCGGGCCGGGCTGGCCGCGCCTGGGTCGGGACGGACTGGGTTCGGACCGGGTCGGGTTGACCCGTTTCGGGTCGACCCGGTTCGGCCGAACCAGGGGGGTCGGGCCGGGTCTGCCCGGGCCCGGACCCCCCGTCTTTGGACCATTTTCGGTAAAATGCCTTTAACATGAGCTACGAGACTCCAAACGACTCAACGTCAGCGGCAACGCGATCCTCGGATCGAGACGGTCGTTTCGGTATATCACACTCAAGGTTTCGGAATACTTTGAGTTCAGCCGGGTTGGTTCGTACACGAAACCAACCGGGCCCTCAGACAAGAAACGCTCATATCTTGAGCTACGGATGTCCGATTGACATGCCGTCAGTTCTGTTGTTTTCCTCTAAGTGAGACGGATCTTTTGGCTCACTGCGCCCGAGGTTTGGACGCAGGTGGAGTATGGTCGGGTTGGTTTTTCCTTAAAAACCAACCGGGCCCCTAGGACGAAAAATCCAATAACTCTCAGACCGAGCGTCCGATTGACGCGCCGTCTGTGACGTTGAGTTCATGTTGACGATACGGATCTTTTGGATACATAAAATTCAGACTTTCTGTCAGTTGATGTATCAGCCTCTCGGCTCGTGGAGCGGACCCTCCCGAACGAGCTTGCTATGTGCGGGAACCCTAGTGCTGGCTGCGACTGCTTCTTCGACAGCGACGACTGTGCAGAGATCCTCCGGGGACTCTGACAACGACCGTGCAGAGATCCTCAGTGGATTGCGGCGACGACTGTGCAGAGATCCTCAATGGACTGCGACGACTACTACACTCAGCGATCCTACGTGGATCAGTGCTACAGGTCCTGTGTGGACCCGGTCCTGTGTGGGTCAGCGCTCAGCGGTTCTGTGTGAGCCAGCGCCTACAGGTCATGTGTGGGCCCGATCCTGTGTGGGTCATTGCGGGGGTTAGTACCTATCGATCCTTTGTGGGTCCGACGACTTAGATGGATCAGTGATCATCTTTATCGTCATCCGAAGAAGTATACTTGTGTGAGCTGAATCATGTGTTACTCTTCTTTGTGGATTGTGTTGAGCTATCCTGTGTGGATTTACTGTTTACTCTCCTTTGTGGATTGTGTTGAGCTATCCTGTGTGGATTTACTATTTACTCTCCTTTGTGGATTGTGTTGTGCTATCCTGTGTGGGTATACGATTGCTTTCCTGTGTGGACTAGGTTGTGCCTGGGCTCGGACGTTGGAGCCGAACGGGAATTGATGACTTAGGTATATGTATGGGAATATACCTAAGCTGTGTCAGATTTTACTTCGTGATTGTATCTTTCCTGTGTGGATTATCCTTTGTAGATTTCGGGAGACCTTTGGGGGTCTCGGGGTCCCTACTGAGTAGCTTATACTCACCCCTACACGGGCTTTGCCCGTACATCGTTGTGTTGGTTGCAGATGACGGACAACGCTGATCGTGGTGGAGGCGTGCGGAGCAGGACGGTACCTGGAGGTGGACCACTGGGCGGGACGCACTTGGAGCGGACGGCTAGTCCGAGGAGCTGTGGAGGCTATCTGTACCCACCCTTCAGGTGGGACTTCCAGAGGACAGCTCGACGCTGTGGCTTTTACTTTTCAGTTGTTGTTTTTCCTTTCAGTTGTACTTTACAGTTGGGCTTGTATTTCCGGCCCCTTTTACTTTCAGTACAGCTTGTTACAGTTTTACTTAGTGGTTACTTTTCCGTTTGCTTACTCTGTGGTGCTTGTTTACTTTTCAAAGGCAATGTCTTCCCTTTTTGTTGGGATTTACTCCTTGGTGCAAGTCGCTAGCCCCTGGCCTATGGAAGGCGGGCTTGGGGTAGTCACGGCACAGGCCCCGAGGACGGGTCGTGACAGCTACACCAAAAGGAGCTTGCATAACACGCATCCTTGACTTTCTTTGCATTACACGCAATCGCGACCTTACTCGATAGCGTGTGTAGTACGCAATACCGAGTTTCACTAAACAACGATATGATATTAAAATATTATTAAAAACTAGCCATTATGAATAGTAATAACCACTTTTTGAAATTTTGTAAATTTTATTTTTCAAAATGGACTTCATTTCTGGATTCAAAATATCAAAATTAGTTTAGGGTGAAATTTTGGTACTTTTCGGATAACTTTCATTTTCTGATGAATAGTTAAAAATTGCTAAATTTTAATTAAAAACAACCTTTTTAATAGAAATAATTAATAGTGATAAATTATTAATTTTATTGGTTTTAAAGTATATTTAGAATATATTTTTACAATTTAATACAATGTTGGTTATTGGATGTAATTTCACATTTAAACCAGACATAAACAACTGTCAATGTTTTGATAGTTATTATCTCTTAAGAACATGCTATTTGTTTTGACAACGGGAATTAATTTTTAAATTAATTAATGCAACTGATATGTTTTTAATTTTGTAAAATAGACATCATTTTTGAATTCATAATATCAAATATAGCTTAGGCCTAAATTTTGGTATTTTTTTTAAAACTTTCAATTTTTGATGAATAGTGAAACCACTAAGTGGTAGTTAAAAAAAACTGAATTCTTCATAAAACTTAATTTTACCGCTTCTGTGAGTGGAATTTCGAAAATCCGAGAGACACGGTTAATATCAAGGACTAAAATGTGATTCAATGAGATGAAAATAATTTTTGGTGAATAGTAACTTTTTATTTTTTTTACCATGGTTAAAAGTAAATAGGGTAATTAAGGGTAAAAATGATATTATTATTTCCTTAACACATGTCCAAATTCTATTGGATAAGTGTAATTCGACCAAAATCAACTTTAGGAATAAAATATGATCATTTAGGCCCACTTGGAATAGATTAGAACATTTATTATTAATTTATTTAAAGAAGGGTTAAAATAGTTAAAATCAAAGTTTAATAAGTAAATCATTTTTAATATTGGGTTATACATAAGATAAATTCGACTATAAATATTCATTATAAATCTAAAAATATTTCCTACATAATGGTATTTTATTTGTAATTTTTAGACATTAAATAATTTAATTTATTTATGACACAACGATGATCTAGTAATTATCTTATTAATGAAATATTGACATAATTGATGTTATAAATACCCAAATAAATGTAATTTGAGATTTTTTATGAATTACACTAATTTTCTAGGTTAATATGACATGTTAGTATTGATTTAATTAACTTGGTTCAAACTAATCCTCCTTTTATGATTTTCACAAAAATCAATTACTAAATAGTGTCAAAATTGACATAAAATGGTTTTTAAAACAAATATTATATTATTAATTTTCATTTTATTCCTAAAAATCTATGGTTTGGCCAAATAACTTATATAAGGTTATATATATTAATAATAAACAACTTAGGGTTCGTTTGGCTTGATATAGTATGTTTATTAACCTTATAGTGTAAGAAAACAAGAAGACACGGTAAAAGTTAAATTATCTAATTTAAAGTTAAATCTAAATGATAAGGTTAAAATATGAACCTAAACTTGTCTAAATTCTATTGGATGAGATTATTTCTACCCATCCCCACCTTATCATCAAAATAAATCAATTTGGATCTATTTAAAACCGAATTTGGCTATATAATAAAATAATATTTTTAGTTATTCCAAAGGTACCCCTCTCCTCCCTTATAAAAGGGCACCTCCTCCCTCTCTTCCTCACACCACTTTGAGCCTTCAAGTTCGGCCATACCCTGCCAAATTTCCTTCTCCACTTCCCTAAAAACATCCTAGAGGTTCTGGTCTTCATCAAAGACCAATTTTAGTGCCCTAAAAGGAGATCTCAAAGAGGCGCTTCAAAGAAGAGGTAATGTCCGTTACCGATTCTTTCATCTTTATTTCTTCTTCCACTTCTTCTTCTTAGGTTGTTTCATTATGAAGTAATAACATCAGTATCACTTATATACTGATATGTTATTATAATTATGAAACAACCTTATTTCACCATCTATCCATCCTACGGAAAATGAAATCACCACGCGTGCGTACGTACGGAATACCGTCTCCACGCCGTGGTGTAATCTATTTTCCACCACCACCTTACTTGGATGGGTATAATGGTGTACATAATAACTATATATTATTATTGTAAAGTGATATTGATTCTTAAATAGTATACATACACTCCAATAAAATTCCACGATCATGAGAATGATATCATCGCTTGTGCGTACGTACGGACTACCGTCTCCACGACGTGATAAGATTCATTCTCCACGTTAACCATTCATGAATGATTATAAAGTATATATAATAAGTAATCATGAAATATATGACATAATAATGATACTTTATTTATGTGTATATATATGTATGTCATCTACTTAATTCCATTCAACTCAATAAGGAAACTAAAACAGCGTTCATGCGTACGTACGGCCTACCGTCTCCATGAACGGTGTATTTCTTTCCATTTACTGATTTATTATATATATGTATATTATGAATATATATTATATATAAATCATGTTTTATATTCTGGAATTAATTAATCATGATTTAAGTAATCATATGAATAATTACAAGTCAAAACACGGAGGACAAATGAAACGATTTTACCCAAAACGCTCTTTAACATGGAATTTACAAAAGAACGGGTAATATAAAGCCATAAGTGAACCATATATGATATCATAACAATGAGTATGATTCTGGAATAATTCAATGACATTATTTAAATCATTATACAGGAGGTTCGGACACATACGAAGCAAATCGGACCTAAGGTAAGGGAAATATCACAATCTCATTTTTTTAACCGAGATTGTTTATACTTTGGTATTTACTGGGGTGTATTTTATCATCCACATCCATGTTTCCTCAATATGTAATATTATTTCCATCCACCTACAATTTTTTAAATCCAGTTTTACCCTTCGTTGAGTTTTTAGTAAAAGATATGAAAGGAATCTTTTGTCATTTTTCGTACGAGGTACTTTTTGACTTTTCTGAAAAAAGTACGAGAAGAATGTTTTTTTAACTTATATGGAATGAATGGATTTTTAAAAAATTATTTCCAAGAAGATTCCTTTAAAAGTTTTCAAGTATATTTTTAATCAACTTCCTTTAGTTTAGAATTGTATGACATGTTAAGAAAGGAAAAGTGTTTTTGAAGTAGAAAGGATATTTTCCTCAAGAATGGAGTTCAAGTGTTTTATCAAAATTATTTTCCATCTAAGATAATAAAGGGTTATGTTTATATCTCTATTATTACATGGATTTTATTATGTTGTGATGGAAATATTTTTATGAATTCCTTTATCCTATATGAATTGTTTTAGGATGTCATGATGATGTTTAAGATTCCCATCTTTATTACATGGGTTATGAAATGATGTATGATTTATGATTTTGTGGCACACATAAGAATGGTATCATTATGAGATGGGTGGGACCTATATCTCCATCCAATTCATTGGGTAAAGATTTTATATCTCATGAGATAGACATGGCTGGAACGGTAAGTTATACCGGTTCAGTGAAACTGGACTGAAATGAGGAGTGAACTTGGTTCAAAAAGGGACTTTGTCCACTAAGATAGTCTTCGCAAAGAGTATTGACTAATAAGAAATGATTCTCTATGATTATGTGTGTATGCCACAAAGTTTCATGTTTTAAGTTATGATTATTGGGATTACATTTCACTACTATGATTTATCCCATGTTATGATATTATGATCTCTTTTGCAGGTTAAAGTTTCCAAAATGTTATGTTCTTATGAATATGAGGTGATTGATATTTCTTTTGTTTACCCTTACTGAGTATTTGAGCTCACCCTTTTATGTTTTCTTTTCCCCAGGATATAAATAAAGGTTTTAGGTATAAAAAAAGGAAGATCTTTATGGGAGATGTTGAAGATCTTTCACCACGATTAGAAGATTATGTTCCATGTTTCCAAAGACACTAAACTATTACAGTCCTTGTGTGTGTGTTTTTGTTATGTACTAAGTATTCCGTAAAAGTAATGTAATTTCTATGTATGTCATGTTTTGGGTCTCTACAATTGGTATCAGAGTGAAGGTTTAGTTAACCTTTGGAAACTAGGATGTGAGAACTTTAGTGAGATCCCTAGAGATATTTCTAAGGTATGTCTAGGGATGTCCCTAAGGTTAAGTATACGTATAGGTTATAGTACTAGAATTACGCTAACGATCATAGAATTAAACATAAGATGTTAGATATTTAAGGTACTCCCCCTTTATTATGTTGTTTTCCCTAGCATGATTTTTTCCTCTCACACTATTCTTTTTGGGTTTTAGACGATGGCTGGAACCCGAAGGAACCGTGTTGATCAATGTAATGGAAAATTCAATGATTGTCCTCCTGAACAAACAAATGTTATGGGAGATGGAGTGAAAAATCTTATTGCTATACTTACACAAGCTATGAATCATTCTGGACTTCAAAATGAGCAGAGAAGGGAACAGTATTCTATTGAGTCCTTCATGAGGCAATGTCCACCTTCTTTCAGTGGGTCTTCTAATCCACTTGTTGCTGAACAATGGATCAGTACTACTGAAAAGATATTTTCAGTTCTTCAATGTTCTGAACATGATAAAGTCATCTTAGCAGTATATCGTTTGGAAGGTGAAGCAGATCAATGGTGGAATCTTATCAAGAATTCAAGGCAAAGAGATGAAATTGAGTCCATGGAATGGGACGAGTTCAAGAACTTATTTTTCAATAAGTACTTCCCTCGTATTCTTAGAACAAATATGGAGAAGGAGTTTCTTGAACTAAAGCAAAAGGATGATGAATCTGTTGGTATATACGAAGATAATTTTACAAGGCTTTAAAGGTATGCATCTGGATTTATCATCCAACCTGAAAGTAAAGTTGATCGATTCTCCAGTGGCTTTAAACCAAATCTTCGAAGGGAATTAGCTATAAGAGACTTCAGTAGCTATGAAGAAATTGTGCGTTGTGCTATGAAGGTAGAAATAGAAGTTGGTGTTACTTATCCATCTCATAGTTTTGACAAGAAACGAAAGATGGAGTTCCAGGAGAAATCTCAGAATAATGGTGAAAAGAAGATCAATGTTTCCTTATGCTCAAAGTGTGGAAAGAAGCATGGTGGAGATTGTCTTAAAGGGACTAGAAATGTTTTAAGTGTGGAAAAGAAGGTCATCAAGCAGCTGAGTGTCGAAGTAATGGAAAAAGGGTTTCTAATGATGTGAATAAATAAAATACTGCAGAGAACACACCAACAACACTTCAATGCTTCAAGTGCAAGGAAATGAGGCATTATGCTAATAAATTCCCTAATCCAAGGGTTAGTGATGATCGACATGACCAACCACTTAAGGCAAAGGACAAAGGGAAGTCACATGCGATCACCATTGGCGATGTTGAATATGACAACGATGTGGTGGAATGATTAAGTGTTTATGTAATGGGATTCTAGAATAATGTTGTATATAGTATCGTGGAATATTGGAATATTTATGTTTTGGTCTATTGTGGTTTTCAATAATTTTATTGCATCGGTACCCATGAAAAGTGATTGAAATATTTTTGGAAAGCAGATGATATGCACATAATGAAGGGATAAAGAGAATCTAATATGTTTGATAGTATTCATGAGCTCATGATTGATATAAGGACTAAGTGATATCATGGTTTGAGGATATAAAATTTTGAGGATTTTGGTATGTGGAAAGTGTTAACTTTTAACTGCATTCATGTTTTCACTAAGGTTTAATGGATATTAATTATTCAAGAGAATACATGATTAATGTATTCACATATTTTTAATTTGACCAACAAGATATATCTTATGATATATGGGGGATAAATGATGGAATTCACGTGATCATTTTCTTTATACTATGAGGTTGGACCGAAGTATTTTAGACAATCCTAAAGATTAGAATAGATTATGTTGGACATAAGTTAGTATTGTTTAAGGATAAAACATTTTTTGATATTTTTGATGGGATGTTATAGTAATATAGCTCTAGAAAAAGGACAACATGCAGGACGGGCGACAGCCCATCACGTCGGACAAGGCTGTGGGAATCGAACCCACAACCAAAGTGTGACTGGCCTTTATCGCCTACCACTGGCCTACAAGAAGTCCCTGTTTAGTAGAAACTAGTTTTATTATCTTAAGCGGTATGATATATGAAGTATAAGTCCATTTTAGGAACCATATATGATTAATCTCACTATATATGGACTTATGTATTTTTTGATAACTTTTCTAACCTTTGTTTTGAGACAGATGGAATGACACATCATTCTATCACATGACCTGCTAACACATCACGAATGACAAATTCAACTTCATTTCTTTAAGAGATGAAGTTGAAATTTTCCAAAGAACGAAAAACGGTGAGACTATACCAAAATCACGAAAGTATTTCTTCTAATTCCAATTTCATCAACTTTACGGAAATGATCTTGAAAACAAAAAATGTTGTCCTAGTGCTCTTATATCTGATGAATCATATGGTACCTTAGATCGTCACAAATTTATGGCTTTGTGATTGCTGGCTTTTCCATAGCCATGTTCTCTACCACTCTCCATTAGAACATGATGGTTAGATTTCTCTTCCATATCCATATTTTCACCAATGTGGAAACCCAGTGATTAGTTTATTTGGGTAACCGTTACGTTTCATACTTTTGTTTTTAAAGATTGTTTTTGGTATTCCTTTTTACGATGTGGGTTTCTATTAAAGAAACTTTCAAATAATAAACCATTTATAACCACGACGAATTTCGAGGGCGAAATTCATTTTAAGGGGGGTAGAATATAACACCCTGAGATTTTATGAATTTCATTAATGTCATGTGTTGTATGCTACACCAAAAGGCGCTTGCACAACATGCATCCTTGACTTGCCTTGCATTACACGCAATCGCGACCTTCCTCGATAGCGTGTGTAGTACGCAATACAGAGTTTCACTAAACAACGATATGCTATTAAAATATTATTAAAAACTAGTAGTTATGAATAGTAATAACCACTTTTGAAATTTTCTAAATTTTATTTTTCAAAATGGACTTCATTTATGGATTCGGAATATCGAAATTAGCTTAGGGTGAAATTTTGGTACTTTTCGGATAACTTTCATTTTCTGATGAATAGTGAAAAATTACTAAATTTTAATTAAAAACAACCTTTTTAATATAAATAATTAATAGTGATAAATTATTAATTTGATTGGTTTTAAAGTATATTTAGAATATATTTTTACAATTTAATACAATGTTGGTTATTGGATGTAATTTCACATTTAAACCAGACATAAACAACTGTCAATCTTTTGATAGTTATTATCTCTTAAGAATATGCTATTTGTTTTGACGACGGGAATTAATTTTTAAATTAATTAATGCAACTGATATGTTTTGAATTTGGTAAAATATACATCATTTTTGAATTCATAATATCAAATATATCTTAGGCCAAAATTTTGGTATTTTCTGAAATCTTTCAAATTTTGATGAATAGTGAAACCACTAAGTGGTAGTTAAGAAAAAAAACTGAATTATTCATAAAACTTAATTTTACCGCTTCTGTGAGTGTAATTTCGAAAATCCGAGAGACACGGTTAATATCAAGGACTAAAATGTGGTTCAATGAGATGAAAATAATTTTTGGTGAATTGTAACTTTTTACTTTTTTTTACCACGGTTAAAAGTAAATAGGGTAATTAAGGGTAAAAATGATATTATTATTACCTTAACACATGTCCTAATTCTATTGGATAAGTGTAATTAGACCAAAAACAACCTTAGGAATAAAATATGACCATTTAGGCCCACTTGGATTAGATTTGGACATTTATTATTAATTTATTTAAAGAAGGGTTAAAATAGTTAAAATCAATGTTTAATAAGTAAATAATTTTTAATATTGGGTTATACATAAGATAAATTAGACTATAAATATTCCTTAGAAAGCTAAAAAGATTTCCTACATAATGGTAGTTTATTTTTAGTTTTTATACATTAAATAATTTAATTTATTTATGACACAACGATGATGCAGTAATTATCTTATTAATGAAATATTGACATAATTGATGTTATTAATACCCAAATAAATGTAATTTGAGACTTTTTATGAATTAAACTAATTCTCTAGATTCATATGACATGTTAGTATTGATTTAATTAACTTGTTTCGAACTAATCCTCCTGTTATGAGTTTCAAAAAAATCAATTACTAAATAGTGTCAAAATTGACATAAAATAGTTTTTAAAACAAATATTATATTATTAATTGTTATTTTATTCCTAAAAATCTAAGGTTCGTCCAAATGACTTATATAAGGTTATATATATTAATAATAAACAACTTGGGGTTCGTTTGGCTTGATATAGTAAGTTTATTAACCTTATAGTGTAAGAAAACAAGAAGACACGGTAAAAGTTAAATTATCTAACTTAAAGTTAAATCTAAATGATAAGGTTAAAATAGGAATCTAAACTTGTATAAATTATATTGGTTGAGCGTATTTCAACCCATCCCCAACTTAGCTTCAAAATAAATCAATTTGGAGCTATTTAAAACCGAATTTGGCTTTATAAAAAAATAATTTTTACTTATTCCAAAGGTACCCCTCTCCTCCCTTATAAAAGGGAACCTCCTCCCTCTCTTCCTCACACCACTTTGAGCCTTCAATCTCGGAGAAACCCTGACAAATTCTTTTCTCCACTTCCCTAGAAACATCCTAGGGGTTCTTTTATTCATAAAAGTCCAATTTTAGTGCCCTAAAAGGAGATCTCAAAGAGGCGCTTCAAAGAAGAGGTAGTGTCCGTTACCGATTCTTTCATCTTTATTTCTTCTTCCACTTCTTCTTCTTAGGTTGTTTCATTATGAAGTAATAACATCAGTATCACTTATATACTGATATGTTATTATAATTATGAAACAACCTTATTTCACCATCTATCCATCCTACGGAATACGAAATCACCGTGCGTGCGTACGTACGGAATACCGTCTCCACGCCGTGGTGTAATATTTTTTCCACCACCACCTTACTTGGATGGGTATAATGGTGTAAATAATAACTATATATGATTATTGTAAAGTTATATTTATTCTGAAATAGTATACATACACTCCAATACAATTCCACGATCATGAGAACGATATCATCGCTCGTGCGTACATACGGACTACCGTCTCCACGACGTGATAAGATTCATTCTCCACGTTAACCATTCATGAATGATTATAAAGTATATATAATAAGTAATAATGAAATATATGACATAATAATGATACTTTATTTATGTGTATATATATTTATGTCATCTACTTAATTCCATTCAACTCAATAAGGAAACTAAAACAGCGTTCATGCGTACGTACGGCCTACCGTCTCCATGAACGGTGTATTTCTTTCCATTTACTGATTTATTATATATATGTATATTATGAATATATATTATATATAAATCATGTTTTATATTCTGGAATTAAGTAATCATGATCTAAGTAATCATATGAATAATTACAAGTCAAAACACGGATGACAAATGAATCGATTTTACCCAAAACGCTCTTTAACATGGAATTTACAAAAGAACGGGTAATATAAAGCCATAAGTGAACCATATATGATATCATAACAATTAGTATGATTCTGGAATAAGTCAATGACATTATTTAAATCATTATACAGGAGGTTCGGACACCTACAAAGAAAATCGGACCTAAGGTAAGGGAAATATCACAATCTCATTTTTTTATCCGAGATTGTTTATACTTTGGTATTTACTGGGGTGTATTTTATCATCCAAATCCATGCTTCCTCAATATGTAATATTATTTCAATCCACCTACAATTGTTTAAATCCAATTTTACCCTTCGGTTAGTTTTTAGTAAAAGATATGAAAGGAATCTTTTGTCATTTTTCGTACGAGGTACTTTTTGACTTTTCTGACACAAGTACGAGAAGAATGTTTTTTTTAACTTATACGGCATGAATGGATTTTTAAAACATTATTTCCAAGAAGCTTCCTTTAAATTTTTTCGATTCTATTTTTAATCAACTTACTTTAGTTTAGAATTGTATGACATGTTAATAAAGGAAAAGTGTTTTTGAAGTAGAAAGGATATTTTCCTCAAGAATGGATTTCAAGTGTTTTATCAAAATTATTTTCCATCTAAGATAATAAAGTGTTCTTTTTCTATCCCTATTATTACATGGATTTGATTATGTTGTGATGGAAATATTTTTATGAATTCCTTTATCCTATATGAATCGTTTTATGATGTCATCATGATGTTTAAGATTCCCATTTTTATTACATGGGTTATACAATGATTTATGATTTATGATTTTGTGGCACACATAAGAATGATATCATTATGATATGGGTGGGACCTATATCTCCCTCCAATGCATTGGATAAAGATTTTATATCTCATGAGATAGACATGGATGGAACGGTAGGTTATACCAGTTCAGTGAAACAAGACTGAAACGAGGAGTGAACTCAGTTCAGAAAAGGGACTTTGTCCACTAAGATAGTCTTGGAAAAGAGTCTTGACTAATAAGAAATGATTCTCTATGATTATGTGTGTATTCCAAAAAATTTCATGTTTTAAGTTATGATTATTGGGATTACATTTCACTACTATGATTTATCCCATGTTATGATATTATGATCTCTTTTGCAGGTTAAGATTTCCAAAATGTTATGTTCTTATGAATATGATGTGATTGATATTTCTTTTGTTTACCCTTACTGAGCATTTGAGCTCACCCTTTTATGGTTTCTTTTCCCCAGGATATAAAGAAAGGTTTTAGGTATAAAAAAGGAATATATTTATGGGAGATGTTGAAGATCTTTCACCACGATTATAAGATTATGTTCCAAGTTTCCAAAGATACTAAACTATGACGGTCCTTGTGTGTGTGTTTTTGTTATGTACTAAGTATTCCGCAAAAGTAATGTAATGTCTATATACGTCAAGATTCGGGTCTCTATAGGTATGATATGATATGATATGATATGATATGATATGATATGATATGATATGATATGATATGATATGATATGATATGATATGATATGATATGATATGATATGATATGATATGATATGATATGATATGATATGATATGATATGATATGATATGATATGATATGATATGATATGATATGATATGATATGATATGATATGATATGATATGATATGATATGATATGATATGATATGATATGATATGATATGATATGATATGATATGATACGATACGATACGATACGATACGATACGATACGATACGATACGATACGATACGATACGATACGATACGATATGATATGATATGATATGATATGATATGATATGATATGATATGATATGATATGATATGATATGATATGATATGATATGATATGATGTGATGTGATATGATATGATATGATATGATATGATATGATATGATATGATATGATATGATATGATATGATATGATATGATATGATATGATAAGATATGATATGATATGATATGATATGATATGATATGATATGATATGATATGATCTGATATGATCTGATCTGATATGATATGATATGATATGATATGATATGACATGATATGATATGATATTATTTAATAAGATATGATACGATAAGATATGAATTGATGATTCCTAGTTGGATATGGTAGTTGGAAGAGCTATTGGAATGGATTAGTGGTGCTCGGGTGATACACTTTTTGTGTTTTGAGTGAATGGTAAACCCTGCTAATCAATTTATTCTTTATTTTCAATGCTCAGGAGCTGGATATACCGAAGAGCATTATCTTCAATTAGGATTTCTTGATGGTTGGAGTGGAGTTGGGTGCTCGAGTAACCTAGAATACCTAGTTTTTAATCTTTTTATATGAAACATGGGTTGACGTGGCTTGTGAAGATGAGGTATGCCATTCCCACAATCTAGACGCCAATCACATGGTTGAAAATTTTTATAATATAGGTAAAAGACAACCCACCGGTCTTTGACACTATTTCTAGTCAAATAGCCATATACAATTCATGTTGATATCCCAATTGCAACTCAAGATGAAAAAATTTGGTGTTATATTTTTAGTAAAATGATTTTTCCTTCTAGAAATGGTGATGACCTCGTTGATTGAAGGTTCAAACATTCCAATCAGTTTCTAACGGTTTTGTTCGTAGAACCGGAAACATCCAATGATTCCACATCCATTTGGACCTACTTTCCAAAGGTAGGTGCTCATTAGTTGTGGACTGATGCGGCTTAGGAATTTTCATTGGTTGAGAGGATGGGAGGTTAGACTCATCACACCTTTTTGAGGGGAATTATTGTCTACTCTGGGACTCTCTTTAAAGATTTTAGTTATGATTGTGAATCCTTATTACATTACCAAGTATAAAATGAGATTTCCTTTAGTCTGACAATCAATGATTAATATGTAGGAAATTCAGAGAGTCTTTTATATGTATTCGAGGTTCTTCATCGATGAAGAATCATCTGTATTTGTTAGAGATTCCTAGTTGATGGTATCCTTAAATAATACATAAAATACTTATGGTCATTATGATGACCATTCTAGTTTTAAAGCTACTCAGTGGGGCACTTGAAGTTTATTGTCATTCAGGAGGACATGGATTATTTCAGAGTTGGGATCATACCCGCTAATGGGCAACCTACGTATCCTTTGTTTTTAGAAAATGAATTAGAACCCATGTAGTTTGAGTAAGGGAGTATGATATTTATGTATGATTGATGGATCAAAGAAAGATTTCATGATTAATTTTACACTCTATGCTCACGTGAGTCATGCTCGGTGTGAGAAACAAAAGGTATTGGTGAAACCAGACAACTGTTCCATGCAATGATGTTGGGCTTATATATGTATGACTACCCAAAATAGATGAGGATTAAGATTTAATTCAGGGAAGAAATCTAGGAACAGGGTCCACAAAGGTATATGTACTTCATGGATATTTTAATACTCTAATCTTGGGGCTTAATCCTGAAGAGGATGCCCAAATTAGGTGGGGACTTATTATTGGGTTTTACTCCTGAGAAGGAAGCCCAAAAAAAGAATTATGACGGGTTAAGATAAATTAATACTGGGGCTTACTCCTGAAAAGGAGGTCCAGGTTAAAGATATTTGAAAATTGAGTACTTGGGACTTACTCCTGAGGAGGATGCCCTTATTTTGAAACTGGGGATTACTCCTGAAAAGGAGGCCCATATCAGAGTACTTGGGGCTTATTCCTGAAGAGGATTCCCAAATTAATGAGAATTTGGACTGGGGCTTACTCCTGAAAAGGAGGCCCATATTTTGAAACTGGGGATTACTCTTGAAAAGGATGCCCATATCAGGGGACTTGGGGCTTATTACTGAAGAGGATGCCCAAATTAATGAGAATTTGGACTGGGGATTACTCCTGAAAAAGAAGGCACATATTTTGAAACTAGGGCTTACTCCTGAAAAGGAGGCCCATATCAAGGGACTTTGGGCTTATTCCTGAAGAGGATGCCCAAATTAATGAGAATTTGGACTGGGTCTTACTCCTGAAAAGGAGGCCCAGGTTAAGGGGTTCTCTCATCTTAAAGGATGAGGTTGAATGAATGAAATCTCAATCTTTAGTGACATAAAGATGCAAATCACTAGATTTTGAGAGATGTTCCATGGAGTTCTTTTCAGATAAGGAAGTCAAATAAAGAAATCATTCCATAAATGGATTTGAAGAGTGTCTTGAAGACTAAATCTTGAATAGGAGAGGTGGAATGATATAAGAGGGGTTAAATGGGAAAGAAGGGCCCCCAAAAATACTGGGGCACACAAGTCCTGGAGGGCGCATAGGTACTGTGTGGGCGTGCAAGTCCTGGTCGCGCAGGTATACCTACGCAACAAATGGGTACTTGCACGATATTCAACCCTTAGAGTAATATTTTGGTGATCCATGATCAAAGCCTTTAGAACTATCCCTAGAGGCTTTCTAGAAGGTGGCACGAAAGTTATGAAAAAGAAGTAGAGTGGAACACAAGTGTGTCCATTTCCCTTAAGGGTAAAACACTTAGGCGTGCAAGTGTTAGTGAATTCTAACACTTAGACCTACTCCTCTTGTTTAGACCTTACATTATAGGTAAAGAATTACCTTAGAGGTGTTCGGAAGACCTGAAGAAGAGACGTGGGCGTTCAGAGCTCTGTATCTAAATTCTAGAAAAATTCCTCTCGAAATGGGGGGCCCATAGGGTCTATTTATAAGCTTCTCAAGACCCTGGGCGATTATCACTTAGGGCGCGCAAGTGACTTGTTTGAACAACTTCGGTGTGCAAGTGAATTTGCGCGATCATGGTCGAACATAGGCTGGAGAAGACCCCGGGCAGTTATCACTTAGGGCGCGCAAGTGACTTGCGCAACAATTAGTCGGTGCGCAAGTATACTTGCGTGACTGTAAGTAAACTTGCGCGACCCTAAGTCCTTTGACTCCTTTTTCATTCCTTTGTCAATTTTTGATGTTTTCTTCAAAGGATGAATCCCTTTGGGTGAATTCATTTCGCTTTCTATTCCTTTAGACATTGTAACGAAAAAGGAGCGTCAAAAAAAGTCCCCCCTCAGAGTTGGATCTGAAAAAAATAAGGATGTGACTCTAAGTAAAGGAAGAAAAAACCAAAGGGAAAGGGTCACGCAGGTTATCACCACACAACTGTCATCACGCAGGTGTGAAGTGCACAAGGATGGAGTGCTCTGGCTGTAGGCGCGTAGGTGGACAGCTTGGCCTATAAATATGTGGTCATTCTCCACGCTTAGCATCTGATTTCCAGATTCTCAAGCTCTCGCCGCACAGGTCACCTTCACCACATAGGTTGATCATTTTTCCTCTGTTTCTTTGTTTTCACACTGCTATCAAGGTATTTTATCTTGCACGGTTTATACATGAACGCCAAAAACATGCGTAGTACATTAACATTTTTGTGGCACATCCATACATGCGCGCCAAGTTTAGACTTGCGCACCTTAATTCCTTTTCCATTTTTCTGAATTCCATCACAAGTTTTATGAAAAAAAAAACCCATTTAAGAGTTGATTTATTCAAATTTTGTGCAGATTCAATGGCTCTTAGGAGAATTGGAACGGCTGATGAAATTGCTTGCAAGCGGATTAATGACATGATGAACATTTTTGGCCATGATTACCATGATATCTGTGACAACACTCTCCCATATTTGGCTAAGTACTTGAAGAAAGATCATCTTAATTTCCCACATATAATCTACCTATCTCTGTATGGTCATGGTCATCTGAAAGGAGTCAATGTTCCAGATGTAAAGAAAAATACGCCTGAGATGCAGCTGCACTACTACTCCTCTATTTCGGTTATGATGTGCATTAAGAGCAACAAAAATGGTGTGAACTTTCAAAATTTTCCTCCATGTCATTTCCTTGCAGATATGAAAATGGAAAACCCATGGGCTGAAATTTTTTCCGCTGCCGGTTGGTGGAGAGAAGACAAACATGGAATTTGAGCAATTTCTGAAAAGAGTACACTCTCCAAATGGATCTTTACTTCTAATGCTCCATTCTCAAATCCATGTATCCATCTTCTAAGTCTCTTGGACAGAAACATAGTCATTGTTTTATCAGTAGAGAATTTTCTCAAACCGCACTCAAGAAAATCCTTTTACAATTGTTCCAAGAAGAGCTGGTATCATTGCATCTCTTATTGTATCCAGTTGAATGAATTAATTCTAGGTGGTTGTTGATGAAGCTCGGGATTCCATAAATCAAATGAAGAGTTATGTTGAAAGCCTCTTGTAATTCTTGAAAAAGAGAAGAGACTCCAGTCTGTGGATGTCCTTTTATCTCCTATGTATCAATGAAAAACACTTTCATCTTCAATCATTTGTACCTGCATTCTTTTTCTACATGCTTTAAATTTTACCTAAGCCAATGGGCCTAGTAAGCATAGTTTGATTTTTACTAGGATTAATTTAAATAACCCTACAAACTTTGAAAATTTTAATTTCTCAATATTACCTAAATCATACAAAATGTATGTTTAGTGAGTTGGAACTTGACTTTTATACAGAGTTCCCTTGTCTTTTGTGGGCAGTTTAATGTCATGCACATCGGACATAAAGAGGCTATTGTTTAAGGTCGAAATATCTTTGACCGAAATGGATTAAAATTGACTCAATTCCTTGACAACTTATCTGAAAACACATTACCATACTCAAGTATGAGAGAAAATATGTAAAATATGACTTAAGAATATTTTAATCTGAGGAATGATATGAAAAAGAGCTAAAAGGAATTAGAAGAAGTAGTTTCCAAGAATGAAGTTACCATTATTTAACAAACCTGTTAGGGGGTTGAGTTATGCAGGGCCACCTAAGGGCATTGGCTGCATAGTCAAATAAATAGTATCTTTTGGATAACAAGTCTATTATGTGGACCATTTATGCAAGGTCGTCTAATGGCACGTGTTGCATAGTCAGGAAAAAGAATTCTTATAAATTTACTTTCCAAGTGCTAAAAAGCCAATGAAAGTTTATGAAGATTCAAACTTTCCAAAGTATAGAGTTTGTTGTATGGAAAGTGGTACTTGAATATAGAGAAGATATTTCCAAACAAAATTATCGAAGAACTGGATGAATATCACTCCTACGAAGGTCTGACCCAAACGTAGGGAAAGAGAATATAAACCATAGAATTGAATACTTTCAGATCATGAAAAAGGATATAGGTCAAGTATGTTAAGGATGGATATTTTTTCGGATCCCTACATATTTTCATTAAGACAAATAAGGACAAAAGAGGATTTCTTCCCAGGAATGAAGTTACCAGTATTTAAAAAACCCGTTAGGGGGTTGAATTATGCAGGGACACCTAAGGGCATTGACTTCATTGTCAAATAATAGAATCTTTTTGATGACAGGTCCGTTATAGAGACTTTTTTATGCAAGGCTGCCTAAGGGCACGTGTTGCATGGTCAGGAAAAAGAACTCTCATAATTTTAGGCCTTTTGTGATTAGAAATCAAGAAAAGGGTTATGAAGATCTGAAAATATTTAAGGTTAGTATTATGACACATAAAGATGGGTATTTTCTAATGTATGTAGAGATACACAGATCAATGCTAACAATAATCATATTATGGCTGGGTCCTGAATGAAAATGTTGGACTTCACTACGTATCCCATAAGGATGGGAATCAAGCCATATGTAATTTTTTAACTACAGTTTAACATCATGTGTGACAAAAGGATTGGAGATCTTAGTTTAGGGTCATAGAACTTGGACCATTATAATAAATACTCAGTGTGTGTTTTCATGGGGACTTTTCAGCCGAGGGACTGAAAGTGGAATTTGGGGTAAGGCCCAAAAGACTTGGGGCTAGATTTGAGGGACACTTGAACGTTCCTACGTATCCCATAAAGATGGGAATCAAGCCCACGTAGTTCTAGAAATACCCTCTGTAAAAATGTGGTTCGTACATGTGAAGGGTGAAAGGGGACTTTAGTGCAATGATGTCTTAACCCAAGATAAAAGGTTTGGGCATTTCCATGTATGCACGTAGTCTTTGGAATGAAACATGATTGAAAAGGCAATGTAAATAATGATTCCCTCTCAGGTGAGGGTATCAAAGAATATTGTAGTTTATTGTCATACTGGAAAAAAATGTTGTATATTTTAACGTCATATAACAAGGGTGAAAGAGAACCAATGTAAAGATATTGATTCTAGGGGCGGTTTCACGAATCAACATCGTATGAGATGGAGGTGAACCGATGTGAAGAGATTGGTTTTGGGCTTGAACCTTGGGAGGTTCCCTACTTACCCATCCTGGAAGGCAAGGATCAAAAGTCTGCATAGTTCAATTAATGAATTAATGATCAAGTTGTTCTTGGGGAAAACAACCTATAAAATGATGTTGTTGGGACTTACACATGGTTAGTAGCCTAGAGAGAGTGTTATGGTTGAAGTTTCCTCTAAGATCACATGAGTCATACTCGGTGTGAGATACAAGAGGTAACAACAACCTTAACAATGCACAGTTTAATGTCATGTAGGACATATGAAGGGACTATGCAGTTTAAAGTCTTGAAATTAGGACTATTGGTGCTGCATAGTTTAGTGTCATGTAAGAGGGACAAAAATACAGTTTAACGTCATGTAGGATGTATTATAGGGACACAGTTTAATTTCATGATGGACATAAGGGTGTTGTACATTTTAGCGTCCTGTAGCTAAGATGATGGGGACAATACAGTTTATTGTCATGTTTGAAAAAAAATAGGACTGTGCAGTTTAATGTCATGCAGTAAGGACAAAATATTACACCATTTAACATCATTTATGACATATTAGGTACTTTTTCATAGTTTAACGTCATGTTGGATGAAAAGGGGTGATACAGTTAGGGTCATTTTGGACATAAGTTCCAATAGTTTAAGGACATATGCATGGATCATTGGTTATGTAGTTTAACATCATGTTGGAAAAAAAGGACTTCTATATATTTTAACGTCATATAGCAAGGATGATGAAGGGGGACACATTTTAACGTCATGTTGGACGAATTAGGGAACTTTTTCACAGTTTAACGTCGTGTGGGACGAAAGTAACACAAATAGTTTAAGGTCATATGCATGGACTGTTGGTTATGTAGTTTAACGTCTTTCCGGACATAAAGGACTTTTATACTGTTTAGAATCATGTAGTTAGGACATCACAGTTTATTGTCATGTTGGACGAAAGTAAAAACAATTTAAAGTCGTATGTATGGACCATAGTACAAATAGTTTATGGTCATATGTATGGACCATGGATGATGCAGTTTAACGTCATGATGGATGTAAGGGACGTGCAAATAGTTTAAGGTCGTATGCATGGACTATTGGTTATGTAGTTTAATGTCTTTCTGGACATAAAGGAATTTTATACAGTTTAGTGTCATGTAGTTAGGACGTCATAGTTTAGCATCATGTTGGACTAAAGTAAAAATAGTTTAAGGTCATATGTATGGACCGTCTTCCGTATTTTGTGTTCATACAAAATATTTCTTCAGAAATCTAGTATTGGTTGGAGTAGTGATGATTTCTCCATCCATTGATATTAAAGAATAAGCTTAATTGGAGTAGACCTTATGTATTGAGTAAGGCCCTTCCCATTTTGGCTCATGCTTGGGAGGTTTCTTTCCTAGTATCATTGGAGTTCTGAGAACTAATACCAATTCTCCCTGTGTGAATGAATGAAGACGAACTTTTTTGTTGAAAGCTCATGCTATTCGATTCTGATAGACTTCCAAGTGGTGAAAAGTACACAATCATTTCTCATCTAACCATTCCAATTCATTCAATTGTTTTTTAGATTGTTCATTTGTAGATGACTAATCACAAATGGCTACTCTGAGCGAATGCAGTTGAACATAAATGGGCAAGACTACTTATGTTCTATATACCAGTGAATATGGAGTTGACCGAGTTACAGTGCGGGTGGTAGTTCGATAATCCCATAAAACATGAAAGAGTTTATCAGGCCATTATTTATTATCTTTATCCACCATATTTCGTAGTATATTTGAAAGAGTCTTGTTGAAAGATTCTATCTGGCCATTGGCTGCTAAAAGATATCGAGATGAATGGTTGGATTTGATGTTGTATTATTGATACAACTTCTTCACCTCGGATGAACAATAGTTGGTGCCATTGTCCGTCAATATGGTACGAGGGACACCAAATCTTATAATGATGTTAGACTTGATGAAGCTAACAATGCATTTAAAACTGACTTCCTTAAGAGGTATTTCCTCTACCCATTTGGAAAAGAAATCAGTAGCAGTAAGAATATACTTAAACTGCTTGGTCGTAGCTAAAGGGTAAGGTCCCACCACATCCATTCCCCATGTGGCAAATGGCCATGAGTATTTAGCTGTATGAAGCAACTATGGAGGTTGATGAATGAAGTTGTCATGTACTTGGCATGAATGACACTTCTTTGTGAAATCAATGCAATCTTGTATCATTAAAGGCCAAAAGTATCCAAGTCTTCGAATCTGATTAGACAGTCTATGTCCAGACTGGTGGGCACCACAGACTCCTACATGCACTTCCTTTATGACGGCCATTATCTCTTCACCATCAATGCATCTGAACAGAAATCCATAAAAACCACGTTTGTAGAGAATTTTCTCTAGGTGATCTGGGCTATCATAAAGAGTAAAATTGACTACACGTCGCCGGATTTGTTCTTTCTTGGCTCTATCAGGTGGAAGTGTTCCATTTTGAAGGTATTCCCTGATAGGGGACATCCATCCTGTAGTATGACCATACGGTTCAGGAATGGGACTAATTTCATTATTTTCTTCTATTTTGCTTTGAACATAAGGTGAAATTGCACGACAATGGGCAATACTGATAGTTGTCTCGTCCCGATTTGGATCTGCCAGAGCTGTGGATATATTAACCAGTGCATCATCTTGGGCATTTTGTGACCTTGGGACATAAGAAAATGTCGGTTCCGAAGGGAATTCCACCATTAACTCTCTAACGTAATCATACAATGGGATTAGTTCTTCTTTTCTTATGGCATAATCCCCGTTGACTTGTTTGATTACCAGGTCTGAATCATCTTTCACCTTTAAGTGATTCACTTGTACTTGAAGCGCCAATTCCAAGCCTACAATTAGAGCTTGGTATTCTGCTTCATTATTGGTACCACCTTCCCACAATAAGAAGAAATAAGGTAACACTACCTTTTCTGGAGAAATGAGCACAATTCCTAAGACAACATTTTTGAATTTAGGATTTTCCATTTTCCTCCCTGTTGGACTTCTGGAAGCACCATCAAAATACATTTCCCATGCATGAGGACTTTTTGAATGGAGAAGACCTCCTCATCAGGGATTTTAATATCTGAAGGTGTGTATTCCACTGAAGGGTGTTCAGCTAGGAAATCAGCCAGAGCTTGGCCCTTTATTGCCTTTTGAGGCACATACTGGATGTCGAATTGCTATAAAATAACCACCCACTTGCCAGACGTCCTGTAAGCATTGGACGCCTAAGGATGAATTTGAGCGGGTTATTGCGAGTAACCAATTGGACCTCGTGATGTTGCAGGTAGTGTCTCAACATCTGAACTGCAAAGATTAATGCTAGGCAGCACTTCTCAATACTTAAATACTAGGTTTCTACTTCAATCATAGTCTGACTGAGGTAGTAGAGGCTGTTTTCATTCCCAGCATCATTCTTCTGAGCAATAAAGGCACCCAATGATTGCTCTAGGGCTGTCACGTAGAGGATAAGTGGTCTTCCTTCAACAGGTGGCATGAGTACCAGTGGACTGAAGAGTTATTTCATGAGAATATCAAATTCTTCTTGACATTCTTCAGTCCACTATTCAGTGATTCCATTCTTCATTAATTTGGTGAAGGGTAAACTTTTGCCTGCCAAATTGGTGATGAAATTCCGAATATAGGCTAAGTTTCCTTGAAGTCCTCTTAATTCCTTCAAATTTCAATGAGGTGACATACTATGGATTGACTCTTTCTTCTCAGGATCGACTTCAATACCATGATGACGTACAACAAAGCCGAGAAATTTTCCTGAGGTTACCCCAAAATCACATTTTAAGGGGTTCATCTTCAAATTATGTTTTCGAAGCTTGCGGAATATGACTTCCAAATCAGCCAAGTGATTAGAATGTTGTTTGGATTTAACCACCAAATCATCTACATGGAATTCAACAATCTTCCCTAAAATGGGCTTGAAGATACGATGCATGGCACGCTGGTATGTTGCACCTGCATTCTTTAAGACAAAGGGCATTACCCAGTAGCAAAACACACCCTGAGGGGCTCTGAAGGCTATGGATTCCTCATATTCTAGAGCCATTTGAATTTTATTATATCCAGAATATCCATCCATGAAGGAAAGCTCTTTCATAGCCAGCTGTTTCATCAATCAGAATTTCTATAATCGGAACTGGAAAATCATTCTTAGGATAATACCTATTAAGATCTCTGAAATCAATGAAAACTCTAATTTTTCTGTTCTTCTTCTTCATAGGGATAATATTAGCCAACCAATTGGGATATTAAACTTCTCTGACGAAGTTAGCTTTGATAAGCTTATCTACTTCAGCTTCAATTTTGGAAGAATAAGTTGGGTGTGTTCTTCTTGCGGCTTGCTTTAATCCTCGATGTTGTTTTGGTAAACCCAAATGATGAGTAGCAACATCAGGATCAAGCCTGTGCATCTCTGTATATTTCCAAGAAAATATGTATCTATTTTGATTTATAAAGGAAATATACTTCTCTTGATCTTCAAGAGTCATGGCCGCACTGATTAAAGTGGGGTGTGGATCTTCTTTTGTACCCAGATTTATTTCTCTGAGTTCATCCACAATGGTAGAGATACCTTCTTAAAATTCTAGAGGAGAATCTATGAGATCTTCCTCTTCTTATTCAACATGTGTTACTTCTTCAGTTTCTACTTGCATAGTAGATGATTAAGTAGAATTTTCATGATCAGGAGAGATGTCAAAATTTGCAAATCTTGAAGAAGAAGCTTCCATTTCCGACCCGATTGATGATGAAGGGCCTACTTTGGATAATAAATAAGAGATGATGGATTGAGAATCGACCTCATTGTTCACCTATGATGTTTCTATAACTTATTTTGGCCTGATTGTTGAAGTATAGATTTGTTGGATTTCAGTAGATGAAATGAAGACATCTCCATTTGAGTTTTCATCATTTTCTGGAGGATCACCAATTTCTCTCATTTTGTCTGGCTTGTTTGCCGTAATTGACATTATGGATCTTTCCATAAGATTATTTTGATTTTGGTCTATCTTGTCAATTTGACTAATAGGAAACACATAATCTATACTCACATGTGTAAATGGATTTACTGGAATCTTCTCCAAACCATATGGAGCATTAACTTTGGTAATCTCCATTGCTGTGGATTTCTCCCTTCCCTTCATGTGATAGAATTCCGCCTCAATGTATTGATACTCACATGTATTGAACGGGTCCTTATCACCATACAATGTCCCAACTTGACCGTCAAAACAATACTTGATACATTGATGGTATGATGAAGGGATAGCCGCATGTTGATGTAGCCAGGGTCTTCTAAGAAAGTTGTTGAAGGCTGAGTCTTGATCAACAACCATGAAATCTGAATTGGATAAAAGATCTACAAACTGAGTTCTGGGTGTAACTTCACCTAGTGGTTCTTGTTCATTTTTATCATATCCTTGTAACATCATGGTAGAAGGAGATAAATCATATTCTATGAGGCCCAATCGATGAAGTTTATGAATGGGCATGAGGTTGACTCCTGAACCATTATCAATGAAAGCACTTCAGACGTCTACACCATTGACCTTTCCAGATAAGTACAAAGGTATAATATGTCCATGCACGACATCATATTCATCTTTATCTATGAAAGATATCACTTCATGGCATTCCGCAGGATTATTCTCAATGTGATAGACTTCAGCTGCAGCAATTTCAGTTTCAAACTCCTGAGAGCTTGACAAAGCCTCGATGAGTGCCTCTTGAAGATCCTTTGACAAATTCAAAGCATCCAAAATTGATAAATTGTCTGGTACTTGGGCTAGGGGTTTCAATACATCATACTTTTGATCCAAAAGTCTGTGTTTCCCAACATGAACATGTGGTTTAGCAGGTTCCTTGGAAGAAGATGCTTTGGAAGTTAATGCATCTTGTATTGGGATAGGAGTTGGAAATATTCCTAGTTTTGGAAGATTAGACCAATTAGATCCATTTACTTGCTGATAAGAAAAAGATGGAACCTTCAACCGGTCTTCCAAAATAACTATGCCAGGACTGAATTTTCTTTTGGTAGAAAAACTTTCTTGTTCTTGCTGAGCTCACTGAAGGGCTCTACCGTGAGTTTCTACTACGTACACAGTTCTAGCAGGGGTAGAATTGGAATAGTGGCTTCTAAAAGATCCACGTCTTCCCCTGTATCCTGAGCCTCTGGAACTTCCTCTGATACCTCTATTTGATATAGGGAATTCGGGCTCATCAAAATTTAAACTATGACCGGCATATGGATCTGTTAATTGAATCATATTAACAGAACCGAAAATCAACTCTTCATCCGATGAAGACTCTGTCTGATTATCCTGTTTAGGCTGTTCCATTTGGTGGGGCGGTGCCCATTGCTTCAAAGAAGATGGAATGAAATATGCTAGAGTCAAAGACAACTTAGGCTTTGAAACATACTCATCTTCTTCTGATTGTTCCTCCTTCTTGAAATTATGCTGCCCTTTTGAGGATTTTCCCTCTGAAGAAGATTTTGTTGCGGCATTCATGGAAGCAGGCACAATTTTTTTCTTCATTTTTGTTCCCAAAATATCATGAGTTCGGTTGATCATCTTTCTGACCATCCAATCATCATATTTTTGTGTATTTTTGCTTTTGACTTCCTGACACTCGCCTTCCTCCTTTGGAACTGTAGCAGTAACACATGCTACTTGGGCTGAAGAGCCTTTCAGTTTGACTTGTCCTGAGTAGACCATCTTTTGCAGGAGGTCTTTGAAGACAAAACACTCCGGGATGGGATGTCCCAGCATCTAATGAAATGGGAAATAATTGGGACGGTCTTCATCTCCTTCCTTGTTTGGCCTCTAGGGCCTTGGCAGCTGAACCAAATTATTCTCCAGGGCCGAAATGAAGTAACCAGGAACTTGTTCATTTCAGAAAGAATAAACTTTACTCTTCATCTCATCAAAATGTTTTCGTCTTTGATCTCTTTGATCGTCTTGAAGAAATGACCTTTTTTGTTGACACTCAGGAGGTGGAGCCCTTCGAGAAGATGAAGGTCTTGAGGTAGAAGCAGGTACAGGTGCTTGTTTAACCATAACTATAGCTGTTTCTGTTTTATCCATTCTCCTTACTGGAGCTGATGGAATTACACAAGATTTAGCCTTAGTCTATATAAGAGAACATTCAATCTATTGAGCGATTGAGGTAAGGTCTCGAAACCCTCCTATTTATTTCACAGGGATCAGTGGTGTGCATAATTCGTCACACAGATTTTCCACACAGATTGGAAACAATTCCTCTTGAGGGAGTGCTAAGCTCAGGGAATATGTTAATCCCTTCCAGTGAGCAATGAAATCAGATACTCTTTCATTCTCCCTTTTCTTACAGTTTTTAATATCGAAAACTATTGTCTTTGGAAATGTTGAGCTGAATTGAAGAAGAAATCGTTGATGGAGATCTTCTCATCCGGTAATTGACCGGGATTTCAAACTTGTATACTAGAAAAAATCTGGTCCTTGCAAGGTTCGCACGAAGTATCTGAGTTTCACGGCTTCTTGTTGCTCTTGAGTTCCAATCATAGGATCTCAACAAGACACGTAATGTGTCAAATGCTATTCAGGATCGCCTGATCCATTGAAAATAGGGAATATAGGGCTCCCAAAATTTGATGGGGGAGAGATTGAATCTACCCATTCAGGGTAAGCTTTCTTTTCCGGTTGAACCTATGCAAGCTTTCCCTCCATAGCTACCAAACAAGCTGTTAATGACTCAATAGTAGTTATTAAATTTTGAGAAACATCCAGTTGAGCTTGAATATGAACAGATGCACTGACTGGATCTTGGAAAGGTATGGTAGCTAGTACTGCAATTGATGGCAGCACTGCCAATTGTTGTTGCACTTGACCCATAGGATTAGACCTGTGAGGGTTTACTGATAAAGGAGGATATTCTTGATCCATCTCATTAGCTTCAACAACCTCCCTTGGCTGACTGACTTCAGCACGCTTAGGAGGAAGAGTACCTTGAAGTAGTTCTGCGTTCAACCTCTTCAATTCCTTCATTTCTTCCTCTTACTATGCAAATATTTTCTCTAGTGAGAGTGATTGACCATATCCAAAGGAAGGATATGTAACCTTATTCTTTCCCTTCCCCTTGTATTATCCCTTTCAAAGAGGGAGAAGATTGTTATTTGAAGGAACACCCATATTTTGGGTAAATCGTTGATTTCGTGTACGCACACCTTCTTCATTTGTGTCTGTGCGTACAACTTCTTGAGCAGGAACCTCTTCATATGATCCCTCTGAATGAGCCTCATCTGGTGGATCAGAAACAATGGTATTGACGACATTAATTGATGCATAATGCATTGCATCCCTCCTATCAACATTTCAGCGATATTTTCTTCTTCCATATCTTTGATGAGACATTGCCTTTTGTTGATTCGATCCCTTACGAATTTATTGGCGAACCGTAATTTGGAGAGAATCTCTTGATAATTTGTCTCTTTATTCCTCTTGGGGCTTCTTACCTAACCGAGAGAAGATTGAATTTCATTGAGGGAGGGATTGAGGATTTGAAAAAGTCCCCAGTCCGATGGACTGGGGCTGTTCCTGTTGTTCCTGCTCAACTCTTCGAATCCTATTTATTGATTCTAAGGGTTGGTTTAAAAGAGTCCTCAGTCTGGCTAGCTGGGGTGGCTCTTAACATGCTATGTCTGAAACTTTCTTAAAATCTCTCATGATCTTGTGGACTTTGGTCTGGAAATTAACTGGATGCATCAACCTGTATCCACTTTTATCACCCGGCTCGAAAGACCGTTGGATGATTTATGACATTTCTATCACTTGATGATGTGCTTGCTCCATACAAGAGGCCTGTTCAATATTCTAGTTTGCTTGATGCAGGAGTAATTCAACTACTTATTCTCTGTATTTTTGATTTTGAGAAGAACTAGTTGAGGTCTATTCTTGGTCAAGCTTTTGATTACAAACAAAACACATTGACTTTGCCTGACCATGGGAAATAACATTGCATGAGACCATTTTCAGCGGGCTTTTCTGATTGGAGAGCACAATGAAATGTAGTGCTCCATGAACACCCCATCCTCAAACATGAATAGAAGATGGGGCACTGGAAATTAACTGGTGCAATCTTCTTAGTGCTCCAAGGCATGAACACTGAAGGGCTCTCTGCTGCTTTTCAGCCTTTGGATATCGAGAGACTGATAGAGATGCCAAATCAATCTGACATTGTAACCCATCTATTATCTTAACATTATATTCATATTCATCGAAAGATAATACTTTCTTTTTCAACTGACCAAGAGTTTTCCATTGTTGAGATGAATATCATGAATTCCATCTTCAGTCAACATCTCTGAAATGTCATACTGAGAGTTAGCCAAAGGCCAAAACATGACTGGCACTTCACCCTTCGCCAGTTGTTTTCTCATGTTTATCATTTCCTCTTTATCATTTAATAAAGATTATTCTACCTGATTTGACCAGAGCTGGTGCTTCCTTGTTGCTTCATCGGATTCAACAATATTGGTAGAGAAGTCACTGATCAAACTAGAAGATGCATGACTTAAGGGAAGTTCAGAGAATGACCTACACCCTGGGCTATCTTCTTGTTGAGAAAGTATTTCACCTGCTAGCGATGAAGCACCAGACATGACTGGTTTTGCATTTTCAAGTGCCTCAAGATAAGAGGGCTTTCTCTGCACAACATTTTCCACTGGAGAATTTTCCGGTAATGTGCATCACTACTGCAGAGAGGACATTCACAGAGAAAATTCATCATCATGGGGAGGACCACCATGGTGGGTTACACCAAAAGATGAGATCTCTTGGTCCTTGGTTTCTGGCCAAACAGAGGGTTATTGTAGCTCTCATCTGAAGATGAAACTTCGAGATCGACCAAATTGTCATGAATCAAGCCTTCATGAGAAAGTTTCTGTTGAAGACCTTATGAATTAATGTACCCACTATTGGGAAATGAGGGAGTAGAATTTTGAATTCCAACAGATAACTGTCTGAGTGCTTCAAGAACTCAAGCATCGAGCAAGGCCTTGTTACAGATTGGCTCTTGATCTCCTGACTGTGTTGGGTGGGTCTTCTTCTTAGACGCCTTCTTACTCACCTTGGAAACCACTTGTTGACAAAAGTGGATGCTCTGAGCAAGTGTATGTGCTTGATCAGGAGAGATGGCCAGGTTAGGCTGACGATCTCTGCTCAAATCTAGTGTATGTTCCTGACTTGGTTGTCCATATGATAGGGGGAGTACGCCCCACAACCCTCTTGGACTAGAAAATATGTGTGTGTCTATTATGAAGTGAACAGTTGATGTGTTACTACACTAGTAGGGATAGATTTTCATTTCTTTCCCTGTGATGCTGCTGAAGCCGTTATAATATCCTGGCAGGCATCCAGGATATGAGAAGGGATTTTCTTTTGCTCTTTCACCATTTATAGAATATGCTTGGTGACTTCAGCTACCAGAACAGGAATATACGTCCATTCCATGCTTGGAGTAGGTGTATGTGCCTGCTCTTGTCCTTTTTTTCTTGTTAGTGAATCCTTATAGTACTCAAGTGTGGGGGGAGAGAGTTGAGTCTGCCTCCTGTTTGTCGTAGGAGCTTTCTGGCTGATTTCTCCGTGTGCAACCAAGCGAGACTGTTGGTAGGCTCGATCAATACTAGCAGGAGTATGTTCCTGCTGATTGCACTTCTCCAAACGTGGTTGACGAGATCCATCATGTGTAGTTAGACGATCCTGCTGACTAGTTGATGATGTATAAACAAGTGTATGTTCCTGCCTATAGTACTCTACCGGAATTGCCTGGAGGGATTGGCCAGATGCTGCCAGATGAGTCTGTTGGACAACATAATTAAAATGGGTAGGTGTGTGTGCCCGCTCGTTGCTTGCCACCAAGTTAGGTTGGTTTACTTCTTCAGAAATGGCAGAGATGATAACCTGCTCACTGTTAACTGGATTTCGCCTCTGGCGATTCATATTGCCTTCTTGGGTTTGAAGAACCTGAGCCGAACGCTTGGAGTTGACACCCTCATCATGATGAGGGCGCACTGTCGCACGAGTCTAGCAGCAATGGTTGATGGGAGCCCTCGGGAAGGACTCCTGCTTCCTTGAATTAAGGCCCGGAGGGACCTGCTCACTGTTAACCGGATTTCACCTCTGGCGATTCGTCTTGCCTGCTTGGGTTCGTCAAACCTGAGCCGAACGCTTGGATTTGACACCCTCATCATGTTGAGGGCGCACTGCCACACGAGTCTAGCGGCAATGGTTGATGGGAGCCCTCGGGAAGGACTCCTTCTTCCTTGAATTAAGGCCCTGAGGGACCTTCTCATTCACCTCCCCAGAATATGGGAGTGAATGGTGATTGCGTTCTAGGGATAACGACCCGAAATGGTTGGAGACGGTAGTTAGAACCGCCTGCTTCTTGATCACTGATCATCGCTATCCAGATGACCAGGGTGAGTTGTTCACTTGGAGGGCTTGTCGAGCAGCCTCCAAAGATGGAATAGTACCGTTTTGACGGTACTCCTTAACCAGTGCGTTTGATACCCAGCGTTGAAGACGCTGAGTAGGTGATGTCATCCTCAGAGCGGATGACGATCCAGCAGGAGTAGTAGCAGTGGAATTTGCAGCAGCGGTATTCACAGGAGTGGTATTCATAGGTGTGAACTTGAGAGAAACCATTTATTAGAATGCAGAAAATCTTGAAAAAGAGTGCATGTTTGAAATAACAGACGTAATCAAGAAAAATTCAACCACTACATCGTTTGGATGAGCACATATGTTAATGATTTTGTCTGTTGGCCCTCTCATTTAGTTTTAAATAGGTGCCTAACAAAAAATAAAACAACATTTTAACTTGGTTAAGGATTCACATCAGGTTCACCATTTTTTGTTTCCCTCTGGACTTGGTGATGACCTCGTTGATTGAAGGTTCAGACATTCCAATCGGTTTCTAACAGGTTTTTTCGTAGAACCAGAAACATCCAATGATTCCACATCCATTTGGACCTAATTTCCAAAGTTAGGTGCTCATTAGTTGTGGACTGATGAGGCTTAGGAATTTTCATTGGTCGAGAGGATTGGAGGTTGGACTCATCACACCTATTTGAGGGGAATTATTGTCTACTCCGGGACTCTCTTTATAGATTTAAGTTATGTTCGTGAATCCTTATTACATTACCAAGTATAAAATGGGCTTTCCTTTAGTCTGACAATCAATGATTGATATGTAGGAAATTCAAGGAATCTTTTATATGTATTTTAGGTTCTTCATCGATAAAGAATCATCTGTATTTGTCAGAGATTCCTAGTTGATGGTATCCTTAAAATATACATAAATTCTCTTGGTCATTATAATGACCATACTGGTTTTAAATCCACTCAGTGGGGCACTTGAAGTTTATTTTCATTTAGGAGGACATGGATTATTTCAGAGTTGGGATCGTACCTGCAGATGGGATACCTACGTATCCTTTTTTTTTAGAAAATGAATTATAACCCACGTAGTTTGAGTAAGGGAGTATAATATTTATGTTTGACCGATGGCTCAAAGAAAGATGTCATGATTACTTTTACACTCTAAGCTCACGTGAGTCATGCTCGGTGTGAGAAACAAGAGGTATTGGTGAAACCAGACAATTGTTCCATGCAATGATGTGGGGCTTATGTATGTATGACTAGCCAAAATAGATGAGGATTAAGATTTACTTCAAGGAAGAAATCCAAAAACAGGGTCCATAAAGGTATATGTACTTCATGGAGATTTGAATTCTCTAATCTTGGAGCTTACTCCTGAAGAGGAGGCCCAAATTAGGAGGTGAATTATGATTGAGTTTTACTCCTGAGAAGGAATCCCAAAAAAGTATTATGACTGGTTAAGAGAAATTAAGACTGGGGCTTACTCCTGAAAAGGAGGCCCAGGTTAAAGAGATTTGAAAATTGAGGACTTAGGACTTACTCCTGAGGAGGATTCCCTTATTTTGAAACTATGGCTTAATCCTGAAAAGGAGGACCATATCAGGGGACTAGGGGATTATTCCTGAAGAGGATTCCCAAATTAATATGAATTTGGACTGGGGCTTACTCCCGAAAAGGAGGCCCATATTTTGAAACTGGGGCTTACTCCTGAAAAGGAGGCCCATATTTTGAAACTGGGGCTTACTCCTAAAATATTGGCCCATATCAGGGGACTTGGGGCTTATTCCTGAAGAGGATTCCCAAATTAATGAGAATTTGGACTGGGGCTTACTCCTGAAAAGGAGGCCCAAGTTAAAGAGATCTGAAAATTGAGGAATTGGGACTTACTCCTGAGGAGGATGCCCTTATTTTGAAACTGGGGCTTACTCCTGAAAAGGAGGCCCATATCAGGGGGCTTGGGGCTTATTCCTGAAGAGGATGCCCAAATTAATGAGAATTTGGACTGGGGCTTACTCCTGAAAAGGAGGCCCATATTTTGAAACTGGGGATTACTCTGGAAAAGGAGGCCCATATCAGGGGACATGGGGCTTATTCATGAAGAGTATGCCCAAATTAATGAGAATTTGGACTGGGGATTACTCTTGAAAAGGAGGCCCATATTTTGAAACTAGGTCTTACTCCTAAAAATGAGGCCCATATCAGGGGACTTGGGGCTTATTCCTGAAGAGGATGCCCAAACTAATGAGAATTTGGACTGGGGATTACTCCTGAAATGGAGGCCCAGGTTAAGGGGTTCTCTCATCTTAAAGGATGAGGTTGAATGAATGAAATCTCAATATTTAGTGACATAAAGATGTAAATCACTAGATTTTGAGAGATGTTCCACGGAGTTCCTTTCAGATAAGGAAGCTGAATCAAGAAATCATGCCATAAATGGATTTGAAGAGTGTCTTGAAGACTAAATCTTGAATAGGAGAGGTGGAATGATATAAGAGGGGTTAAATGAGAAAGAAGGGCCCCCAAAAAGGCAGGGGTGCGCAATTCCTGGAGGGCGCGCAGGTACTGCCTGGGCGCTCAAGTCCGGGTCGCACAGGTATACCTGCACGGAACATGGGTAGTTGCGCGATTTTCAGCCCTTAGAGTAATATTTGGGTGATCCATGATCAAATACTTTAGAACTATCCCTAGAGGATTTCTAGAAGGTGGCGCGCAATTGAAGACAAAGAAGTAGGGAGGCACGCAAGTGGGTCCATTTCCCTTAAGGGTAAAACACTTAGGTGCACAAGTGTTAGTGAATTCTAACACTTAGACCTACTACTCTTGTTTAGACCTTCCATTCTTGGTAAAGAATTACCTTAGAAGTGTTCGGAAGACCTGAAGAAGGGACTTGGGCGTTCAGAGCTTTGTATCTGAATTCTGGAAAAATTCCTCTTGAAATGGGGGTCCCACAAGGTCTATTTATTGGCTTCTCAAGACCCTGGGCGGTTATCACTTAGGGCGTGCAAGTGACTTGCACGACCAAATTCGGCATGCAAGTGTATTTGCGCGATCATGGTCAAACTTAGGCTGGATAAGACCCTAGACATTTATCACTTAGGGCACGCAAGTGACTTGCATGACAATTAGTCAGCGCGCAAGTATACTTGCGTGACTGTAAGTAAACTTGCACGACCCTAAGTCCTTTGACTCCTTTTTCATTACTTTGTCGATTTTTTATATTTTCTTCAAAGGATGAATCCCTTTGGGTGAAGTCATTTCCCTTTCCATTCCTTTAGAAACTGTGACGAAAAAGGAGCGTCAACAAATGTATAATATAGGTAGTAGAACAACCACTATATATCTATCAACCGAATGAACTGCTCACGATCCCAAATCCATATAGACAAATTTGAACCTAAATGATGAGAGTTAGGTCTGATCATTTAATTTTCATAGATATGGTGGAATGGTATTGAGGATCATGGTGTGGTGGTGGTATTTTTACTACTGAGTTGCACTAGTTGGTCAAGGATGAAGGAACATATTCCAAACTAATCATACCATGTGAACCAAAAGGCCTTATAATGGATATAAGGACTTATTATTCATAGAAACGATGAGGAAGAATGACCCACTTGTATGGTGATCCCGAAGGGTGGTGGTACAGGTAGGATGAAGAGAAACAAATTGGTTTTCTGCTGGTTCATGAATATCGTGATGATATGGGGTCATAGATTTTTTTGGGTGAGTTTCATGAGAACTTGGGTGATTTATGGTTCATGGAGACCTTATGGGACCTTCATACTATAAGAATATCTACCATTTCAATACACCAAGAAGAAATAGGATGAGTTTACATTTCATGACTAAATGAAAGGTATCCAAGTGGGTAGAATTTGTTCTCTGACTCAACAACAATATTCAAGAAAGACAATTTTCCTTGATCTAACCACTAAGTGCACTCAATCATTAACATGGATTCATGGAGAAATAGGAATTTCTATTGGAATTGTAGTTGAGATGGTTTGGCATTGTGAGTGTCAATTTCAGCACCAATTCAATTGTGTGAGTAGTTGTGTGAAGAATTCAATGATCAACTCAATAATATCCAGTTTTATTAGAGTTAGAGGAGGTGGGGATAGGTGAATAGAAGTGATGCTAGATCATCAAGCATAAGAAGTATTAGGTAAATATAGTTAGGCTACTCTTTGAGAGGTCTGTAAGGAAACCCCATTCACTGAATCAATCATCATTGAAGAAATGGATTAAAATGATTTTTGTTAATGGGTTTCAAATAATACCTATGGATAAAGTGATTCATAATATTGAGTTAAGGTTAATCATGTTTGGAAATGTGGTAGGATCAATATTCTTAGTACTATGTTCTAATATTTTATCTCATAGGTTTAAATGACCACGTTTTGAGTAGTATTGGGGAACCAACACCAACAAGGTGGGTGTATTGAGTGTTTAGGTGGGAGGTCACTCTCTTGAAGATTCTTTAAGATATTTTTGATATTAGTTTACTCTTCATAAGGACATGTCATCAAGGTTTCACCTTTTGACTCCATCTGAGCTGTATTTTTTCTTGTGTAACATTTTAATATGGAAACGACTCATGAATACATCATTGCAAATCCATGGGGGGGTTCATCTTTTTGGGGGTCAATAAAGAGTGAGTATTATTTGAGGTGAACTATTAGTCTCACTATTCAATGGATCTTGACAGTCCATTGGATCCTTCTTATGAAATATCCAAACATTCAATGAGTTATCATCCTACCCCAATCTTTGAACCTCCCACTATAAATCATAACAGCATTCCTTATGGGGTAATGTGTTTCTAGCCATTAACTAAATGTCTCACCTGCTAGGATTATCGTACTCAATCGTATACCATTGAAGGAATTGTTTGGTAGGGGGTTTTGTGTTTAATGAAAAATGTCATGTCCTGAGTGGAATGGGTGGAATCAACTCAAGTGGCCATCAACCTACTTTGTTGATATTGAAGAACCCTAAATGAAAAACCATCTTTGAGTGGCTCCCTTCTATTTCATTAGTCATCTCTTTGATCAGTCAGGTCTATTAGATTAGATTAATGAGACTGTCTGAATAACATATAGCTTTGTATTGAGCATACAATACTAACAAGGTTAATATTTCTTGTGTCCAACTCAAGGAAAATGAAAATTAAATATCATCAGTCATATATTTTATAATATATTCATGAAGAAGCATTAGTTTTGAAAAACCTAATGATGGGTATATTCCCTAATTTCAAATGGAAGTGGGGATCTCCTCCTTCGCCCAAGGGTGTCATGTTGAATTGATTGGTTGAGTGAAGATAGTGTATCATGTTGCCTTTTGTGTAGATTCCTTAGTCCCCATAAGGTTAAATTCGGTCGGTGTTCCAGGTTTGTTAGTAGTTTCAATGGTTGTTTGATTTTATAGTTGTGGTGGTCTTGTAGGAAACTCATGGAGAACAGATGAATCAGGAAAACTAAAATGTGCTTAATTTTATTGGAACTGGTCCTCTTAAAATAATATTTTTATTTGAATGGGATTCATTTGGTATACTAGTTATAACCTAGGAAACATGAAATATCAAATATTCAATTTGGAAGAATAGCCATAAAACTACACCAATTCTATTGGTGGTGTTAAACCCTGCCCCAAAACATGCTTCAACACCATCACAAGGGTCCAGTAGGTTTTTATGGAATTTGATTTATTTTCATTGAAGGATAAAAAATACACTATGTTTGGTTGCTTTGGATTTCTAATATTCTAATAAAATTGCATATCATTAATGACACCGGTCCCAAATGTCCACCTCCTTGAAACAAATACCATATCATCCAAAACCATTCAAATCCACCCATAGATATTTTGGAACACCTAGGTTGGGAATGGTTGGCCATGGCACTAGAATATCACACCAAATCTTATATGTGGTGTTGGGGGGTTCAGTTGGCTTAGTGGTTGAATTACAATCACAAACCAATACGCCAGGTCCTTGAACATGGTACTTCCCAAATGGACTTGTGACTTAAATATAATAGTATCTCCTAGTATGAAAATGACGTTCATGGGGTTTAATGGTGTGTGGGGGGGTGAAACATGGTGGTCCATCAAATTGTTGGCTGATTTAGTTCAAGGACCCCAATGTTCTACGATTGGGTCACTTCAAGCACCATTTAAATAGGTCAAATCCATCAATTGGATCCTTTTTGGAATTATGGACACTGGTGAACTGAGAAGAATCTCGGAGGCTAGTTTTGATGAGCTCTGGTGATCTTTGTTCACTATCGGTAGATCATTGTTCTCCAAAATTTGAAGGTCATAGGTTCATTTCATGTAGCACATGGGTGCATATTAGAATGAAGATTGAGGTGTTCTATGATTCAAAGGTGGGGGGTGCTAGCAGATTGGATTAGGAAATAAAGGTACACTACAAAATGGGAATGGAAACCACTAGCCTTTGGGGAGGGTGAAACAATGGGGGAAATGGGCGTTTTACTAAGATGGAGTCATGGAATCGAGAGACCATAGGGAATGAGTGAGTCAGTATGTGATGTAAATGGAACAACAGGTCATCCAATGTTCTACAATGATGGTGACATTGGTAATTGGTCAATTATATGTGTGTATGAATGGGGATTGAGAAATGGAGGTGGTGTGAGTTGAGGTTAAATGGAGGTTGGAAATATGGGGGTCATCAAAAGAAGTGAACTAGCAGTATTGGAATGGTGTCGTAATATACTATAATTTTTTTCCAACATTAGAATTAGATTTTTTTTGGTGTTTTATGAACCACAAAACATAAAAACAATGTTCTCTATATATGGTGTTTTCATCCTGTTGTGCCACTACACAACAATTTCTAATGTAAACTGATGAAACGACCATAGGCTTCACAGTACCAATGGATAGTCAAGGTAAAAACATAGGTCTGTCAGAACTGGTAAAGGGGAAAATAGTGGTTATGGATACTTTAGATCACAACCAACACCCTAAAAACATAAAATATAATAATCATAACATATATATAGTATCGATCCAAGGGTGTTCCTACAAGTGAGAGTCGATAAATGAGTGTACCCAATTAGCAGATCTATTTCTCTATGGGATATAGCTTGGGTCCTTCCCCATCCTAAACCAGATTCAATGGTACTAGAGGAATAGAAAGATGGAAAACTGAGATGTGGGTGATACATATTTCACCTAGTGGGGTTTGATCAAGAAGTCCAACCATAGGTGGTACCATATGCAGTGCGAGATGGTGTGGTCTGAGAACTCGGTTTGAATGGATATAGGGTACACGGTGTCATGAATATCAATGAGTACTAATGGGTTGGTGGAACCGAGTTCTTATGAGATAGTTTCATTTCAGTATGCTTGGAATGGGGTGAGTATAGTACATGGTTGGGTGGGAATATAAACTATGGTGGGGGTAATGGTGAAGGAACCGAGAGGTCATCATCCCAGATCAACTCTTTGAAAAAACATTAAAACTTGAGATCCAGAACATTTGGTGAGGTTGGGAGTGTTTAGTATCACAACATGGGTGTATCCAGGATTTTCATGGTGGGAATAACATGTAGGATGAGAAGATAATCATGAATTGGTGGCCTTCACATGTACTCATGGGGAAACATCCAAACTAGATAACATGACTCGAACACAAGGGGTTTGGGAATGGTGGGATGGATTGGAAGAACAATGAGACCACTGAGTAGAGCAGAAGGGTTTGGTTGTTTGACTATCGAATACTGGCAGTGTAATGGGTGAATAGGTGGAATGAAATTGATGTACTAGCACGAGGAATGTTGCTACACCTAGAATGATACAGGTACTTGTGTGTGTGTTGTGTGACATTGTGGTAAGTGCGTATGAATATAGTGATAACACTGTCTTAGAGTGTATGATTGCTAACTACTTGTTGATCTAATTTGAAATTGTCATTGCACCTTATGGTTTATCGATGATACTCTAGCACCTGAGTATAATTATATCACTAGTAGGTGAGCATATATTTAAGTGGGAACATCCATGAATAGATCAAAATTTCATTACTATTTTAATATTGTATTGATAGTTGTTGGAGCGATAGATCCACAAGTGATAGGATGGGTATATAATACATGCACAAACATAAAATATTGACTCATTTATAGAATATTGGTGCATGACCGTCAAGTATCTTCCACCTCTTATGATTTAGATCCTAAATGAATGGTTTCTAAATTCACTCATGGTATTGGCATCTGTGGATGTACATTTCCGATAGTCACCAAGGTTTTGGAACAATATATAAATAATTTTTTTACAAAGATCAACATTTGATGAAATATGTCTGAACCAATGATACTTCTTCTACTGGGATGAACCCATTCATCTAAACTAATTGTACGATGAGCTTTGATACATATTCATCTTCTATGATGATTCATGATGATCATTTTCATTTTCTATTGGTATTGTTTAGGATCAACCCACTGGTCTTCATTCATCTAGTGAATAGATCGTGAATCTTCTATCTGATATACATGAAATTTTTTGGAGATTTGGTGGCTAAGAAGAGTTCTTAATATGTTCTAGAAGAAAACTATAACTAAATCCATGATATCCCCTTTTTTAATCATCTGATAAGTGATTTGAACTTCAATAGTGGAATATTCGGCGGTGAAAACTTTCAAGATGATATTGTTCAAGTGAGAATCATTATTATACCATTGGATAAATGTTCCATTATCTAGTCAATACCTTTTTTTAGAAATAGGTATCTATAATTCACAATTCCACCAATATTTTTCTTCTATCGCTTCATACAAGTTCTTTACTTTTCCACTTGAAATAAGGGTAACCTCTTACTTGATATGGTGAAATCATTTATAAACATTGTTTATTATTTAATTCCCACACCAGTCACTGATAACATAGAATTTATTTAAGTCAATATGCATCAATTTCTTTCCCCTCACATCTTGGTCACTTTTACTTTCTTATTATTTCATAATTCCTTAGGTTTAGCTCTGTTTAGCATCACTTTAACTAGTCAACTGGTATATATGTGGTCGATGTAATTTTTTAAGTTCATTAGAATCATGCTATTAGTATTTGAGAGATATGGGATGAATTTTATAAGAATCTACTTACTCGAAGGTGTTCACCTAATGTTATCATATGCACTTGTACTACTCAAACTCATCCCTCTTTGTTTTCACGCATCGAGACCAAGCATCTATTTATTTTCCAATCTAATGTTCAGGTATATTTCAATAATGATCTTGAGTGGTTTCTCATGGATGATGCTCCTTCTATAAGATTAGTGATATTTGATTGGTGATACAGGAACTATGTTGGTGGTGCTAGAAATAACTATGTTAGAACATGGGGTATTGATCATATCGTCTCTTGTTTTTACTATCTTAATATGTATCTACTTGAATGATACTCTAAATATCCATCGATTTAGAGTTTTAACCCTCAATACTCTACTCTAAAAGTTTCGAATCACTACCCAAGCCATCTTATGGTGATATGAGATAAATGTATATTTGTGGTGGAGTTGCGTTGTCATTGAGTGGGAGAATTTGAAAATAATTTTGATTAAATGGGAGGTTGTGTATGGTGGTGGTATGATTATGGATATGTTTTTCCATGTATAGAGTATTTACTGTTATTTAAAAAATGGGGATATTTTTTCTCCTTCATGTCCAATTTGAATCTAGCTAGTCACAACTTCATTACTCTACTCTAATAGTCAAAACTATTGGCATCCTTCCAGTGGTCCATCCTAGCCAATGGTTTTCTTGGCTTCACATCCCATAGTAGAACGTAACAAGATGTTTTGGTAATGATAGCTATGATACAAAGATGGAAATTGGTTGAGTGTTAATCATAGGGTTTTAATGCACTATTCCACTAAGTTCATAAAGAATTTTCAAATGCAACATCTATGTGAGACCTTTAAGATAAAGTGAAAAAATTTGGCAGGAGGGTGGAAAGCGATCTTAGAGTAGTATTGTTGAGGTAGCATATAGGGAATGGACTTGTAGGGTCTTGGGAATCGACAAAATATCCAATATGAACTTCATGATCAATGATGAGTAGGGTTAGATATAAAATTACACATCTTGGTATTTTTTATCAGCTGCTAAGGCATATTAAGGGGTGAGAGAAAGGGGACACAATTGAAATATTGGGTGGGGAAAAAACATCAACGATTGAATGATGAACTGATGATTCTAAATTCTAAAAAACCTATAATATCAAGACTTCATAAAAACATTATTTCTTTTCCAACCCCTATCAATCTACCATATTCATTGGGGCATGTCCCTTTATATAGTTTTTGTTTAGTACCCTAGCTGGTGTCTGGAATTTTTTATAGATGCATGACACAACGAATTTTGGTCTCGCATTCGCCTGTGTTGAAACCTTAATGAGAGATGTTGTTGGGGGTGGATTCTATAATATCTATATTCAAATGGGGAATTTCTGTTTTCCTTTTCCATTCACCAAGATCCCTTTTGTGGAATCTATCTTGCTAGTTTTAGCATTCCTCAAAAATGGGTTCAGGGTTTCAGTGTGTTGCTACTACTCTTATTGATTGGGACAACATTTATGAGGTACTTTATTCCATGGGGAAGATGAGATTCAAAGGATAAACTATCAAAACTGTTGGGCGGAGAAAGAAAGGAAGTGATGGCAAGAGGGGGGGTGAATTTCCTTTTAAAAATAAATTAACAATTTAAAATCAAAGTGAAAGTGCAGTGGAAATAAATGAGGCAAGACACAAGGCTTGATAACGGAGTTCGGCCTAAAACCCAACCTACGTCTCCGCTCCCAACTCAACCGTTGAGAGATTTACTACCGCTTGCTTTTCAATGGTTATAGCAAGAAACCCACTAGACTTTTCAGGTTAGTCTAGAACCTATTACAGCTTGCTTTTAATGGTTGAGAAAGAACCCACTAGCCTTCTTACAGGAGAAGGCTAGCTCACCTTTGATTCAAGCCTTTTAAAAGGTAAGGCTTGACTAACCTCTTCACACCCTAAAGGTGATGTGAAAACCCAAAAGAATGGAGGATGAGAGAAATGGGAGTTTGTAGGCACAAACTCAATTTAAAGCTCAAAATGAATAAAGCAATGAAAAACCGTAATGGGGAAGTCTTGGGCGCCAATGGATTGATGGAGCTGATGAAGGGAGCTCCCAAGCTTCTTTGGTGGTGCTCCTTGGATGTGGAAGTGTGTTGGAGCAAGTGGGGTTCCCTTGGAGGAATCCGCCGGAGGTTCGCCAAATGATAGAAAATGTGTCCGTTGGCTTCACAATAGTTCCGGCTATGTTCCTTAGGCTTCCGGGGCTTCCTAGTCCTTTATTTATAGAGGGGGAACCCTCATATGGCCTTTGGAGGTCTTCGGAGCCGTTGGAAAAGGCTTTGGAGCCGTTGGGAGGCAAGTGGACCAGCCTGGTCAAAGGCCCAACGGCTAGTTTGACTGGCTCCACCGGCTGACCGGTACAGATCCACCGTTTGGACGGTGTGTGAAAAATGGAGAGGCCTTCGGGCTCAGGCTCCACCGGCTGGCCGGTGAGGAGGCCACCGGTTGGCCGGTGCTGAGGCAGTGGCTGACACTGTTTGGGTTGGGTGCCACCGGCTGGCTGCTGGTGAGGCACCGGTTGGCCGGTGGTCTGGACAGAAAGATGCCTTCTGTCCAGGCCTCCATCGGCTGGCTGGTGGTCTTCCATCGGTTGGCCGGTGGACTGAAAATCAGTCCACTTTGGCTTCTTGCTTTCTTGGCCCAATTCCTTGGCCACCTGAAATTATGCCTATCATCCAAAAACACTTAAAACAATATTAGATAAATAAGAGAGTGATTGTGATCATGAAAATTAAACCACGAGGGGTACGAGAGGTACAACAATCTCCCCCTATTTTGATGATCACAATCACCAAAACAAGTAATGTAGAAAATGAAAAGAAAAGCATGCTTTAAAGGATTTCTCCCCCAATCAACCAAGAATTTCTCCCCCTTTGTGATTATCAAAATAGCACGGGGCATAAAACTTGATTGAGGGAAAATGAGATTTTAAACCAATTGAAATTTTTGAAATTTGAATTGGAAGTTTTGAATCAAAAATTTGAAATGAAAGTTTTGAATGAAAAATTGAATAACAGTTTGAATTGAAAGTTTTTGAATGAAAAATTGAATAACAGGTTGAATTGAAAGTTTGAAATGAAAAATTTAATAATAGTTTGAATTGAAAGTTTTGAGTGAAAAATTGAATAACAAGTGTTGAAATTGAAAGTTTGAATTGAAAGTATTAAATGAAACAAAAAAAGCTTAAACAAACCTAACTCCCCCTAAATAAAAACAACAAATCACCGGGGAGAGGTTTTTGAAACCGTGACAAATTTTGGTCCGGTGAGACTCGCTAGAAGGGATTTTTCAATCCACACTTGCCTAGTGGAGGGTCTTCTCCTATAAAATTCATCATTAAATGAAATGGTTTTAGGCCTACCATACCGGGCATTTTTGCAATTGCACTCATAGATTAAGTGCCAGGGTTTTTTACAATAGTTACAAAATTTAAATTGGGAGCTCCCCCTTACAAAAATAGTTGGAGCATGGAAAGAGGAAGCTTGCTTGGAATATCCAAGCCCTTCAGTGGTTCTAGAAATGTGTTGGGAACCAAGCAAATTTTTCAAATTTTGTTCACCTTGGGTGAACTTGGCAGGGGATTCCCTTAAATCTTTGATGGTTGAATTCAAAGAATCAACATCGGGAAGGTTTTGGATTTTGAGGGTCAACTCTTCCTTCTCTTTGAGAAGTTGTTCCTTTTCGGAAGAAAGTTTTTTGAAATTCTTTTTTAAAGCAACAAATTTGGAAGAAAGTTCGTGAAAACCTTCCTCCAATTGATCTCTAGCATGTTGGAGATCCTCATATGACAAATGATTGAAAGAATTTGAAGAACAAGAGGATGAGGAGTCGGAAGATGTTACCTCATGAAATTCCATTAGACATTTTTTACCGTTGTTGCTTGAGGAGGAGGAGGAGGAGGATGTGGAGATATCACTCCATGTGGCCTTGAAAGCCTTCTTCTTTTCCTTTTTCTTGGCCTTTTTCTTGTTGAGTGGACAATCGGGCTTGTAATGGCCTTTCTCGCCGCACCCGTAACATGTTACCTTGGGCTCGGATTTTTCGTTGGATTGAGCCTTGCGGAATTTCTTCTTTTTGTGCTTCTTCATGAATTTTTGCATCTTGCGGGCAAGATTCTCCATTTCAGAATCGCCGCTTGAAGAGGAAGACGATGAGGAGGAGGAGCTTTCTTCTTGTTGAACCTTGAAGGCGATGTTCTTTGGAGTTTTGATCGGTTTGCCTTCTTTTTCAGCTTGCCTCCTCATGGTGATTTCATAAGTCATGAGGGATCCGATGAGTTCTTCGACCGGCATGTTTTTGATGTCCTTTGCTTCTTGGATTGCCGTTACCTTCGGTACCCATGAGCTTAGTAAGATCCAAAGGATCTTCTTGACCATTGTTTCTGCAGAAATATTATCTCCAAGAGATTTTCTACCATTGCAAACATCAGTAAAGCGAGTGAACATATCAGAAATATTTTCAGATGGATGCATTGAAAAAGACTCAAAATCTTGACGGTACATGTCCAATCGAGTATCCTTGACTTTGTTGGTCCCCTCATGGGTAACCTCCAAAAGTTTCCAGATTTCATGAGATGAGGTGCATGTGGAAACTCGATTGAACTCATTACGATCAAGGCCGCAATGAAGAGCATTCATGGCTTTGCCATCAAGCTCGAAATTTTTAATATCGGCTTGGGTCCATTTGGATTCATCGGGAGAAGATAAAGAATAACCATGCATGACAATTTTATAAATAGGATAGCTTATACTTCTAAGAAAAGTAGTCATGCGGGTTTTCCAGTAATTATAGTCGGTTCCATCAAAAAATGGAGCACGACCCAAAGAATAGCCTTCGGGGGCGAAAGAAGTGGAAGCCATCAAAAATGGATCTTTAATTTGAAACCGGTTAGGGTATTACTCAAATTTCCCTCTGATACCAATTGTTGGGCGGAGAAAGAAAGGAAGTGATGGAAAGAGGGGGGGGTGAATTGCCTTTTAAAAATAAATTAACAATTTAAAATCAAAGTGAAAGTGCAGCGGAAATAAATGAGGCAAGACACAAGGCTTGATAACGGAGTTCGGCCTAAAACTCGGCCTACGTCTCCACTCCCAACTCAACCGTTGAGAGATTTACTACCTCTTTCTTTTCAATGGTTGTAGCAAGAAACCCACTAGACTTTTCAGGTTAGTCTAGAACCTATTACAGCTTGCTTTTAATGGTTGAGCAAGAACCCACTAGCCTTATTACAGGTGAAGGCTAGCTCACCTTTGATTCAAGCCTTTTAAAAGGTAAGGCTTGACTAACCTCTTCACACCTTAAAGGTGATGTGAAAACCCAAAAGAATGGAGGATGAGAGAAATGGGAGTTTGTAGGCACAAACTCAATTTAAAGCTCAAAATGAATAAAGCAATGAAAAACCGTAATGGGGAAGTCTTGGGCGCCAATGGATTGATGGAGCTGATGAAGGCGCTCCCAAGATTCTTTGGTGGTGCTCCTTGGATGTGGAAGTGTGTTGGAGCAAGTGGGGTTCCCTTGGAGGAATCCACCGGAGGTTCGCCAAATGATGGAAAATGTGTCCGTTGGCTTCACAATAGTTCCGGCTATGTTCCTTAGGCTTCCGGGGCTTCCTAGTCCTTTATTTATAGAGGGGGAACCCTCATATGGCCTTTGGAGGTCTTCGGAGCCGTTGGAAAAGGCTTCGGAGCCGTTGGGAGGCAAGTGGACCAGCCTGGTCAAAGGCCCAACGGCTAGTTTGACTGGCTCCACCGGCTGAGCAGTACAGATCCACCGGTTGGCCGGTGTGTGCAAAATGGAGAGGCCTTCGGGCTCAGGCTCCACCGGCTGGCCGGTGAGGAGGCCACCGGTTGGCCGGTGCTGAGGTAGTGGCTGACACTGTTTGGGTTGGGTGCCACCGGCTGGCCGCTGGTGAGGCACCGGTTGGCCGGTGGTCTGGACAGAAAGATGCCTTCTGTCCAGGCCTCCATCGGCTGGCCGGTGGTCTTCCATCAGTTGGCCGGTGGACTGAAAATCAGTCCACATTGGCTTCTTGCTTTCTTGGCCCAATTCCTTAGCCACCTCAAATTATGCTTATCATCCAAAAACACTTAAAACAAGATTAGATAAATAAGAGAGTGATTGTGATCATGAAAATTAAACCACGAGGGGTACGAGAGGTACAACAAAAACCAGCATCATGATCACCATACTAGTTGTGGGAAATACCATTATCTCTTAGATATAGGGAAATCTCAACATTGAAAATCCAGTATTATTTTGTTTTTGTAGTTTTCATTTTGTACTTCAATTTTTAATGGTATGATGCACTCTGAATCATCTAGCCTCATTGAACCAATTTTTCTCTAATAACCCATTGGGTGTGTATTCAGATACGGATATAATATCATGTGTTTCCAATTTCTATGTAAAGGATATAAAAGGTTTGGTTTCTTTTTACCTTATTCTCACACTGGTTGGGTATTTTGACCTATGTTTCTTATTACATGCATACAATATATCACTACTAATTTGATGCTAACCCCATCTCATATTGTTCCTCGATGATATTTCCTACCACTTTATGATATACTTTGTAGTATCCCTTCCAAATATGGTGGTGTGTCCTCAATCGCACTTGTGTTTCTATCTCTGTTTTCACTCGCTTTTTGTTCCATTTATGTACATAGTTCCAATTTTCATCCTGTATCAAATGACTAATTTGGTTGTTGTTTTCATATATCTTACTGCTCATAAGGATCATATGTGAACTTATAGAGTACCCATATGTTCCTATCGGATAATTGACACCATTATATTTATTATTCATTTCAATGACCCCATCCATTATTGGACTCATTGGTGAGCTCACTTTCTCATTGGATATATACATACAAGCAATCAATCACCATCAGGGTAATAGAGTTTGGATTTAGAAGTGATATAATAATTGTAGAGTACTGATGAAATTCAAAACACATGAGCAGACACAACCTTGACCTTTGTGGTATCCCTTGGGACTGGTTCAAATCTGATATGTTGATCATGCACTGCACCATTCGAGTTGGATCCCCAAAAACTGACCAATGTTGGATTCCCTGTGACAGATGTCCAACATTCAATAAATACAATATGTCACTATTGTCTCCCTCCAAATAAAAATCCAAAAATCCAAAAGAGGTGAAATGAATGAATATGGGTATTATTTTCCTTGTGAAACAATGAATGAAGAAGGTGGTCAAAAAATCACCGATCACATAAGTTTATAAGTGACAGGAAATCATGTGACCATCATATGGTCACATGAAGGAGCCATTCATTGAGCATGGCCCACAAAAGATCCCATGGATCCCCTTTGACATGTCCTTCTGATCTTGTGAAGGTACCCCAAACAAACAATGGTCACACGTTTGTAACCAGATAAGCTCCCTCAGGTCACACGGGTTGTCAATCAGTAGGATCCTAACAACCAATCCAAAAATCCTTCATAAATAGGAGGGGAATAACCAAATTTGGAGGCCTATTATGGTCATAAAACTCACATAACACATCACCGATGGGTTGAATGATTATCCTTGACAACATTCAAGGAACCTCATGATACCCCAAGAAATTTTAAGTGGAAAAAGGAAAAAAGGGGGGAAGAGGGAGCCTCTTGTGGTCATAAGTGTCATCCGACGTTCCCATAGCGATCCAAAATACACCACGAGACCCCAATGAAATGAATTCCTCATCTCAGAAAAGGTCGCTTTCATGTCATAATCATCGCATAAAGAACCTTAGGTGTATCTAGCAGACCTCACACTCTCCCTTTTGTTCCACCAGAAAAAATAGATGGAGTTGTACATGAAATGCTTGTTCATCTCCATAGGACCTTTTTTGGTTAGGCAATGCACTACCAAGTGGTAGAGTAATTGTCTTAAAAAATACTCATGAAATTTTACATGATCCCCAACCACTATAAAATAAGAAAAGGAAATAAGATAGGGTAAGAGGCCGGATCCTCTCACAGTCATAAAAATCATGTGATGAGAAAATTATGTCTATAGAATAGTGTCACAAGACACCTTGAAAACCAAGTTTAGTTTCACAAAAACACCTCGATTATCCTTCTTTTACTCATGAAATATTCTAAATAGGGCTCCGAGTGTCACATTAATGCCTCTTAAGAGGCACTTTGATCATACTAAATAACTTTACCAATAAATATGAAAAATTTTAAGTCCTTAAGAATGGTATTGTGATTAAAAAAGTCCTATTAAATGGAAATAACCAAATAAAGGAGGCATTGATGGGTTGGACTTGCAATCACTAATAATTAGGTGACACACTCAAAGTGATCCATGACTAGGGCTCACAAAGATGTGTGGCACCGAGGTCCTCCACTAACTCTATCCTAGATTCATGTGACACATACCCTAAAAAGTAGAAAATAACTAAGGGGGAGAGGCATGTAAACCCTTTATCCCATCCTTAATGAAGGGGATGACCTTTCTTTATTCAGATGCATCAGCACAGACAAGCACCATAGATGATTTTTCAGAGCGGCTGATCTCATGACCATAAGAACTTCTCATCAGGTAAGATCCATCAAACTACTAAAGAAACCATACAACATGCATAATAACTTCACATGATCACTTATAGTTCATGTGATTCTCTTCTAAAAAGAAACACAAAGAACATATCGTATATATTCTAAATTAATAGATAATTAAATCATGATATCTTGGAACAAATATAATGAATTAAAAATTTAAAGATTATAAAAAAGACTAAAGGTGGTAGTCTTATGAGATGAACATACATGTGGACACTCTTGTTCTTCTCATGAACCACATTGGACAACTTAAAACTTCAAGACATGTTGCCCAGACCTCGTGAAACTCCTTTGGTATTTCAATTGGATCATGCAATGTTTTCTAGAAATGTCAATGAAAGTTCCATAGAACCCCCTGAGCTTGCCACCCCAGTATTGTGAATCCCTCTGGGATCTCCATCCATGTTTTATGATATCCTTCAAACATTTTACTCAACCCATATGGCCACACCAATTCTTTTCAACAAAATCTCATAGCAGCACCCAGGAAGGTCAAAATGACTCTCGTAACTCCATCCGGGCATGCCAGTCATCTGTTATGATGTCCCTTAAACACGCCATATAGGATTCACAATTTCCTTTATACATTCCATATTGGACATGCAAAAAACACTGAGACATGTCGCACTGAATCTCACAATTCCCTTCAAGTGTGTTAATTAGCTCTCGTGATGACACTAGGGCTTGTATTTTAGATCATGCAACACCCTGTAGATAAGCCAGCCAAGATCATGCAATGGATTCTAGGATCAACTAGACAGGTCTTGTAATGTCCTCTAGACCAGTAAACCTTGATCCTATGATAACCCTCAAACATGTCATCCAAGATATGTGATGTCTCTCAGGTAAGACAATTGGATCATGCGATTGTCTTTTGACATTCTAACAATATAAATAGACATGCCCATACATCCTCTGACATGTAAAAATAGACAATCAAGGCATGTCAAGAAGGCAGTCAAGAATTTCAGTAAGGAAAGTAGGCTAGGTCAATAAGGTCATCCTTGGGTTTGATAACTTCACTCACCATCGGTGTGTAAGCCTCGACAAAAGGGAAACAACAGTGTATAAGAACAGATCAACTAAAATACAATGTCTCTGATTCCTACTGTATCCAAGAGACGTATGAAAACTCTCTAAGACCAAGTCTCTATATTAACCAACAAAAGGATTGTCTCAATACATAAGTCCCACATCCACAAGAAGTGTGACTGATCATTTTCTATCCCTTGATTCTAACATCGAGTATAACACACATTGAATTTGGGAGTTATAATAATCATATCATTTGAATCACAAACTGTTACCAAGGAAAGTGAAAAATGAAAGTGTAATCTATGCTCAGATGAATAATATGATATATCCCTCATATAGATAAATGTCATACTATAAGCCCCGATCAATTGAACTATGAGAACTATGATTCTAGCAATAACTAAGATATGTAGGATGTGTACCTAAGGCTTGATCTCAAATAAGCATCTATTTCAATGTGTACCCCTTGTCTCTATAATTTTGACCATCGGAACCCAATCATTACCATGGTCTGATCACTGTACCTCATCCCTCAGTGAACTAAGAAATAAATTTAAAAATAAGGACTATAATTCCTACCATAACTAGGATATATACAATGCCTCTTTAGGGCCTAAGCACAATATTAATCATCCCATGGCATGTCATGGTGCATAGGCCACAAATCCATATACATTGAGCTTGATCAATTGTCATATGTTGTTTCTAACAATGATCATTGATCTTGTGGGATTAGGGAGTTGAAATGAACACCTCATTGAAATCATAAATCTACACCATCAAGGGAAATCTCAGTATGTAATGCCATAATGAGTGGATTAATATGAATATCTCTCATACAAGGGAATCTACGTTGGGGCCAGTACCGAGGGAATGATTGAAATATGTTAACTCTGATTCCTAACATAACCAGGATATGTAGGATGCATCGTCAAGAATCAAGATCAGATATTTGGTGCCTAAGTTCACACATATAGTTCCTTTCCATATGATGATAATATTCATGTGTTTAATGAACTTTGTGGGATTTTATTCCTAAAATAATCAAGATATTTTGGACACCTCAAAATTCTTCAATACCCTCCTCGGAATATTAAACACTTCCCTATTTGGTATAAAATATAGAATTATCTGGTTATATATATTCTACACATAAGAAACTAACCATTACAAGGTAAATAGATAAAGAACCTCAGATACGTATAGTTTTATTCAATAATGAGATCTTCATATTTTTTCACAAGAAAGAGAATTAACCTATAAATCATTTTTTAGGGTAACCGATTCTGTGTTGGGATTAGGAAGAGATTCAAGAAAATATTATAACTCTATAAGATATTCCCAAAGTAGGCAACACTTCCACCAAAAAGGGTGATATGAACCACCTCTCGACCAACGCGAGTCCCCTAGCATTGTTGGGTTTGAAACCCAAATTGACCACCTACCTTTAGAAATAATGTCGGTACCATGTTATGAATGAGGAAAACATTGAGAGTCTCCATCATGAAAAAAAATTTCTACACGATATTAATGTTTTTTCATAAAATATACCCTCCACAATCAACCATCGAGCCAAACCGAACCCACCTCGATGAGGGATCCTGGTAGCCTCTTTCTTGATAAAAGAGTCATCCCATTCAAATGTGGCATGATGGTGATAGTTGATGTCACTATAAGTCTTTGGTCACATGGGAAACCCAAATCTCCATGAATTGGATGATCCAAGTCAAGGTGGAGGTGTTCATAAAATCCAAAAAGAGTAATGACCACCTTAGGCAAGACTTTTAGAGTACTGTACTAAGACACAGACAATGCATATTAAAAAGGATGAACCAATGAACCCCCATCATACCCCCAAGACCTCCTCATATAGATAACTCCTCACAAGAATACCTCATCTCCCATGGATGTTTGATCCTATTTTTTATTTCTAATACCTATATTATACAGAAGTCGAATGCATTGATGGTTCATGAGGTTTTGATTCAAGTCAAATGATGCATCATGTCTAGATTATTTTACTATTTAGAAATTGAGTTAAAGAGCTTTTATTCATCAATATTCAGAGTAGTTCCATTTTTTAGTAGCATTAAAATCAACCACATCACCTTTAAAACAAGACCTTTCTCCAAAATAGAGTCCTTCAACCTATGGGACTTCTACTAGTGTTGTTATATAGGTCCATTCATTGGTTTGTGGTATATGATGATATTATGATATGGTATTAAAATTGGAAACACACAACATCTCCATGTTTCATTAACTATAGATTTACCATCTTTTACTATATAAAAACATGGATCCTTCGGTATTGACATTGATTTGGAAAGGTACTCAATAACGATGGCTCAAAATCTCCTTAAACATTGATGAGATTGACAATGATGTGGCTGGTTGTTGAATCATGTTATATATTGTCTTATAATAGTCTGATAAAGTGGTGTGGTAGGGGTTAATGGTAATTTCCCAACTTTTATAAGATGATGAGGTTATTTATGGAATTCCTACGATACATTACAGTTGAGTTTTTTGGAAGATATGGGGTTTTTATTTAAAGACAAGGAGCATCCATTTCATTAGAGAATATACCTTTAGATATTGGACAATCGATCATATACAATTAATCATCTCAAACAATAAAATTAATAGAACATAATGGGTACCACGACAACTACTTTTGTAGGTGGATCTTTCATGGTGTGGTGTGGTCAATCAGACTATTACAGTAGAGTACTGGTGACTCATCCATCCATGATTTCTCCCATTAACTATTGATGGTCATCATAGAAATTCACTCTAGTCTCTTAACACCCCTCTCTATTCTAACATTAACATGATTCATTAAAAAACGAGTGTCATTTCATCATAAGGTTCTCGGTGTGCACCTATGAAATGAAAATGTTTGAGCTCACTATTGAAACATGGGACCATATGTTTTGATTGGGAGTAGGGAAAAAGGAATCGATAGGTGGTAGTTCTAATTTATGAGATGACCAAAATGATCCCCAACTGTTGAAGTAGAAATGGGGGTCAATCCATGTGATTTCCAAATATTCTACCTTGATCCTCTAATACTGGTTGTGTAATTTTTCATTCTTTTTTTTTTTGATTTTTATTTCAAATCTAGAGACCAATTCATCCTATTCTCAATATTTAATCTATGTGATTAGTCTAATTCAAACATACTTATATAAGTCATTAATCCAACCATTGTGCTAAAGGTATCACCTTTGGGTGGTATAGGGAATCAGGTTGACAACCATAGAGAAAACAATGTACTATATCATAAAGGTCTCACACAATCGCAAGACCAAACATCCACTTAATCAAAAAAAGATTCGGATAGGTGTGGTGAAATGGTAACCATGGTGAGGTAGGAAGAAACATGACCATAAATTCACTTGTGTTGGCGTATCAATTCAAAATTGCATATAAATTCATTTCAAAAAGTAAATCTCTATTTTCAATTATAGGTGGCACTAGATTAGAAACCATGTTACATTGGTGTGGTATTAGAATAGATTCCACTAAATCAATGGGGTCATCGTGCATAAAAACCCTAGAAACCTAGTTGGTCATCCATGTGTGAGATAGACCACTTTCTATTAGACCTTTGTTGGTGGTAGTCAATTTCCCTTAATGAAATAGTTCACCATTGGGCGTCTAGATAAATTCTAGCTAGGGAGAAAATGAGTATGGGGGATAGGGTCACATGAATGATATTGGTCCTAGAAGTGAGAGGTGATTGTGTAGCTGTGATCCATATAGTGGGTGTGACATTTATCAAGATGGAGATTTCCTCAGTACTCTACTCTGATAGTCTGAACTATGTGCATCCTTTCAGTGTCACCCTATGGTTACAAACTTATAGGGTGATAATCTTATTAGTTCATTTGACCATGGGTCTTTCCTAGGATTCCTAAAGTATCCCAATAAATCATTCTCTAGAAGACTCACCAGGTCATTTATTGACCTGACCTGGTCATTTCCTAGACTAGTAATTTCCTAGTTTGACATGGTCTGACCATATCCTCCATGGGATACATTAAGTATCCCAGACCAAGGAGAACTTCGTCTGGGATAATTCACATATCTAAGGTCCTCCCATATCTAGTCTGACGAGGTATTACAAGGAACATATCATTCACTCACTAACCATTTAGTTCTTGTGATATGTGAAGTATCATACTGAGTGTCTTAGATACGTTATGATTCCTAATGAGTGCTTGGGATACAAGAATTATCCTATCCTTGTGAGGTCCTAGGATATGTGAAGTTCCCTAGTGAGCTCTTAGGATACATGAAGTATCCTATTAGATGTATTTATCATGCTTTGAGTGAGGCTCACTATAATGAAAGGTAGCTACATTCAACTCTATACTATATTAATTATTTTCATCATAGCTGTCATAATGTGACTATTTATACCCCACAGTCCTAGAAATATGAGTCATAGGCTCAACAACAAGTCTTGGAGCTATGATTCTTAGAATCGTATGAGGTACCATTGTTATTGAGTTTGGGTTGGTTGTGCTAGTCATGATCCCCCAATGATGGTAAAAAATAGTATGAATTGGCCAATCTATCTTGAAATGATATATGAATTATGTTCTAGTTGATTATATAGATGGTTCAAATGAGTTGAAAAAAGGGGAGTGTACCTTCTATTCAAGACCATTCAAGATAGATTTAAGTGGAATACAAAAAACTAAAAAACACACACGGTGACACCATTCATGGTGGCCGGATCAAAATCTATGGTTCAATACTCTCTATTTCTATATAGTTTGTATATCTTAAGGTGTGATGGAGTCATCAGTACTATACTCTATATAGTGGGGATTTTTGGGTGATAAGGGGGATGATAGACTATTAAAGTAGAGTACTGATCAACCATTATATAATCCCCCATACTAGATTGAAAAATGCATAGTTGGGGGGGGGGAGTTTCATCATGTCGGAATACATCGAAATGGAGAATAAAGGGTATACTCGAGTTTCACCATCAATGATATTCTTCCCTCACTCATTAGGCTTCCAACACATACACTATGGTCTAGGGGTGTGTATATAATAGTAGGGTAAAGATAGTATATATGTGTAAAATGAATCATTTTCAGTATTGGTTTGGTGAAGGTAAGTGACTATCTATATAAGTAGGTTTGAAGGTAATGATGATTATTTTTGGAATGCTGTGATGGTCTGGGGAGGTCAATGTCACTAAAAACCCATCCACCCTATTCAGTGGGATTGAGTTATAGGTCCTTCTATTGTCATGGTGTTAAATTGTCTTGTGATGTGATTTTTTAACCCCTCATGCTCCTACATTGCCGGGAATAATATAGGACATCAATTGGAGTGGAGCACTTGTCCCAAGATAAGTTTTTATTGTTCTTAATAAAATTTAATAATTCAAAACTATTAAATGAAATTGATCAACCTCCATTCCCACAACCTCTATTTCCATTGCATAGTCATGTTTTCTTTCATCTGTTTCAAGTTTCGTAGCTCCTTTGGCATCTTAAACACTGCTAAAAATATGCCTTCTTCCCATCAGTATGGTATGAGGTAACATGTTCACCTTGTCACATGCCTGATTTGGGTTCTCCCCCTTCTATTTATTCTCAATCCCCTATATCTATGTCAAGTTTCTGTAAAAAATGGTTGGGTTTGGATCACATTGAAATGCCAACTAAAAGAACCAAGTAATCCATTATTGGAAGATTAAACCCCCTCCCCATAGCAATGATGGTTTTCCCCACTACTAGCAGTTGAATGGTTAAGAATAGGTCATTTTTAACTCTAGTATATAATGACCAAAAAAACAAAAAAAATGAACATGGGTATTGGGAACCAAAGGTCAATGGCATGACTTATCATACAGTCACATACATTTTTCATGAACTTGAGGCAGATATTATGTTGATATATTGGAATGTTTAGGTGTTGGAGGTAGTGGATTTCACATACTATTTCTCTGGGGAGATGGTGGGTAGTTGATATGGCATTGGTTCATGCCGAAATTCCATGTTTTGACCATTTCCTTAGTATCCACATATATAGGTATCGAGCACCACCAATTATACATGTTGGGAAGGTAGAAATAAGAAAATAATCTAGTGGTACTTTATTGGTTTTGACATCAGATTCACATGTTCCCCCATATACTCCAACTAGCTATTTGGGGGTTAATTTGTTCTCTATTTCCTATTGACTCAGGGGAGGAACTCTAGAGTGTGTATTATCCACCTATATCAGTATGGAAATATCCACAAACGTGGTTGGAATTGTTAAACTCAGCTCATATGCTTAGGACCCAACCATACCACATGACTATTCACCAAAAGACTACATATGATATACTCGACACCTAGTTATACCAAGATGATATATCAATATATGAATCATAATTTTCAATTTATGATAGAAAAATAGTCTACGGTATCATCTTGTATTGGTGGAATCAGATGTTCCTGACTTTAGTTTTGAGTGGTTGGTCAATGGAATGGGATTTCCAATAGATATATGGGTTGGAAATTTCCCGACTATCCAAGGTGAATATGGGAATCAAGGTATTTATACTCTCCATTTTGAGTTGGAAAGGCAATTTTATTCTCATACGACTTGGTTGGTGGGCTAATGAAACAGTGGGATATGCCCATATTCCTCTCAAATTCTACCTGGATGGATTCATGTTCAATTGTTGTGTTAGCTATAAGAGAGATAGATATAATCTGTATAATACATGTAGTGTTCCATATTTACACTTTGATTCTCAGTATGCTACTCTAATAATGAAACCATGACTATTAGAGTAGAGTACTAATGGATATTCATGATGTGATAAGCAGTTTGAAGAGTGAATCAAAAAACATCAGTTTAAATTCTATGCAGGGTGAAACAATACATCCAATTAGTGAAAAATGATTATTGAGCTTTAGGGTGGGAAATAACCTTTTTTATGAGGTTCTCATTCCATCCAATTTTTGATACTCATTATACATGTGCATCCCCTTGGAAAAAAGGTGTATAAATGGTTTTGGTCATTCCAGAAACAATGAAATCCCCTTCAAACTCGAGCCATGGGTCAATGGTAGATTCTATATTATGGAGTTTTCATCTCACAACTTGTCCTATCATATGATATCTATTCCATGAAAAGGGTCTTAAAACTATACTTGATCCACTAGGACAACTGTGAAAGAAGACAAAGACCCATGTATGAATCATGTACATTGTTAGAACAGAAATCCTTTTACATTGAAAGGGCGTTAGAAGGACCCCACCTGACCTACTAGCCATATAGATTGATCAGTAATTCATGGTTTGAGGACTAGTTAGGATGAGTTAAATGTTGGTCAATTAAATAGGAGTAGATTTTGGGTTCTTGTGGTTAGAGGAAAGAGGTCGATCAGATGGGTTCATATCTAATGGGTTGGGGTATCGTCAATGGGGGGTCATGCAAGGGGTTGTGATCATGCATTAAAATAGACACCATTGTTATTATGGTGGTTTCCAAGGTTGTATAGAAGAATTGGGAATATGTTTTTGGTTGAATGGGGGACTTTATATGCTAAAATACCAACATGTTTTCATTGGAATTGATATAGGATGATACTAAGGTCAATGGTTCACGAATGGGTGGTTAGAGTTGAGATGGCTATTAGAATGTGTAATGCACCTGGGACACCTGGTGGATCATTTTAGTGGTGGTGCCTCATGGAATTCCCAAGAGACTACTTCTGAACCCCCAAACATAATGGACCTATGTGATTGTTTTTTCAACATCCATGATCTTTTCTAAAAATCTACAATGATTATGATATCCATATCCACTAGAAGAATAGAATGGAACTTGAAATATGTTGTTCACTTCTGAACTAATCACATGGGAAGATTCAATGAGTGGGTGGGTTACCAATGGGGATGGATAAGACCAGTCGATGGTTCAATGCACCTTGAACAATGTTCGGAGGCTCCTTATGATGGTGTGGACTCATTAAACATGTTATAAGAGTAAATGGTTATCTTTATCAATAAAGAGTTTCAGTTGGGTTCAAATAGGTCTTTATTTTCATTTTAATAGAGGGCCCAAAACCTTTTATTTTCACTGAGATTTTGGAGGCCAGTGGAAGAGATAAGTCAAGAAGAATCTATTCACTCGTTAGGATACAATAAATGAATCATTTATCCATGTAACCCACTAAGATAAGTTATGTATCCTAGTCTATTCCTGGAAGGACCTGGGAAATCCTAGAATACACGAATCATCCCTCAGAATGATTATTTCCCTCTATGATACATGCAAAGAGGGATAAAAAATATTAGATAAAAGAGAGAGAGAGAGAGAGAGATTGGAACTACACTTATATTCATTTAGGGATGGTGTACTTAGGTTATTACTATACTCTAATAGTGTGGTTGGGAAATCACATATTTTGTATTGGAATACCCACCCACTCAATATGGATGGGACATTTACTTGGGAATGTTTGGGAATACTCAAGGATAATGGGTAGTGGGGAAAAACAATGTTCAGAATGAGGTTTCTTAAATTAGAGATGATTAGTGTATATGATGGTTTGGAAAGGGGAAATAAACCAGAATAGTAGTATACATATAGAAGCAATGTATAATTGGGCTAGAGAGTCAAGGTACAGTCGCTTTTGGGGGTGAGGTTGTGGGAACAACTTGAGGGAAGCGAGTTGGGAGAAGTTTTTATAAATAAAATTCCAATGATGCAAGAAGATGAATTCATTTATTCGAAATAATTCACCTATTTATGCCTAGAAATATCAAAATAATATGTATATATATATATAATCCATTTTATAGTTCTAGTATTGAGTTTCATTCAGAAATTATGGTTTCTCCTATTAATGACGGAAATGACCTTACTGTTAAAAAAGATAGACATGGTGTTCTACATTCAAAATGAATTCATCCCTGAGTTTTTCACAAGTGTAGACTATCTATCCAAATATCAATTATAATTATCCAATTGGTGTATGGACATGGGATGGTACTAGGGTTATCAGATCAAAGGACTTGGGTTCTTGGGAATCATAGAAATAACTAGGAAGCTAGGTATGGAAGGTCATATCATTTGGCTATCATGGTCAGATCTTAATGAGAGGGGGTCACCTTATAGAACAATGGTTTTCTCGTTCCCTGATCTACTTAACTATAAGTTTATATTTTAAGTCCACATAGCCACCCAGTGAACAACTATGTTCTTCTATCATTGAAATGTATCGCGGGTTATGGGGTTGGGCATCCACTGATATTGGCATCACGATACATAGTGGTTTGAAAATTTTAGATCCATTGGAGTTCAATTTTGATGTATGGGTTTTGTTCATATCATGGTTGGTCATGAATCTATATCTATTAGACTACTAGAACTTGGTATGGGTATTCCTAAGTCCAATATTGAGATGGGACACATTGTGATGCACAACACACACAAGGTTTAATGGGGACTACATCATAATGGAAGCAAGAATTCCTAGTAATATTACATATATATATATATATATTCATTTTTATTAATCTAATCTAATAGTAAGATTGAAAGATTATTTCACTGTTGGTTGACTCTATCTTTTTCGATGTGGAACTGTTGGACAAATACATTATAAAATGGGTACTTGATTTGAATTCCATTTACATATCTAAGCAGGCTCAGTTCCATATCCTTATTAGTTAATTTCACTTATCTCTTCCTAATGGATTCAGTTCCTTATCCATATTAATATTAGAATTGAAATCGTGGATGAGGTAGTGTTTTGGTGGGGGTATACAGGGAAGGAACTCAGCGCACCAGACTGGAATCATACAAAAAATTATCAAGGTATATTGACATTGGAACAACAAGGTTTGTGGTGGAAAGTAAGGATCAATAGAGTTTAGAAGGCGTTTCAACCTTGGATATTCTCTATCATCACATGATCTTTCTCAAGGTGATGACAGAGAAAGATATCGAGGTGTTTCAACTCAATTGGGCTATTGAAGTACCATTTTTAGCAACATATCTAGCTGTATAAAAATAATATATATATATATATATATATATATATATGAAGAGATAGATGAGACAATAATCGAGGATCAGATGAAGCGACTGAAAAGGAAAAATGATAGGTGTTAAAGAACACTAGCTTTGTCTATAAATCAATTGAAGTCATTGAGAAGGTGTGGAAGGAAAATTGAAAACTAGTGAAGGGCCATGATCAGTTCGAACACCACAAATACAAATATATATGTACTATCTTAGAGTGGATCAGGAGGTGTGGATAGTTCATGAAACATATCGTGTCAGTAAGGTATTATTTATTCACTAAGTAATTCCTATAATTTTTTGGATCCATATACATAGACAATATTGAGAGATATTTGTGTTGGGGTCAATACAGTTAGTGGTGGTTTTTATATTAATCCAAGCCGCATGTGCTCCATAGTTGGTATGAAAAGTCTAGTGGTAACCCTATACACCATGTTCATTCAGTGGGGTGATGTGATACATGAAATGAAGGTAGGATAGAATACCCTAGTAGTATAAAATAGACTGATACATGGCTCTTTTCAGTTCATCATCTTAGAGGTTATGTTCGTTTTTTCTCTCTTTTGGGAATATTATCATTCTTCTTTAGTGTCAGTGGTAAAGGTCATATTGATTTGGACACCTCAAGGAATCTTATATTTCAATCCTCAATAGATTATACTGCTGAATACACTTATTACCCCAACAACATGAGTATCAATCACTTAGAATCATCATCATCTACGGAAGGACAAGTACCATTGATCTGTTTTTTTTACTCACTACCGTTACACTAGATTTTAATTTCATTAGGTTGAAAGAGTTGGAATATGAACATACATACTTATCATTATTGAATAGAATATATAATTCAACATTTTCCTTAGAAACTAGGTTTCATGGGATGAATTTTATCATTGGTACCCTATAGTAAATCATATGTTTTTATCTCCAATCGATAGGGCCGTTAGGAAGGGTGCATCACGTTGGATTTGAAATGAAAAAAGGAAAATAAATTATGTAGACATTGTTCGTTTCATCCAATTTGCCTCAATATATTGTTGTGTAGGTCATGGGTAATCAGAACATGTAAAATACTCCACTCATATTAGGATTCCATATCCATAGTTGGTTTTTCTAATTGGAGCATTGAGGTGATATTCTCAAATATGTTGGTTCAATACAGAAAGTGGTAGTGGGGGTTTTCTGAAAAGTGATTGATTGAAAAATTCTAGCACTCAAAATCCCACTTTTTCACTATTGTTTTTTGTAGGTAGAGATGTTGGAAGATCATTTATTGGCCTCTTTTCACCTCATGTTTCTATTGAACTAAATTTGAGTGTTCTTGGTGCTCTACCTCAAATATGTTTCTAGATGATTATTCTTTGCATATTTTGGTCAGTAATAATTTGATATGTGAATCAAATGGATGGTGGAATCATCAAATGGATAGGTCCTTGAAGTGGATGGTTTCTAGGACGCGGGACATGGGTTGTGGCCAAATCTAGTAAAAACAACCCTAATAACAAGGGATTAAAATATCATCAGAAGGCTTTAAGTATAATATAGGTAGTTTATCATCATTAGGTTTCTTTCTACCACTTTCAGTTCAAGTATAAAATATGGTGGTCTAGAATAGTGGATGTTGGGGTTCATATGGGAGACATGTGATATTGAGTACAGGTGGAAGGAGGAGTTATAAGATATTAGATAGAGAAGACAAGTTATATTGAACATATCAGTTCACGGTGGCATGATTCTACATCTAGATCTATTAAGATCTATTCTTTTGTGTATAGTTGATTAACTTATCTCAATTCCATTGAATCTAAAAATACACCTAATGTGGAATGAGCTCGAGGTTGCATTGAATCCTCCTTCACTAAACTCCAAAAGAGTGCATCTAACCTCATGACGAAAGATGTTTACCATCTCTCTTCCCACCATCTCCATTATCACCTAGTGGATGCTTCCGTACCACCCTTGGGAGTATATTAAGATTGATTTCTAAGAAATTACCATTATGATACAGGTCAAGACCATGGACATTCTGTATGGATTCTTTTACATTTGAATAAAATCATCATGTTTTTCAACCCTTCATCCCATAATCCACTGGGACCACTCATATAGCGTGGATATAGTAGTCTGCATGATATTATAATAATTTTCAATTTATCTAGTACTAGGTGAACTCAATATAAAATATGTGGTGGAGGTAGGAGGTTCTTATCGAGATCTACTCCAGAAAACTAAACCCATGGTAGACTTTCATTCAGACCGTCAATTGGATGAACACCTATGAGGACAAGATCCATCACAATCATATACCACAAAAGAGTTCTTTGGAAACATTAAGTTTACACCTTCATTTATCCTTTGGAAAAATGGATTTAGTGCTTGGACATTTTTAGATGATTCAATGACTCCCAAAGGGCTTGACTCGACACACCTAAGGGGATCATGGGAGGGACTATAAAATAGAACTATAACATCCACATACTTCCTTAAAACCATGTTAGGCAGGTAAAATAGCTCTTAATTATTCATAACATTCTTCATCTAGCTCAGAGTGGCTCTAGAAACATGATCACTCTAGAACCAAGGGAAGACTCATTGGATAACTCTGAAACCTACTCATACAAGGCTAGATTACCAGATAACTTTCTCTAGTTGACATTGAATTACATGGGTGACCTACTATTTTGTGTGTTTTTTATTGATTTGTGGCCTAATTATATGTGTTTATTTATTTATTTAAAGAGGGATAGAAAGTAATGGTATAATATAGGAACTGATATAGTCGAAGGGTTATAGGGACAAAGATTATGGTATATAAGGGTTAGAGAGTGGAATCTGTATCCTACTACAATGTGGTTAGAGAGACCGACAAACACATGAGCAGTGGGGTTGAGAATGTTGCTTGAATATTCACTTTTGGGTGATAGGGTTTGAGCATGGAATGATTTAAAAACTATGTCTACAAGGCAGTTCAATGTCATCCCTAATGCATTGAATTTCATACGATTTGGTATATTATACTGCCAATATTATATGGAGAGGCGTTTTGGTTGGATTGAAGAGAGATAAAATGAAAACTATGGTCATTTCCCCTTTGATGGTATATGATGTATCACATTCTAGCCAGGCATCCCCATGTGAAGTGCATTAGGAAATGGGGAAGCCATCAGTAAAAGGAAGAATTAATGCTTCATGGGAAAGGGAAATATGAATTAAAACACATTGGATCATCAATATCTCAGTATGTTAATAATCTCCACAACCCATTTATTTTGTATTCCCCAACATCAAGTGGATCCTTTGATGAATTTATTTGAGAGTATGACTATTTGATTACTTCTATCTATCAGTACTCTTCTCTAATTGTTTTCACTCCCACTATCTCCAATTGGGTTCAAGGCGTAATCACCCTTTTCTTCTTTAGATTATCATGATTGGAAAAAATTTCCATACATTACATTCCAAACTCCATTCCGAGCTACTTAATTGATTCTATCTCATACCTTGTATCTTTGTACATGGTCTATACTTCCATCACATGACCAAGTATACTCTATTTGAGTATTTTTTCTATGTGGTTATATTTTTTATGGTTCTCATAGAAACTGTAAAAACAAAATTATGCTTAGAACTCTTCTAATAGTGAACTCAACACTGGAAGAACCTAGTATGGATGAGATGAAGTTGTATATGACACTATCATCTATAACGAAACTCTAGATCCACTCTATTATGTGTTTTCTTGGTGGAGGGTGTTTTAAATGAACATACCATCACAAAAAGAATCTCAATGGCCACTAGTACCATGCACGATCTAGTGAGCGAGTGCAGAACCACCTACTTCTATTCTACATGACCCCAATTGAATGGATATTGTACGTTAAAGTTGACTATCCAAACACTCCAACAATCATACTTTCCATCTCTAAGGATATCATTGGAGTTTATATGGTTTCCAGTAGTCATAGAATCAAAAATTCATGTTATTATAGCCACACTGTACTACCCCATGAAACATCCATAGGTAGGCAACAAACAGGTGGTCATTGATTTATGAAACAGGCTATTATACTACAACACCCTACTTTAAGAATTTTTAACTATTAATGCAATGGTATATTGTTTTCAATAGAGTAGAAACATTTTCCGTTGATCTGACTCGATCAGGGAAATAGTAGTCCAATGATACCCCAATTCCAAATATCATTAGGTTGTTTCACTAGCTATACCAATTTCCAAAGTACTGCCATAGTAGCTATCTTCATGATTGGCGTTTCTATATAAATGAATTATTCATTTCTGAAGATGGTACTCATTGGGTCTGGTGCTATTGATGCTCGATGCATTACATGATATTTCAACACCATCCCAATGTTTACCCTTACACTCCAGCATGTACAGCACCACCACTCCCATGAGCATGATTCCTGTATTGTCATTTTTATTATATAAACCTATGTTTGATCCCAATAACCACCTATAATAGTAATCTTTGAGGTGTTTTATACCCCCCCTCAAAATATAGTAGTGGGAAAACCCATGTAATATGCACCACCATTGACATTCCAAAATAACAATTGATCCAACATATGAGAAGCACCATGAACTGAAGGTATTAGGTTCCATTTTCATTATGGATTTGAGGTTTCATTGGGGTTGTGATAAACTTCCCATAGCTCTATAGACATCCCATTTTTTTCTTCTATGATAATCAAAGTGGCCCCACCTCTGAATTCCTATATGTGGATTGGACTTTTAGAGTAGAGTATTTAGGCAATATCAAAACATAGATGATGGTGTTTTACACATTGCATCTCATACGTTGAGTATGGGTATGATTAGTAGTTGAAAATCCAATTGAACTCATGAAATGGTTGATTTGAAAGAATTATAAAGTAAATCCATATAGGGAGTCATGAATTTATCAATAGAGAAATCGTGTTCGAATAGAAAAAATTAAAACAACATTGAATGGGTGAGAGATGGTTAGGATGGAACATACGAGATATTTGAAGACCAGATAGATAACTAACCTAGACACTACACCCAAAGGAAGAAATATATCTCAAAATGGTGGGTACCCAAAGTGATCCAAGGGGAATAGGTGTATGGGGGGGTTGTTGGAGAAAAAGTATTGGTGTGTTAAATTTATTAATTAAAATTAGAGCTCGGGGAGTGGAAGAATTTGCATTGTAAATTCCAAAGAAATTTAGAATGGATGGGATGGAATGGATTGTTGGGGGAACTAAAGGTCCAAAAACCAGAAATAGAGGTGAAACATTAAATGAAAACAAATATATATATGTTCCAGTGGCTAAAAAAGTCTATTATAATAGAGTAATTATGTCATGGAGACAATGTGGTGGTTCAGGATCCATTTAATATATATAATTACCAATGAATGGATGTAGTTGGTGTCAGATATAATATATTATTGTAGTAGAAGTATTTGGGGGATGAATTCTATTAGAGAATACTACTGACACATGACATATGGAGTTGGGGAGAGTAATAATTGGTGATGGAATGTACCCTTTAGGTGATGTAGGAAAAATGACCACTCAGGGTTAATTGTCCATGCTCCACTTCAATTCCAATATCAACTTAGTACTCTACTATAAATTAGTAGTACATTTTTCATCACTATTATATTAGATTACTAAGTTCGAATGTGGCTAGAAAGAAATTTCTTGACTCATGGGGTTTTCATTGGAGACTCTTTTGAGAAGTTGCTGGTAAAGTGTGGTGGCAGTAGCATTCAAACACTATGAATGCATGTTGGTATCTATAGTGGTTGTATTGTTGTAGATTAGGGTGAGATCTTAGTTAGCTACTCTAATATAATTTTCAAGTTCTAATGAGAAGTGGATGGGTATAAATGGAGTGATGATATGAGTAATTGTCATGGAGGGAATCAGTTTCCACCTATCAATACTATATAGATATAATTGACATGTTTTTTTGATTCCTTATTCAGTAGTTACATTTGGTTATCTAGCAAGCCATGCCTGGGGGCTTCTTAGTAGATGTCCAAATGAGATGTTAAAAACTATTAGATTATACTAATAATTTTGGAACCCCTAATACTCATATTCATTGGGTAATGCTTTCAACAACATTGGTGGTTGTCATGATTATTTGGTGTAGGTGGTTCAAAAGGAGAGTGTCATCTGAAATGATCCATGTGCCAATGGTGATATGATCCCCATGGCTGAAGATTCACCCACCACCTAGAGGTTAAAGATGGGAGAGTGACGTGGTTTGGAGTGAATGGATGATGGAATGAAAACTGAAAAAATGATATGATTCCAGTGTCACCAATATATGAATTGTTCAACTTCATGTTTCATGTAGGTGGCCTTTGACCCAAGACATTTCCATAGGATGTCATTTAGAATCTTATATATAGTATCCATCCCCAAATAGTCCCTGTCAAGAGTTATGTGTTGAGTTTATTACCTATATTATACTGAGTGTAAATAGTCCATCAACAACATGAAAACGGGACTTCAAGTTCATCCACTCAAGGGAATTTTCGTAGGTCTGCACGCTCCATTCAAGGTGTGGGAGAATCTTTTTCTACATGAACTCATTAGAGGTTGCAAAATGATTTAAATAGTGTCATCAACTATCTGGAAATGTTAGAAAAATGAATTGAAATTATTACAACAACTACTACTATCATGATTATGGCATAAGAATATAGAGTACTGGAAAAAAATATGTAAAATGAGCTTTAAATGAAACATAAATAATCACAACTACTAAAATAAACTTAAACACCAGACTGATCAAGTTTCATTGGTGGTGCAGCTGAAATTCCATCATCACCCCCCCCTTCAATGAAAAGGTGCATTGATGACTATCAAATGGAATCTAATGAGAAAAAACCTATTCAATTTTTTTCTAGTTCGTTTCTTTTTTTGGTTCCATTATAATGGAAAGGAAGTAGTTCAGAAACAATGTATTGGGGAATGAGTTTCAAATTAAAAAACAATTTTATAACATTGTTCTAGGATATATCATTTCTATTTTATCTTTTATTAGATTGAACATATAGATATCCATCTACACTCAATTGGTACTAGAAATCACAGGCTTTGTACTCATTGAAAAAATTGGGTAGAACCCCCATTTCCACTATTCTATCACCATCATTGAGTGTTCTAGGATACTCAAAACGTTTTGGTGTGTCCATCATGTGATTGATTGGATATTATTATTCAGGTAAACTCTTTATATTTTCTTTTGGACCATCTGTCATACCACCTTTTGGATCTGAAACACCATATTTATTTATTGGTAGTTTGTTCAGAGTTTAACACCACCACTCAAGTACACTCTATCATATTTCTACTTCTATGAAAATCTATCACAACCAAACCCATGACACCTTTTTTAAATTAATTCTTCCAGGTAACTTACCAATGACGATTCTGAATATAGATATTAGAACTCAACTGACTTCTTTCTCACATCCTTTCCTCTATTAAAGTCTCATTATGAATCATATCCACCCATTCACGCTCAAATCAATATCAAATTATAATAATTCTTTAGGGTTGAATCATAGAACACCTTTAGTTGTGGTTTGCTGAACCCCTTCCAATATGAAGATATGGGAATGGAAAAATGAACTTGTGAGAAAATCAGATATGCTATGAGATGTCTATTTGTGGGAATCCAATGGAATTCCATGGAATAGGAATCGAGTGTAGCCAGAAAAATGGTAACAAGACGTAGGTATATTATCACATGACATAGTTTGTGGGAACATAATATAAGAACAATTCATTTTCTCAACTCAAAATGAGAAAAGGGGGAATAGTTTGGGAATGTCAAGATGGTTGGATGGGAGGATCTGTACTATACTCCAATAGTCAAATCAGAGATTAGTACTCTACTGTAATAGTATAGTCGATGGAAATGCATCTTAAAACCCATGATAAGAGCCAACTGTCGATTTAACCACTATGAATAATGATAGTGTGGAGGAACCAATATAGCCTATTGGGTCATCATCCCACTACAATATCAATACATCTAGATGCATTAAAATATGCAGTGTTCTATGGTGAAATGAGTTGGTATTCAATATATATATATCTAGAAATAGAATGGATTGGGTGGTATGGTAAGGGATTAGTGATTTTCATAGAGATAGAATGGTGGTGGCACAACCACTATATCAATATATTCTATATTCTATAATACCTAGAGTTGGGAACCATGTGTCTTAGGTAAAACCCTATAGGTAAGGTCCCGAAGAAACCATGCCAATAACTCCATCATTATTCCCATGTAAAAGAGTCACCTAGGGAAGCTCAAATTTTCTTATGGGGGAAGGCTCAATGCACCGTGAGGGAGGCGATGGTATCAGACAGTTGTGGCAAGATCTTGGGTCGTTGACATTTGAGAGGTAGATTAGGGCTGGTGTGGGTCTGATCGGTGGATGACGACGGTGCCAATGTTGGTGGAGGGGAGTTCTATGGTGTTCTATAGGTAGGTCAGGTATGACCTGTGAGGATATTGGCGAGGAAAACAACCTGTGATTATTTTTTTATCATTTTTTATTTTTCATAATTTTTTTATGTTGTATATATATATGTATAGTGATATATATTCCATATACATACACACACACACACACACACAGATATATATATATATATATATATATTAAATTTATATAAATATATTATAATTATAAATTTTTAACAATAACAAATTACCTAATCATAATCTGAATTATCTATCATTCAACTAATTTTTAATTTTTTGTTTTGATGATATAAATATCTATAATAAAAAACTAAATTATTAAATTTATTGACTATAATTTTATGAAACTACAATATTATTATTCTATTATTTCTTAAATAATCTAATCTATATTTATACGTTCAAATATTATTATTTCCATAATTTTTCTTTTCCCATGACAACATATATGTTTTAAAAGAAAAAATAAATAGTGTGTATAAATATATTTTCCAATGCATTTATTAATTATAATATGACCATATTTTCATTTAAATATTTACTCTTTTATTCAATTTAATAATGAAAAATGTTTTCAAATGAAATATTCATGTATATTTATACTTTATAAAAGTATTTCAACAACTATGTCATCATTTGATCATTATTATTTTTTAAATCTTCAATGGTTGTGACCCAAAGGTCCCACACAAATTATTTTATATAAATATATTAGTTAGAATTATTTTTATTATTTGGACTCTACACATATCAGTACTCTAATTGTGAGCATGATGTCTATTTCTCAACATATTTGTGTTTTTATTATGATTATCTTCATAGGGATCCTACTGATGATGGATCTAAACGATCCAAGCTATAATATATCTGTTGGCATGCTTGTTTTACTTTGTCCACTTTTACTCATAATGACTTTTGGATGTTTAAAATTCTTGAGTCTTTATTCTAAAGAGGTCTTCTTCTGCTGCATTGTAATGTATCATCATTATTTTACCGAGATATAATTATTGAAAAGTATCATTTATTACATCTAATAAAATACTATAAATTATATTATAATTGATAATTTTTTTAGAGGAACCAACTTAATCCCAACAAGATTAAGACATTCCATACTACATTTAAATTATAAAAATTATTGAAGAAAAAATATTCACCCATAAAGGTAATATGTTATATAAATTTATAAACAATTTTAAATAAATGTCTAATATTATATTAAATTATATACATTAGTTTAAAAAAATAATTTAAAAAATATTTATTAAAATAATACAATTCCTATAATTTCTGATTTGTTACTTTCTACCCCCTTAAAAATAATTTATTCCTTGAAATTCATGTGTTGTAGTTAAGGAAAAACTTTAAAATTCTATTTTAAGAGCTTGGAAAAATACAACTGCTAGAGTTCTATGTTTTTATAGGTCACTTAACATCCTAGGAGTTAAAATTAGGGTTGTAACTATAAAGACCCGTAAATTTCAAGGAAATGTTTTTTCATAATTTCTTTGGGATTTTACGAGTACGCAGTTTTTGACGGCACCTGATTCCGAGGCCCGGTGTGCCCGGAATCAATTTCCGAAGTTTAGCTCGGGTATGTTCAGTGAACGGACGAGCGGGTTTTTCTAACTTTTGATCTGGTGCTCGGAATTGAAATCTGAGGGCACCGATGAAACCGCAGCGCCGATAATTACTTAAAAAGACCATTACTAGAGTTGCGTTCGCTCGGGGTGTTGTTAAAAAAATAAAGAGGTTTAATTGAAGAGTGAAATAAAATATGTGTTACAATTTTATTTCTACTCTAAGTAATTAAAACCTATGTGTGGAAGTTGAGGTGGGACCCACTAAATTCTAACTCCTTTTGTTAGGATATTATTGAGGTGGGGCCCACACGATCCCCTCCCCTTCAAATTCCCCTAACCCCCCTCTTAATTTTGGCAACTCCCCTTTAATATGGAACTCACCCACTCCCCCCACTTTATTGCATGTCAACTCTCACATTAAATTGATTGATTAAAGCTATTCAATTAATTTAATTTTGAGTTTGAGTTTTTGAAGATTTGAAAATGCATGGCATGTGTTAATAAAATAAGGAAGACCTTATTTTATTTGGGGTTGTCTAGTTGTGTGAGGATTTTGGGAGAGAATTCTCTAAGTCTTGGAGAATTCCATCATCTTCGTTGAAGAACGTCAAGAACTCGATGAAGAACACCATCACCCCAAGGAGTGATCGACGAGTCGTTCTTCTCCTCTCCACAGCTGGTGTGAGACGCCTTTCCTTCCTTGGACGTACGCCGGCGCTAACCCCGACTTCCTTTCCTCGATGATTGACGAAGCGACGCCGTCATCCCGCGGAAACGTCTACGGAACAACGTAACTTTCCATTTCTTCATCAAGTGACCAACCTTCATGAATCGAGGTAGGGGTTTTCCTTTGATCAGGTTTGGTTATCATTTTCTTAAATTATTATTTATGACATCTTGATATCGTTATAACGGGGGGAGGTCGGACTGCACAAACACGGACGATCCTCCTCTCCCTTCATCTTGATCTTCGTCTATCGTGATGGCAAAGACGGCGAGGTGCCATTGCACCGCGCAGAAACGGAAGAACCGCAGCTCGAGCGGGCCACGACGAAGGTGTGTGGCACCGTCGCACCGTGCCGGTGTGGCCAAAGGAAGCCACTGCCAAGAGCGGGCCGTGGCGAAGGGGCGCGGCGTGACGGCACCGCGCCGGTTGGACAAGGGCCACGCCCTTCGGCCGCGGCAGAGCAGCAGGAGGCGGCCGGCCAAGCCGGCCGACGGCGTTCACTGAGGCGGGACCCCCCGTGGGTCCCGCATGCCACAACCGGCTGGATGTAATGGCCGGCCATTTCCAAGAAATCCGGGGGTTTGAAACCCCCGGCAGCCACCTAGGGTGGACCCCTTGGTCCGCTGTTTCGGGAAAACAGGGGGGCGCCCCCCCCCCCCCCCACTTCTGCGTCCGCTCAGCGCGCGGGCGCCCGCACCGGGCCGGGCCGGGCTGCCCACGCCAGATGGGTGGGACCCGCGCCGATCGGGCCGGGCCACACCCAACCGGACCGGACCCGGACCCGGGTCGGGTCGACCCAAGGGGTATTGGGGTGGGTTGGACCAGACCCAAACCCCCTGTTTTCAGACAGTTCCGTTCAAATGCCCATAATTTGGGTTACGGACCTCCGGTCGACACACCGTCAGTTGAGTAGCGATCCTTTGATCGAGATGGTAATTTCAGTATATTACACTCAAGGATTCAAAGAACTTTGGGTATGACCGGGTTGGTTCGGACACGAAGTCAACCGGGCCCTCAGAGCGGAAATGCATATAACTTGAGCTCCAGACGTCTGATTGATGTGCCGTCAACTTTGTTGGATTCCTCTTAGTGAGACGGTTCTTTTGGCTTACACCGATCAAGGTTTGGACATAGCTGGAGTATGGTCATGTTGGTTTTAGCTTAAAAACCAACCGGACCCCTAGGACGAAAAAGCCAATAACTCTCAGACCGGGCGTCCGATTGACGCGCCGTCTGTTGCGTTGAGTTCCTTTGATGAGACGGAACATTGTGATATATCAACTCAGGACTTCATGACAGTTGATGTATCGATCCCTTGGCCCGTGGAGTAGACCCTCCTGGAAATGAGCATGCTGTGAGCGGGAACCCTAGAGCTTGTTGCGACTGTAACGACGACTGTACTGGAATTCTCCGTGGGTTCGACATCGACGAAGACTATACTGGAATCCTCTGTGGGTTCGACAGTGACAACGACTGTACTGGAATCCTCTATGGGTTCGACAACAATGAATACCGTATTGGAATCCTCCGTGGGTTCGACAACGATGACTACTGTTCTTGTATCCTGTGTGGGTCCGACAGTATTGACCTCTGTACTTGTATCCTGTGTGGGTCCGGCAGAGTAGCTGGTCTTGTATCCAATGTGGGTCCGACAACATGGCTGGTCTTGTATCCTGTGTGGGTCCGACAGCCTAGATGAATCAGTGGTTTACATCTGATCATCTCTATCGCTATACGAATGATGTATACCTGTGTGAGTTGAGTCTTGACTTTCAATCATTATCTTCGATATGATTGACTTGTTTTCCTGTGTGCATTGGGTTGTGCTTTCATTTGTGGATTGGGTTGTGCTTTCCTGTGTGGATTGAGTTTTACTTTCCTGTGTGGACTGGGTTGTACTTGGGCTCGTGTGTTGGAGCCAAGCTGGAATTGACGACTTAGGTATATGTATGGGAATATACCTAAGTAGAGTTGGTTCATACATCGTGATTGTATTTTTCGTTTGCGGTTTATCCTTCGTGGATTCTGGGAGACCTTCAGGGGTCTTGGGGTCCCTACTGAGTATCGTATACTCACCCCTGCATGGTCTATGCCCACACTACGTTGTGTTGGATGCAGACGACGGACAACGCTAATCGAGGTGGAGTCTCATGGAGCTAGAAGGTACCTGGAGGTAGATCACTGGACGGGACGTACACGGAGCAGACTGCTGGAGCCGAGGTGCTAAGGAGACTATCTGTACCTGTCCTTCAGGTGGGATTTCTAGAGGACGGCTCGGAGTTGTTGCTTTACTTTTCAGCTGCTGTACTTTCTTTTCAGTTGTACTTTACTTTCAGCTGGGTTTGTATTCTGGCTCATTTACTTTCCAGCACTTACTTTGTACTCAGTTTACTTAGTGTTTACTTTAGCTTCCGTACTCTGTGGTGTTTGTTTTCTTATATAACGGCAATGTCTTCCCTTTTTATCAGGATTTACGCCTTTGGTGCTAGTCGTCAGCCCCTGGCATATGGAAGGCGGGCTTGGGGTCGTCACGACATGGGCCCCGATGACGGTTCGTGACAGTAACGTTCATATTTTTCCTCAATATGAAAGGTTATAAAATAGATGTCTTACTAAAATTTTATACTTTGGAACTAAACCTATTTTAACCAAACATCCCAGTCTCAAAATTTATCTAAACTGTTCCTCTGATACTAATAGTAATGCCCCAGACCCGTGCTTCCAAATCTGATACCAAATATGCTATATATTATTTTAAAATAAGTAACTTAAAAATATACATACATTTACAACTGACGATCTTTTCCAGTTTAGGATTAGGAGTAAAAGGACCACATTTTCATATTAAAAATTATATATGGAAAGGCTTCATTATGACTTTGTGAGTTATAACTTCTTATCAAGAAAAACTCCATGTTATATCTATATTAATCTGAAAACATATTTTTAAAAACATTGGGTGAGAAAAATTTCCCAGTAAGGTGTTTTTGAAAAGTCAGTGAAAAAGCTTTTTGAACATATTTATACCTTTTTAAAAATACTTTTGAAAATACCTTCAAAAATACCTTTGGAAAATAATTTTTAAATTTTTTTTTGTAAAACACTTTAGAAATCCTTTTAGAATTACTTATAATTTTGAAAACATAATTTTGAAAAAACTTTTCAAAATATAAAAGATTTTTTACCACTCTTTTTAAACTCCTTTGAAAACATGATTTTAAAATTTGTTTTGAAAATACTTATGCCTTTGAAAACATATAAAAATATTCTTTGAAAATACTTACTTTTTTGGAAATGTATTAAAACTAGTAAAAATATTTATGCTTTTGAAAAAATTATATTTATTTTTAAAATACTTACACATTAAAAACATTTTAAAACAATCCATTGGGTTTTTCTAAAAATACAAAGCATGCATTTTAAAACAAAATAGTAGGGTCACATAAACATTGAAGGCTGTCTTGGGAGTACCCACTTATTTAAGAATGAGTTAACCCCTCATATGTTTCTTTTTTATAATGTCCAAGTGCCATTTTTTATAAAAATATTTTTAGCTCGATTTATTTATATACATTTTCCATTAGGGTTTTGGATTTAAAAATATAAAAATGCTTTGAATACACATTCACATTTATAAATATAAGTATTTATTTTCATATGTAAATAACTTGTTAGATTTGGCACTACCATATCTCAGGACACTTTTATTTTGCATGGCCTATAAATAAAATAATTAACATCCATGTAATTTTATTTTCCAATAAATTACTTTTTATTGAATCTTTTTCATTCAAAAATCATCCCTAGAAAAAAGTATTAAATTTTCATTTTCTTAAATTACAATAAATTAAATAATATGTATAACTTTCACATAAAATGATAGTTGTTGCATATTTAAAGTCATGTGAAATAATATACATTTTATTTCTCTTTCATAGAGTTATCATCATCGCATAAATCATAATAATTTAAAATAACGGTGTGTGCAATAGTAATTGTAAAATTACTATTTTCATAAAATAATCCAATTAAATATATATATATATATATAATTTTACTCTCACAAACTATTATATGTAAAATTAAATGCTTCCTTAACTTATAAATTTGTAAGAAAAACTATATAACACATATATGAAGTATAAGAGTAATATTCTCAAAATAAACAATTCTCCATTTCTTAATTTTAAAATATTAGGTTGGATGATTTCATGTTTTGAAATGAATTATATATTCATTTTAAAACATGTGGTGATGTAAATGATTATATATATATACACACACAAAAACATAAATAAATAAAATATATATATATATATATATATATATATATATATATAATGAATATAGACATGGAAGGTTTTGAGAATAAAGTATAATATGTGCACGACAATTTCTCAAAAAATAAGTATATATTCTTATACTTATATATATATATATATATATATATATATATATATATATATTTGGTTGATAAAAATTCAATAACATTTATGTATAGATATATATATAACTCATATATTTAAATTCTAAAACACGAACATAAAGAAATTAAAAATCATACATGCATACAAAATACATATATGTTTGAAACCATAAATTATAAACAATGTATATATACTTGTATTTACATACTTGAAAAAAAATGAAAACTTTGAATGATAACATAATACACCAATAAAAATAATTTTCAAACTAGAACTGTTAAATAAATGAGTTATCTTGGAATTGATAAATATGGATGTATATAAATTGAAAATGAAATTTGTATCCAACTATAGTATATATATATATATATATATATATATATATATATATATATATATATAAACTCAGAATTTTGAAATAATAGTTTTAAAATAAAAATTTTCACTTTACTGCTGTAAACTGACGGCAGAAGAAGCATAGGGAAATGTTGGGTTTTTCTTCTCGCTGAGTGAACGAGTGGCCTTCCGAATAGGTGTGTTCGAAACTGTGGGAAAAGGGGACGGAATGAAATGGATTCAGCTTGGGTGGGGTTACAAATGAGGGGTTCTGCCTGTGAAAAATGGGGTTTATATACAGGCACACATTTAGCTTCCTAGGGAAGGTGGGGAAAATGACTTAACAAAAACAATATTCCTTTTCGCGTTTCTTGTGGGTGAAGGAGATGAAGACCAATCGAACAGATTAAAGAGGAATATGACAAAGGTTGCCATGTCGGGTTCCAGGTGACATGAAAAAAAGGCTGATATATAGTGTGAAAGTCGAGTGGTTGGGAGGGGATGGAGTAAAACGATGGTACTTCTTAAAATAGATACCCATGGAGGATCGAGTTTGATTGGGGGGGAAGGATCGATGCTCCAGGATGGAGGTGGCGACATCAGATAGCTGTGTTGAGATCTGGGTTCAGTGGAGGCTTAGCGGTAGATCGGGGATGGTGTGGGTCTGATCAGTGGAAGATTACAACGCTAGTATCTGTGGAGGGGAGATCTGTTGTGGTCTTCAGGTAGTTCGGGTGTGGTCTGCGTGGATATTGGCAAAGAAGACAGCGGCATTTTTGGCCGGATGGGTTATTTTTTTTTTTTTTTATTAAAATGGGTCTAGGTTAGAATTAATTAGGTAAAGGGGTTTGTTGAGCGCCACTTCAAGTGGCGCTCCACCCTTTTTTTTTTCTGGTTTTGTTTTTTTTTTCTGGTTTTGTTTTATTTCTTTTTTTTAAATTGTTTTTCACCTCATCTCTTTTTAATAAATAATTTCAAAATAAATAAATAAAATTTTAAAAATGCTAAATTAATTATTATTATATTTATAATTATATAATTATGAAATTATATTTATGTATATATATAATTATATGTGTGTGTATAAATATAATTATGTATATATATAATTAAAAATAAATATTTATAAATATAAATCTATTTATATATATTTTTTAAATAAAAAATATATTTGTAATTATATAATTATAAACTAATCTTTAAATATAAATATTTATAATTATATGAATATGAATATATTTAAAATATATAATTATGAAAATATTGTTACATATATATCTAAAATTTATTTATAAATATATTTAATATTCATATATAAATATATATATATATATATATGTGTGTGTATGTGTGTGTGTAGAATTATATTTATAATTATATTTAGAATTATATTGTAATTATAGTTATACTTGTATATATATAATTATATACTTATACATGTATATATTTACATAGTTATAAGTAACTATTTATAAAAAAAATTGAAATATTGTTAAACATATAGTCTTTTAATACCACCTACTTGAAACTTAAAAATGTTTCAAGTATGTGACTTTGAAAGCCTATAAAATATAATCTAAATGACCAATATAAATGAAACTTAAAACATGTATTAAAAATATACTAAATAGATAAAAATAAAAAAATTACGTAAAAAATGTCGATAGAAAATATTTTATAGGCTTTTAAAACCACCTAGTTGTAACTTAAAAATGTTTCAACTATGTGACTTTGAACGTCTATAAAACATAATTCATATGACCAATATGAATGAAACTTAAAACTTGGATTAAACATATACTGAATAGATGAAAATAAAAAAATTACGTAAAAAATGTCGATAGAAAATATTTTATAGGCTTTCAAAACCACCAAGTTGTAACTTAAAAATGTTTCAACTATGTGACTTTGAACGTCTATAAAACATAATCCATATGACTAATATGAATGAAACTTGAAACTTGGATTAAACATATACTAAATAGATGAAAATAAAAAAAATACGTAAAAAATGTCGATAGAAAATATTTTATAGGCTTTCAAAACCACCTAGTTGTAACTTAAAAATGTTTCAACTATGTGACTTTAAACGTCTATAAAACATAATTTATATGACCAATATGAATGAAACTTGAAACTTGGATTAAACATATACTGAATAGATGAAAATAAAAAAATTACGTAAAAAATGTCGATAGAAAATATTTTATAGGCTTTCAAAACCACCTAGTTGTAACTTAAAAATGTTTCAACTATGTGACTTTGAACGTCTATAAAATATTATTATTTTATATACAATAATTAATTAGTTAGTAATATAATTATTAATTATTATTTGTCATTATAATTATTAATTATTAATGGTTAACTCGCTGTGACAAATTTTGTTTATATTGTACCTGTACTTTATAATTTAATAGTTAATTGAAATAAGTTTGTATTTAATAGATTTTTGATTTTCTTGTTTGACTTAAACAACAATTACTTATCATAGTGAATAAGTTTTTTAATATATACAACATCACATCCAAAAACATCAACGACGATGCCTTCCGGTACCACAACGCGGTGTCTGAATGTCACGTCCTCTCCGCGTCCGACGTCCATGTCGCTCCGGTGTCCTCTCTGCAGGTTCCTCCTCTTCCGGTGCTTCTGGTGCCTCCTCATGATGCTGTGTAGAGGACTGACCAAAATCATGTGAGGACGCCCAAAAATCATGTGAGGATGCCCCAAAACCATATGGGGTGACATATGGCTCTGAAGCCCCTATAAATGGTAGAAATGGGGTACTGAAGAAGGCCTCGTCGGGAGGAGAGGGGGCCGCCATAAGCTGTGTGACTGCACCCAGATCGAAGTCCATAGTAGTCTGCGGAGACGCCATATGCGGTATATAAATGTCTCCCTGCTGTGCAAAATCATCAGTCGGCTGGGCGTGATCGTCTGTCTGTGGTGCGACGACATCTGCAGGAGCCGCTCTCGGATGTCGATGTGGTCGCCTCTGCCCCCCCGGATGTGCTCGTCTCTGTCGTCCAGCTGGCGGCGGCGGTGGCGGTGCATCCTCCTCAGCAGGCATAGCAGGGACATCGTCATCCTCAGGTGATTCTGCCTGAAGATATGGATCAGGATATATCTGTGGCTCCTCATCAAAAAAACTGTCACGTATCAACCGGAGATGATCCAATAGAGCCACCACATCCCGATGAACTACCTCCCGCAGAATATATGCATGTTCCTGAGGCTGCGTGGAATGTGCAAGCTGACCAATGGCGTCTGCCTGCAAATGAAATGACAATCAAATTAATATCAAAAATGAGTTAAACAAAATTAATAAATCTTAGTAAACATACCAATCGCTGAATGCCAATCCCCTGACGTGTAAGGTACATGATGGTATGTCGTCGATACCAGTGTGCATAATCCCCCTGATCAGATAAATCAGAGTGTGATGTGATATATCCCTGTGGAAAGATACTGAATCGTGCACGCCTGTCCCAAAGATGGATATAAGATGCATGATGTCGTCGCCAGTCTGTCGTCTGTCTACCTATAAGCACAATCGAATGTAGCTCGGTAGTCTGTCGTGGTGCCAAGGGGATATGCTGTATAAAACCGAACTGGCGCATGACCCGGTCTGGCTGGTGCCACTCAACGATGTGGAAGTGAATGAGTGGTACTACTGCAGCACGATCTCCAGCCAAAGATGTGCAGTATAGTGGAAGTGATGCGTAGACATAACCTGTATAAGGAGTCCATGAAACCTGAAATGTAAACTCAAAAAATAAGTCATATAGTAGCATGATAATTTTACTGAGATTATATTGAAATAACTTAAAATAGTGATAACAAAACAAATTTTCCTACAAAAAAGTACTGTTTAACTTACATCAGCCAGCACTAGAGCATCGAATATCTGTCTGAAGCTGTGCACACTATGTCTCGGAGTATGTGCAAACTTCTGAGACTGACTCCACCTGGTGAAAAAAGAGTAACCTACGGTAAGTTTATAAAAAACAATAACAAAAGTACTAAATAACCGAAAGTAATGACGTAGACATACCATCCTCCCCGAGGACAGTCCTGAAGTAGCTCCGGTGCAAGCGGTGCGACAACTCGAGGAGCGATGCGTGGAAAACGCTCCCAGGCCCACATCTGTACTAACACCATGCAACCTGCAATCTGATGTGAATCGGCCTGACAACTGGTGCAGAGAGATCTGTACAGATGTGCTAATACAGCGGATCCCCAACTGTATGTAGCAGTCTGATCCAGATCCTCAAGTAATGGGAGGTACATCATGTGTACCAAAGCGGTGGAGTAGTCGACGCACAACATGCCTCCGAGCAGCCGCAAAATATATGCACGTGTGTGCTGAAGAAGCGTCTCCTCGTCTGCATCATCTGGAATGACGTCGAAATGCTGATCGAGCCACCTCATTCGCAAGCGCGAACCTTGGAGGACACCTCGTGCGCCGATGATGTCAATGCCTAGCAGCCTCTGTATGACTGCAACCCAATCGCCGGTACTGGCCCCCGTAACTGCATCTCCATGGATAGGTAACCCCAGCATGTAGGCGACGTCCTCTAATGTAATAGTCATCTCCCCCTCTGGGAGATGAAATGTGTGTGTCTCTGGCCGCCATCTCTCAACCAATGCAGCTATCAAATGATGGTCGATGGTCTTGAAGTCACACATAGCGACTCCATAAAATCCTGCACGTCTAAGGTATGGACAAATAGCTGCCGGCGGTGCCTCATGATGGAAACGGTGCGCTCTCCGAACATGAAGATGTCTAACAGGTCGTCGCGCCAACACATCGCGCGACACGTGCGTCTCCTGGCAAGATAAAAGTGGCTGCTCCATCTGAATGTGCAAACAATAAAACATTAATTTCATGTAAGTTATGACTTTTATCATGTAAGATATGTAATTTAGCATATAAATTTGAAAGAAGCATAAACACATTGGTTTAGTTGTTGTCTCCCGTGTTGGGGTGTTGGGGTGAAGACGTTCAGAGTTTCCTCGTTTTTGTTTTGTAGTCACTATAAGTTCATCTTTCATTATAAAAAACTGATGACATTTTCATTTAATAGTTCAAATGGTTTTGGTTTCTTATACAGGTACATTCCTTTTTTTGAGTTGGTGTTGTTTGTTTAAAGCTACTCATGTAATGTTGATCGTTCGACAAAAAATGTCACGTGAAATCGTGGTACATTTTCCAAAAATTACCCTATTTACAAGTACAACAAATATGATTAAAAATGGTGAAATGATAAAAATAATTACATGTACAAAGTTTTACAGTAACTGATAGAGTACGTGATTCATTTTAACCATTAGATGATTGCCCTATGTGTCTAGTAACAATAGAAACATCTTTGCAATTTTGTCATGCCCCTGAGTATAAATCAACCTCAAAAGCTCTAGATAATTTTTCTTGGTAAGGTGAGATGAGAAGGGAGGTATTATACCATCAGGAAGAGAGATTCTAGAAATGTGCAATGTTATGACAAACCTTTAGATGAAATGTGTCAGTTCCCCACTAGATGTGCATGTTTCTTCAAAATTTTCAGGCTGGAGATAATCCACCATAAGTTTCACATAGCCTTATGTCTTCCATGGATTAATGTCAAACACTTCAACCAATTTGTTTACTTTATGGGGAAGTAAAACCTCATTCCTTTGAATATGCACATTACCATGAACATATAAAATCATAATTTTGCAAGGAAAACTACTAATCTCATGTTCACTGAAATACCCCTTAACGTAAGAATGATAAAAATAGTGTAAGTACCCAATAACAAGATTCCAATCCATTTTGAAGGATAATGGGGATGACAAGGAAACATCAACCCCCAGGCCCACCCCTTCCACCCATTCAACCAACTTCGGTAACTCCTATAGAAGTAGTTTTTCAAAAAAATGAAATGTCACCCCACCACAGCTTCCTACATCCATATTAACCCCCCAATTCAGTTTCATTAAATGTGGACAGCCCTCATTTTTACCAAAGTTAATGATGCACTATTAAACCACCACTTTTAACCCCCCCCCTCAAATATACAAAATGATTTGAGGGATGAGAAATGATTCGACACATTTCAATGTTCTAAAATGCACCGAATCATTTCTCATCCCTCAAAACATTTTGTATTTTTGAGGCGGGGGTTAAAAGTGGTGGTTTAATAGTGCATCATTGACTTTGGTAAAAATGGGGACTGTCCACATTTAATGAAACTGAATTGGGGGGTTAATATGGATGTAGGAAGCTGTGGTGGGGTGACATTTCATTTTTTTGAAAAACTACTTCTATAGGAGTTACCGAAGTTGGTTGAATGGGTGGAAGGGGTGGGCCTGGGGGTTGATGTTTCCTTGTCATCCCCATTATCCTTCAAAATGGATTGGAATCTTGTTATTGGGTACTTACACTATTTTTATCATTCTTACGTTAAGGGGTATTTCAGTGAACATGAGATTAGTAGTTTTCCTTGCAAAATTATGATTTTATATGTTCATGGTAATGTGCATATTCAAAGGAATGAGGTTTTACTTCCCCATAAAGTAAACAAATTGGTTGAAGTGTTTGACATTAATCCATGGAAGACATAAGGCTATGTGAAACCTATGGTGGATTATCTCCAGCCTGAAAATTTTGAAGAAACATGCACATCTAGTGGGGAACTGACACATTTCATCTAAAGGTTTGTCATAACATTGCACATTTCTAGAATCTCTCTTCCTGATAGTATAATACCTCCCTTCAAATGGTTTTGTTTTCTTATACAGGTACATTCCTTTTTTTTGAGTTGGTGTTGTTTGTTTAAAGCTACTCATGTAATGTTGATCGTTCGACAAAAAATGTCACGTGAAATCGTGGTACATTTTCAAAAAATTACCCTATTTACAAGTAAGACAAATATGATTAAAAATGGTGAAATGATAAAAATAATTACATGTACAAAGTTTTACAGTAACTGATAGAGTACATGATTCATTTTAACCATTAGATGATTGCCCTATGTGTCTAGGGCAACGTGTCTTCGTATGACCTTCCTGGCGGCATATGCTGCACCGCCGTCCAGCTGGATGTTCACTAGGCCAATCCATCTCATTCCGAATACGAGTCGACTTTGGCCTCCCTTTAGGTCGAAGTCTCTTGATGTTCGGTAGAAGCGTGGGTGCACCATCAGGCATCTGAAAATTCTGATATTCCCCGATTGGCATCCACGGAGTATTGTAGCAGGAGTTGATGCTCTCAAGTCGATAAGCTGGATCAACGAACTGCTCCCAAGATACGTGTACGTAAGCACATGCAGCAATCACATGGCCGCAGGGATATCTCAGTGCCTGAAAGTTGCCACAATCACAGTAACGCTTCTCCAATAAAACAACTCGCACACGACCATTGCTACATGCCATAACATCACCGGGCTCAGCGACCTCAAATCTTTGCTCTGGACGATTAAATGCAGTTACACGGTAAGTTGCGGCCTCCTGAAGAACTGTATCTAGCTCGCGTTGGAAATGGTGTCCATAGCGCATCCCTCTATTCAAGCCCTCTTCAGCTTGCTTTCCTCGTTCCAGAAAGTACTTTACACTACGATAGAAGGTCTCTTGTACCAACCCTGAAATTTAGATTTACGACATTATACAAATATTATATTATAATAGTAACTCTTCTGAGTAACATATATTGAAATATTCGTATTTACCTGTGATAGGTAGTTTTCGAACACCCTTGAAAACTCCATTTATACATTCTACGATGTTGGTCGTCATATGACCATATCTCCTCCCATCATCATATGCCAACGACCATTTCTGCTTTGGAATTTGCATCATGTAATCATACACTTCTGGATTCACTCTGTGGATATCTTGAAGACGCTCCTCCATCCTTTGTTGTTGAGGCTCATATGCTATCATACAAACAGTCATCTGAACAGTTATGAAAATAACTACGACAAAAACATTTTAAACAGAAAAGGATGTTCATACCAATTTTTAAGATTGCCTTTTTCATCGACTCATTCTTGAACTTCTTTCGCAAATTGCTGGCAATGTGTCGAATACAGTATCGATGATGGGCATATGGTGGTCTCCACGAAAGACCCTCAGACTGTATCGCCTCCTTGATTGCACGGTGGCGATCAGAAATAAGACAAATCCCTTCTGCATCCGTAACAAACTCTCGGAGACATGCCAGAAACCAGCTCCATGATGAGAAGTTCTCTTTCTCCACAATTGCAAATGCTATAGGCAGAGGGGCTCGATTTCCATCTTGTGTGGCGGCAATCAATAAAGTTCCGGTATACTTTCCATACAGAAATGTGCCATCAATTTGTATGAACTTCTTGCAATGTCTAAAAGCCGCCACACATGGTAAAAATGTCCAAAATAATCTATCAAACACAACCATTGAGCGGTCAAGTTGGTTCTGTTGGTTAACATATTCAACTGTATGTAACCGATAGACTATTTGATTATTGTGGCGTAGAAGCTCCAACAGTTGTGGTAGAACTCGATAAGAGTCATCCCAATCACCATACACTTTCACAATAGCCTTTTGTCGTGCTGCCCATGCCTTCCAGTAAGAGATTCGATACCCAAAAAGCTGTTTGATTCGCTCAATGACCAGAACCACGGGGACATCTTGACATGCTCTAATCATTTCAACAATAATAGTTGAAACAAACTCAACATCTAATGAAGAGTGTTCCTGTGCCAAGCTTGGGTTCACACATGTGTGTGGAGTAAATCTAGTGATGCGCCAGCTATGAAAAGTGTTATCAATAATAGCTCGCAGACACATTTGACAGTTCGATTCAGATTTGTCACAACGGATCAAATAATAAGATCTCTTTGACTCTTCTACAACATATGAGTAATGTCTTTCAATGTGATATTGTTTTATCACATTTTTCATTGCTTCTTTGCTCTCAAACTCTCTGCCAATATACAGAACATCGTTATCCGACACTCGATTTATACCACCAATGATTCCTGGAAATTCTGAACTGGGAGTGATAACTGAATAATCAAATTCTGGCAAGCGATTCATGCCTTCAGTCGACCAGGAAGCCAATAGTGGAGGATGGTTCAATGGTCGGTTGAACCTCGCATGAGTTGGTACAGACTGATCTTCCGCATGCTCTTCTTCTTCTTCAACTTCCTCTTCATCTTGTTCAAAATTGTCATCATCCTCAAATTCATCAACCAATGCATCTAAAGTATGTGGAGGACTATCCATTGAAACTGTGGCTGATGGAAATGATGGAATAACTACTGATGCTGATGGAACGTCTTGATGTGAAGGAGCATATGACATAGTTTCATGAATTTGAGATGGGTCAACTTCCAATGTCGATGGAACCTCTATTGTAGCTATAGTGACATACAACTCCATCATTTGATTCTCAGGTATATACTTAACCAATGAAAGTATATATTCCCAATCATCATCATCATTTACCGGATAGGGCACATGCCAAAACCTATCTATAAATTGAAGATGTCTGAATGTAATGGACTCTATTACTTGATTCCTCGCGAGTTTTAACCTCCGATGGATTTTCCTTTGCACAGCTTCCAAAGTAGTACATCCTCCAAGCATCACAACAGCTTCTGGATGTATACTATAACTGCATCCTTGTTCTGTCTCAATTATTTGACCGTTGCAATAAATATAAGCGGCGACCATCTTTTTTATCTAAAAGAAACCATTGTTATTAATTAAATCTGATTAAAGAATCAATTTATGTATGCATGCTTCTAGTAATTTAGGTTGGAATCCTAATCCCTCCACCAAATCAATATGTTCAAACCATATTGATGTGTAACTATTTACACAACCCACAAGTTTGTGTTACTTACCCAAAAATAGAAGTCAAATATATTTATACATATCCACATGCATTATATGCATGAGGTACACGAACATGTCATGTAAAAGCATAGAGTTATATGAAATTGAAAGTCTCCACATGAGTAAGCCCAGAGCGACAGATAGCCAACCCCATTCACTTTCCTAGACAAGGCAAGCCTCCAGGAAAGTAGGTGGTCCGACCCAAGGCCCCTCTACCCGGGGATACTTTACTCAAGAGAGCAATCATTTCATGATAACTCTAACACTTAATATGAAAAAAATATATTGAACTACTAAATTCAAGTTCATAACTTCAATTACAAACCGAGGTCAAGGTAGATTGAAAACTAAATTCATTATCATTCCTAAAATGTAATGCAAAGGTATATTCCATAGGCAATTTACTACTACTTGGCTAATTAATATAACTACTTCGCTAATTAATATAACTACTTTGCTAATTAATATAACTACTTCGCTATGGTTAACTAATTACCTAATTATGGTTAACTAATTACCTAATTATGGTTAACTAATTACCTAATTATGGTTAACTAATTACCTAATTATGGTTAACTAATTACCTAATTATGATTACTTAATTAACTAATTATGATTAATTAATTAACTAATTATGATTAATTAATTAACTAATTATGCTTAATTAATTAACTAATTATGATTACTTAATTAGCTAATTATGATTACTTAATTAGCTAATTATGATTACTTAATTAACTAATTATGATTGATTAATTAACTAATTATGATTAATTAATTAGCAAATGATGATTGATTAATTAGCAAGTAATGATTGATTAATAACCTAATTACAATTATTTAATTACCTAATTATGATTAATTAATTACCTAATTATGATTAATTAACTAACTAATTATGTTTCATTAATTACCTAATTATGATTAATTAACTAACTAATTATGTTTCATTAATTACCTAATTATGATTAATTAATTAGCTAATTATGATTAATTAATAACCTATTATGTTTCATTAATAACCTAATTATGATTAATTAATTACCTAATTAGGATTAATTAATAACCTAATTATGATTAATTAATAACCTAATTATGATTAATTAATAACCTAATTATGATTAATTAATAACCTAATTATGATTAATTAATAACCTAATTATGATTAATTAATAACCTAATTATGATTAATTAATTAACTAATTATGATTAATTAATAACCTAAATAGGATTAACTAATATCCTAATTATGATTAATTAATTAACTACTAATGATTAATTAATTAACTAATTATGATTAATTAATTAACTAATTATGATTACTTAATTACCTAATTATGATTACTTAATTAACTAATTATGCTTAATTAATTACCTAATTACGATTATTTAATTACCTAATTATGATTAATTAATTACCTAATTATGATTGATTAATTAACTAATTATGTTTCATTAATTACCTAATGATGATTAATTAATTAGCGAATTATGATTAATTAATAACCTATTATGTTTCATTAATTACCTAATTAGGATTAATTAATTACCTAATTATGATTAATTAATAACCTAATTATGATTAATTAATAACCTAATTTGGATTAATTAATTACCTAATTATGACTAATTAATAACCTAATTATGATTAATTCATAACCTAATTACGATTAATTAATAGCCTAATTAGGATTAATTAATTACCTAATTATGATTAATTAATTACCTAATTATGATTAATTAATTAACTAATTAGGATTAATTAATAACCTAATTAAGGTTAATTAATAACCTAATTATGATTAATTAATTAACTACTAATGATTAATTAATTAACTACTAATGATTAATTAATTAACTAATTATGATTGATTAATAACCTAATTATGATTTATTAATAACCTAATTATGATTTATTAATAACCTAATTATGATTAATTACTTAACTAATTATGATTAATTACTTAACTAATTATGATTAATTAATTTACTAATAATGATTAATTACATAACTAATTATGATTAATTAATTAACTAATTACGATGATTAATTAATTAACTAATTACGATTAATTACTTCACTAATTATGATTAATTAATTAACTAATTATGATTAATTAATTAACTAGTTATGATTAATTAATTAATTAGTTATGATATTAACTAATTATGATTATTTAATTAACTAATTATGATTATTTATTACCTACTTACCATTAATTAATAACCTAATTATAATGAATTAATTAACTAATTATGATTCATTAATTAAATAATTATGATTAACTAATTTTCTAATTATGATTAATTAATTAGCTAATAATCATTAATTAATAATCTAATTACATTTAACTATTTACCTAATTATGATTAATTAATAACTTAATTATCATTGATTAATCAACTAATTATGATTAATTATTTAACTAACTAATCATTTCATTATCTAATTACATTTAAAAAAACCATACTATTTATAAAATACAAACATTATATACTAATTCTATAAATTAAACAACTAAATTATTAAATAAAACTATTAAATAAATTTAAAGAAAGATTTACCTCAAATTTGTGACGACGTAGGTACACCGGCAGAGCAACCGAAGAGGCAAGGCTTCACCGCAACCGAAGAACGCAAGGAAAAATTTTGAGAGAGAGAGAGGAAGGGAGGGAGGGAGGAATGGGGGTGGGTGAGGTAGGAAGTGAGGAAATGGGGTGGGGGGAGGGTCCTATTTATAGGATGAGGGTGTGTTTCGGCGCCACTTCAAGTGGCGCCGAATTTATTGGGAAGAAGGGTGCAGCGCCACTTGAAGTGGCGCTGCACCCTTTGTATTTATGTTTTCAGCGCCACTTCAAGTGGCGTTGAACGATTCTTCCGCCAAATTGGTGGAGCGCCACTTGAAGTGGCGCTCCAATTCGAAAACCCTTGAGCGCCACATGGTCTGGCGCTCAAGGGACCCATTTAACTAAATATTTCAATGTTTGACCCATTAAAATAAAATAAAAATAAAAAAAACCCATCCTGCAAATTCACTCGAAGACAGCCCATGATTCTTTTTTATCTGTTTCTCTTTACCATTTTTTGTTATGTTGTAAATATATATGCATAGAAATACATATTCCATATATATATATATGTATATAAATTTAATATAATGTTGAACTTCTAAATAAAATAAATTTCATTATTATAATCCAAATTATTATTCATTCAACTAATTTATTAATATTTTTTGTTATGCTAATATAAATATCTATATAAACAAACTCAATTATTAAATTTATTGAATTTAATTTTAGGAAACTTTATTTTTATTATTCTATTATTCATTAAATAATCTAATATATATTTATACGATCAAACATTATTTTTACCATAATATTTCATATTCCATGATAACATATAAGTTTTAAAAAACAAAATAAAAAGTGCATCTAAAGATATTGTCCAATACATTTATTAATTCTAATATCAACATATTATCATTTAAATATTTACTATTTTTATTCAATTTAATAATGAAATGCATTTTCAAATGAAATAATCATGTATATGTGTACTTTATAAAATTATTTCAATGGATATGCCCTCATTTCATCATTACTTTATTTTTTTAAAAGCCTCAACAATTATCACCCAACGATCCCAAACATTTGTTTTTCTATAAATAGCTCACTTAAAAGGAATTTTATTATCTAGAATCTACACATTTTAGTACTCTACTCATGAGCATGATACCTATTTTCAATAATTTTTATTTTTATTATCATTATCTTTGGAGGGATCTTACTGATGACAGATCCAAATGATGAAAGCTACAATATCTCTACTGGAATGTTTGTTTTAAGTTGTCTGATTTTATTCTTAATGGTTCTTGTATTTTTAAAATTCCCAATTCTTTTGTCTGAAGAGGTGTTCGCATATTGCATTGTAATGTATTACTGTTATTTTACCCAGATATAATTATTGAGAAGTCCCATTTATTGCATCTAATTAAATACAATAAATTGTCATATAATTAAAAATTATATTTATTAAAGGAAGTAACTTAATCCCCATAATATTAAGACATTCCTTACTAGATTTCAATTATATATATTATTGAAGAAAAATATATTCACCCATAAAGGTAATAATTTATCTAAATTTATAAACAAATTTAAATAAATATATATCATTATATTAAATTATGTACCACAGTTTACAAAACAAATAATTCAATAAAAATTTATTAAAAGTAAACAATTCTTAGAATTTATGGGGCATTATAATCTATCCTCATTGTGTAAGCCCCAACCAGAAGGGATACATCATTGTGTAATCCCTGACTAACTGAACTATGATGAATCAGATTCCTTCTCTTACTAGGATATGTAGGAAGCCTCTCTTAGACCTGAGCTCTATATTAACCTCCAAAGGGTTTTTCCATAACATAAGACCCACATTCATATGAAATGACACTAGTTACTTTCTCTCCCTTATTTCTCATTCCCATCACATCTCACATGGGATGAGGGAGTTTCAATAGTCTTATCATGTTCATCATGAATCTCCACCATCCAGAGAAACCACAATATATAAACACTAATGAGTGAAATGATTTGATTTCCACCATATACATGAATCTACCATTGTTCCAGTCCTAATGACATCAATGAACTATGAGAATTTAGATTCTTGCAATGACCATAATATGTAATATACATTCTTAAATCCCAAGCTCAAACAAGCATCCAATTTGGTGTAAGTCCCCTCATGTCTCCAATATTCCAACCATCATGTCCCAATCATTCCCATTGGATGAACATTCTACCGCATCCATTAGTGGATTAAGAATCCAATCGAAATACGAGAGCTCTTATTCCTTTAATAACCATGATTCATAGGATCCCATCTTAAGGACTGAGCTCAAAAAGGCATCGAATTTGGTGTATTTCAACCCATGTATTTTACATTCCAACCATTGACCCCAATCATTCCCATGGCCTGATCATTTTGCTTCCTGCATCAGAAGACAGAGAAACCAACCAAACTATGATGACTCTAATTCCAACTGTAACCAGAAAATATAGGAATTCTCCTTGATATTTGAGCTTGGATGCCCATGGACTAAGTTCCAACACATATTTCCTTTCTGTATGATGTCAAACTGCACATTCGTTAAAAAACATGGGTTTTGATTCATGCTATAAACAAGATTTGTAGGACTCCTCATAATGGATCAATCCCCTCCTCAGAATATTAATTGCCTCCTTATATGACATTGGATTTCAAAGAACCTAGTTATAAGGTTTCAATACATAAGAATCAACCCGTTACTGTGAAATATATGAAGAACCTTGGATTCCTACATATGGATTCACTAATTGATCCCCTTCTTCTATATATAATAGGGGTTAATATATAATTGTTCGTTTAGGGTAATCAGTCTTGTTTTGTGATAAGGAATAGAATCATGAACATATCATGAATCTAAAAAAGAGGCATAGATTAGGCAATAATTCCCCCTAATAGGATGTGATGATATTGACCTCCCATCCTATAGATCAATGTGTGTCCCTAACCATCGTTGAGTCTGAAACCCCAAATGACCACCTATCTTTGTAAAGAAGGTATGTACGTAGTTATATATTTGGGAACCATTGGGAGTTTATTTTATGAATGACAATGGTGATTTGACGTAAATAATTGTTCAAGTAATCAAAACCCCAACAATAATCCATTGGGACAAGCCAAATTCACCTTTGCCGCCCATTTTTTGTTGAAACAAAATGATGAACCCAAAGAGAACTTATTTAATCACGGAATATCCTTCATAACATTAAAAAGGATAGACACCCTAGTTCTCATCAAACCATTTTTGTTTTAAAAAATGAGGGTTTGCAGGTGATGTATTTTCTATTGAAACATAAATTGTGATCCTGGCATGAATCTATTAGAAAAAACCATCGATTAATCATGTTTAGGCCATTTTTCTTCACATACTCTATGCTAACAATGAGACCGACGTAAAACCATCATGTAGTAGGATGGTTGGTTTACTATGTGTCAGGAAACTTTGATGCAATATCAAAAAATGATGATAAGCCTGACATAAATATTTTAGGTGATCCTATGTTACTAGGGTCCCCACGAGATAAGTACATCCTCGCTCTGACAATTCCATGTGATCAGAATAGTCAGATCGGGAATAAAAGTATAATTGTGTTAACCATGTATATCTGATTGAGAATGCATCATTCCTAAATTTTTTGTCTCATTAGTAATCCTGTTATTTGTTTTCTGCATGACTATAGATACTTCTCTAATCAACAACATCTCAATCCGAGATAATGTCTTCACCCGTTGACCATTTTGAAAAATCATGTATGGATGCAACCCCCACTGGGAACCAAATGATCTCACCTAGTCGAGAGATTCAATGTAAGGTGGTGACCACAATGGTTCGAGAATACCATAAAAATGGTATAATCACGAACATTTATGTTTCTTAAGAGGGTCTACAAGTATGGAAACTAATGAGTCCATATTCTCAAGGGAAATCTGCATCTATGTCAGTGGCCCTCATCACCACAACCAACCTCGTTTGGTGATTGTCCCTAATTCACAACAACCACCCCCTTCAGTATTTGATGATGGTGGAATAAGGATTCAAATACAACACCCTTCCTTTTTAGGGGTCTCTATGGAGGTCTCTTTTCAAGCACCTTCACCAAAACAATCCCACCCATACTCATCAGTTGCATGTTGGGGGTGGTGCCCAACACACTTCCTCCTCTGATACCCATGCACAGGTGATAAGAAAGACACATCTGGTGTGGAAGGTGATATATATCCCGTATATGGCTCATATCTCCACTACCCATGATAATGTTTGCAGGCATATTCCAATAGTAACCAACGATCAAGATCATATCCCAGCTCACTCGAGGAAAGTCAGTGTGAAAATTCTTGTAGTAGGCATATGGGAGGTGCATATCCCTGCCCCTATTCATGATGCCCATTGGCATATTATTGTTTCACTGTGAGAACCAAAGTGGGATCATATACTAACTTCAATAAAAGATATATTTTAGTATATAGTGGAGTAGGAAAATGTGCAGGATTATATCACTATGCACTCTTTTCTAAAAATCCATTACATATTTGAAAATGTTGAGGAATACATCTAGAATATTCCAGCACTTGTATAGATACAGGGATAAGTTCATATTTCTACCCCTACAGCTAGGGAAGAGAAATACCCAAATCATTTTGAATAAGTGTTTGGTTTGGAGAAAGAGTGTATTATTTCTCCAAATTAGGGATATTGTTGGTATATTTTGGTAATGGATGAGGTGTCAGGTTGGAATCATATTCTTATTCTAACCAGGGATCACTAGGTGAGAGTAGTACATGCATAAGAAAAAGAACATATCCCTATCACAAAAGACCAATGGAATATTCCAATGGCCCAATATTGATCTCATATCCTCATTCAAGATAGGGATGATAAATTTAGAGGTGAAAATTCCTTGGTATAGGTTCATATTCCTGTTAAAGAACACTAACAACATATTTTGAAGGCCCGAGATGAATCTAATATCCTTGTTCTGGATAGGTCTCATCAAGTGAGAAGGGAACATGCCTCGGGAAAGGCTCATATTCCTATTTGTGAATCATTCTATATCTTCAAGCAGACCATAGAATCCAGGAACATATTCCTACTTCCATTGATAAATGACTACACCCGCATTCTTCCAAGGTAATACAAGAGGAAGCTTATATCCCTTCTCCCATTTTGGAGGTCCATCAGAATATTTTGATTGGGAATACATATATGAACTGGGATCATCTTACCATTCCAACCAAAGATCAATATGTAAGATACGAACATGCCTCGGGGAAGGCTTACATCCTGGCCATAAATCACCAGCGACATATTCCAAAGGCTCTAGATCAGGTTCATACTCCTGTTCTGACCGAGGCTCACTAAGTGAGAATGGAACATGCCTATGGATAGGTCCATATTCTTATCAATTATAAAGAATATCATTGGAATATTCCAATAGATAATCAATAGTATATTCACACTCTATAGAACCGGACGATTATAAACTTTTTCTAGAAATAGTCATACAATAAGCTCATATCCCTGCACAATTCCAAAAGGAAGGATGGCATATTCCTTCAACAATGAAGAATGAGGATCATATTCCTAATATGATCTATGATAGTTTCTTTTAGGTCATTTGAGATTAATTTTAAACACCACAAGGGTATATCAAAAATTAAACCAATGTAGTATAAGATCATTACCGTGATAGTCCTCTTCATGGTAGCGTGCATTTGGATCACATGGACTCTACCTTTAATATACACTGTGTTCAACATCACCATGAAGATATATCCCTTAGAAAAGGAATAATCTCTTTTCTCAGACACCATTTTATAGAGAGGTGTCCAAAACTCATACAAATTTTTTATAGATAGGTGCTCAAAACATCAGTGTTAATCACATATAGTTCCCCATCAACATCTATAAAAACTCTACTCTAGACAAATGGAGACCCCAATAAGAATCTTATGTGTTATGACCAGATGGAGGAGTGTAAGTCTGATGAAGAGGAGGTCAATATTGATATATGGAGATATTTATCCTAAAACAACCTCCCCATCATGTTACGTCCCCTCAACACTAGTAACTATGAGATTCTAAATGAGATATAAAATGAGTTCATGCTATATCTACACCTAAATATTTTGGATACTCATTAGTGATTGAAGATTTGATATCCTCCCTATCCAAAATATGATTATCACCTTCAAATCATATATACACTTTGCATTCATCTGTACATGGACTCTTTTTCCATATCCCAAAACCTAGGAGTGGAAGAGCATGGAAAACACTAACATGGTGTTTGTCACCGCATCCTGACAACCCTCCATCGACATATTTCTAGAGCATCACCATATGTGTGTATCTAAAGATGGGTGAAATATAGAGAATTAGACTTCACTATATACCCATAAGAACATAAACATTATTATATGACATCCTGTAATGTTATAGCTTCCAAATAAATCATAGGGCCATTTTACACGCTGAGTAGTTGGTAAATACAATAGAAATCCACCGATTCAATGATTCATGAACACAAAAAATTAAGGGAGAGGATAACCATAAGTATTTGAACTAGACCCATAAAATCAATGTGAATTCATTTTAGATATGGAATGTGAGGTTTCAATTAAACCGATGGAATCATGTTGAAAATGACTCTCGTCATTGGCCACCATTACACCCAAATCCTACACGAGCACCACTGTGACACCTAAAAAAGATCATAGTAGTAGATTCTATAATAGTAATCTAGGAGAGGACCCATATCTATAGGATAAGGGAGTATCAACAACAACATCCACCACTCAGATAGTCAATTCTAGAGAGGATTCAAGACATATCCTCAAAAGTTGCAAAAAAATCCAATGCCACTGGGCATGGAGAATTTATATCTCAATCACCATCAATTAGTTCATCATCCCTTCATAGTGTCCTAAGAAAATCAATGGTGATTAAAAATCAAACTCGTCCCACTGGTCTTGGGGAATTTATATATAAATTTTCATCTCTTTAGTAATCAAATCCTCATCTAGAATCATTCAATCTTCAAGAACTGGATCAATCAATTCCAATTGTGTCCCCAAATAACCTATAGTCTACAGGGCTGGAGAAATTTTCATCATTATCATCATCACAAAGAGAATAATTATTCTCTAGGTGGAGAGGTAAATATCGATGGTTTAAATCCCATTCATTCCTCACACCGCAAGAAAACCATCTTCTATTTGGGGGAAATCCGGCAATCCCAATTGGAAACTCCCTCATGGTTATTACTCACAGGTTGGGAAAAGAGGAACGTATGAAGAAGGAAATCATACATCATCGGGGTCACAATACAAAACAACCCAATATGGAAGATATTTTGAAGTAAGATCCTGATAAAGGTAGTATAAAATCATCAAGATGTGTTAAGAGTCATGGGACAAAAACCATTTCCCAATATGCCTTAGGGAATTTTGTAACTATCAACATGACAAACATAGTGGATCTTGAAGAAAATGTAGAGGGCCACAACATAGAAAGCCTTCCATGAGAGGGGGTTGATCTGGATACACCAACTAAAGAAACATTCACCTAGAAACAGAGGATGATCTAAAACCTAGAACTCCCATTTATCAAGTTTCCACCTTTATAGTAGAGAGTTTCCAATGAAAAAGGTAATGGTGTGGAAACATCCCAATGTCTTACCATAATAATCAATGTTCCTTCCATAGAAGAATATTTTTCACATTATGAGATTGAAATAATAACTCTCAGAAATCTCAAAGAGGATATATTCAAGTGAAATATTCCCATTAGGTTTCATCTTTATGTGGAGGTAAAAATTCTTCCTCCCATACATTTGGATAAAGTGAATCTATCAGCAAGTGTGGCATATGACCATGAAATGTGCTCAAGATATAATAATTTTGTGTATATAAATGTGAAATTTGAAAATGATCGTGTGTTCTCCCTATTCAACTGACAAACTATCCCTTTCTAGGGTGATCATTCAGTCTTCGGAAGAATAAAAAATTAGTGGGAGATGAAGGTAAAAACACTTCATCGACCCCACCTTCTCCCTGTAGATGAGAGGTAGCTCAGATAACAATACCCTTATAGCTTCTTAACATCATTGATTACCTGACTACATGAATGATATCCATGGAGGTTATACATGATCTTTTGTCTCCTGAGAGGAATCTATATCCCAAGTGGGTGGACAAAACATTGCGCCACCAAATTTTGGAAATCCTATCTTCTCTACCATTGAAGGCACATGAAACTCTAAACAACATCTCACAAACTTTTATTCCAATGTGGGACAATGATGGGCCCTTGAGATCAATATGATGAAACAATGAAATGGTGTTTTGTACAGACTCTACCGGGTCAAGAATTTGTTTAGTACAATAGTCTTACAACAAGATCTATTGTAGGATAATAAATCCTTAAATTTCAATTATATTATCAGCTGATTTCTATGTGGAGGAAAATTACAATTGTCGGCCAAACAACCCGCAATAAACATGAAATGAGGTGCTGTCTGAATTCATATATAGGTGGAAGTGTTTAACATGTTCACTCATTATCCCACTCTCACAAGAATAATTTTAAGAACTCAAACCCTAAAATATCTGGGATGGACTACAAAAACATCTTATTCTAATGAAGTATATACATGGGTTTTTTGTATTCACAAAGATGGAACAATGATTAGAAAATGAAACTTAATGAACCAAATACACACCTTGACTCTTGATCTCATAAAAGAGGAAAAGTATAGTAAAATAATAATTCATAGTTGTAAATCTAAATCAACATGAAGTTCCCCTCTAATCACCTAGTCATGTCCCGAAGTGCCAATCACCTCTTATTGAGTGGAAAAAACCATAAAATAACCCTTTGAGAAAAGAAAAAATAAATCAAGGTTTATTGAGATTTTAGGAATTGATAAATAATGAAGAATATTTTTGGAATGAAAAAGTCACCAATTATTTCTTACCATCCCAATATAATAACCTGGTCAAGATTCCATATCCTAGGAATCCCAATGTGTTCAACCTCACCGACTCTCCCGACTAATTACCTTTCCATAAAAGGTTGGGTCAAAATATCTAGGATTGCTTCCTACTAAAATATATCCTCCAAGAAATGATCATATATAGATAGGTAATGTTACATAACTTCTCAGAGTAGGTGTCCTACATAACCGTTTCCCAGTCAAAAAATAGGGGGTGATTAGTAGAATGTTTCGGCCAGGTGTGATTGGAAGTTCAACAACTTGTTGACTCAAGAGATAGTTGATTGAGCTCATGGAACACTAAGATAGTAAATGTGAAGACCCAAAATAAATCCACCACCCAAGTAGGTAACATCCAATATCCCGCATAAATGTGGGAATGACCATAAAAAGTAGGAATAAATATATGATGAGGAGTCATATAGTCCTACTATGCGAGCTCTAACTCCTGTAGATTTATTCCCTGTGACATCAGAAGCATGGAGCTGCCCCACCAAATGGTACCCTAATCATTGGAATAGATCATATTTGGTTCTATAAACAAGATAAATTTGGAATAACCCTTCTACAATGATAAATTTTATATTGAGTATGAGTTCTCCTTTCAAACAGGGGAATATGAAGTGTCATGCGTAGAAACCAAAGATACATGGGACATCACAGGCATGGCCAAACCCAATATTTTTCTCACATACCTAAATATGACATATATATAGTTGAGAACCCTATGAATGTGCTTAAAAATACCCAAAAAACGCATGGAGGTGTCCCAAACCCCTCCAGTAGTCTCTCCTACCAAACTATTTTACATGACCAACTAGAAGGGTTGATATTATTTGATTATCCTAGACAACAAGGAAGACTGACATAACCCATGCCACTAGAAGAAGATGCTCGAATGGCCTCTTAACAAGTAAAAATCTCATATTCCTAAAATTATAAACTTCATAAGCCACATGTTAAAGAGAAAAACCACCTCTGGAAGCACTGACCTCTAGAAAAAAAGTATTAAATTATGATGTAGTTGGTGGTTGTCCCATATAGGCTCTCAATTATCAATTCCGTCTAATATTAAAAATAACATAGAGAGGAATGATTTAATTCCCTCCAAATCCAAAAATAATTTGAGATAGAAGTCACTGCAATTGAAATATATTAAATAGAGACCATGTCAGAAGAATGATATATCCCCATCTCATTCATACAACATGATCAGGAAGAGATCATTGAGGGATGCATCAGGTCCCTAAATGTTTTTGGAAGACTCAATAATGTTAGCATCTGAAGGGATCTGGTTGAGAATAGCTCTTAGGTCATTCTCATCCCGATTCAAACACTAAAATATTTGGGATATAGTAAATAAGATTTTTACCCTACAAATTTGACCATTCTAGGGAATGATAAGCATGGGAAAATACATATTGAGATCATAAAACTCAAAAAACAGTTTGGGGATGTCACATATGATGCTGATTTTATGGGTTTCCTATAAGAAACCACATTCAATGTTCTGCTCGAATGGACCTCTCTCCATAGACACTTAGCAATACCTTCCATATTCCATCAATGTCTAAAATACCCCATCGATGGAAATGTCATAATACTACATGGTGAAAGTGAGCCTTTGATTCCTGTGAAGACACATATACACAGGAAAGTTTCTACAAAAGGGTTGGAAAAAAACCAATCATGGATGATGATGATATATAGGTTTCAAGTGCTGACAGATTGGGGACCGACCCTAAAAATCCCTAAAATAGGCTTGACATTGACAATGTGATCCCCATAAATCTAGTTAAGGTGAAAGACCAGGTCCTAGAGATCCAATATCCTCTTGTCCATGATGAATGATTAAATGACATTCATCTTTGAAATTTCTCTATGACTACTCCAGAATAAGCAGATGATAATTTATCTTCTTATGTCCTCTCTCACCTTTATAGTGATATATATGCCCTTGTATTTCTAACATATCCAAAATGTCTCTCCACATAATCAGAAGTGTAGGAATATGTGGATGACTTTAAGAATAACCCTCCCATATTCGAGGAATGTGTATCCACCAGCCTTAATGATCTTAGGTTGGTAAATCTAGGAATATAAGAAGTAACCGACCTATAATTATTAGTGTCGTCGTGCCCCATGATGAGAAAGAGATGTAAATTGTATTTATAAAGTAACATCTACATATGTTCACTTAGAACTATACAAAAATTCCTAGACAAAACCAAGGTATGGATATTCACCATCTCATCTTATCTGAAGAGCATTGAGGCTTCAAGAAAGAATTTAGAAGGGTTCACCCCTCTCATGCACCAATATAGAGGTGGAGGTTGAAAAATTGATCAAATTTAACTATGATTTAAAATTAAAATACCCAATATAGATTTACAACATCATCCTCGATAAGAAAAATAATGAGAAAATTAGGTTTTTCATAAATTTTAGTGACCTTAATCAGCACTTACTGAATGAAGATTTCCCATTGTATATCATATGACTATTGATCAAAAAAACTGTTGTATTCCAAGATTTTTCCATGATGGATGGTTATTCATTATATGATCAAATAAAGGTTTCCCATGAAGATAAAGAAGTCACTGCCTTAAAATTACCCCAATAGATCCTTTTCTTTTAGGTCATCTCTTTGGCTTAACGAATACCAGAACCATATATCAACATGTCATGCATCGTATCTTTACACCATTCCTATGAAGGATAATTTAGTGTTACATCGATGAACTAATTGTCAAATACTGATAATAATCTAATCACTTCATATGTATTAAAAAATATATCCAACAACCTACAAAAGCACATATTGAAGATGAATCCACTAAATTGTGCTTTTGGGGTAACATCATTTAAGTTCCTTAGCTTTTCGGTACAACACCTTGGCATTGAGGTCCACCCAGAGATGGCTAATTCTATTTTATTATTGTCCCCCTAGAAATCTCAAAGAAAATAGAGGAATCAAAGGGAATATCAATTACATTTGGTGTTTCATAAGCTATTTTTCCACCATATCTATCCCTTTCACAAAGTTAATGGTGTAGGGGATTTCCTATCAATGAGACTATGACCGTTAGGGAGCCTTTGAATGTCTCAAGAAGAACCTACTGCATCCAAATGTTTAAATGCCTCTAGTAAAATGGAGGGCACTCATACTATATGTGGCAACCATGGAATGTTGATTGGGATCCATCCCCACATTGAAAATGATGTGGGGTGTGAATAAAGTCTCTACTACCTCAATAGATTGATGCTAGGTACAGTGACTTCATACTCAGATGTCAAGAAGAAATTTATTACATTCATCTTCAAAGAAAATAATCTGAGGCATTACGTAAATCACCATGATGTCCATATGGTCTCCCATATTGATCCACTCAAGTGCACCCTTGGTTTTCCTATGATATCTAGGCCTTTGTAATGATAAGAAGTCATTAAAAAGCAATATGACATCCATTTTATGTCATAATAGTTGATGAAATGGAAATCCCTGTCTATTTTCCTTATAGAATATCCCACCATATAAAATATTCTGTTTGACACTCGGTTTCTAGATGATGGGGTTTTCTCTCCCCATGACACACCTTAGGAATGAGAGATGTATTTTGATGGTGCCTCCCAATGTCCTGTTGAAAAAAGGACGAAAAACACAAAGATTAATAGGGTTGGACTAGGAATTATATTTGTCTCTACCAACAAAGTATTTTTCCCAACTCTCACTATTTGAGGGTTTCATGATTAATGAGGCCAAATACCAATCCCTCATCACTGGCTTAAAACTACCCCTAATATTTTAGATAACATACCTGAATAACAAAGGGTATTCATAACTTTTGATAAATAAAATCAATGGTGGATATTACATCAAAAAAAGAAGAAATTTCCCCATTCACCGCCTACATTAGGGTACTAATAGTGGAGTTTCCTTTTTTATCTCATGTTTCATCATGTTCCCAGATCATGGAATGATCCCACCGATGCATTGGATAATACAACCACATTTTGGTTGACCTTGATACAAAGGAAGATATATTCTATATAATGCACCAAATAATGGTCTCATTGATCATAATATATGATATGATTCAAATAAATCATTTCAAAACTTCCATAGAGCTTGAAGAACCAGTATCCACCCCTGTATGGATGGAGCCCATAATAGGTTATCTCTAAAATGGTGCACTCCTGGCTGACCGAGATGGATGGGAACATATTCGAAGTCGTGTAGGGATATTTATCATATAGGATGGTCTAAATAAACAAAAATCCATCTATAGGTAATGATTTGGTGTAATTATACTCAAATACATTATAGGAAGAGATATTCCCACCATCAGGGAAGAATTCCATGTAGTCTCATGCAACGCTCATCAGTCTTCGACTAGGCTCTCCAACCAAATTAAGAGGCTGAGAAAGTACTAGAAAACCCTGATACAAGACTGTATGGAGTTAACTAGAAAATATAATGCATGCTATAGAGACCCAAGCATGACGTACACGGACATTACATTACTTTTTCAGAATAATTAATACATAAAAAAAACAGACACCCATGGACTGTAATAGTGTAGTGTCTTTGGAAACACAGAACATAATCTTCTAATCATGGAGAAATATCTTCAACAACTCCCTTAAAGATCTTCTCCTTTTTGTTTTCTTACCAAAAACCATTCTTTATATCCTGGGGAAAATACAACATATAAAGGGTGAGATCAAATTCTCGGTAAGGGTTACCATGGAGAACATAAGACAATCCATAAACATTTGAACATAAAAACATGAACATAAAATTTAAACATCAAAATAATGAGCAATGACATAAAACATTGCAGAAAATAAGGAATAGATCATAAAGGAAAATAAATCATGATAAAATGTCATGGGAATAAAACATGTAATTTTGGAAAACCATTAATCACATGTTATAATTTCCATAGTAGCCAAGGCATTGCTCTCAAGACCATCACAATGGACAAATTCCATTACTGTACCGGGTTTACTTACTGTTCCAACCCTATATTACTGAACCATATTTACTTCCATTCCAACCATGTCTATCTCTTGAGATATAAATACCTACCCAATGCATTTAAGGGAGATATAGGTCCCACTCATCTCATAATGAAAGCATTCTTATGTGCGCCACAAAATAAACATAAATCATTAATCATAACCCAAAGAGTGGAATGAGTTTCATAAAAATCATCCCATCATAACATAATCCATACAAAACAAATGGAAATCATTTCATCATAAGAAAAATAAAACCATGAAAATAATAGGGACATTATAGTTGAAACATAATCATACTAAATAATTTCATCTTAGATGGAAAATAGTTTTGATAAAATACATGAAATGAATTCTTGAGGAAAATATCATTTCTTCTTCAAAATCATTTTCTTTTCACAAAATGCCATGTAATATTAAAACAAATCATTTTGTTGAAAATAATCATGAAATAATTTAGAGGAATCTTCATGAAAATAAGGCATTATAAAACTGTAAAAATCCGTTCATGCCGTATAAGTTAAAAAAACATTATCCTCATACTTTTTCTGGAAAAGTCAAAAGGTACCTCGTATGTTATATAAAGGAAAGGTGGGGAAAATGACTTAACAAAAACAATATTCCTTTTCGCGTTTCTTGTGGGTGAAGGAGATGAAGACCAATCGAACAGATTAAAGAGGAATACGACAAAGGTTGCCATGTCGGGTTCCAGGTGACATGAAAAAAAGGCTGATATATAGTGTGAAAGTCGAGTGGTTGGGAGGGGATGGAGGAAAACGATGGTACTTCTTAAAATAGATACCCATGGAGGATCGAGTTTGATTGGGGGGGAAGGATCGATGCTCCTGGATGGAGGTGGCGACATCAGATAGCTGTGTTGAGATCTGGGTTCAGTGGAGGCTTAGCGGTAGATCGGGGATGGTGTGGGTCTGATCAGTGGAAGATTAAAATGCTAGTATCTGTGGAGGGGAGATCTGTTGTGGTCTTCAGGTAGTTCGGGTGTGGTCTGCGTGGATATTGGCAAAGAAGACAGCCCATGATTCTTTTTTATCTGTTTCTCTTTACCATTTTTTGTTATGCTGTAAATATATATGCATAGAAATACATATTCCATATATATATATATGTATATAAATTTAATATAATGTTGAACTTCTAAATAAAATAAATTTCATTATTATAATCCAAATTATTATTCATTCAACTAATTTATTAATATTTTTTGTTATGCTAATATAAATATCTATATAAACAAACTCAATTATTAAATTTATTGAATTTAATTTTAGGAAACTTTATTTTTATTATTCTATTATTCATTAAATAATCTAATATATATTTATACGATCAAACATTATTTTTACCATAATATTTCATATTCCATGATAACATATAAGTTTTAAAAAACAAAATAAAAAGTGCATCTAAAGATATTGTCCAATACATTTATTAATTCTAATATCAACATATTATCATTTAAATATTTACTATTTTTATTCAATTTAATAATGAAATGCATTTTCAAATGAAATAATCATGTATATGTGTACTTTATAAAATTATTTCAATGGATATGCCCTCATTTCATCATTACTTTATTTTTTTAAAAGCCTCAACAATTATCACCCAACGATCCCAAACATTTGTTTTTCTATAAAAAGCTCACTTAGAAGGAATTTTATTATCTAGAATCTACACATTTTAGTACTCTACTCATGAGCATGATACCTATTTTCAGTAATTTTTATTTTTATTATCATTATCTTTGGAGGGATCTTACTGATGACGGATCCAAATGATGAAAGCTACAATATCTCTACTGGAATGTTTGTTTTAATTTGTCTGATTTTATTCTTAATGGTTCTTGTATTTTTAAAATTCCCAATTCTTTTGTCTGAAGAGGTGTTCGCATATTGCATTGTAATGTATTACTGTTATTTTACCCAGATATAATTATTGAGAAGTCCCATTTATTGCATCTAATTAAATACAATAAATTGTCATATAATTAAAAATTATATTTATTAAAGGAAGTAACTTAATCCCTATAATATTAAGACATTCCTTACTAGATTTCAATTATATATATTATTGAAGAAAAATATATTCACCCATAAAGGTAATAATTTATCTAAATTTATAAACAAATTTAAATAAATATATATCATTATATTAAATTATGTACCACAGTTTACAAAACAAATAATTCAATAAAAATTTATTAAAAGAAAACAATTCTTAGAATTTATGGGGCATTATAATCTATCCTCATTGTGTAAGCCCCAACCAGAAGGGATACATCATTGTGTAATCCCTGACTAACTGAACTATGATGAATCAGATTCCTTCTCTTACTAGGATATGTAGGAAGCCTCTCTTAGACCTGAGCTCTATATTAACCTCCAAAGGGTTTTTCCATAACATAAGACCCACATTCATATTAAATGACACTAGTTACTTTCTCTCCCTTATTTCTCATTCCCATCACATCTCACATGGGATGAGGGAGTTTCAATAGTCTTATCATGTTCATCATGAATCTCCACCATCCAGAGAAACCACAATATATAAACACTAATGAGTGAAATGATCTGATTTCCACCATATACATGAATCTACCATTGTTCCAGTCCTAATGACATCAATGAACTATGAGAATTTAGATTCTTGCAATGACCATAATATGTAATATACATTCTTAAATCCCAAGCTCAAACAAGCATCCAATTTGGTGTAAGTCCCCTCATGTCTCCAATATTCCAACCATCATGTCCCAATCATTCCCATTGGATGAACATTCTACCGCATCCATTAGTGGATTAAGAATCCAATCGAAATATGAGAGCTCTTATTACTTTAATAACCATGATTCATAGGATCCCATCTTAAGGACTGAGCTCAAAAAGGCATCGAATTTGGTGTATTTCAACCCATTTATTTTACTTTCCAACCATTGACCCCAATCATTCCCATGGCCAGATCATTTTGCTTCCTGCATCAGAAGACAGAGAAACCAACCAAACTATGATGACTCTAATTCCAACTGTAACCAGAAAATATAGGAATTCTCTTTGATATTTGAGCTTGGATGCCCATGGACTAAGTTCCATCACATATTTCCTTTCTGTATGATGTCAAACTGCACATTCGTTAAAAAACATGGGTTTTGATTCATGCTATAAACAAGATTTTTAGGACTCCTCATAATGGATCAATCCCCTCCTCAGAATATTAATTGCCTCCTTATATGAAATTGGATTTCAAAGAACCTAGTTATAAGGTTTCAATACATAAGAATCAACCCGTTACTGTGAAATATATGAAGAACCTTGGATTCCTACATATGGATTCACTAATTGATCCCCTTCTTCTATATATAATAGGGGTTAATATATAATTGTTCGTTTAGGGTAATCAGTCTTGTTTTGTGATAAGGAATAGAATCATGAACATATCATGAATCTAAAAAAGAGTCATAGATTAGGAAATAATTCCCCCTAATAGGATGTGATGATATTGACCTCCCATCCTATAGATCAATGTGTGTCCCTAACCATCGTTGAGTCTGAAACCCCAAATGACCACCTATCTTTGGAAAGAAGGTATCTACATAGTTATATATTTGGGAACCATTGGGAGTTTATTTTAAGAATGAAAATGGTGATTTGATGTAAATAATTGTTCAAGTAATCAAAACCCCAACAATAATCCATTGGGACAAGCCAAATTCACCTTTGCCGCCCATTTTTTGTTGAAACAAAATAATGAACCCAAAGAGAACTTATTTAATCACGGAATATCCTTTATAACATTAAAAAGGATAGACACCCTAGTTCTCATCAAACCATTTTTGTTTTAAAAAATGAGTGTTTGCAGTTGATGTATTTTCTGTTGAAACATAAATGGTGATCCTGGCATGAATCTATTAGAAAAAACCATCGATTAATCATGTTTAGGCCATTTTTCTTCACATACTCTATGCTAACAATGAGACTGATGTAAAACAATCATGTAGCAGGATGGTTGGTTTACTATGTGTCAGGAAACTTTGATGCAATATCAAAGAAAGGTGATAAGATTGACATAAATATTTTAGGTGATCCTATGTAACCAGGGTTCCCACGATATAAGTACATCCTCGCTTTGACAATTCCATGTGATCAGAATGGTCAGATCGGGAATAAAAGTAAAATTGTGTTAACTATGTATATCTGATTGAGAATGAATCATTCCAAAATTTTTTTACTAATTAGTAACCCTGTTATTTGTTGTCTGTATGACTATAGATACTTCTCTCATCAACAGCATCTCAATCCGAGATAATGTCTTCACCCATTGACCATTTTGGAAAATCATGTATGGATGCAACCCCCACTGGGCACCAAATGAGCTCACCTAGTCGAGAGATTCAATGTAAGGTGGTGACCACAGTGGTTTGAGAATACCACAAAAATGGTATAATCACGAACATTGAAGTTTCTTAAGAGGGTCTACAAGTATGGAAACTAATGAGTCCATATCCTCAAGGGAAATCTACATCTATGTCAGTGGCCCTCATCACCACAACCAACCTCATTTGGTGATTGTCCCTAATTCACAACAACCACCCCCTTCAGTATTTGATGATGGTGGAAAAAAGATTCAAATACAACACCATTCCTTTTTTGGGGCCTCCATGGAGGGATCTTTTCAAGCACCTTCACCAGAACAATCCCACCCATACTCATCAGTTGCATGTTGGGGGCGATGCCCAACACACTTCCTCCTCTGATACCCATGCACAGGTGATAAGAAAGACACATCTGGTGTGGAAGGTGATATATATCCCGTATATGGATCATATCTCCACTACCCATGATAATGTTTTCAGTAATATTCCGATAGTAACCAGCGATCAAGATCATATCCCATCTCACTCGGGGAAAGTCTGTGTGAAAATTCTTGTAGTATGCATATGGGAGGTGCATATCCCTGCCCCTATTCATGATGCCCACTGGCATATTATGGTTTCACTATGAGAACCAAAGTGGGATCATATACTAACTTCAAAAAAAGATATCTTTTAGTATATAGTGGAGAAGGAAAATGTGCAGGACTATATCACCATGCACTCTTTTCTAAAAATCCATTACATCTTTGAAAATGTTGAGGAATACATGTAGAATATTCTAGCACTTGTATAGATACAGGGATAGGTTCATATTTCTACCCCTACAGCTAGGGAAGATAAATACCCAAATCATTTTAAATAAGTGGTTGGTTTGGAGAAAGCTTGTATTATTTCTCCAAATTAGGGAGATTGTTGGTATATTTTGGTAATGGATGAGGTGTCAGGTTGGAATCATATTCTTATTCTAATCAGGGATCACTAGGTGAGAGTAATACATGCATCAGAAAAAGAACATATCCCTATCACAAAAGACCAATGGAATATTCCAAAGGCCCAATATTGATCTCATATCCTCATTCAAGATAGGGATGATAAATTTAGAGGTGAAAATTCCTTGGTATAGGTTCATATTCCTGTCAAAGAACACTAACATCATATTCTGAAGGCCCGGAATCAATCTAATATCCTTGTTCTGGATAGGTCTCATCAAGTGAGAAGGGAACATGCCTCGGGATAGGTTCATATTCCTATTAGCGAATCTTTATATATATTCAAGTAGACCATATAATCCAGGAACATATTCCTACTTCCATTGATAAACGACTACACCCGCATTCTTCCAAGGTAATACAAGAGGAAGCTTATATCCCTTCTCCCATTCTGGAGGTCCATCAGAATATTTTGATAGGGAATACATATATGAACTAGGATCATCTTCCCATTCAAACCAAAGATCAATATGTAAGATATGAACATGCCTCGGGGAAGGCTTATATCCTGGCCATAAATGGCCAGCGAAATATTCCAAAGGCTCTAGATCAGGTTCATACTTCTGTTCTGACCGAGGCTCACTAAGTGAGAATGGAACATGCCTATGGATAGGTCCATATTCTTATCAATTATAAAGAATATCATTGGAATATTCTAATAGATAATCAATAGTAGATTCATACTCTATAGCACCAGACGATTATAAACGTTTTCTAGAAATAGTCATACAATAAGCTCATATCCCTGCACAATTCCAAAAGGAAGGATGAAATATTCCTTCAACAATGAAGAATGAGGATCATATTCCTAATATGATCAATTATAGTTTCTTTTAGGTCATTTGAGATTAATTTTAAACACCACAAGGGTATATCAACACTTCAACCAATGTACGTAGTATAAGATCATTACCGTGATAGTCCTCTTCATGGTAGCGTGGATTTGGATCACATGGACTCTACCTTTAATATCCACTGTGTTCAACCTCACCATGAAGATATCTCCCATAGAAAAGGAATAATCTCTTTTCTCAAACACCATTTTATAGAGAGGTGTCCAAAACTCATACACATTTTTTATATATAGGTGCTCGAAACATCAGTGTTAATCGCATATAGTTCCCCATCAACATATATAAAAACTCTACTCTAGACAACTGGAGACCCTAAGAAGAATCTTATGTGATCTGACCAGATGGAGGAGTGTAAGTCTGATGAAGAGGATGTAAATATTGATATATGGAGAGATTTATCCTAAAACAACTTCCCCATCATGTTACGTCCCCTCAACACTAGCAACTATGAGATTCTAGATGAGCTAGAAAATGAGTTCATGCTTTATCTACACCTAAATATTTTGGATACTTATTAGTGATTGAAGGTTTGATATCCTCCCTATCGAAAATATGATTGTCACCTTCAAATCATCTATACACTCTGCATTCATCTATATATGGACTCTTTTTCCATAGCCCAAAACCTAGCAGTGGAAGAGCATGGAAAACACTAACATGGTGTTTGTCACCACATCCGGACAACCCTCCATCGACATATTTCTAGAGCATCACCATATGTGTGTATCTGAATATGGGTGAAATATAGAGAATTAGACTTCAATATATACCCATAAGAACATAAACCTTATTATATGACATCCTGTAATGTTATAGCTTCCAAATAAATCATAGGGCCAGTTTACACGCTGAGTAGTTGGTAAATACAATAGAAATCCACCGATTAAATGATTCATGAACACAAAAAAATGAGGGAGAGGATAACCATAAGTATTTGAACTAGACCCATAAAATCATTGTGAATTCATTTTAGATATGGAATGTGAGGTTTCAATCAAACCGATGGAATCATATTGAAACTGACTCTCGTCATTGGCCACCATTACACCCAAATCCTACACGAGCACCACCGTGACACCTAAAAAAGGTCATAGTAGTAGATTCAATAACAGTAATCTAGGAGAGGACCCATATCTATAGGATAAGGGCGTATCAACAACAACATCCACCACTCAGATAGTCAATTATAGAGTGGATTCAAGACATATCCTCAATAGTTGCAAAAAAATCCCATCCCACTGGGCATGGAGAATTTATATCTCAATCACCATCAATCAGTTCATCATCCCTTCATAGTGTCCTAAGAAAATCAATGGTGATTAAAAATCAAACTCATCCCACTGGTCTTGGGGAATTTATATATAAATTTTCATCTCTTTAGTAATCAAATCCTCATCTAGAATCATTGAATTTTCAAGAAATGGATCAATCAATTCCAATTGTTTCCCCAAATAACCTATAGTCTACAGGGATGGAGAAATTTTCATCATTATCATCATCACAAAGAGAATAATTATTCTCTAGGTGGAGAGGTAAATATCGATGGTTTAAATCCCATTCATTCCTCCCACCGTAAGAAAACCATCTTCTATTTGGGGGAAATCCAATAATCCCAATTGGAAACTCCCTCATGGTTATTACTCACAGGTTGGGAAAAGAGGAACATATGAAGAAGGCAATCATACATCGTCAGGGTCACAATACAAGACAACCCAATATGGATAATATTTTGAAGTAATATCCTGATAAAGGTAGTATAAAATCATCCAGATGTGTTAAGAGTCATGGGACAACAACCATTTCCCAATATGCCTTAGGGAATGTTGTAACTATCAACATGACAAACATAGTGGATCATGAAGAAAATGTAGAGGTCCACAACATAGAAAACCTTCCATGAGAGGGGGTTGATCTTGGTACACCAACTGAAGAAACATTCACCTAGAAATAGAGGACGATCTAAAACCTAGAACTCCCAATTATCAAGTTTACACCTTTATGGTAGAGAGTTTCCAATGAAAAAAGTAATGGTGTGGCAACATCCCAATAATCGACTAGAATAATCAATGTTCCTTCCGTAGAAGAATATTTTTCACATTATGAAATTGAAATAATAACTCTCAGAAATTTCAAAGAGGATCTATTTGAGTGAAATATTCCCATTAGGTATCATCTTTATGTTGAGGTAAATATTATTCCTCCCATACATTTGGATAAAGTGAATCTGTCAGAAAGTGTTGCATATGAGCATGAAATGTGTTCAAGATCTAATAATTTTGTGTATATAAATGTGAAATTTTAAAATGATCATGTGTTATCCCTATTCAAGTGACAAACTCTACCTTTCTAGGGTGATCATTCAGTCTTCGGAAGAATAAAAAATTAGTGGTAGATGAAGGTAGGGACACTTCATCGACCCCACCTTCTCCCTATAGATGAGAGGCAACTCAGATAACAATACCCTTATAGCTACTTAACATCATTGATTACCTGACTACTTGAATGATATCCATGGAGGTTATACATGATCTTTTGTCTCCTGAGAGGAATCTATATCCCAAGTGGGTGGACAAAATCTTGTGCCACCAAATTTTGGAAATCCTATCTTCTCTACCATTGAAGGTACATGAAACCCCAAACAACATCTCACACACTTTTTATTCCAATGTGGGCCAATGATGGGCCCTTGAGATCAACAGGATAAAACAATGAAATGGTGTTTTGTACAGACTCTACCAGGTCAAGAATTTTTTTAGTACAATAATCTTACAGTAGGATCTATTGTAGGATCAGTAATCCTTAAATTTCAATTATATTATCAGCTGATTTCTATGCGGAGGAAAATTACAATTGTCATCCAAACAACCCACAATAAACATGAAATGAGGTGGTGTCTGAATTCATATATAGGTGGAAGGGTTTAACATGTTCACTCATTATCCCGCTCCCACAAGAATAATTTTAAGAACTCTAACCCTAAAATATCTCGGTTGGACTACAAAAATATCTTATTCTAATTAAGTATATACTTGGGTTTTTTGAATTCACAAAGATGGAACAATGATTAGAAAATGACACTTAATGAACCCAATCCACACCTTGACTCTTGATCTCATAAAAGAGGAAAAGTATAGTAAAATAATAATTCATAGTTGTAACTCTAAATCAACCTGAAGTTCCCCTCTAATCACCTAGTCATGTCCCGAAGTTCCAATCACCTCTTATTGAGTAGAAAAAACCATAAAATCACACTTTGAAAAAAGAAAAAATAAATCAAGGTTTATTGAGATTTTAGGAATGGATAAATAATGAATAATATTTTTGGAATGAAAAAGTCACCAATTTTTTATTACCATCCCAATATAATAACCTACTCAAGCTTCCACATCCTAGGAATCCCAATGTGTTCAACCTCACCGACTCTCCCGACTACTTACCTTTCCATAAAAGGTTGGGTCAAAATATCTAGGATTGATTCCTACTAAAATATGTCCTCTAAGGAATGATCATATATAGATAGGTAATGTTACATAACTTCTCAGAGTAGGTGTCCTACATAACCATTTTCCAGTCAAAAAATAGGGGGTGATTAGTAGAATGTTTCAGCCAGGTGTGATTGGAAGTTCAACAACTTGTTGACTCAAGAGATAGTTGATTGAGCTCATGGAACACTAAGATAGTAATTGTGAAGACCCAAAATAAATCCACCACCCCAGTAGGTAACATCCAATATCCATCATAAATGTGGTAATGACCATAAAAATTAGGAATAAATATATGATGAGGAGTCAAATAGTCCTACTATGTGAGCTCTAACTCCTGCAGATTTATTCCCTATGACATCAGAAGCGTGGAACTGCCCCACCAAATGGTACCCTAATCATTGAAATAGATCATATTTTGTTCTATAAACATGATAAATTTGGAATAACCCTTATCCAATGATAAATATTCCACTGATTATGAGTTCTCCTTTCCAAACAGGGGAATATGAAGTTTCATGCGTAGGAACCAAAGATACAGGGGACATCACATGCATGGCCAAACCTAATATTTTTCTCACATACCTAAATATGACATATATGTAGTTGAGAACCATGTGAATGTGCTTAAAAATACCCAAAAAATGCATGGAGGTGTCCCAAACCCCTCCAGTAGTATCTCCTGCCCAATTATTTTACATGACCAACTAGAAGGGTTGATATTATTTGATTATCCTAGACAACAAGGAAGACTGACATAACCCATGCCACTAGAAGAAGATGCTCCCATGGCCTCTTAATAAGTAAAAATCACATATTCCTAAAATTATAAACATCATAATCCACATGTTAAAGTGAAACACCACCTCTGGAAGCACTGAACTCTGGCACAAAAGTATGAAATTATGATGTAGTTGGTGGTTTTCCCATATAGGCTCTCAATTCTCAATTCACTCCAATATTAAAAAGAACATTGAGAGGAATGATTTAATTCCCTCCAAATCCAAAAATAATTTGAGATAGAAGTCACTACAATTGAAGTCTATTGAATAGATACCATGTTAGAAGAATGATATATCCCCATCTCATTCATAGAACATGATCAGAAAGAGATCATTGAGGGATGAATCAGATCCCTAAATGTTTTTGGAAGACTCAATAATGTTAGCATCTGAAGGGATCTGGTTGAGAATAGCTCTTAGGTCGATATCATCCTGATTTAGACACTACAATATTTGGGATATAGTAAATATGATTTTTATCCTAAAAATTTGACCATTCTAGGGAATGATAAGCATGAGAAAATAAATATTGAGATGATAAAACTCAAAAAACAATTTGGGGATGTCACATATGATGCTGATTTTATGGGTTTCCTATAAGAAACCACATTCAATGTCATGCTCGAATGGCCCTCTCTCCATAGACACATAGCGATACCTTCCACATTCCATCAATGTCTAAAATACCACATCAATGGAAATGTCAGAATACTACATGGTGAAAGTGAGCCTTTGATTCCTAGGAAGACACATATACATAGGAAAGTTTCTACAAAAGGGTTGGAAAAAAAACCAATCATGGATGATGATGATATATAGGTTTCAAGTACTGACAGATTGGGTACTGACCCTACAAATCCCTAAAATAGGCTCGACATTGACAATGTGATCCCCATAAATCTAGTTGAAGTGATAGAACAGGTCCTAGAGATCCAATATCCTCTTGTCCATGAGGAATTTTTAAATGACATTCATCTTCGAAATTTCTCTATGACGACTCCAAAATAAGTGGATGATAATTTATCTTCTTATGTTCTCTCTCACCTTTATAGTGATATTTATGCCCCTGTATTTCTAACATATACTAAATGTCTCTCCACATAATCAGAAGTGTAGGAATATGTGGATGAATTTAAGAACCCTCCCATATTCTAGGAATGTGTATCCACCAGCCTTGATGATCTTAGGTTGGTAAATCTAGGAATATAAGATGTAACTGACCTATAATTATTAGTGTCTTCATGCCCCATGTTAAGAAAGAGATGCAAATTGTATTTATAAAGTAACATCGACATATGTTCACTTAGAACTATACAAAAATTCCTAGACAAAACCAAGGTATGGATATTCACCATCTCATATTATCTGAAGAGCATTGAGGCTTCAAGAAAGAATTTAGTAGGGTTAACCCCTCTCATGCACCAATATAGAGGTGGAGGTTGAAAAATTGATCAAATTTAACTATGATTTAAAATTAAAATACCCAAGATGGATTTACAACATCATCCTTTAGAAGAAAAATAATGAGAAAATTAGGAGTTTCATAAATTTTAGTGACCTTAATCATCACTTCCTGAATGAAGATTTCCCATTGTATATGATATGAATATTGATCAAAAAAACTGTTGTATTCCAAGATTCTTCCATGATGGATGGTTATTCATTTTATGATCAAATAAAGGATTCCCATGAAGATGAAGAAGTCACTACCTTCAAATTACCCCAATAGATCCTTTTCTTTTAGGTCATCTCTCTGGATTAACGAATACTGGAACCACATATCAACATGTCATGCATCGTATCTTTACACCATTCCTATGAAGGATAATTTAGTGTTACATCGATGAACTAGTTGTCAAATCCTGATAATAATATGATCACTTCATATGTATTAAAAAATATATCCAACAACCTACAAAAGCACATATTGAAGGTGAATCCACTAAATTGTGCTATTGGGGTATCATCATTTAAGTTCCTTAGCTTTTCATTACAACACCTTGGCATAGAGGTCCACCCAGAGATGGATAATTCTATTTTATTATTGTCCCCCTAGAAATATCAAAGAAAATAGGGGAATCAAAGGGAATACCAATTACATTTGGTGTTTCATAAGCTATTTTTCCACCATATCTATCCCTTTCACAAATTTAATGGTGTAGGGGATTTCCTATCAATGAGACTATGACCTTTACAGAGCCTTTTAATGTCTCAAGAAGAAACTACTGTATCCAAATGTTTAAATTCCTCTAGTAAAACGGAGGGCACTCATACTATATGTGGCCACCATGGAATTTTTATTGGGATCCATACCCACATAGAAAATGATGTGAGGTGTGAATAAAGTCTCTACTACCTCAATAGATTGATTCTAGGTACTCTGACTTCATACTCAGATGTCAATAATAAATTTCTTACATTCATCTTTAATGTGAATAGTCTGAGGTATTACAAAAATCACCATGATGTCCATATGGTCTCCCGTATTGATCCACTCAAGTGCACCCCTTGTTTTCCTATGATAGCTAGGCCTTTGGAATGATAAGAAGTCATTAAAAAGCAATATGACATCCATTTTATGTCATAACATTCAGTGAAATGGAAATCCCTGTCTAGTTTCTTTATAGCATATCCCACCCTATAGAATATTCCGTTTGACACTGGGTTTCTAGATGATGAGGTTTTCTCTCCCCATGACACACCTTAGGAATGGGAGATGTATTTTGATGGTGCCTCCCAATGTCCTGTTGAAAAAAGGACGAAAAACCCAAAGATTAATAGGGTTGGACTAGGAATTATATTTGTCTATACCAACAAATTATTTTCCCCAACTATCACTATTTGAGGGTTTCATGATTAATGAGGCCAAATACCAATCCCTCATCACTGGCTTAAAACTACCCCTACTGTTGTAGATAACATACCTGAATAACAAAGGGTATTCATAACTTTTGATAAATAAAATCAATGGTGAATATTACATCAAAAAAAGAAGAAATGTCCCCATTCACCGACTACATTAGGGGTCTAATAGTGGAGTTTCATTTTTATCTCATGTTTCATCATGTTCCCAGACCAGGGAATGATCTCACCGATGCATTGGATAATACAACCACATTTTTGTTGACCTTGATACGAAGGAAGATATATTCTATATAATGCACCAAATAATGGTCTCATTGATCATAATATATGATATGATTGAAATAAATCATTTAAATACTTCCATAGATCTTGATGAACCAGTATCCACCCCTGTATGGATGGATCCCATAATAGGTTATCTCTAAAATGGTGCACTCCGGGCCGGCCAAGATGGATGGGAACATATTCGAAGTTGTGTAGGGATATTTATCATATAGGATGGACCAAATAAACAAAAATCCATCTATAGGTAATGATTTGGTGTAATTATACTCATATGCATTATAGGAAGAGAGATTCCCACCATCATGGAAGAATTCCATGTAGTCTCATATGACGCTCATCAGTCTTTGAATAGGCTCTCCAAACAAATTAAGAGGCTGAGAAAGTACTAGAAAACCCTGATACAAGACTGTGTGGAGTTAACTAGGAAATATAATGCATGCTATAGAGACCCAAGAATGACGTACATGGACATTAAATTACTTTTTCAGAATAATTAATACATAACAAAAATAGACACCCATGGACTGTAATAGTTTAGTGTCTTTGGAAACACGGAACATAATCTTCTAATCATGGAGAAAGATCTTCAACATCTCCCATAAAGATCTTCTCCTTTTTGTTTTCTTACCTAAAAACATTCTTTATATACTAAGGAAAATACAACATATAAAGGGTGAGCTCAAATTCTCGGTAAGGGTAAACATGGAGAACATAAGACAATCCATAAACATTTGTACATAAAAACATGAACATAAAATTTAAACATAAAAATAATGAGAAATGACATAAAACATTGCAGTACATAAGGCATAGATCATAATGGAAAATCAATAATGATAAAATTTCATGGGAATAAAACATGTAATTTTGGAAAACCATTAATCACATGTTAGAATTTCCATAGTAGCCAAGGCATTGCTGCTAATACCATCATAGTGGACAAATTTCATTACTGTACTGGGTTTACTTGCCGTTCCAGCCCTATATTACTAAACCAGATTTACTTTCCATTCCAACCATGTCTATCTCTTGAGATATAAATCTCTACCCAATGTATTTAATGGAGATATAGGTCCCACCCATCTCATAATGAAATCATTCTTACGTGCGCCACAAAATAAACATAAATCATTCATCATAACCCAAAGAGTGGAATGGGTTTCATAAAAATCATCCCATCATAACATAATCCATACAAAACAAATAGATATCATTTCATCATAAGAAAAATAAAACCATGAGAATAATAGGTACATTATAGTTGAAACATAATCATACTAAATAATTTCATCTTAAATGGAAAGTAGTTTTGATAAAATACATGAAATGAATTCTTGAGGAAAATATCCTTTCTTCTTCAAAATCATTTTCTTTTCACAAAATGCCATGTAATTTAAAAAAATCATTTTATTGAAAATAATCATGAAATAATTTAGAGGAATATTCATGAAAATAAGGCATTATGAAACTGTAAAAATCCGTTTATGCCGTATAAGTTAAAAAACATTATCCTCGTACTTTTGCTGGAAAAGTCAAAAGGTACCTTGTATGTTATAAAAAGGAAAGATTATTTCCATACCATGTGGTAAAAGTCAAAAAAGGGTAGAAATGAATTTAAACATACATGGAATAATTGTAAAAAATTTATGTATTTTTTTTGAGAAAACATGGACATGGATGATAAACATAAGCGTAGTAAATACTTACGAATAAACAATCTCAGATAAGAATGAGGTTGGAATAATTATCCCTTACCTTATGTCCAATTTCTTCCATTTGTGTCCGAGACTCCTGTATAGTGTGTTTAAACATATTATTAACTTGTAACAGAACCATAATAATCTTTATGATATCATAAATTGAATTATTTGAATTTAAGTTTCGGTCAAGTGTCAATTCCATGTTAAAGTAACGTTTTGGGTAAAATCATTTCATTTATCGTAAATTTTTTGACTTCTAATTATTCATATGATTACATAGATCATGATTAATTATTTCCAGAATGTAAAACATGATTTATATATTATATATATTCATCATATAAATATATATTATAGATCGATAAATGGAATGAAATACACTGTTCATGGAGACGGTAGGTCATACGTATGCATGAACGCTATTTCCATTTCCTTATTAAATTGAATGGAAGTAAATGACACACATATATATATATATATACACATAAATACAATAGCATTATTATGTAATATATTTCATTATTACTTGTTATATGTACTTTATAATCATTTTTTAACGGTTAACATGGAGAATGAATCTCATCGCATCGTGGAAACGGTAGTCCGTGCGTACGTACGAATGATGATATCATTACCATAATTATTGAATGGAATTTAAGTGGATGATATAATATCTCATAATTAGAATCATGTTATAATAATCATATATAGTTATTATTTCCACCATTATATCCATCCAAGTAAGGTGGTGGTGGAAAAATAGATTACACCACAACGTGGAGACGGTATGTCGTACGCACGGACGCACGGTGATTTCGTTTTTTATAGGATGTATAGAAGGTGAAATAGGGTTGTTTCATATTTATGATAACATATAATTATATTATTTATACAGATTTTATTACTTTATAATGAAACAACTAAAGAATAGGAAGTAGAAGAATAAAGAAACCTGAAAGAATCGGTATAAGAGATTACCTCTTTAAACCTCCACTTAGGGCACTAAAGTTGGTATTTGAAGAAAATCAGGACATTTAGTATGTTTATAGGGAAGTGTAGAAGATAAATGGATAGGGTTTTTCTGACCATGAAGGCTCAAAATGTTGTGAATAGGAGAGGGAGGAGGTTCCCTTTTATAAGAGAGGAGAGATGCACTTTTAGAAACCTATAAAATATTAATTTTTAATAAACCCAAACCCCCCTTAAAAACATAAAAAATTACTCAAATTCGAAGATGAGATGACATAGGGTTTTAATCTCATCATCCAATAAAATTTATACATGTTGGGAATTTATTTTAAACCTTATCAATTTTATTTATCCTAATTTAATATATTTAATTTTTTTTGTAGTAATAATATTATAAATTTTAAATTGTTATAAATAATTACTTATGTGTTGTGAATTTTCCATAATTGCATACTTTATGAAATTTTAGACCACAGAAATTTCAATATAGAATTGTTAAATATTTTTGTGATTGTTAAACAATTTAACAATATGTTATTTTTATAAAATGACAGTACTTTAAATTTTGACACTATTCATTTATTTTAATTTAAATAAAATCCACACAGAGGATATATTCAAAAAAAATATTTAATAGATTAATAACATGTCATATTTATCTATAAAATTAGTTTATCACATTAAATAGTTCATATAATATTTATTTTAATATTTTTAAAACCAATTATTTGATATTTCAATCAATAAAATAATTTCTACATCACTATTGTGTCACCATTAATGATAATTATTTTATCCCTAAAAATTAAAAACGAATTCAAATGATGTAGATAAAATTATTATATTTCTTTTGACTATTTATGTTCTAAGTTTTATGAAGTTTATCACTAAATTAAAATTATTACACTTATAAGATATAAGAGAGTGACATGTTGTCACTTTATTTGGTTTTAATAATAATTACATACTTTTCATAGTCAGAAGTTAATGAAATGAATCTATTCTGACCCTTAGGTGGTATTGGTCAACCTTTATTTATCCAATATAATTTTTAAAGGTGTTAGGGTAATTTTATAATCTTATTTTTACCCATAATTACCCGATTTACCTTTAACTATAGTAGATAAAATTTTCCGTACTTACTATTCATAAGGTCTAAAAAAAGTAGCCTATTAAAATAATTTAGACCTACTAATTCAAAATATGGTATCCATTTTTCCAAATTAAAAACATAGAATTTTCAGTATTTAATTTAAAATTAATCCCACTGTTGAGAAAATGAGTTTTAAAAGTTAAAACACTGCAAAAGATTGAAATGTTTTTATCTATGAATTCAATGTAAAATTAATGATAATGACATAAATTATATTAAATGATAAAAATATATTCTATTTATACTTTTAAATAATTTAATATTATAATTTAACCATATAAATTATCTTGATGAAAAAATGTGTTTTTAATTAAAATTTAGCGTAGTTTTACTATTCATCCAATTATGAAAGTTAACAGAAAAATAATAAAAAATTATCCAAAGTAACTTTTTATATAATTATTGCAATTAATAAGTTTATTTTGTCAAATTGAAGTCATAAATGTGTCAAAAACTAGATTTAATGTGGGTGCACCATCAAAAGGCAGCAAAACTGTATTTTTTTAAAAATACTTATTTTACCCGAAAAATTTATTTTGTTCTCATAACATGTTCTAGATAATGTGTATGATGAATGATAATGTTATAAAATTCAAAAATTGGTTAATACTATTCATAATTTCTAGTTCATAATAACATTATAACAATATATTGTTGTTTAGTGAAACTCGGTATTGCATACAACACATGCTATTTAGGAAGGTCGCTCTTGCGTGCAACACAAGCCAAGAATAGTGTTTGCATATACAAAAAGCTAATATGGTGTTGCGTATATCCAATCTAATCTTGGTGTACCATACAACACAAGACATCAATGAAATTAAAAATAATATTTGTCATAAATCTCGGGGTGTTACACATGCCATATCCATGAAAACTTCATTCATTAACCACTGAAATTTCTATATAAAACTAAATATTCCACTATGTTTGTTGTTTTGGGAATGGATGTCATGAGGCCATATTCCCCATCCATAGAAAAGTAGTTCAAGTATATCCTTATGGGTACCATCTTTTTTTCCAAATGTGATAAGTTAATAACCATCATAGAAGTCGGGATGAAGAATATCATTAACATTGTAAAGTCTCATATCATCAACAAGTTTTTATTTCTCACAGAATATTGATGGACAAAGACACCATATTCTATTCAATTGAGGTGAGGAAACTATACCAGGAGTACAATATCGAGTCTAATCATTCATTTCACTCTTTTTCATTGTTAAATGGATTGATAGAGGCCTTTAACAAGACTCTATAAAATATAATATAGAAGATGGTGAATAAGGATAAGAAATTTTGGCCTAACAAGCTCCTCCATGCTTTATGGGAATACCGTACCACCATGCATACTATTACATAAGCAATTCCATACTCATTGGTGTTTGTGAATAAATTAGTGTTACCAAAATAAGTATAGCTTCCATCACTCTGAATATCCATTTTTAGATATCTCTCAGATGCTTAGGAGTTGCAAAATGGCTGGATGAGTTCAACCAACTTGAAGAAAATAGGTTGTGTACAATTCGCAACCTTGAATTCAATAAGAATTGGATCACATGAGCCTTCAATAAAAAGGTTCAACTGCATTCATTCCTCCTAGGAGAGCTGGAATTGTCTCTCAAACCCCCAATTATACCTGGGAAGAAGCCTCCAAATCTTGAACCCAAATGGGATGGGTCTTACGTCATATATAAGGACTATCAAAATTGATCCTACTCATTGGCCAAAATGGATGGGGAGCATGTCACAGCCCCATCAATGAGATATTTCTCAAGAAATACTATTCATATATTTGATAAAGCATCTCTCATCCCAGTAGAAAGTTGATAAACAATGAAATACCTCAAGTCCATGAAGAAAGTATTTAAACTGCAGGGTACCCCATGGTTTGACCACATGATGATAAACCGTTTGGAGTTGTCTTGATAGTAAGATGATAAACTATGAAGCACCTCAAGTCATGGATGCAAGATGTTAAACTACATGGTACTCCATGTTCTAATCTCATGATGATGAACTATACATATTCATCACATCAATAATATGATAAAATTTCCATTACTAGATGTTTAGAAAGCTAGGTGTTAAATTGCATGATATCCCATGTGCTGACCATATGAAAATAATCTCTATGGAGTCATCATGGTTGAAATGCATTAAACTGCACCTCATCTCAAGTCCTGGTAGAAAAATTTTAAACTACACAATGAACTTCTACCTTACCACATGATATTAAACTACACTGAAAATGTCCTTACCCCATGACATAAAACTACATGGATCCATGACATCCATCATTTTTCACAGGGTGATCCTCATACTTACCGTAAGAAGTAAAATTGGTGACTAATGTCTATTACACATGACAATAAACTTCAGGGGATTTCTAAAACAATTTATGTCTTGTTTCACATTTTTAATGAGATGTGTAGGGATGCCCTAATCCTATATCATGGTCTAGCCCCAACATGATACGAATGCCCCTATCACATCCTTAATTGACTCTTCATGGTAATAGGAACACTTTCCATTACATGTTTGTCACACTGAGCACATATTATGCGAGATTAGGAATTTTTTTAATGCATTACATACACAAATGAGGCATATAAGCTCAAGAAAAGCTTCTCATGCCCCTGAATGAAAGTCCATGAAAGGAATACCATGATTCCATGATTCCTGACATTAAAACTGCAAGGTTGATATACCTTTCATGACATAAAATTATACATTCCGATAGACCTCACTATAGAGGACCACTATTGTTGGTATTGGTCCCCTAATACAACTCTATTCCATAAATATGTGTGAATTTATTCCTAACAACACATGATATATAGTGATGCATGTGTCGTTGATTATGGGTCTTGTAACAAAAAATATCCAAATGCACCCTTTATGTGTATAGGCTAGAGAATAAAAGGAAGGTACAACCTCAATAACTATGCATGATTCCTATTACCATAGTATATGTAGTGAAACCAAATATTCCATCCTTGTGTCTAGCCATAATACCCATTTTCATGTCATGGTGACAATGTATTTACCGCATGATGTTAAGATTCACAGTTCCCCAAGAACAACATGTGGATTGATTCCCATCATCACAAGATACATTGTGATAGATGGATATCCAATAGTGGGCCTAGTAACAAAAATAAACGGAATATTTTCCCACCTATGAGTATGGGAGAGACATAATAGTAGGTTTTCCCATTCAAGAACTATGTGTGTCTTGATTCCTGTAATCATAGGATATGTAGTGACACTCGGATCACCGATCCCAAGCCCAGCTACAACAAATGATAGAACAAAGCACCCCAAACACACAAGGTATGAGTCATGTAATATCATTTAACCTACATATTATCTAAATCTACATACGACATGCTTATGCATATAATATATGATGAAAATTTTTTCACTTTGGTTTACACATCATTACTGCATGATGTTAAACTGTATTGAAAATGTACTGGTTGCATGACCTTAAAACTGTACAACTACAATATCATTACCACATGATGTTAAACTAAAAGGAGACAAGTAAATCATTACCACATGGAATTAAACTAAAAAGAAAATGTCCTTACTTCATGATATTAAATATGAATGGACGAAATTAAATCCCTTTTACATGATATTAAATTGTGAAGTTCATCACTCAATATTAGTCCTTATCAAAGGACCACAAGAACCTTATCCAAATCAAACATGGTATATGATGCTTTCAACATCTATTAAAATAACCATGATTCATATACCACACATCACATCTTGAGAACCTTGAGATTCATAAAACCATTAATGGCCCTTGGAAACAAATAGAGATCTCTCTAATTGACCATAATAATGATTTATAAGAGATGAGGCCTAACAATCAAAGATATCTGGGATTTATAAGGAGTTATTTATAATACTTGTGATCCTAACATCATTGTGGTAGTACCCAACAACTATGGGTGTTCTGGTCCATCCCTGACATTATATTCCCATATCATTACTCATGACCTGAGAACCTTGAGCTATGATTTACAACATTTTAACATTTCACTTATAAGGAAGTTGGGGAACTCCTGGAACATGGTATCCTAATAAGCTCTTGTGAAACATACCCTATATTAAGTCCATGTGAGTTATGAACTTAAACTACCTACAATTTGGAAAATATATACCAACTAAAACTTGATATTAGAATGGTCCAAATAAAAATATCATAAACTATTAGTGAAAGAGACACAAAACTTATTAGGTTGAAAACCCATAAAGGGAGGCATGCACAAAAGAAAAGTATTCTCTCTATAAACACTTCATCTTCGTAATTTAGTAAACAATTATGGCACAAATAAGTATGGAATAAATCTCCTAGGCCATACTATATAACCCTATTAAAAGCCAATCTATGCTTGTTGGATCCCCTAGTCTACAAAAAATTTAGAGTAATGGGTTTTCACCTCTCCTCACCATGAGAGAATTATCTATATATGGTGAAAAAACTTTTGGGGTGTTCAAAACCTTCTTGAATATTACACGTTTAAAAAACCAAATTTACAAAATCAATGTCTAAACTAACACAACCATCCTATAAATCACTAGTAAGAGGAACCCTCTCTTCTGAATGGACCATCAAGTCCCAAGAAGGACCTCCTTAAATATAGAAGTTATTGACATGAATTTGTAGAAAAGTAGAGCCATGTACCATCACTGAGGGTTTCCATGTACCCACCAGTTCCCACTAAACGTTAGCTTTGACATTCCTAGACCATGATTTAAAATTTCTGAAATGAGACTATTCCATATGATTTGTCATCCATGATATTTTGTCACAATGTTTTGTACTCTTTTTTAAAGAAGGAATGAAACACTCCATTCCCAAACAATTTAATGGACCGATCCTCGTGATTCAAAACAAATAGTAATAGGGCTTGAGTTTGTAAAATAAAAAGATAAATTTCCCTATGGTGCTTGAACCACTCTAGAATAGATTTCCCTTCATACCCAACTTCATTTTTCAGATGCTTGAGTCTTCAAAAACATTCTATGGCCCATGGGAATGATCAGGGATACATTTATACCATTATATAGACACAAAAATGACTTAGTCCTACCAAATATAGGAATACACTACTTATAATAATGTTACTACAATCCTCTTGAGCCCTAGTGACCCCAAATAAGAACTTAAAACTATAGGGTGCCTTGGTTCATCCTTGGTATGTATTCCCCATTTAATTATTCATCGATTCAAGATCCTTGGCACATAATTTACAACAACCATATTGCAACTATCTAGGTGGTCCTATATTCCCTAATATATCTCCCTCAACCAATATTACCCCCATAAATCTTTCATGACCCATGGAAAAGAGTATTGAAACCACTATATGACATTGATATCAATAAATAAGGTATTTGAACTACCAACCAGAGGCATCTCCTCTATGTAGGAAAGGATCTTTGATCCATGTGAGCCTCGACAACACCATCACTAAACCCAACATATTAGTATGTTTGGGGTCATTTGTGTCATGTATTCACCATATCCCATGATCATCAATGAATTACTGGAAGTAATACTTTAATCAACATGGAATCCAAAGGGATGAGACAAAATAACCAAAACTATAGTGATAGAAGGTCCCAGTTAAATGACTCTAAACTAGAACAATATAATGTTTGATCCAAAATACCCTAAAATATAATGATAGAAGGTATAAGATAAAATAACTTTAACTAAAACACAACATTGTTTTAGTATTCAATAATTAAAAGGGTTATAATTCCCACCATACGACCCTAAAAAAATCATGTTATGGTCACCAAGCCTATTAGATTCTACAAAAGAAAGGGAACACAACCTATGGGGCATATATCCTTCCAAATATTCCATTTTTTGATAAAATTTATCTCAATATAGATGTAATAGATATATAAATGAAGAATATAATATCAGTGGGAATTCAAGAGAATTTCTTGGTAAAAATATATTAGAATTTCACCATTTAAATATATGAATTTTGGTTTACTTGATGTTATGCAAATTATGGGTATCATTTTTGATTCATAAAATATAAGATCAGCGAAGTGTCATGCACAACATTAATGAAATAAAACATGAAAATAACATATAAATTTCATAATATTTATTCCTTGATATCATAAAATAGGTTTAATCATAGCATATCAGATCCTATCTCATAAATATGCAAGCCAAAAAAATTGAAAAAATAAACATCCATCACAAAATGTTCTCAGAGGAGTCCTTGAGTTCTAAAAGCCTTTATTATATAGAGGTAGTGGAATGAATTAGTTTATAAAAACATTTAGTTTAGACTTTTGTATCCTTCTGGAACTCCTCTATTATAGAGAAGTCAATAATCCAAGATTTCTCTACTATGTTAAGGAGTCTGTACTTCTCAAATCTGCCCTTCCCTAATATCTGATGTTCATGTTGAAATTGGGATTTTTCTACAAGAATATAGATTACTTCATTCCAAATACATTTGATTTAAAAATTCCTAACATTGAATACATCCTTTGAGTAGCTTCCTTCATCTCACATAGGGAATCTTCCTTTATGGCCTTATCCTAGTTTTGCTTCACCAAAGAGGAAGCCTCAGTAGATACCACCCTCATTTCAAGGACCCTATTTTTCCATCTTAGAGACACTACTTCCTTTACCTAGTCATGAAGGAAAAAATATTCAAAACCCCCATAACCAAGGGTGGTAACCATAAACAGAAGATGACACACTCGGTCCTTTAATTTGTCTAAAGGGGTATCTGGAACTAAAGTATATATCTCCCACCATATTTTTCACCACATAAACTAATAAAGTGATAAGACCCAGGACCTTGAACTAGGTTCTTCCTTGGGACAAGAGTATAGTCTAGAACTAGTTATCCAAGAGAAATAGTCATTCTCATAGTCTTTGATGATGATGGAATAGAGTCAACTTCTCTATCAATTTATCCAGTCCAAGAAACCCCCAATGGAGTATGGACTACATACTTTGATCATCAGGGTGAAGAAACTACAACACAGGGAAGAAGGGTTTATTATTAATAGGATAAGTAATATGTTATTACTAGGTAATTTAAGGATATGATTGATGTTAGTAAGATAACATTCATGGTGATGTCATTGGTGGAATCCAAAACCCCAAACCCATACTCGGCTTAAGAGGAGACACCTTCCTATAATGAGTGGCTTCGTTTCACTTCTGGTTCTTTTCTCAAAGATGTTTCTCACTCAACATATTTTAGGACTATAAGGGAAAAAATATTATATCAGGATACATGACACAAATAAACAACATGTCCATCCTTTAAGAATTATTCAATTCTCCAAAACTCACATTCATCAAGGACAATGTGGAGGAATAATTGAAACCCATGTGAGTATCCTCCAATATTTCATCCACCCTCACCGGATAACGTGGTGTGATCATTAGAACATATGCAATAGGAAACAATCATTATTGGGTCGGAACCTTAGTTTTCTCTTCTTCTTGATGGGATGATCCTGAAAATGAAGGTTCTTCTCAATTAACCAAACACATGCATGCATCATCCGAGGTGGTTACATGCTCTTCCAATTGATCTAAGTGGGAACCTCATTTTTTTGAAAAATTAGAATTTATTTCTAGAATAATTCAAAAATATATAAAAATTAAACACCATACTTACTTGAGGATTCCACAAGAGAAGACCATGAAAATATAGAGTGATTCTTATTCCTATTTCATTCTATGAATGGCTCTTCAGAAGCCTATGAAGCAAAATTTGTTTCTCCAGAAGTAGTAATCACTTACCTTATATGGGAATGTTGACCTAGGGACCCCACATCATCAATACCCTAGCCACATTAAAATTCATCTCCCAAAGATGTACCATGGATAGAATAATCAAAGGACGATATAACTAGATGATCATTTGTAGTTTCCCACTGTATACAAAAACACAAAGTGAATTAGTATGGTTGCAATGCAGGCATGGAACATTAATCAGAGTGATAACTTCATCCTTACTTCTTCTTTAACAATGGAATGACCCTGTAAATCCATAGAAATTTGTAGCATACCTCAAAAAACCATTTGGTTGACCAATGGGGAATAAAATATCTAACCATTACATTTCCCAAAGCTACATGAAGGTCTCATAAAAAGTTCAATACCTCTTAAGAATCATCTATGAAAGTGATACCTAAAGGGGTGGTAACATGGGGGAAACCATCCAAGTGTAAATCTAATCAGCACGTTATACCCCAATTCTCGGCCTCTAAGTTCTGCATATTCCTTGTCGTCGACTATGGAGATGTGGTAGAAAATGATAACTCTGACATTGCATCACCCTATGGTACTACACTCACTATATCCTTATCGATTGGTTCTCCTAATAGCGATGGAAAAAACCCTTTTTCCTTGAGAGGTAACTCCAGGGTTTTTTCCTCTATAATCCAATCAAGTTCCTGGACTATGATTATGCTCAACCACTTTGGTGGTCTCACATATCTATTTGGATAATTTCCCATTAGGATATGAGTATATCCAATTGTCAATATAATATTTAGATAAACCAATTATTGCATCATATATAGGAAATTTTATATTATAAGGAGTATCCTATTTGGTAAACAACTTCCAAAATTGAAAAGCTATCATTGGATGCTCCTTAGATCAAATATAAAAAGAGTAATGACATCTTGGATAGACACCTAAATACTAAATAATTGACCATCATGGTTAATACCATTTGTAGATATCGTCCCCATTGATACTGGTGGAATGAAATCCCTCATAAAGTGATGTCATATAAGTACATGCCTCAAGACTGGCCTCACAAGTATCGAAAATATCACCCATTAGCACTAGCCCATAGGGTCTAAAAGATAAATGTTCATACTTGAGTTCATAATACCTAAAAGTCCGATATTTTGTGAATGGGTCTTACCCCATTGATACATTGTGTGTATGGTATGAAGTGGACGATAGGGATACACTAGATGTTTAGATACTCATTGCCTCTTAGACGAGCTCTTATCCAATCCCCTAATACTTGGAAGGGTCCCATGATCATGTAAGCGGATTTTCCTTGAAAATAGTGTGTAGAAGTCAATAAATTTTTTCTAGGATAAGGACGACTATCCTTATATCCCCCCTTTCATAGAGGTCACCATCTTGAATGTAGAAACACTAACTCCACAATTTTTATTTCATGGGATTCAAATAAATGATCATGAACATGAAGATAAAAACAACTAGTTGAACAACCTATTCAACACCTATGACAACCTCCCATCCCTATTCTTTAAATATCCCTTCTTTAACCATAGGCCAGTAAGCATCCAGTGCACTATTGGAGTCCTTCATATCATAGGACTTCATTTTCTTATCCTCAGACTTGGAGAAGACATTTGCAATGAAGCATCCCACCCATGTCTTGAATGTGATATCTATAATAGAAAGTGTCTATTTATAGAGGACCTCTTCAGTGAGCCTGAGCAGTTCTTGGGTGAGAGGAGGAGTCCATGTGATATCATCCCAAGTTAACCATGGGGGAAATCTCACCATACACCTCACCCGAAATGGGTGCACCACATATCCATTCAACATCCTAGTGGTTGAATACCACCTCACCATGCATAAGGTGTAATTTCTTCATGTATAAAATCCAATCTCTAAAACATTCTTTCATGATAACCTTTTTTAAATAAGAAAACATCTGCAAGATCTAGACAACATTTTACATTCTGTTTTTCTTCATCTTCATAGAAAATTCAGAAGCAATGTATTGTACCCCAAATGACCATCCCAAGTCCATTCCATAGCGTTCACATGACTAAAATCCCTAGTTGGGAATCCACAAAAACATTCAGTTGGAGATTTATTTCATCATTATCTAATGGTACATATGAACATCTTTATCAGGTTCATGACTTGTCCTACTAAATTATGTGGGCTTGTACATCAGTATATGAATTCCTTTACAGTCTCCCTCAAAAAACAAGTATCACCCTAAAGGGATGTTTTCTTAAAAGGATTTGTGAGATTTATAAACCCCATTGGAAGGTTTGAATTATTACTGTGGCAAATGAATTGTAGTGTCATTGGTAAGACCAAACCCATAAAGGGTCATGAAAACTAAATGGTGATAATCCCCAAGTCTCAATACCATAATCTCTTTCAGTTTCATCTGATATGACCATTCCAAATGACGGAAGGTGGATTCCATTCTTACTACAATATTATTAACATGGTCCATCACTTCCTTTTCATCCTTCATCGAATGCATGAGAGATGTATGATGAGAACCAGAATCCATCTGAACAAAATTTAGTGGAAAATTCTGGAAATATAAAATAATGCCTTTTCAAATAAGAAACAGAAAAATTATAGAAACATCATGCACATCGTATGAATAAAAAATAAATTCATGAATCATATAAAGGATTCATGAAAAAATAGACTTTTAAAGATCTCATAGGTCATATAAACCCACAAGGAATCTTTCAACTATATGACCCCTCAGAAGTCTCATGATCATTAGACCAAGACATGTTCATGCAAGTCACATAATATTCAAAGGCTCTTAGGACCAATCCAATAGATCTTGTGAAACCCTCAGGGTGATTGAACATACCCATGATCAAAGATAAAAAAATTAAAAAAATTTAGTTTGTTATTGATTCAAGTAGGAGTACAGGAGAAAAAGGTCTTGTGATTTTGTTCTCCCAAACCGAGCTCACGGTGAAATCTCATGATGGGTTATTACGGGAAGGTCTTGTGACGATGTTACATGATGTAAGTAGGGTAATAGATCTCTGAAGAAATTAGTATCTAGTGGATGAATACTCATATTCTAACCAATTTATTATCCATCCTATGTAATTCTAAATGTTTCCTGATAGATCAAGAATAACCCAAGACATCGGTTGGTCACAATTATAAAGCCACAGATGGACATTTACATTACTTAGAACTGAGTCACTATCCCTGCATATCTCGATTCTGAGGGAGGGGGGGGGGATTTGTTGACACACACCAAATGAGAATAAAAAAATTCACAATGAAATAAATATATGAATATTAGTATTATTTTCCCTATAGAGTAAAGTAAGATAAAGGTTGACTAGATCACATAGATTGTTTAAACCCCCAGGAGGCACGAGATAACATGTCTATCAAAAGACCATCTGAACAGTCATGCATCATGTACAACCTACATAATTCCTCATAAATTCCCATTTAAAAGTCCTTATACCCTTTATAAAGTTACCCAAACAATCGATGATCGCATAGTGGTAGTCAGATAATATCCCCCAGGTTACTCGAATTGTGAACATTGGACGCCCGATGAACCTTCCAAAAATCCTTCGAAATAGGAATCAAATATCTCAAAGGTGGGAGCCTCTTTCGGTCATTAAAATATAGTGACACATCACCAATGGAAAGATTAATTTTCCTCAACAATTCTTAATAAAACTCATGAAACCTAAATACTTCATAAAATAAATAAACTAAATAACAATGGTAGAAGGTGAGAGCCTTTTGCAGTAATAAAAAATATGTGATGCACCCCTAGAGATTTTAGAGACATCGTAAGAACCCAGTGGCATTCCCTCCTTATCTCATGAATGATTGTTGTCATGTCATCCTCATTAAGAAATTTTCCTTGTAAATATCAAGGAAATATCACAGTCCCCCATTGGCTCTATATGGAAAAACAAATGGAATTTTCCATGAAATGATAGTTCATCTCCATAGAACATTTTTGTGGCCAATCAACACATCACCAAGACGTAGAGTTATTGTCTTTGACAACACTCATAAAACAACATGAGATACCCAACCTTGGTAAAATAAAAAAGTAAATAAAATAGGGAAATGATAGGATCCTCTCGTGGTCGTAGAAATATTGTGACATGCCTACGATGTCCAAAATGAGGTCCCCCAAAACCCATTTTCATTACATAATGATTTCATAATGGCCCCTTGAAAATAAATCCTTGTCTCATGAAAGGTACCATGACTAGACACATAAGATAACATGAAGGCCTTCTAGTTGGTATCCTAATTTGGTGAAAGTGCTTAGACATGACGTCCTGACAATATGAAAGTCCCTTGAAATATCCATATGATTTGGAAATAACCCCAATAATTGTCTATAATCAACTAAATGTAGAATTAAAGGGATGGTCTAATGGTCACTCAAAATCATACACCACCACCAAAATGAATTACAATGGGAACTTGTGAAATGAATGAAACTGAAGAGCTCCACAGACTCTGACATGGATTTTCAACATATACTATGCACAAAGAGGAGAATAACTGGGGTGGAAGGCTTATAAATTCCCCCACATTGGCATGATAAATGTATGTTCACATGGATGATGAATCCTTTCAACCACGTATCCACACACCCATAAATCATAGAAAATTTCTAAAAGTGGATAATATCATGACTAGGAAATTTTTATATTATGTGCGATCTGAAAAACAATTGGTGCAATCATGAAACATGCATAGTCAATTTTCATGATTAGTCATTGATCACATGATGGAATTCTGGGGGAGAACGCCAATAACATCCTTCATGTTTTTACAATTACAAGATACATAAACAATCTAACACTAAATTAGTCTAAGGTATTTTAAATAAAAGGCTAGAACAAAGACTAAAAAAGGGAGAATTATGAAACTAACAAATACACAGATCCTCATGCACTCACATGAAGCACTTGGGGTCATTTTTCAACACCCTGACATGTCACTCCCATAATGTGATAATCCTTTGGTATACTATTTTGATTATCATATGTCACCTATACATGTCATCGATAGTCACGTAGAACCATCTGGACATGCCACCCATGTCTTGTGAAACCCTCTGGGCCATCCATCCAAGCCTCACAATGTCCTCTATAACAATCACATAATTCATATGTACGCACCAATACATGCCATCTGAGTCCCTCAATATCACCTAGGCATCTAAACTCACTATGATGATTCCATGTAGGCCATCTAGCTAGATCTTGTGATGACCTCCATACATGTTATCCTGAATCAGGAATCACTACCAAGATATATCACATTGACTCTTGTGACACCCTAAAAGTGTTTCAGTCTGCTTTCATGATGACATAAAAGAATTTTGGATAGATCAAGTGATTCCATCTAAGAATGTCTGTTGGGATCATGCAGTGGATTCTAGGACAATATGAGAAAGTCATAAAATTCCCTCTAGAAAATTCATCCATAATCATGTGACAACATTCAAACATACCATCCTGATTATGTGAAGTACCTCTGACAAGTTAATTGGATCTTGTAAATTTCATTGGAAATGTCAGGTAGACACCCTATGAAATTTCATATAGACAATAAAGGCATGTCTATCAAAAAATTAATGCATGTTTGGTTGACAAGAAGGAAAGGTAAATCAAGCTTCACATGACATGATAACCATGTTTATCCTCGGCGTGTAATCCCTAGCCAGAAGGGAAACATCAGTGTGTATTCCCTGACCAATTGAACTACAATGACTATTATTTCTAATATAAATAGGATATATAGGATAAATATTTGAAGACCAAGATATATATTAACAACCAAAGAGAAATCAAAATACATATTTCTCACATTTATATGCAGTGAGATGAATTTTTTGCTATCAATTTTTTCTCACACTAATAGCAAATGACATAAGATTAGGAAGTTTCAATGGTTGTATCATTTTCATTCTGAATGTCCACCATCCAAGGTAACCTCATTTTGTAAGCCTCTATGAGTGGCATCATATGATTTCCCCAATTTAAGGTAATTTACCTTGGGGCTATTCTTAGGTGCCTGAATGAACTATGAGAACTTTGATGACTGTAATAACCAAGATATGTAGGATTCCTTCTTACGGTCCAAGTACAAATTAGAATCCACATTAGTGTATGTAACCCCATGCATCTAGAATTATAGCCATCAGGACCCTCCCAAGTACAAATTAGAATCCACATTAGTGTGTGTAACCTCGTGTATCTAGAATTCCAGCCATCAGGACCCAAGAATTACCATGGGATGACCATTATACCTCATCCATCAGTGGATTAAGAATCCAAATAAACTATAGGAACTATAATTCCAACAATAACCATCATACATAGTAAGCCTTCCTAAGGATCAAGATCAAATAGGAATCCACTTCGGTGTTAATCCCCCCATGTCTTTGACATTCCAACCATCGATACCCAATCATTCTCTTGGGATAAATATTCTACCTCATCTATCAGTAGAATGAAGAAAAAAGAACTATGATTAATCTAATTTTTATATATCCCAGAAATTAATGAAATATCCTCGAGATTCAATATTGGATACCAAAGGCTGATGTTACCAAACATATTTCCTTTCCCCATGATGTTAAACTCTATGGAATTTAATGAACATTGTAGTTTCTCATTTCTATTATCAATATGATACATAAAATGCCTAATAATGGCTTAATACCCTCCTTGAAATATTAATTACATCCATGTTTGGAATAAAATTTTGAAGATCTAGGTTATATGGCTTCAACACATTATAAGATTTCCATTTCCATGAAATGGATGTAGAAACTTGAATACATACATATAGATTCACTAATCAGAACCCCTTTTATTACATATAAATGGGGTTAACCTATGACCATTATATTTGGTTAACTATTCTCATATTTGGATTAAGAAGATATTCTAGAAATAACCTAAATCTATAAGAGATCCCCAGAGTAGGAAACAATTCCCCCAAAGGGGTACGATGATCCCAACTACCCATCCTCTTAACCAATGTGGGCCCTTAAGAGTCATTGCATCTAAAACCACAAATGACCACCTGAAATTGGATAGTAGGTATGTACCATGTTATGGATTTGGTAACCATTGGGAGATTCCATTGAGAATGAAAATGGTGATCTGACATCAATGATTGTTCAGGAAATCAAACCAATGATAATCAACCATCGGGCCATTCCAAATTCACCTCGGTCACCCCATTTTAGTTTTAAAAAATGGTAAAAATGTTGAGAACTTATTTAATAATGATATTCAATTCACAATATAAAAAGGATATATTGTCAAGTTCTCATCAAACCATTGTTTTCTCTAAAATGAGGGTTTATAGGTCATGTATTTTCTTTTAAAAATAAATCCAGAAAGAACTAAGTTGATCTGACGTATCCTGATGTGTCTATCCATTTTTACATTTTTTTTGCATCTATACCTCAGTAATTCAAGTATTAGATGCTAATAATTTATAAATTTATTCTTAGAGGGTCAAATTTCATAGCATAGTCATAGATTTTCCCTTGAATATTCCTTCTTAATTCCATTATTTATATTTATAATATAAACTCTACAAACCCTTCTTCATAGGCTGCCCAAGATAGTTGATATTATTCACCCTCTTTCATATACAAATGAAAGTCCCTCAGTAATATATTGATATATAGTTAGTATAATATAGGTAGTAGAGTTAATGAAACCATTCTATCCTTTTGAATGTTTTGATGAAATGAGTATAGGGAGGCCCAATTGTGGAGTTACTCAATACTTGACCTGAATTTTGTCTCGGTCTGAATGAAAAGTGTTAATAAACTAGAATAAGACAATGATTGGAAACTCTTCGGCTTAGTTTGTAGATTATTTCTCATCCCACATTGACCTACCTTATTATAAATACCTTTATGTTATGATTCATCCCTAGTTTTCATTCTAAACCAATTTGGAGGATTTTTATACACATAAATAAGACTAAAATCTCACTTAATCCATGATTTTCTATCAATAATTTATATACTTCCATCTTCTATATCATTCAATGAATTTTAACAATGATAAATTATTAAGGGTGAATTATTTTATCATCATACTACCTATTTGATATATTTCCATATATGTAAATCCATCACTTCTTGAGTCCAAGAAGATGGAAAAGGAAGACTCATCTCATCCCTGCTTCTTGTACAATGTTGGAACTAAGACGGACTATATATCCTGCTTATGTAGCTATGGGATATCTTCCCCTTTTCCTAGATAAGGGGAAATAAAGGATCTCTCTTAATCTATTTCCATAGAATAATTATGCTAAATGGTCAAAAAGTGTGATTGTATTTTTTAATGTCACCAGAGGCCTTCCAATTAAGGGATTTGGTGATGACACCATCTCTATGTTTATTTAATCTAATTAGATCCTAGTTTTTTCTCTCCCCAGACAATCTTGGCTTTATTTTATCCTATTAGAGATAAATAGATCCCTGAATTGAATGATTAAGTTTGATTTATATGAAATATAAGTGTCCAGGGTGGAAAATTCTTATGATAAATAAAGGGTTTGATTTATAGTTAACTGACCAGGACCTTTCCGATTAGACTGGCCAGGTCGACCTATACTGAAAAGAGGTTCGAGTTCATACCCCTAGAATATTCAAGATATTATAATAGGATGGGGGAATTTATATCATCTCTATATGTTATATTATATGATTACTGATTCATATCCAAAGGTATACTAAAATATTGAGCTAGAATATACTAAAAAAATAAGAAATTATAAATGCTATAGGAATTTAAAGAATCCAAAGAGATAGAATCCCATGAATCTGAATAGACCAAGTTCCTTTCATGTAATAATAAGAATTCATTCAGAAATATCAGATATAGAGAGACTATATAGATTGAAAATATAATTAGACAATCTATATAGACTATATGTATAGTCTACATATAGAGTCTATCTATATCTAAGAAGAAGGGGAAGGCAGATGCAAAAAAGTTTGAAATTGGTTATTGAGGTTTGGAAATAGTATGGTTCCAATGATTTTCTAATTTGAAACATCTAATTAAAATCCTTTAAAAAATTTAACAACATCAAATAGAAACTGATTGATTCACCAAGAAATTCTATGCCTGAAGTCTACAACACCATTGGTAAGGATATTAGATGGAGAAGAAATACTTTTAAAACGACTTAGATTGACCGCTAATGGGCCTAAGGATGAACCATATCCCATGGAGAAAGGGATTTAACCAGATAGTAGAGGATCACATCATAAGATTAGAATATATACATATCTTTCAGAACTAATAATGGGATATTTGTATCAGTAGGGGGAGGAGAGAGAATAGATGATCAATCTTAAATCTTCACAAAGTTATCTATGTGACCAATTCATGATTCAAATAAATAAAGGATATAATATTAGAATACCAAGTCTCAATATAAGTGAATATTGTGTATTTTTGAAAATAAGGTCTCAAAAGAGAAATGAATGCATTTTAAGGTAACAATATTGAACAATATTTGAAATAGTGGATATACCCTTGTGTCTTGATTTTAGACATTTCTACCTGATATCAGTGTACTGAGGGGAGGTAGGATTTAATTGGTGAATCTAACCATTAGTTGAATGGACTATTAGTACATTTCTATAGAGTACACCTATAGAATAAATTGAGTAGTTGGACTGGCCATTCACAAACTATCTGTGCTCATATCCTGGCATTAGTGCTAGCAGTCACATGCTCGATTGACGGGATGTTATGACGGATCAAGTTTCTTGGTAAATTGAATTACCTAGTGTTTTTATTGGCTCATTCCTAGTAGTCAAATTTGATCTAGATCTGGTACACCTATTTCTTGACATGCTACTATGATATGAGTGCAATGCACACCAATTTTGTCTGGGGACGGTGACATCAAAAAAAAAACACCCCTCCTTCGAACCTTACTGATGTATCATAATGTTTTATTTATGGTACTAGTAGTTTTTTCTATCTAGACACACGATTACACTTGTTTACACCAATATAAATTGTAGAGTCCTTATATCCAATGACTATATCATCTGGATGAAACCCTTATCTCCCATAGACCAGGTTAGAATTGTTTGAAATTTTGGATGGTCGAAGTGATAATATGTTTACTTTAGAGCTAGCGATATCTTGTTTTGATATGTTTAAAATTTTTCTAGCACAATGAATAGTTTGTTTCTCTAATCTCCAAACTGGTATATATCCTTATAGCATTATCCTCTTTTGTTATTTCCAAATCAACATACGGTCTCCAAAATTCTATTGAAATGCCTCCTTCTACTATATTCTATATATAATTTCCTCTATTTTTGCATCAAATTTGGCACATCATGGTTCTTCTTTTCTTCTATGGGTTTAGGGTGAGATCTCATTTCATACTTCATTTGCGTGTAGGTTACATGAGGGTATTTTAGTTCCTAAATTCAAACAGGATCATGCTTTATTATTTGAATGTTATTTCTATATGGTCCAACCACTTCATCACTCTATCAATCCAATTAATAATTCTACCTAGCCTACCATGCCTTCTCCACATGCCCATTCGATTTTTGTTCCTTAATTTGGTCAAATCCCAGTTAGTCCTAGAAATTTCCATCTGTGTTTCATGAACCATCATATTACCTACTAATTCATATGATTGGGATGTTTCTACACTAACGTTCCTATTGGATCTTCTATAATTGGTTCACCTTCATCATTTTGAATTGGTCTTGCCGCTTATCCCATCCGCTATAGTGACACCTCCTAAGTTGTTATTCCAATTCATAACATGTTTCACCTCATATTTGATCTTCTAGTGGGATATATAAATATATGGATTCTATTTCTAAACAATTAGTATGGATATTAATAAAATGAGGTTCATCCTGGATGACACTGTTAATGATGGATGGTTGGGTGGTGCACTTCCCAAAATTCATAAGCACCAATACACAAACTCATCACTATTCAATGCTTACCCATTTATATGCCTACATTTCCCCACTACTCTACCTTAGGAAATGAATTCCCAAAAAAGGAGATATATTGGAGTGGTAAATATCATGGTCTTTTTCACTACCATTACATAAGAGGCAATTCATATGACAGTGTCCGTGATTCACCCTTCCCAGTAATAGTTTTCATAGAGAGATAGCATTTCAATGGTATTTTTTGTTTGGTTTTTTGGTTGATAATTGGTAGTGTGGGTACACTCAAAATAAAAAATAGGTATATATACTTTAATATCTATTCATGGTTATTGAGAGATAGTCATGGTATGAATTTGGAGGATTCCTTTTTCTAGTATGATGGGGCTACATTTGGAAAACCATGAACTATACTTGATGAAATGATTTGAAATGTGGTTTTGTTTTATCTCTATAGGACCTCTTCTAGGATCAAAAGTTGGAATGACTTCTTTAAGGGCATATGAATAATGCACTCCAATCCTATCATGTTGGTTGAACACTAGTGATCGCACTAGTAGAACAACGATCACCCCTTATCTCCCATTATCCATCAATTCCAGGGTTGTGTTGGAGTAGATGGATGTATGGTGGGGGATCATCGGCTAGTGGTATTTGAGGTGAAAAGATAGATCACACAACCTAGATATCTTATAAGGGTATAGGATAGTGTAAAATAGAAATTGATGGACCTTTTGAGCCAAGATTACCCCTTTTAGACTATATAAGAAAGGAGGTTCAACGGTGAGGAATGAAATTCCAATACACTCTTGGATTCCAATGCAATATCGAAATTGAAAACTCAATCCTAAATAGTAGTTAAATTCATAGATTGTTTTACATGTTTCATCCATGACCATTTCATTCTAAAACTATGTCTCAATCACTTCCCCCACATCTATCCATCACACTATGGTGGTGGAAAACCATGAAGTAGTCCACCATTGGCTCGATGTGTTTCAGTTGGACCCCCTAGTATACACTTCCAATGAGGTGTAATTGAAGGAGACCATTCAAATCATGGTACAATGATATCCAACCAATACCCATTAAATAACAGAATACATAGGTATGGGTTATAGTGGGCCTAGCTGTGTGTAATACAATTCCTGTTCTCACCACCGCCCCATAGGATCAGAGGGTTTGTACTCTGGTTCCACCAGATGAAACAACATCTTAGAGGTTTGAAAGCCTGTAAAAGTGGGAGGAATCCAATTAAAAATACTATATTATATATATATATATATATATATTAAGATATAAGTTCATGTTATTTCTATAATAATCCATTTGGAAGTCACTAGTTAGATGTTCCATGGATGCGGGAAAGGGGAAGGTGGTAGTTAGTTGTCTTCAAAAGTGGTACAACATGTGGTTGGATGAATTTAATGGATTGATGTTAGATCACTAGTTCAATTATAGTAGGTTCCTACCATCCCATACCATTAAATTAAATTCTAGGTTCTCTTACAGTTTTATAGGTGGGACACCTGGGGGCAGTTCCATATAATAAGAAGTGAGGAATGAGGACATTAAACTCTATGGGTACTCTATAAAAACACTAGCTTGGGACCAGGGTTCTTGAGCGTTGGGGAGGAATCATGCTCATCAACTTCCTACCAGACGATGGGACTGTGCAATTTTGAATATCAATTCAACTACATAGGAACATAAAAAAACCTTTTCTGAGAACCTATAATCTTAGAAACATTACAAAAGATGGATAGACCATGGGGTTTATCATTAGAAATTCTATTGATTCAATTCATATGGGTGAGAAAGGGGTGTTAGTTTTCATGAGGGGGTGATGGACATATTGAAGAAAACTGGGGGTATCAAGAGTGAGGTATTCTTTCAAAGATGGATTTATGATTGGATAATGGATTGGGGATCTCTATAATGGATTGGTCATCCTATGGGATGACACAGGTAATAGATTTCATGGGCAGTCTATCCAGCGGCAGTTCATCTAATTACATGAATCACTATCTTGAAGGTGCAATAGGAATGGAAAAAAGGATACTGAGCACCATTGTCTAGTGCAATAGACCGACAAGTTTAGTTCGGTATATTGGATGGTTCAAGTTTCACAGGTGCATATATTCAACCATCCACTATACTCACTTGGTTGCATCACCCAATTGGGAAGTGCGACGGACACTGTTTCCTTCTCATTGGGTGCACATAAAACACTAGGATGAATTGTGGGACCATGCTTGCCTCATTAATGCTATACTCACTCCCAAACACCTGACACAATTCCTTGGACCAATCTATGCCTCTAGGTCTCTCTAGTTTCCACCACTCATATAGAATTATCTCCACTGGCTACATGGGTATGGATGGTTCTTGGATTTCCTTCACTGGTCGGGACATTAGAGGTAATGGGGGCCTTCTCCACTATAGGTCATTAGTTGGTGTCATTCTACTAGTGGGGTATGGGTGGTGGTATCTTTCATGGACACTTGAAAATGGTTCATTGGATGGAATACCAGTGGATGGTTCAATATAAGACAAAAAAAACTAGTTTCATTAGCTCATCCTAAAGACAAAATGAGGAATGTGACATGCACTTATGGTGTGGGTGAGTAAGCTCAGGGTGAAACATCCAACCACCACATCATCCAACTATAGTCCATGGGGGTAGAATTAAATAATAGGTATTGGTGACTGTTTCCGACGCTTTCACTGGGGTGCTCACGTCCGTCCGCTTGGGCGCGACAGGCACAGATGTTTTGTTTCCCCGCATTACCACTTTCCAAAGGCGGGTGGAATCCGTTCCTTATTTAGGGACGTCTGCTCCTTGATCAAAACCGAGATGATGGGATGTCGGTTCTTCCTTCCATGGATTCCTCCTCGAAACTCATCACCTAGTCTGGGTCTCCCTTATAGATTTAACACATTGTTCGTGAAACTCTTCATAGTGTCATGTTTCCATGTACTCCAGTTAATTACGCTGCTTCCGTCAGGACATTCCAAGGGGTCCGGCCAGGGTAGCAACCTTCGGTTGGGGAAGTAGTCACGTTGAGACATCACTGGGGTGTTTGGACGCTGAGGAATTGATGTGTCTACCTTTTGTCTCTTATTATAGGGCTTATCGAGGACGCAGAAGCCTGAGGCATCCCACATCAAGCACGGGGAATCATACGCCATAAGCATGTATCTAAGGTTTTCCTTAGCTTCCCATGTTTAACACAGGGTATGCCACAATTTAAACATCCAACGGAGATGGATTGGGCTGATCATAACACTAGCTGGAGTGGATCAGGTTGAAGAACCCCCTTGAGGGATCACCGATATTGGGGCCAGCACGTGGACAGCTTCCTGAATAATTTGGGGTGAAATGAGGTGGCATTATCTCACCAGGATGTGGCGGACCAGATAAGAATCGGGATGGGTGATGGAAAATTGAATGGAGTGGAGTAGGAATGAGATGGGACCATCATGGAGATGGCAGTAGAGATGGGCTTGAGCCTCGAAGAGACCTCATACATATTCTTGTGGTAGGGAATCAAAGTCCACATAGTTCGATTGGTGAGAACTGACGTGAATGATGAGGTCGGAGCGACCAATGGGTGGTGGGATTGAACATCATGAAGGCTTCCTATGTACCATGCCTTGACATGGATCAAAGACCCCGTAGTTCAGAATAGGGCGTCGGTGGACCGACGTGAAAGAGGACCTTGGTCCAGATGAATGGTGGGGTCACAATGGCTTACCGCTGGATTGGGATGCAGTTTAATGTCATGTGGGACAACGGTGTGTCAGAGAACTGACATAAAGGGGGACCTTGTTCCATTGGGTGTTGGGCTTAAACCTCAGGGAGGATTCCTACATACCATGCCTTAACATGGATAAAAGACTCTGTAGTTCAGAAAGGTGTCGTCAACGAACCGATGTGAAGGTGGACCAGGGGTCCAATGGGTGATGGGATTGAACCTCGTGAGGCTTCCTATGTACCATGCCTTGACAAGGATAAAGTCTACATAGTTCTGATTGGACACTGGTGAAATGACCTGAAAATGGACCTTGGTCTACTAGGTGTTGGGATTGAACCTTAGTGAGGATTCCTACATACCATGCCTTGACAAAGATCAAAGTCCTCATAGTTTGGGTGTGTCACAACAGCTTACCACTGGATTAGGATGCAGTTTAACATCATGAAGGACAGGGGTGAACCGACGTGAAGGGGGTCGGAATGACCGAGTGGTGGGCTTGAACCTCATAGAGGCTTCTTACATACCATTCTTTGACAGGGATCAAAGTCTACGTAGTTCAGGATGGTGTGTGTCGGAGAACTGACGTGAACAAGGACCTTGGTCTAGGTGGATGGAGGTCTTGTACCTCAGGGAGGCTCCCTACGTACCATGCCTTGACATGGATCAAAGAACCCGTAGTTCAGGTGTGCAGTTTAACATCATGTGGGATAGGGGCATTTGGGTCTTACGCTCTGAGGTGGCCCATGGTTGTTGGTGAACCGACACGAAGAGGTCGGAATGACTGTCTGATGGGCTTGAACCTCATGGAGGCTTCCAAAGTACCATTCCTTAGCACGGATCAAATTCCTCATAGTTCTCTATTGGCGGGGGTTAGGTTCGGTGCTCACTATAAGCTCACGTGAGTCATGCTAGGTGTGAGAAACATGAGGTTGCATGGACCTAACGATCACGTCGCAAAGGGTGCATCCGTGGGAAGCGAAGAGGGGCTTATGTGTTAGGCAGCCCATGGTGCTGGGACTTACTCCAGGATGGAGGCCCAAGGGTGATAGAGCGCAATGGGAGAGGGATTTGGGGCTGAAGAAAGGAGGGGCCTCATTCCTTATCCCACCATCCACTGGCCTTGGTGGTGGGGAAGTACGAAGGTGCATGGGTTCTACCTTCCACAAGAGAGGATAGGGGCTTACACCAAGGAGTTTTCTCTTCCCCCATGGAAAAACTCCACTCTGAGAAGGAGAATATCATCCCATGTGAGGGGTGATCCCGTCCCCGTGGAGACGAGTGGGCGTAAAGAATGTCCGAGCCGGGGGGACCCTGCGTGCGAGGCACGAGGTCAGATCACAGCGCGACGTCATGTGTTGAGGACAAGGGTGCTTGGTAGTTTAACTTCCTATAGCTCAGATGAGGTGGGATTACTCCGCACCCTTAGGACTTACATAACCGGTATCCTTTGCTCCTGGTGGGAGGGAAGGTACCGACAATGCCTTGCAAAAGGAGGGTCGCATAGCGAACCATCGAGGGGTCCACGTTATTGTGGATATGAGAAGAAGAAATAGACTTTAGTGTGCCTATTCTAAGAAGCATTAGGCGAAGCAATGATATGGGCAGTATTTTCCATGGGACTTTGAAGTCACTTCGTGCAAACCTGGAGGGTCGCACGAAAAAAGTAATTGCCCAGCAGAGGGTTCCACATGCAGAGGCCTTGTGGAGCTCGGTTGCTCTGTGTGGTGAAGGGCACTTGCGAAGGGGTGTGCTTCGCGAAGTGTGGTGACTTAGCCTTATCATGGGGTGGAGGTTTAATTGGGAGGTTCTTCATGAAGTGGAAGGGTGTTCGCGGAGCACTGCTTTGCAGAGCATAGGCGCCTCACGAAGCAAAGTGATGCAAAGCAGTGTGCTTTGCGAAGTACAGTGACCCTTCCTTGGCATGTGGATCACGTTTATAAGAGGGGTGTTTCGCAAAGCATAAATGCTCCCCGACAACCCGGGTCCCCTTGGGTATCCCCTTCCTTGGCGAAATCCATTAAGCTTCACGAAAGGAATCCCTCTCGGAAGAGGGGATCAAAATGAGACAATGCAGAGGCACCTCACGAAGCAAAAATACCTCGCGTAGCTCATGATTCGTAGAGAAAAGGGTGCTTTGTGATTTGGGATCTAGGAAGGAGAAAGGTCGGATTGTCCATCCTCAAGGATCAGGGGAGTCCTGATATTTATAGGCAAGGGGCACCACAAAGCAGTGCTCACACGACGCAAAGGGGGATGCAATCGCTTTGTGGCGAGTCACGAACGTCAATCGGGTTCGCGGAGGGGTACCGCCTCTCTTTCTTTGCAGAGGGTTTGTGAATGTCAGGGGCATTCATAGGGCATCCCGCCTCTCCTGCTTTGTGGCGGGTTCGTGAACGTCAGGGGAATTTGCATGGCGTCTTGCCTCTATTGCTTCGCGGTGGATTTGCGAACGTCAGGGGTGTTCCCGGGGTGTCCCGCCTCTCTTGCTTCGCGGCAGCCGCGTTTCTTGGGGGGACTCCACATCATGGATTCGCGAGGTAGGCCTCTGGGATTTCATTTCATTGTTCTTTTCGTCTAATATTTTGGCGCCAACAAATGCCCCCCCCCCTCAGACTTAGAGCCGCGGAGGAATCAAGGGATGAAGTCTGAGGGAAATCGCCAAAATCACTGGCCGTTCATAGTGATCACTCGCAAAGAGGGCGTGCGAAGTGGACATGGACCTTTTGGGATGGACGCGCCATGAAGCTCCACATGGGCTAGACATGCCGCAAAGCTCCGAGGGCCACCACATATAAATAAGGGGGTCCAACCTCTTTTTTTTCCTTTACTTTCTCTGCGCCTTTGTCCTTTTACACTCTCGATTCATGAAGCTCCACGTACTTCACGTCATCTCTCTGCGAATCGGGCATCACTGCAAACCGCGAGTCTTTGACTCCACGATCGCGCCAAGTGAACATGTGTTTGCAGGCCGAGGCCAGGCTCCAAAATTCTGCTTCATGAAGGAGCTCCACGAAAAGGCTTCGTGACCCGGGATATAAAATTTCCAAAGCCTTTAAAAACAAATGGCCCATCAAGAAGCTTCCCAGGGGGTGCATGCAGACGCCGCCCAGAGGGATGAAATGGCCAACCATCTGGGCCTGGGGGAGAAAGTCTGAAGCCACTCAGACTAAAATTCTTTGACAGAACTGTTATCAGAGAGCTAAAATAACTATCTATTGTGCAAGAAGCTGACTGAGTATGGCTTCGGGCTGAGGGATGGAATCTTCATTACTGAGGCGAGTAGGGACGAACCATCTTGCTGGTTTAGAATCATGCCATGCCAGCGTCAATGGTTCAGGGTCACCGACTATCATGCGTAGGAGGACTTCACACCTTTCGTCGCCGACTGTCTATATAACCATCTGAAAAACATTGATGGGAAGCCATTGCAACTGGAGACCTCCCCTCCCATGTACAACACAATACTGAAGGCAGCCTTGAGGGATTCGAAGAAAGGGTGGTCCGATGAGTGGGACCTACGCCAGGGAAACAACTTCACCAATGAATGGGAATGGGCCTACTGGGTAGGCACCTCATGTGAGGAATTTGGAGCCGAGATGAGAAGATTGGGCTTGTATGAGGCAGCATGGGCCTCCCAATTCAACATTTATCAACTGAAACAGCTGATTCCGGAGCTATTATGCAGATGGTCATCCCGAACAAACACTTTTCCCCTGCACCATGGGGAGGTTGGCATCAGTCTGTGGGATGTCCATCAGATTTCAGGGGTCCCAATCTTAGGGGCTATGTATGATGAGTTTCTCCCCATCATGAGTGCGTGGGAGGATCTAGAGCAGATGTCATGGCTGGCACTGACATTGATGGGACTGGTCCCTAGGGAAGACAAAGAAGGGGTGAGGAATGTCCACTTCAAGAGGTGGTTCAAGTAGTTCCAAAACTTCTCAGAGAACTGAGAGTTTCCCATGAGGCCTCGAACATGCCTGAAGGGGGATCAATGGGGCAAGAATCACTCCTATTGGCAGCTGTTGGAGGACTTCCAATGGATGAACCGTGGTTTCAATGTCAGCACTGAACAATGGCCAATAGTCAGACTGGCGGCATTTATTACGGCCCTTATCTGCGGTTGGATCCTACCAGTGAAGGATACCAACATGGGGGTGCAGCCCAGATCATTTATCATGGAATCCATGCTGGCCACAGGAAGGCCGGTCAATCTAGGGATTCTGATTCTCATCAGATTATACAGGCTGCTATGACATGTTAGCAAGGGCAATAAGCTATTGAGGATATGTGGGCCCTTCCATCTCATGTATGGGTGGATCGTGGCGCACATCAGGGGGATTTATGAATATTTGAACCCTATCTCACCTCTGGGGTCAAACTTCCGTCCATCCATCCTGAATGCTGCCGGGAGATTTCAAGTCAAATTGACCATTCCCTTAGTGCTGAACTAGGTGTGGAAGGAAGATGAGTTTAATTTCCACACATTTCCATTGCCGACAAGGTTACTCACCAATGACGATCAGGGGACAGAGGAGCATCGGACCTATCTCCTGGCCTTCCGAGGTGGAGTGTTGGTGGAAAGGGTGGACCGCGAGCCTCTTTTTAAGCCGTACACCCCACACCGGTTTGCAAGGCAATTCTAGTGCCTGTGGTAGTTGACCTCATAGGTCTACCAGGATGTGCGCCACGAGGAGCATCCTTGTGTGATGAGGCAATTATTGCTCATGTTCACATAGGAAGATGGGAAAATGCGAATTGCATTGCCTCTACCTACTTTCTCCTTTGGATAGGTGAAGGAGTATGCCATAAGCTGGGAGGTGGATTATCCAAGGGAAATGCTAAAGCAGCGAACCATTTGATCTGGTGATGACGGGTCTCCCAAATCCTGAGGTCGGGGTTGGAGGGCAGCAAGGGCCTCTCATGGTGGAGGGGCTGCCGTGGCAGCAAGACCTGCACCGGCTAAAGGGGAGGCATTGGTGGTGGATCCAGTAGTGGCAGCAGATCCAATGGTCCCGGAAGATCAAATCCATCCAGAGGGACGGCCACTGAGGGGATTCTGCAGGATATCCACTCAGGCTCCAGGGAAGCTGCTGCACCATATCAACATGCCATAGAATGCTATTTTTTGAGAGGCTTGGGAAATTTGGGGACGTCAACCAGTAACACCTCAGTCCATCTGAGATGTGGGAACACCTGAACCACCTCAGAGTAGATTTACCAGGTATAGACCCTGTCTCGGCCGGTTTCGCGGTGTCTCTGGCAGAGGTGGAGCAATATCTGGATGATTTGGAGGACTACGTACATTCCAGTGGTGCCCCGCGTCCAATGAAAGACCGAGTGAGGGTACTGCTGAACCAGACGGTTCCCCCACAGCTGTCAGCCGTTGAGATGAGAGACTGTTTCCCCCAACTGAAAGAGTCAGGTGAATTCTCTTGGGGGGACATGGCCGGTGGAGGGAGCCCGTTGGAGGAAGGTGAAGTCGGTGATCAAGAATCGTATCTCAATGATTTCACAAAGGCTCTCAAGGTAATATTCCTAGTCTCTTTCTTCAGGGTCAACTATGAGGTCATTATGGGCTTCTCACCAATATTTGAACCGCACAGGAGGACATTGTGCACATACCACATTCTCGAACCTCAGTTGGTGATGATGCAGGACCCTCGGAACCCGCACCTGTGGCCACGTACAATTCTATTTCTTGTGGGGCTAGGGCACCCAAGGTGGCTCCTTCAGAATCTCGGGACCTTCTGACAATATATGGAGGGCCACGCTCTGGGGCCCCGTCAACATCAACTCTGGAGCAGTACTAGGAGTTCAATATTTGTAAGTCCTCTCCACTGAACTCATCGCCGTCACATGTTGGTCGTGCTAACCGACGTCCATACCCTTCTCTGCCACGTACAGTTATTCGAATGACATGGGCTGCTGCGGCGAGGCTAGTCGGGATTTCAGGAGGCGTCCCTCCCATGGGCATGCTAGTCATCGTGGAAATAGTTTCCCATCCCACCTGAGTTGTAGCTCCCCCTATTATTGGTGGGAACACCAGCGGTGTCATGCCTGAGATCATTGAGGTGGGGGCTGATGACAAGGATCAACCGGTCGACCCAAGTCCTGCCATGCCTGATTCGAAGCCAAATATTGCGCCTGATCCAATGCCAGATGTCACTCCTGATCCCACGCCAGATGTAGATCCCGCTGAAGATTTCCTAAGGGTGTACCCCACATACGAGCCTTCCAAACATGTGGACTGGGATAAGACGACCTATGATGAAGAAGACAGTGATATAGTCTTCTTCCGATCATGGAAGCTGATCGTGTTCTTTATCGAAAAGACCCCCAGGAATTATCGTTGTACGAAATGGATAGGCTTTGCTCGTGGCTGCATGATCTATGTGCTGGGGGAGTGGATGCCCAGTGTCCTCATTTGCTCATCTGAGATCTTATGGCGGAGAAGATCATAGAGTATAATCACGGCCTTAGCATGGGATGGCAACGGAGGTAGGTGATAAACATCAAGAAGCTCCGGGAGGCTGAAGATGAGATCCAATGGCTACGGATCCGGGCGGATGAGCACTCAACCTCTATCAATGCACAATCAGAGTAGATCTCACAATTAAAGGCCCAACTGGAATAGTTGGAAGAGCGTTTGAGGACACCTTATAAAGAAATGATCGTCATTTAGGCTGACATAGAGTGGGCCCAAAATGAGGTTGATGAATTGTGCCCCATCGCTGCTGAGGAAGAGCAAGAGCTGATCTTGCAGCAGAAACTCCTGGATGCCACAAGTTGGAGGGTGGTGGAGCTGCAATGTTCTTTTGATGGGGTCAACCCATCCATGGGGGGAATAAACCCCCGAGTGTTGTAAGGATCACGAACCCTAAAATGTACTTTCATGTTTTGATTTTTGAATACATGAGTTTCATTATCGAGGTTGGATTTAGAACAATCGACGAGCTGCTCTTCCGGTGTGCTCTGATGCACGAGTGGGGTAATGCTAGGGGCAATGGGATTAGTCCGAACATAGGGAAGTGGGAGTTGTGAATCATGATACCCAGAATTCAGAACACTGGGGAAGGCATGAAAATAAAGGATAACTGTTGACCATGGTGGAAATGCAACATCCATATCACATTAGCTCGAAATGGGGACAAAAAATGAGGGCCAACCACTGACCTTGTTCACAACACGGGGCTTAACTCAAGTATCGTCGATCAGTATTTCAGGACGTTGGACCAGGATAGTAGGTAGACTATAGGTCGAGCATCCATACTGTTAGGGGGTCCTTCCAAACATGACCAGTCTTCCGGAATGTTGGCTCAGGACAGCAGGCGGACCATAGGTTAAGAATCCATACTATTAGGGGGTTTCTCCAAACATTAAAGAGGACGTGGGTATGAATAAGGGGCATGCAAAGCATGGAATGTGGAGTGAGGGTTTGTTCAAACAAAATCCAACACTCTTGAAGTTGCACCACTGTGGTGGGAGCACACGGTACAGACGCATCGGTTTGATCATGGATCATTCCTGCTTTCAAACAGAGCCTCTCTGGAGAGGTATACATCACTTCCCAATGTCATCGTGGGGAATCCCGAACTAGTTTGGGGTACTGTTTTAGTTACATGGTCCCTCACGAGGGGTCAGGCTGTGGTTCGGAAATGGGGAGGAACAGGATCTTACGATTCCTGAGGCTGTACCCGAGGTGAAATGCCTGGGTATCCTTACGTATCCCATGAGAATGGGAATCAATCCATACGTAGTTCTTAAAATGAATTTTAACATCATACAGGATGATGAGAAGCCTGGTCGTGCTGATACACATCCTACCAAAACTACTAAGGCCATGTGAGTCGTTCTCAGTGTGGTAAACAAGAAGTAATGGTGAGAATTTCCCGACAGATGAAGGGGAATGGTAGGACGGAGGGATTCTCGGTGAATACCGGCCCAATGATGCTAACTTGTCCATGAAGCACACCTAGACATGCAAAGAGGTAGAGCCGAATATGATGGAATTCCACTTGAACACGAGGAAGCAGCAATGTGTGAATCAGGAAGCTCAAAATATGGACCCCAATGATGATGGCGTGATGATGGAGGATTACTGCTGGCCGTGGCTGAAATACAACATCCATATTGCGTTATCCTCGAATGGGGATAGAAAAATGAGGGTCGACCATTAAACATGTTCGAAACACAGGACCATGTCGCAAATGTTGTCAGAGATCCATAGGGATGTTGGCCCGAAATGATTGGAGAAGCCTTAGGCCCAACATCCATGGAGATCCCTTAAGCCTAGAATCCATGTCATCCGAGGGTCCTTTTGGACATGGAAGAGGATGAGGATCAAAATAGTGAGCTCAAAAAGCCTGGACATGGAATGAGAGGAATGTATCCATGAAGATTCCACACTTAGGTCTCTTTGTCAAAACACATCTGAATACGACAACGAGACATATTAGATAGAGGGAGTCAAGTCCCTTCCCATAGGGAGATCTTAGCTTAGGGTCATAGATTTCAGACCATGGGTGATAGGAAATACAACACATGGTGGGGTAACTCAAATACCCAACGTGAATGGGAACCAGGGGTTCTGACCACCATGTGATTCTCAGAGAGTTTTAGGTCAAGGGACAGAAAATGAGAGTTGAGATGGGCCTGAGGCAAAGTGCACAGGTGTTCCTGTGTACCCCATAAGGATGGGGATCAAGCCACATGTAGTTCTTGACAGGGTCTTAGTTTAAGGTCTTAGAACTCGGACCATGGACGGGTAAGGAGAGTAGGAGACACATGGTAAGTTGGTTACAAAACCTGACGTGAATGAGGACATAAGACCTACTTACCATGTGTTCTCTGGGGAAGTGTCGATTCGAGGGACCAAACATGAAAGTTAGGCTGGGCCCACAGGGAAGTTCACGGGCTCTCCTACGTATCTCATAAGGATGAGAATCAAGCCACACGTAGTTCTTGCAAGGTATCACGACACAATAAGGTACCAGCGCAAATGATGAAGGGGGCGTGGGGGTCTAGCCCTCACACCACGAAAATTGGTGTTTGATTAATATTGTTTGTCCTTTAAGGTAAGTGGTTTTTTTTGTGAAGCGACAGGCCTAGGGTAGCAAGCCCGGGTGTCGCCACAAGAATCAGGCCGTATTAGGCGTTGACAAATGGCATGGCATATTACCAATACCCAACATGACTTCCCCTATGATGAGGTCATCACAATGCAGTGTCGTTTCTCATCGTGTGGCCACGACGATAGTGTCACAGTTTAGGGTCATGTGATAGGACTAGGCATGCATTTTAACGTCTTGCAGCTCAGACGTAGCAGAGATGATGCTAGGTGGGGATTGGGTATGGTTCCATGAAACATAACCGACGTGGATGGGTATGTGATCCCACATCCCATCGCACACAATTCCAATATAGAAACCTCAGGCCAAGGGGCCCAAATAGGTGTGAGAGCAAAAGGGGTCTGAGGAACTAGCTCCCAGCTTAGCTGGACTCGGAGATAAGACGTCCTGGTGACCAATCGCATCCCATGGGGATGAGGATCAGGCCACACATATCCCTTAATAAAGATCTTAGTTTATGGTCTTAGAGCTCGGACCGTGGGAGCCCCGAAGGACGCCGTATTGCAGCTTTGCCCCCCCTGATGTGCAGAGGTGCACTGAGGGATAGCACCATGAGTGTCGAGATTCTGCCTGGACATGATGGGGTGGAACATAACGTGAATCATGCAACCAACATTCAAGGCCTGACAGGGCTGGTGTGACGATGGAGTACTACTGACCATGTTCTCAACACAACATCCTGTTGCGTTAGCCTGAAATGGGGACAAACAAATGAGCATCAACCACTGACCATGTTCGAAACACGGGATTTGTATCAGTTTTTTTTCTGAAACCCTCAGGGGCGTTGGCCCGTAACGGTAGGAGAGCCATTAAGTGAAGTATCCATGCTGTTCTTGGGGGTCCCTTTGGGTTTGAAAGTTGATGGGAGCCTGAATGAATGGGAACACAAAGCTTGAAAAGTGGAAGGAACTTGACCAAGCTGAATCTGATACTCTTGGTCCTAGACCAGATTACTCTTTCACACATGGGCGAACAACTACAAGGGGTCAAGGGACTCAACTTGAGGTGGCTAAGAGATGGTGGATTCCTGGGAGAAGGGGGGAATGGTTCCAAAGACCCTATACCACACCTATATATTTCCCTTGTGGAGAGGGAAAGGCCATGGGGCCTAGGTGACCGAGAGATTAGGAGATCTCTATGAGGTGGGGATAGACCCTAATCCTAGACATTCAGGTGGTCCTACATATCCCATAATTATGGGAATCAAGCCACACATAGTTCTAGAAAGGTTCATTTTAACGTCGTGCTGGAAAAGAAATAGGAGGGCTAATTTTTAGAACATGGTGCGCGTAGTGCAACTATTGCAAACCCGACGTGAATGAGGACATAATCCTGTACCATATCATGTGGTCCCATAATCAAAGTCCCTGAGGTGGGATAGAGAAGACAAATTAGCATAACACAAGCTAGGTCCATGGACAAAGGGGTCTGGGCTTTCCTACGTATCCCATAAGAGTGGGAATCACGCTATATGTAGTTATGGAGGATCTCAGTTTATGGTCTTAGATCTCAGACCATGGGTGGGGTGAAAACTCTCCAAGTAAGTACAGACCTCAACCTGATCTCTATGCTCATGTGACTTATACTCGGTGTGGGAAACAAGGGAGGTGAATGTATTTTGAAATACCTGGAACACATGCCAAAGAGAAATCGGTGTGGAGCCCCCATCATGGCTTTGGTCCTCTTAACACACAGATGCGCACTGAGGAATAGTACAAAGAGTTTCGACGTTATACTTAGACATGATGAGGTGGGGAAGGATGCGAATCATGTAACTAAAATTTTGGGCTTAATGGGGTTGGTGTGGCGATGGAGGATAACTGTTAACCATGGCGGAAAAAATATTCTCCATATCATGATAGCTTGAAGTGGGAACAACAAACGAGCATCGACCGCTGACCATATTCGCAACGCAGGATTTGTATAAACTTTTTGTCCAAAAAACCTCAGGGGCGTTGGCCTGTAATGGTAGGAGAGACCTTAAGTGTAGTATCCATGCTGCTCGGGCCCCGTAATGGTAGGAGATCCCTTAAGCTTAGTATCCATGCTACTCGAGGGTCCCTTCAACCGTGAAAGGTGATGGGATCCCTAATTAAGAGAAACAAAAAGCCTGAAGAGTGGGTGAAAACATGTCTGGGTAGAGTCTGACACACTATGTAATAAACCAGAGTACCATTAGAAACATTGGTGAACCACCAAAAAGGGTCGACGAAATGGCTCAGGAGAGGTAGGCCAAGGGGCCAAGATGGGATGGAGATTTCCCGGAGATGGGGCTGGACCCAAAGTCTAGACATTCGAGTGGTCCTACATATCCCATAAGGATGGGAATCAAGCCACACATAATTCTAGAAGATACCCAGGGGCAGGATACCCTAATGAGGACGTGTACGGTGTGGCGAGTAACCCGACGTGGATGAGGACATAATCCCATACCACGCTGCACAGTCCCGTAAAAGAGAACCTGGGCCAAGGGCATGAAAAGGACAAAGGGCCTGATAGTTGAGCTTTGGTCAGGAAGGCCTAGCCTACTCATAGTTTAACATATTACTGTGAGGATGAGGGTTGGGGAATAGGATTCCCTAGATAGGGGTGGTGTACAACACGATAAGTAACCCGACGTGAATGAGGACATAATCCTACACCACACCATACACTATGGGTATGGACTTGGGAAAAGGGGCCTGAGGCTGGGCCTCGGTCAGGAAGGCCTAACCAGCTTTCAGTTTAACGTCTTGCTGTAAGGACCAGGGCCGGGGGCCCAAGAAGGCCAAGGGGCCTGACAGTTGGCCCTGCCCGGAAAGAGTTCGTCGCTTCGGGACAGGGCATAACGAATCACTAAACTTGATTTTTGGGACATCTTGGGGTGGACTCAAAGATATAGGGCAGCTATCGACCCTGTTTGAAACATAGAATTCCTATGGTGACGTGATATGGGAGAAACAAATGAGCATCGACCGCTGACCACATTTGAAATGCAGGACTTGTATCAGCTTGTTGCTTGGCACCTCTGAGGGCATTGGCCTGAAATGGTAAGAGGACCCTTAGGCCTGGTATCCATACCATTCAGGGGCCCTTCCGGATGGGGAAGGTGATGGAATCCCAGTCAAGGAGTGGGTGAATCATAGTTGTGCCCATCTACGAAAGAGGCGAACATCTCCAGGGAGGGAGAACGTACAGCCGGACCGAGGCTTGCTTGACATGAATTGGGGAAAAAGTATGCACCCCGCCATATGTCTTGACCCGATGGGAAGATTCTGGATTTTGGGATGGGCCAACGGACGAAATGTCCATGCATTCCTACGTATCTCATGAGGATGAGAATCAAGCCATATGTAGTTATTGAAGGCCATGCAGTTAAACGTCGTGCGGTGAAGACGGGGGAGGATAGAAGAACGGGAGTGGGAACATGGTGCGACCATTATAATCCTCGTATTAGTGGGGCTAAGGAAGCCTACTCTACCTCATGCGAGGAACCTCCAAGGAAGCTATACCCAGGGGGATATTCAAAGAGAAGAGTTTGAGGATGGGCTCATAACAAAGCGTCTGGGCATTCCTACGTATCCCATGAGGCTAGGAATCAAGCCATACGTAGTTCTAGAAGCATAGTTTAACATCATGTAGGATGATGAAGCGCATCTTATCTGGGGATGCGTATGGTGCGGCGAGTAAACTGACGTGAATGAGGACATAATCCCATACCACACCATACAATCCCAAAAGAGATTCTGTATTGGGGAAAGGCCATAGGGCCTGAGGCTGGGCCTCAGTCAAGAACGCCTGACTAGCTCGCAGTTTAATGTCTTATGATGATGACGAGGGCCGAGGGCCCGGAAAGGCCAAGGGGCCTAAGAAGGCCAAGGGCCTCGGTCAGGAAGGCCTGACCAGCTTGCAGTTTATCGTCATGTAGTGAGGACGAGGAAGATCTTAGGTTAGGGTCATAGAGCATGGACCATTTTGCAGTTTATTGTCATGCAGAACGATAATGAGCAGTTTAACGTCATGACGGATGATGATGTAGTTTAACATCATGCAGGATGATGTTTCAGTTTAAAGTCATGCAGGACCGTCCAGTTTAAGGTCATGTAGGACCATACAGTTTAAGGTCGTGTGGGACTAGGGTGTAGCTTAGGGTCATGCGGAACCCAGGGATTAGGAAAAGTATTGCTTGAGGAACTTGGCATTGGTGGGAGACATTATGCGCTCACCATCCATGGTTACCAAGGAGTATGCTCCATTGGAGTAGACCTTGTGAATGATGTAAGGTCCTTCCCACTTGGGCTCCAGCTTGGGTGGTTTCCTACCATGGATCATTGGCACTCAGAGGGCCAATACTAGGTCACCATGTATAAAAGAGCGAAAATGAACCTTCTTGTTGAAGGATCTGCCTATCTTGTTCTGATGCCCTCCCAGATTGTGCAGGGCATGAAGCATGTTCTCATCGAGTGATTCCAATTCAGCTAGATGGATTTTGGCCACCTTATCTGGCGCCTGCTAGTCATAGACTGCAGTGTGTAATGATGGAAGCTAGATCTCGATGGGCAGGACGACCTCAGCCTCATACACCAGGGAATATAGAGTCACTTGGGTGGAATTGCGAGTGGTCCTCTGATATGCCCAGAGGGCATTAGAGAGCTTGTTAGGCCAACTTTTCTTATTCTAACAAACCATTTTCTGTAAATTTTTTTTGAGGGTCTTGTTGAATGCCTCAATATGTCCATTAGCCTGCGCGTGATAGCGAGAGGTATGGTTTGAACGGATATTGTACATGGCGTACAATTTATTCAGTTCAGCCGCTCGGAATTTGCTACTGCTATTAGTGAGTACAACGTGAGTGACTCCAAACCGGTGGATGATGTTGGAGCTCACGAAGTCAATGATGGAACGAGCCTTGACCTCTTTGATTGGAACTGCCTCTGCCCACTTGGAGAAGAAATCTATAGCAGTCAGGATGAACCTACACTGGTGAGCTGTCACTAGTGGATATGGTCCCATGACATCGAGTCCGCACACCACAAATGGCCAAGAGTACTTGGTGGAGTGGAGAGGATCTGGCGGCTGATGCAGAAATTTAGCATGAACTTGGAATGCATGGAATCTCTTAGAAAACCCAATACAATCATAGATCATAGAGGGCTAGAAGTACCCCAGTCTCTGAATCTGATGGGACCGCTTTGGCCCAGCCTGTCGGGCACCGCAGGCACCGGCATGAACCTCTTGCATGACCAGAGAAATCATGACTTCTTAAATGCAACGGAGGAGAACACCATTGAAGCCCCACTTATAGAGGATCCTCTCAATACCAGGACCACTCTGGAGGGTAAAATGCACTGCGCGTCATCATATTCGCTCGCTCTTGGCCCGATCATCTGAAATCCAACAATTTTGGAGATACTCAACAAAAGGTGCCCTCCAGTCGGGAGTGGCCTCAAGCACTACATCTGAAGAACCTGGGGCTCTTGGCGTGGAGGATCCAGCAGTAAGATGGATTACCCGCAGGCCGTCGTCATCCTCCGGGGTGACGGGGATGATGAATCTTCGGTGAGCCACATGTATATTCAATCCATCATGATCAGGTTCTGAAAGTGACGCAACTAGGCCGACCAAAGAATCCGCTCGACCATTCTATGACCGAGGGACATGGGTAGACTCTGGTTGAGAAGGGAACCAAGCCATTAGACAGAGGGTGCACTCCAACAATGGCATGAGCTCTAGATTTCTAACAACATAGTCTCCATTGACATGCTTGATGACTAAATCAGAATCCCCTTTCACATGTAAATGGGGTACATTGATCTCAAGGGCCAGTTCGAGGTCAGTGATGAGAGCCTGATACTCTGCTTCATTGTTGGTGTGGCCTTCTAACAACAGGAATGAGTATGGAAGAACGGCTTGTGCTGAGGTAATAAAGATGATACATAAGTTCACTCTATTGAGCCTAGGATCATTGAGCCTCCTATTGGTGGGACTCTGGGAGTCACCGTCGAAATACATTTTCCAACATGGGATAGCATAATCGACTAAGAGGATTGCCTCACCAGCAAAATCCAGGCCTGTGGATTGGTCCGCAGAGGTTGGATGGGCAGCTAGGAAGTCTACCAATGCCTTCCCCTTGATAGCCTTCTGGGGAAAAAACCTGATGTCGAACTGCGGGAGGATCACTGCCCACCACACTAGTCGGCCAGTCAACATGGGGCGGTTCAGAATGTACATCAGTGGGTCTACCCGGGAGACCAACTATACCTCGTGGTGCTGTAGGTAATGTCGTAAATTCTGTACATCAAATACGAGTGCATGGAAGCTCTTCTCGATAGGGGGTATCTGGTCTCCGTATCGAGGAGCATGCGGCTCAGGTAATAGAGGATGTTATCTCCCCTCATTGTTCTTATGGGTGAGCAGGGTGCCGAGAGATCATTCTAGAGCGGTCACATAAAGGACCAGTGGCTTTCCAGAGATGGGTGGAATCATGACTAGAGGCTGGAGCAGATACTGCTTGATTTCTTCAAAGGCGTCCTGACACTCTCTATCCCATTCATAGGCAGAGCCTTTCTTCATGAGCCAGGAGAAGGGCTTACTCTTTCCTGCCAGATTCGCAATGAACCATCGTATGTAGGCTAAGTGGCCTTGAAGACCTCAAAGATCCTGAATATTACTCGGGGGGAGGCATCTGGATGATGTTTTTGATCTTCTCTGGGTCGATCTTGATGTCTCGGTATCTGACAACAAATCCAAGAAACCTCCCAGAGGTGACCCCAAAGGCGCACTTCAACGGGTTCATCTTCAGGTGGCGGGAGTGTAGGAAACCGAACACTTTCTAAAGGTCCTTGAGATGGTCCTAGTGCTGGCGGGATTTGACCACCAGATCGTCCACATAGCATTCCATCAATGTTATCAGGATCGACATGAATATGCGATGCATGGCCCGCTGATAGGTGGCACCTGCATTTTTTTCGTCGAAGGGCATAACCTGGTAACAGAAAGTACCTTGAGGGGCCTTGAATGTGGTGGACTCCTTGTCTTAGGGGGCCATCCAGATATGGTTGTACCCAGAATACCTATCCACGAAGGAGAGGTCCTGGAACCCGGCTGTGGAATCAATTAACAAATCTGTCACTGGGAAGGGAAAATCATCCTTCGGACAGTGGCAGTTGAGATCACGGAAGTCGATACAGACTCTGATCTGCCCATTCTTCTTCCTGACTGGCACAATGTTGGCTAGTCACTTGGGGTACTGGACTTCCATGATGAAGTTTCCTTTGATAAGCTTTTCAAATTCGGCCTCAACCATGGCACCTTGAGAAGGGTGCATCTTTCTAGGAGGCTGCATGAACCTGCGATGGTTCGTCGAGAGACCAAGGCGGTGGACGGGGATACCTGGGGATCTAGCCCTGGAATCTCACCGTAACTCCAGGAAAACACATCTTGGTGCTGCTTAAGAAAGTTCACATACCACTACTGCTCCTCGAGGGACATAGCGGCACTGATCAATGTGGGCCTCAGATCTACCTCGCTACCAAGGATTACCTGTACCAGTTCATCGACTGTGGTAGAGACTCCTTCTTCAAAGGTGGGGGGAGCAACCTCTAGATCCTCTTCTACACTTGTGTATGGATCTTCCATAGGGGGAATCTATTATGGGCCACCAGACTCTAATGGGAGGCTGGTACCGGCTTGGGCGGCGGTGGTCAACACATCAGAAGATTCATGTGCCGTTGAGACCATGGAGATGAAGGCATTTGATCCAATCCCATCTGGCCTTCGGCCTAGATAGCCACACTTGATGATATCAAAGCAGTAGTGGCACGTCAGTATGAGACGATTAATTCTAGCCTAGCAGAATAGACACGTATGATGTATCTCTGTTTCCATGGGGCGGACATCCCGATACCGTACAAGGGTAGGAGGTTTCGGGATCACCTGAGCCTGGTTGGTGTAGGAGTACGAGGTGATTTTTCGCCGTCACTTGGACCTAGGAATATGCCTTCCTCTCATACCTAAAACAACAAAACACTACCCCATTTTGGGGGTTGTGGCCTCCAGTCGATGGATTGGGAAGACATAGGCATCATCCAGACCTACCCAAGGATCATTAGTGACCGGGGTGGGTTCATCCTCACATGCTAGAATCTGCTTATCCTTTCTCTTGTAGTAGTCAACGTCCAGATAAAGGGATTCACAAGAGGAAAAAGGAGACACATCTCCTTGGATAATTCCTACTCGACCATTGAGGGATTATTTGAGGCATTGGTGATATGATGAAGGGACCGCTGCATGTAGGTGTAGCCATGTACTACCCATCAATGCATTGTACGCGGTGTCCTGGGAGACAACCATGAATTCAGTGCTGGAGATTAAGCCACTGAATTGGGTCTTCAAGCAGATCTTGCTGACCGAGGTTTTCTTGGTCCTGTTGTATCCCAAGATTCTGAGGTCGGAGGGAGTTAGATCATCCTCTGACAACCCCATCTTTCGCAATGTCTGAGTTGGGATTAGGTTAATCCTAGAACCCCTGTCAACAAGACAATGACGGAATTCCACACCATTGAACTGGCCGGTGATATACAATGGGCGAATGTGCCCCTGTATGGGAGGGTATTCATCTTCATCGGAGAATGAGATAACTGGCTGGCATTCAGCATTCTCAATTGCCTTAGTGTGGAAGGATTCTGCAGGTGCTACCTCCATCTCAAATTGGAGGGGGCTCCTTAGGGCCTCAGCAAGCGCCTCACGCATGTCTGATGACAGGTGAAGAGACTCAAGAATAGAAAGCCTTGTTGGGATGCTGGTGAGGTGTTTTAGGACATCATACTTCCATGCCAAGCATGAGCTTCTATTTATAGAAGGCTACACTGCCATAGGAGGCACGACGGGCCCTACCGGCTAGACCGGTAGTTGGCTAGTGCTAGGCACATCCCGTTGCTCACTAGTCGAGGCCTGAAGAGCAACTGCTATATGAGGACCGAACAACTGATATTGGCCTGTAGCAGGGCGATACTGGACTCGGTACGGTTGAGGTAACTTTGCCTGATCCAGTAGCACAAACGACAGTGGAGGTAGATCTTAGGACACCAGATGAGAAGGTAGAACGTGATGAGTTCTGTGCTAGGCCTGCTGCTTGGTCTCTGTGGCATGCACGTCCTGGAAGAAAGTGCCAGCTGAGGTGCCTTGACAACCCATATGGCCATGGTTAAGCTGACATTGGCGTCGACTGGGGACGTTGGCGAGGTTTGCCTGGTGTTCCCCTTCGTCAGGAGTCATATAGGGTTTTACCATTTCAACGGTGTTAACCAAATCATACCCTTGACTATCACTTGACGAATCATCCACCACTTGGTGGACTCTGGGAGGGATCCCCATCTCAGGGGGCATGAAGTCACCGAGAGTGTGGGATGACGATGAAATTGGTGGAGTGTGCTGCTTCTTCTTGCATTGCCGGTGCTTTCCCTTCTAGGAGGAGGACGACTGAGATGATGTCACAGAGGCACTACTTATCATTTTTGAAGGCTTAGGGTGATTTAGGCATGTCCGAATAATACCATGGGAATGAGAGACTATCTTACGAGCCATCCAGTCTTCATACTTCTGGGATCCCAGGCTGGGAACCTGTTGCCACTCACCTTCGTCGTCGCTACCGCTTTCTGACTTCACAAAGACACCCGCCACTTGTGCCAGGGCTGGGCCCAACCTAACAATGTTGTTATCGAATTGGTATTGGAGCCAGTCCTTAAACATGTAGCACTGCTTGAGGGTGTGCCCCAGGATCTGATGATAGGGGCAGTAGTTGGGTCGATCAGTGAGATTCGCCTCTGCCGGCCTTCTGCACTTAGGTAGGTGCACAATCACCTGCTCTAGGGCACTACCGATGTAACTGGGGACCTGATCCTCAAGTAACGAGTATGTATGGTGTATTTTCTCCAGACAGGGAGCTCTGGGAGCCTGGACCTGACGAGGGGCCAGAGGGGCCTGCCGAGGAGGCGGAGCCTGATTGTCCAGCCTAGGTAGTGGTGGCGTGTTGCATGGGGGAACCTGCCAATTCTGAGGTGGGCGCTGCTGAGTAGGAGGTTGTGCCTCAGGTGGAGGGCCTCTATGAGGTTGCGGAGCCATGGCTACTGGAAGTAATTCTAGCTGTCTAGGGGCCTCTATTTGGGCCACCGCGGCGAGCTCGGCTTTATCAGCCCTCCTTGCTGGGATCATAGGGGGAAGCGGACACACCTGACTATCCTGTTGCAGAGCTTCCTTGAGGTTATCTACCTTATTTGAGAAGTCTAGGAACCCTCTAGGGTAATTCTGAGTGATCAAGGAATGAACTAGTTCTGTTTTGTCATTCCCCACACACATCTTCAGTAATTTCTCCTGATTCAGTGTCATGTCGAGGGAATATGTGAGCCCCTTCCACCAGGCGATGAAGTCCGCGACTCTCTCATCAGGCCTTTGCTTTCACCTAAAGAGGTCTGCGATGATGGTCTTTTGCATTGTGGAGTTGAACTGGTATAGGAATTGCCTGCGAAGATCCTCTCAGCCAGTCACTGATCCAATGGGGAGCTGGCTGTACTAGACAAACACAGGGCCTTCCAATGTCTGCACAAAACATCGGATCTTAGTGGCCTCTTGCTATGCTGGAGTTCCTAACATGGGGCCACACCTAGAGGAAAAGTGTTCCAGGTACTGCGGTGGGTCCCCTGTCCCATTAAAGGGTGAGAAAGTGGGATTTTCAAAACCCGGGGGTGTAGGAATATCATCCACCCATGCTGGATGCAGCTTGCCATCTGGTGGAACTGCCACCTACTGTGTTTCCAACACCTCAAGGCGGGCGATGAGTGTAGCCATTGGATCGTTCGATTGAGGGTCCCTATCTTGACGGGGATCCCTAACCATGAGTGCATTGCTGGGATCTTCGACAATGTAGGTGGGATCAACGACTTGTGGAGTGACGGGGGGAGCGGCCTGAGGGGCAGCTGGAGGAACCTGGGACAGATTCCTCAGATTGCTACGCCGTTCGGGAGGGTTTGGTGAGATGCATCACGCCCTCTTGAAATGAGTTCTAGCTTCGACCCTATCCTCGGGGGTGGTATGATTAGTGTTTCTTAGAGGCACCTCATCAGGGAGAAGTTGTTCCTACCCCTGCTACCCCAGCCTAGGATTGCCATAGTTCGGTCGTTGCTCTATAGCACACTCAAGTAGGAGTTCATCGACCAGCCTCTTCTGCTCAGTGAGTTTCTGAAATAATGCGGCTGTCTTGGAATCTTCCATCATCTTCTACATTAAGGCGGATGGTTTGAAGTTCTTGAGGGCTCCGATGTTCTCTTTACCCTTATCGGCACTCCGATTGAGTACCAGTGACTCGGTGGGCGCAGGGAGACCTAGGAGGTTCCTCTACTGGTGAGTAATCCCCCCTGATGGGTCCAACAATGGTGGCACATCCGCAGGGGGTAAGACTCTATCCAGAAATTCCAGGTTATCCTCCTTGTCCATGACATCGGCCATATGGAACGTGACCCTTCCCAGGGGCATGTATTCAATATCGCATATCAAGTCAGGTTGCTGTCGAATAGGGCTAAAGAGGGGGGTAGCATACTTCCCCCATCCACGGACTTTCACGTGGGGGGTAGCCTCCTTGATGATTTTGTAGAGTACTCTGAAACTCTAAACGCATTTTTGTTGGAGGGTACTCTGGTGACCTAGTGACTCAGGGCGCTGGGCAATGGGGAGTGCAGCCAAATCGACTAGACATCATTGCTCGCTGATTTCCTTGAAGTGAACTTGGATCTTGGGGTACACCAACTGATGATAGAAAAGACGGAAGTGCATCGCCCATAGGGTTTGGCAGAAGCACTTGACTTCCTCTGGGGTGAGATATTCCAGCCCACAGAAGTTCAATGCTGCTTCCGACCAGATCCTCTCCGGGAAGTGATCCACCGCAAAAATGTTCCAGAAGCTCCTGGGTTCGGATTCAGGGTCTGGTCCCATATTTCCCCACTTTTCAATCGGAGGCAGTTGAGGAACCAGTAGTGTTACTAAGGTGGAACACTGAGACGGTAAGCTGGGCGGTGGCGAATACGGCGAACGAGCTAACTGGCCGCCGAATTCTGGGCCATCCTCTGAGGAGTGTGGTGATCGGACCACCATGTCACGATATGATGGGCTGACAGCCACAACTTTTGGTGCAGGGATTGCGATTACCGACACTGGGTCATGATGTTTATCAACCATCATCGGTCCCCAAAATAGCTCTCTGTGATCTCTGGTCGAGGTAGAGGGCACTTCTAGTGATGAATGCACGGTCAGAACCTGTGGGACTCCCATAACTTCCTCTTCCTGGATGTAACTGCGAAGAGAGGCGGGAATCTGACAAAATTCACACTCTGGAAGGATGAAGATGATACGTCTTGTTCCTACCCTAGTCTTTGACACATAGGAATAAGGAGAGGGTTCCACCGCTGTGTCATGATCTGCTTCAAAATCTGAGAAACTGACCGGTTTAATCTCAGTCTGAAGCTTTTCGGTGTTCTTTTTGCGGCTGTGATGACCTGCCCTCCTACCCCGGGATCGCTCTTCAGGTAAGGTACAACTCCCAGCCTAAGAAGGCCTTTTGGTCATACTAGTGTTGGGGTGGGGAGGACTTCCTCCTGAGTGGGCCGGGGTGCGAGGAGCACCGGGGCAGATGTCAAAGGGGACATGAGGAGGACCTTCGATTTGGATGCTAGTATGGGTGGGACCCCTACTAAAATTAATGGGAGCATGGGTAGGACCTCCATGCCTGGTTCCCTTAATGATATTAGTGTGAGGCAAGTCCCTGTATTGATCGGACCGAAAACAGGTAGGAACTCTGTGTTAGGTGCTAGTGAAATAAAGTTGATCCCCACCCCTCAGGTTGATAGTATAAATAAGACCTTCATCGGATGATCCCAGGATGTGAAGAGGGTCCTCACAAAGGAGAGTGACTGGACATGCAACGCCCCTGCCCTGGCGGTTCATGTCAGAGGGTAAAGCTCCGTCTCTAGTGTAATGAGTACTGGAGAGTCTCCCATATAAGGTGTTGATACCAAGGGGAAGGATCTCATTTGGGTCTAAGGTAGCACGAGGCATATCTCTGAGCCGACCCTGGAAGTGGGAAAGGCATGCATCCTCTGTGGTGGTTGCACAGTGAGGGCCCCCGTAGTGGGTGGCATTGTTGCGGGTTAATCCGTAGCGGCCATTGCCTGTACCTGCAACTAGGAGAGTCGACCCAACCTTCCCGTGGGGTGGTTTGGGCCTCGATCTAGGTTGGGCATATAACTACCCCTGATCTGCGTATCCAGGGGGTTGATGATTCACATCGGCGATGGCTAGGGACACGGTAGCCGCGGACGTTGACGCCCCCGACAGGCATCCTCCTCGGCTTGCACCCAACGTTGGCGTCGGGTCAGCTGGGCCGGTACCGGTGGTGAAGGTAAGTAATATACCTGGTATTCAGCTTGGGGAACCGGGGTGGCGGCACTGGAGCGGCCTGGTGGGGGACCTTGCTGGGAACCCCTGGGATGGAACTCTGGCCGGGCAGGCCCGAAAATCCCCTACCTCAGTAGCGTAGGGAATGGAGTCATCAAGGCGTTTCGGGGAAAGACTCCACAAACGATTGAAAGTTGGAGTGGGGAGGAGCGGCTCCCTGCGTGGCCCTCAAGGGCGACATTGACGGTGAGGCAGAGACGTATCTAAATCTAGGCAGGCCATGTCCCTCGTAGGGATGACCCCTTCCTCCTCGTACCTACATACAAGATCATTGATTACCCTTCAATAGATAATCTCTGATGGGGAGAGGGGGCGCGGGAGCCCAGTATCCATGGAAGTCTAGGCTGTCGTAGAAAAGAAAAAACTATGTTGGGTAGCTGTGTTGAGATTGCCCCAACATCTTGTGAGTTTCATGCCAGGCCTGCTATTTTCTTGGCGAGACCCGGTGCCGGATATCTGGATCTGGTGAAACGTCAATCTACTGATGCCTTGAGTGCTACTAATCTCCATATTGAGGAGAATACATTCACATTGGGTTCACCATTTCTATTTCTAACACTTTATCCAGGGCACGTGTGTCCATCTGCTTGGGTGCGACAGGCGTGGCTTTTTGTTGCCCCACATTCCCACTTTCCAAAGGTGGGCGGCATCCATTCCTTATTCTGGGACGTCTGCTCCATGATCGAAACTGGGATGATGGGATGTCGGTTCTTCCTTCCCTGGATTCCTCCTAGAAACTCATCACCTAGTCCGGGTCTCCCTTATATATTTAGTACGTTGTTCGTGAAACTCTTCCCAGTTCCATGTTTCCATGGATGCCGGTTAATTACGCTGCTACTGTCATGACATTCCAAGGGGTCCGGTCAGGGAAGCAACCTTCAGTTGGGGGAGTAGTCACGTTGAGACATCACTGGTGTGTCTGGACACTTAGGAATTTACATGTCTGCCTTTTTACCTTATTATAAGGTTTCTTGAGGGTGCGGATGCCTGAGGAATCCTACATCGATCACGGGGAATCATATGTCATAGGAATGTATCTGAGGTTTTCCTCACCTTCCCATGTTTAACACAGGGTATGCCGCAAGTTTAACATCCAACAAAGATGGATAAGGCTGATCAGAAAACTAGTTGGAGTGGATCAGGTTGAAGAACCCCCTTGAGGGATCATCAATATTGGGGCCATCACATGGGCGGCTTCCCGAATACTTTGTGGGGAAATGAGGTGGCATGATCTCACCGGGATGTGGCGTCCTGGATAAGAATTAGGATGGTTGATGTAAAATTGAATGGAGTGGAGTAGGAATGAGATGGGACCGTCATGGAGATGGAGGTAGAGATGGGCTTGAGCCTCAAAGAGACCTCCTACGTATCCCCGTGGTAGGGAATAAAAGTCCGCATAGTTTGGTTGGTGAGAATAGATATGAATGAGGAGGTCCAAGCAACCAATGGGTGGTGGGATTGAACCTCAGGGATGATTCTTACGTACCATGCCTTGACATGGATCAAAGACCCTCTAATTTAGAATGGGGCACTGGTGGACCGACGTGCAGGAGGACCTTGGTCCAGATTAATGGTGCGGTCACAACGGCTTACCACTGGATTGAGATGTAGTTTAACATCATGCGGGACGAGGGTGTGTCAAAGAACCGACGTAAAGGGGGACCTTGGTCCATTGGGTGTTAGGATTGAACCTCAGGGAGGCTTACTATGTACCATGCCTTGACAAGGATCAAAGAACCCATAGTTCAGAAAGGTGTCGTCAGCGAACCGACGTGAAGGTGGACCGGGGGTCCAATGGGTGATGGGATTGAACTTAGTGAGTCTTCTTACGTACCATGCCTTGAAATGGATCAAAGTCCACGTAGTTCTGATTGGATGCCAGTGAACAGACGTGAAAATAGACCTTGGTCTGATAGGTGTTTGGCTCGAACCTTAGGAAGGCTTCCTACATACCATGCCTTGACATGGATCAAAGACCCCGTAGTTTGGGTGTGTCACAATGGCTTACCGCTGGATTAGGATGAAATTTAACGTTATGCGGGATGGGGGTGAACCGACATGAAGGGGGTAGGAATGACTGAGTGGTGGGCTTGAACCTCATGCTGGCTTCCTACGTACCATGCCTTGACAGGGATCAATGTCCACATAGTTCAGGATGGTTTGTGTCGGAGAACCGACATGAACAAGGACCTTGGTCCAGGTGGATAGTGGGATTGGACCACAGGGAGGCTTCCTACGTACCATGCCTTGACATGGATCAAAGACCATGCAGTTCAGGTGTGCAGTTTAACATCATGTAGGACAGGGGCATTTGGGGCTTACGCTCTGAGGCGGCCCATGGTGGTTGGTGAACCGACATGAAGAGGTCAGAATGACCAGGTGGTGGGCTTGAACCTCATAGAGGATTCCTAAGTATCATGTCTTAGCACGGATCAAAGTCCTCGTAGTTCATTATAGGCGGGGGTTATGGGTGGTGCTCACTCTAAGCTAACATGAGTTATGCTCGGTGTGAGAAACAAGATTTTGCAGGGACCTGACGATCACGTCACAAAGGGTGCATCCATGGGAAGTGAAGAGGGACTTACGAGTTAGGCGACACATGCTGTTGGGAATTACTCCAGGATGGAGGCCCAAGGGTGACAAAGCACAATGGGAGAGGGATTTGGGACCAAATAAAGGAGGGTCCTCATTCCCTATCACACCCTCCACTGGCCTTGGCGGTGGGGAAGTACTAAGGTGCATGGGTGCTACCTTACACAAGAGGGGATAGGGGCTTACACAAAGGAGGATTCCCTTCCCCCAGGGACAAATGCCACTCTGAGAAGGAGGATATCATTCCATGTGAGGGGTGATCCCATCCCCATGGAGATGAGTGGGCATAAAGAATGTCCTAGCTGGGGGGACCCTGTGTGCGAGGCATGGGGCCAGATCACAGTTTAACGTCACATATTGAGGATGAGGGTGCTTGGAAATTTAATGTCCTGCAGCTCGGATGAGGTGGGATTACTCCACACTCCTAGGACTTACATAACCTATACCCTCTTCTTCTGGTGGGAGGGAAGGTACTGGAAATGTCGTGCAAAAGGGGGGTCGCAGAGCGAACCATCGAGGGGTCCACGTTAGCATGGCTATGCGAAGAAGCAATAGCAGTTACCATTCCTATGTCAAGATGCATTAGGTGAAGAAATGCTATGGGAAGTATTCTGCAGGGGACTTTGAATTCACTTCATTCAAACCTGGAGGGTCACACGAGAAAAAGAATTTCCAAGCAGAGGGGTCCACATGCAAAGGCCTTGTGGAGCTCTGTTGCTTTGTGTGGCGAAGGGAACTTATGAAGGGGTGTACATCGTGAAGTGGGGTGACTTATCCTTAGCATGGGGTGGATGTGAAATTGGGAGGTGCTTCATGAAGTGGAAGGGTGTTCTCAGAGCACTGCCTTGAGGAGAATAGGTGCCTTGCGAAGCAAAGTGTCGCGAAGTAGTGTGCTTCGGGAAGTACAGTGACCCTGCCTTGGAATGTGGATCACATGTACAGGAGGTGTGTTTCGTGAAGCATAAACACTCCGCGAAAACCCGAGTACCCTTGGGGAACCCCTTCCCTCGTGAAATCCCTTAGGCTTCACGAAAGGTGTCCCTTTTGGAAGAGGGGATAAAAACGAGACAATGTAGAGGCACCTCGCGAAGAAAAAAAACCTCACCTAGATCATGATTCGCAAAGCAAAGGGTGATTCATGATTTGGGAGCTAGGAAGGTGAAAGGTCTGATTTTCCATCCTCAAGGCTCAGGGGAAGACTGATATTTATAGGCAGGGGGCGCCACGAAGAAGAGTTCACCTGGCACGAAGGGAGATACAGTTGCTTCACTGCAATCCGCGAACGTCAACTGGGTTCGATGAGGGGTACCGCCTCTCTTGGTTCACGGAAGGTTTGTGAACATCAGGGTCATTCACAGGGCGTCCTGCCTCTCCTACTTTGTGGCGGGTTCGCAAACTTCTGGGGAGTTCGTGGGGCATCCCACCTCTCTTGCTTCGTGGCGGGTTCGTGAATGTTAAGGGCGTTCGCAGGGTGTCCCTCCTCTCTTGCTTCACGGCAGCTGCGTTGCTTGGGGGGACTCCGCACCGTGGCTTTGCGAGTCATGCCGTGGGGTTTCTTTTCTTCATTCTTTTTTTCCAATATTTTATCACCAATAGTGACTGGTTTGAATGGTATGATTGGGATGAATTTGATATTTTGATCCAAATACCATGAATCATGGCATCATAGGGTCAATTAAATGGTTTTAGGAGTCATTGGAAATTTAAATGGGGGCACAAATCAGAGAAGATGGAAGCATATGACTAGATCCATCTACTCAATATTCTATGTATATGGAATTAGAGACAAACTATCACCTTGGGGTGATTAAAATCATGTGGCTAGTAGGATTCCCACATTCCATGGGCACCTATCGACCTATGGATCTAATATTCTTCATCTCAAATAGAAAGGGTCATATCTAGGTCTATTAGAATTGCAGTGAATATGCTTGGAAGGAATACTACTACAACCATATTATAGTAGAGTACTAAAGAGGTCTTGGGGAGAAGATTCATGTTTGGATAGAACTTTTGGGAATGATCTATCCATGAAGGTGAAATCCCTAACATTATTCTTGACCATTGAGATTGGAGCCTCAATAAATAACTAGTATGTAGCATGTTTGAATTATGTATTTTTTCATAAAAACCTATAGTAACATGGAAAACCAACATCTATATTGCTTGACGTATTAGATTCTTCCATAAAACTGATAGACCAACGAGTACCATGAGGGGAATTTGAAACATAACCCACCACATTATGAAGGGAGTGAAATAAAAACCTAGTTTCGAGGTTGTTTAGATTGTCAGAGAAGCTTGTATAATAGCATGTCATAGATAACACACAGGCTCAATTGGAGTGGTTGTTTACTCAATTGATTCCAAAGTCATACCTTTTGATTGATGGTTTAATGAGTCAATATGAAATGTGGATACAAATACTAGATAATGGCACTATTTTCCACTAGGACATGCTACATTTGGACCCATAACTGATTGTGCTTGCATTAGGTTAGTGGTTACTTTCTAGTTAGTAGTGACGAACTGGGACCACATATGTAGAAATATACTAGGATGACAGGTGGCCATGGTTGATAGGAAAACCAATATCGAGGATAGGTGGTTTTTCCTAAATTCTCTTTTATTAGTGTGTACCTATAATCAAAATGAAATAATTTAAAGGGAGAAGGTCTGGTGGAATTGGTAATGGATATGTGATTTAAGGAGGTTTTTGACTCCATGGATACTTCAATCAAATACTGGCCTTATATCAGTGTTATAAGACAGATGGCGTGGTACCAAGATCCACAGTCACGAGGGAAAGATCCATATCATAAACTAAGTCCCTAATAAAATATCATAGTGTGCAAGTAAGTGGGGGTATCAGTTCTAGTTCAAGTGGTAAGCTTCAAAGACGCCATATGAATGATCTAAAGCATTATATCTAACTATTCATGGGCAAGGTTGAAACAAAAATGTTACAGGTCTATAAGTGGTTCACTGAAGGGATGAGATGATTCCATCATGGAACTTCCAATATAAAAATGACAGTGTTATTAGTAGGAGGGAGTTCTATTGATATATGGTAGGGCTTTGGATACTACACCTGAGGTTTTCTCAAAAGAGAGAATACTAACATGAGTAGGCTATTTGAATCTTATTTCTCTTGAGAAAACTTATAGTAGATTAAAATTTAAATAGGTAGTGATAAGTGTTGAGAAAAGTTTTCCATTATCTCTCCTTTTTCCAATGGGGTTACTCTATTGTAAGAATTATATTTGAATAATAGTGGAATGAAAATTAGAATGACCATAAGATTTTTGTTTTGATTTTTGGTAGTTGCCCTTCCCTTCCATGGATGTTCACTATTTGAAGAGTACTAACCACCCTTACATGTGAAAAAATAGCACCAGTTGGAATTAAACAATAATATTCTAATAGTTTTGATAGTCTATTAGAAGGGTTCTAAGTATTACCCATGAAATGGTTGTGTTCCTAGATGGATCAGGTACTCCTCTAATAGTACGTCTTCACTATTCATCATTGTTGTAATTGGGTTGGCCAACCTAATTAACATCCTAATCGCATATACATATACATATTTTATTTAGGGGATGAGTTATGAAATGATGAACATTTATAATCACCATCATATGTTTTAACTACTGGGTGAATAGTCATCAGTTTCGTGGAAGATTCACTAACACCACCTCATGAGTATATATATGATGCGGGGAGTAGAATTTTCAGCACTATTATAAATGTGTTTCTACCACTATCTTGTCCATATATATGTGATGAAGGAGGGGGAAATCATTAGATAATTTTAGGGGGGAAAGTTCCAGGATAGTGTGACTACGAAAACTTCACTCTAATTGCTCAGTTAGTGTTGATGATGGAATTTGTTGGGCATAGGAAAAATAAACTAAAAACTATTGTGATTGAATGAGTGGAATCATACTGAAAAATATATGGTCATATAAAAAATTGACACAGATGCACCATTAGAGTATAATATTTTTCACATGAGAAACCCATTTTGAGAATCTCAACAAGTTCTTGAACCAAAATCTATATCAATGTTAGAGTAGAGTATTGTGAAATCATTATGGATCACCTCCAATTTATGCATCCAACAAGTGGGGAGATGACAATGGGGGTATTTACTATTTATTAAAAACAAAGACCCTGGTAAGAGGTCGACTTATGTATAGAGTCTAAAACTATCCTTGTGCTAAATGGATGATGAAATTTGGAACTGAGTGGAGGGTTCCCATCCATATTGACCTGGTGGTAAATGATGGTAGTAACCTTAACTAACTAAAGGTAGTGAAATGCCCTGTTTCATAATTAGCGACCTACATGAAGGGTGTCATGACTACCCATCGTTCTTTGAAATGAAATATGGTGAAAATAAATCTCTATTAAGATGTTGATATCCCCATATCTATAATGACATTATTATTTCACCTTAACTATTCTCTTCATTGTAAAAAATATAGTATAATACTTCATTTGATGGTAGTAGTGATCTGGTCTCCTACCACCATGACTCCACCAACACATAGGGCCACTCATGTGGTCAATGTCCAATTATATAACCCATGTTCATCATGAATTAAATGAATCAACACACCAGTTATACTAAAATCACAATATGTTACTTCTATATATTAATGCTATATCCACATTGGCTCTAAATTCTTTAGACGATTCATGGATTGGTGCAAGAAGATGATTTTTCTTGCATCCCCTTTATTTCATGGTTTCCCACTAATCTGATACAGTAATGGGGATGTTTTCTCGAAATCATCTCTATATAGTGGTGGTCTTGGTTGTGTGATGGATGGAAATTATCATTGTGACTAGTATAGAATGATACCTAGGTAATTTGTTTCTTTAGTTTATTCAATCAATTCATGTTCAGGGCTTGATAAAAGATAGAGTTTGGAAATTTTTCTAGGGTGCATGCCTCCTAAAGTGTAATGGGTGGTGTGATATAGAAAAAGATATCCAACTCTATTGGGAACATGTTGGTGTTCAATGATTGACTTCATGATGTCACAATTCGAGCTGGGATAGAAAATTCAAAAGGAAATTTGAGCAATCAGTCATAGTAAAGAAATAAATTCTGTGTTGTTGAGAACTCATGAAACAGATCATATGTGCAACATAAATAAAAATATTATGAAACCCAAGAGCTCAGATTGATGGGTTTCTGGGAACCTTGATGTCATCTCATCACCTCCTAGGGTGGAATCTGTTCCCAAGGGTTTGTTTGTATGTCGATTAAAAATAGTGGTACATGATTTGTATTTAAAACATCATGAGAAATTTTAGTTCCAATATATTGTTGGGTCATGAGAACAAAAAGGTACATTCCCTAGTATGATATCATTGGATTCAAATGTGGGGATAGCCCATTGTGAGCTAAAACCTAGTGGTGGTATATAATGAAACTACATTATTGGTATCATCTCTATTAGTGGTTGTCACTAATGGATGGATCTAGGAATACCAATTGGACTCATTCCCATTATCGATAGAATAAAAATACTCGAGTAGATATGAGATATGTGAAATATCCATTTTTTCACTAGATCTTAGTAACATACGATGCAGATTGGGGATATATCGTGGATAAATAGTATTAGTATGAATTAGACAACTGTCTAGTATGTAGATCAGAGATCACGAGACACCAAACCACTTAGATACATGAGTCAAACCATCATGTACACTACTATTGAAATTACACCATATCCAATACAAATGTCATGAAAACCATAGATTATTTGAATGGACAACGACACTGGAACTATGGGAACTGATCTAGAATGTATTAGAGTCATGGTCTGGTCAACCATGGGTCCAATGCATCTCCCAAACAAATGGAACTAGGTTGTTTTAGGTTCAAAGGAATACAACCTATGTTATACCACTTCCTCATATGATAGTCATTGGTTCTGGGAGTTTGATGGTGGATATTTTGGTATTGGAATTGGTGTTTGAGTAACTATGTCAGACTACTAGTAGTAGTAGAAGAAGTAGTATTAATAGTATAGATATGATTGGATGGTGGTATGGCATTGGCATGGATGGTTTGAGGGTGGTTAGTTTTCAGAATCATGGTGGTCATAATTTTATGTTGGTGATTTCAAATGGGTGGTTTTGTAGCTGAGAAATCATAAATGATATAATATATATATTGGGAGTTGATGGAGTTTTTCTTGATGGTCAAGTGGAGTTGTCTAGTATATGGAATTAGACAAAGTATAAATCCAAGGTCAAGCCTCCCATTGGCTTTGACATCCAAAACATTCATGCTAATACCCCTTCAAAACATGTTCCACCATCACCACTAATGCATTTTGAGTGATAATAATCAAATAAAAATTGCCACATCTCTATAATAGTTGAAATTTTGTGTGTGTGATTTCTAAAAAGTTTTTACTATATTCTTACCTACTCACTAGTCAATAAATATATTTTACCAAGTGGTTTAATGAAATTGTGTGTTTTATTTTGATTGAATGAATCTCGAACTCTTAAGATCCCTCCTTCAAAAACACCACAACCAACTCACAAGTTTCACGGTCATATATCCTGATTCATAGTTTAACTGAGCAATACAAAAACCTAGGGTACCATTTTTCTTAGACAATGAGGTACAGTGAGTTCCTTGAGGACAACCACGAATAGATAAATGGCCTTATAATTGGTTAAACCAAGAATCATGATTCTAGACCCCCAAAAAACTGAATTTCATACAATATCATGAATCAAAAAGTTGTATGTTTTAGGCCATATCGTGAGTTCATTATAATTTGATGACAGAAATAGTCAAAAAACATGACTTCAGTATTTTAATGATGACCTACACCATACTATATAGAGTAAGGAGTTGTTTGATAAATACATAGACCATTCCAAAAAGAGGAGGTGAGTAACATTAGGCTACTCTTTGGTGATTGGAATTGAAGTGGAGGTTTGGATGATGTATTTCTAGAATTATTATACACTGGTTGTGGTATTGGGAATGAATTTAATGGGGATGGTGATACCTTAAGAAGACATACTCTCCTATTATCTGTTCCAAGCCAGTGAGATTCCACCATGTATCTATTGTAACCTTTTGGAATGTGGTATAGTAAAAAATAATTAGGTAGTGGTACTGTGATTGATATTTTAATTGGGTTGTAGTTTGGATTGGGTAGATCCATTACATTTAAGGCCTTAAAATTCCGTGTCATGAAATTCACACCATTAGAGTGTGGTGAGACCTATGAATGTCCATGGGAAATAAGCATCCTCCCTTATTCATTCGCATATCCCTATACTCAACCACCATCTATATTCAAACCAACCATCCCACCACAAAATATATAGGCACTAGATATCCTTGTTTATAGGTTCTAGATATCTAGGATGTTGGGTTATCTGGAACCCATTTGTAAGGTTGAAATAGGATCAAAATCATTGGAGTAATGGTGGGAATGGTCCACATTGGAATGCTACACAATTTATTCAATCTAACTGAAATGATATGTGGAACATGTTTGGATGATCTGGTCACACATGATATCCTTGGCTGAATTTTGGACATGTTGTGATTTATTTGAGTCATTCTCAGCCTTGAACGATATTTTTATCCATTGACTCAACTTTCACCTCTTTCCTCAACCACTCTCCCCCTAGGGATACCAGGATGGAACATGTAGAGCATCATTTATTTTCATATAATGACCAATCAATCAAAGGGAGGGGTCATATGTCTTTGTAATTTTCATTGGGGGCCTAACTAAACCATTATGACAATCCAAAAATCATATTAAAGAGTTTAATACATATACTAGACACAATGAGTTCCCAAACAGTGGAAAAAATGAGTGAGTATTTTGCTATGGGATAGAATTGCACAATTATTTAGGTTGCATCAACTAAAATGTGGTGAAATGGTCTAGTTTTCTAGATAAGTTAAGGTAATATTGTTGACTTTGGAGTGAAATCTTGTTTTTATAGTGGTGGTGGGGTTAGATAACATTGTGAAAAATTCATTCAAGTTCACCCGTAGTAGTTCTACCTTGGATGTTCCCTTTAGGATGTTCTAGTTGGGTCATGTTGTTGATGATTTCGGTGATCCAATTACAATACCTCAATCAGACACTACAAATCTGAGGCTAGATATATCAAACTAAAAGGTATGGGCATTATCGAATGTTAATGGGTTCACGATCCAATGCAAACTGGTGTCAATTTCATGGATAGTATGGTGATTAATAGTTATGGGAATAATCAAGTCATCATTAGAGAATTAAAAATTAGAAAAACCATTGTGGGGGTCGACACCATGGTTACCCAAAATCAACTAAATTCCACTGCTCATGAATTTTACAAGATATATTATGTTTATGTATCTATAGTATAAAATTTCTCTATAGTTACAAAAATCATTCAACTAGTCCCAGATGCTTCCATCATTGTGTATTCCATTCTAGTGGATTCTACCATTTCAGAACCCACTAAACATAAATTTTTTGGACTGTATTTTTGGTGTTAAATGGGGGTATATTTCTACAATAATTTAATGCACACTATGATCATATATAATGATATTTCAAAAAAGGAAGTGGAATATCAACAAATGGAATTATTGTTATGTTGACCACCATGTTGTGAGGTATTCCCAGGTGATGTTTTCTATTTACATTCTATTCTCTTAGAATGAGTAGTTAAATGATTGAACAATACAGATGTGGGTATCATGAATACCCTTACCATTATAGAAACACTAGTAGGAGATATCTCAGCCTATTCTCTCACCAATGTGATCCCAATTACAAATGGATACATCTTTTCAGGCACATTTCTATTTTATCATAGAATGTACCTAAAAGTAAATGTTCGATTATTGGTATATGGATTCTTCTTACTTTTTAGTTTAATGTTATTAGATAAGTATTTGGTTCTTAAAAACTCTAATTGTCACTATAAAAATAATTGGAATCACTTTCTCAATTTTTATTAGACCTGGTTGAAGTGACTCAAGCTTTTCCCAATCGAGGTTCCTGTCTTTTGGAAGTTATGATACATCAACTACAACATCCAATGGCTCTTGAAATATAGATATTGGTACTATATACATTATTAAGTTGTTTCTTTTATAGAATTTCTGTCAATATAATAGTGCAATATGAGATAGAAATCACACACTGCCTCATAGATGGTTGAAATTTCAATCCATAATGTCTCCCTAGGTCCGGAATTGTGGTAATGAAGGAAACCAATAAGTTGTTATAAAAGATCACTAAACTGATTGAAAAGGTAGATATAATATTTTAGTCAAGGGTTTATTCAATAAACCCTGTTATAAGGCATGATCTTCAGCTTTGTGACTCACTGGCAGAAGCTAACTCCGGTCAATGAAACTGGATAGCCTGATATCTATGTATAGTACTCTCGTGAATGATCTGATACCCATGCATGGATTGTTTTTCCTTAATGAAATGATCACTACCACCTATACTACCTATATTTTACCAACTATTATGATATAAAATTTACTACCTATATTATACAGATCAAGGACTTGTTCAAGTATGCTTCTTGGGGAAGCCCATGTCAACCACTTACTCTCATTGATGTCCACTATATATCATATAAGGATTTGATGATATTGTTACTTCATGGGAGATTTAAATTATTGAAAAAGTATGGAATGAGTTTTGCACATTCTCTAAAACACCATGGTCAATGTGGAAATAATTTGAAGGTGGTGCTTTAGTATACTATTATAATATTTTGGATGTATGATGTCTAAACTCAAGGATGTGATGAATGTGATTGATGGTGACTGGGGTAGAACACTTATGGGTGATTAGACATAATGATTCCACTTTAATGATTTAACATTGAGAGGCAAACCCTAGGGTTTTCAAGTATTGTAATCTAGATGAATCGTAGAATGTATGTTTTGGAGTCAAAAAAACCTAGTGGTCATGGGGTCACTTGTAATGAGCATGTTCACACTAGGATAAAATATATGAACAAAGTATCCTATAAACTCATAAGGATACAATACTTAATGTATCCTAGGAACTCACTGGGATAGGATACTTTACATATCTCAAGCACTACTTGGTCAGTGAGTACCTGGTCCAATCCTAGTCATACCTTGTCATAATAGAACTCAGAGGACCTAGGATATGAGGAGTATCCTGGAATAGGTCCTCACAAGTATTGGATACTTAATGAATCCTATTGAGGACCTGTTCTAAACAAAACTATGAGGAAATTGGGGTAAATGATGTATCCCAGACTTGGTCCTCCCAGATCAAAGATACATAAATTATCCCATGGAGAAACTGGTCTGACCAAGTCTGACCAGACCTGAGAGGACATGGGATACATGAAGTATCTCAGACCAGGTCCTCCCAAGTATGGGATATATAATGTGTCATAGATAGAACTTTTTGTGACAAGGTCTGACCCAAACTGGAAGGAACAGGTATATATGAATAATGTGTCCCTATCAATTACCAAGTCTTACATATTCTGAGAAACTTCATATCTCATAGGTATATTTGAATGATAACATGGAATAATCAACTCCTCTTACTTTGTAAAACTCAAATGACACCCTTTCTTGAATTAGGTATAAAAAATGGAAATATCCACCCCAATACCAGTAGTGTAATAGTAATATTTTTGGTGGTTTGGTGAAATAATCCAAAAGTTTTGGGCACCCTTTCTCTGTTTACACTATAAATAAAGAAATGAACAATGATATCCAAAAAATAGATACTATTTTTGATGCATCTCAATTATAGAAATTAAAATCTCAAGAGGGAGCCACACCAATCATGAGGGGGATCATTAAGTTACCTAAAAATATCTATCAATTTTATTTCTAAAAATTGGGTTCATTTCACAGATTTCAGTTTGAATGATATGGTTTTCTATATTTCTTATTGTATTTCCAAAAAAATAGATCATTAATGGTACTGATCTTGACATTATTTATACCATATTTCCTAGTATCATACCAATTTTCATTTATGTCCCCTACTTTGCTATGTTATAATCATTAGAAGAGATCATCAATCTAAAACTAATGATCAAAGTGGCTAAAAATCAGTGGTATCGAAGGGCTCCACTTCCCTATGGAACTAACAGTGGTCTCTCAGGTAGTGTACTTGGGAAGTGAACCACTATCTATTTTATAATGTTATAGTAGAGTGTTTAAATGTTTTCAAGTAATTGACTACTCTGATTGGGCGACTCGAACAAAAAAGTGGTTCAACATTTCTCCTCTATCAATTAATAAAAAATGGGTCTCAGATTGATAGTTTCATTCATATTACATAAATCAATTTCAACTAATACTGGACTATTAATGGATTTCAGTATGGGGGGAGTGGCTGGTATGGAGTTTGATTAGTTGGATTGATCCCACACAATGGGAATGATGGAATTAAGACCCAGGACAGGGGAGATGTAGGTATGGAAATGGATAATCAAGATCATCATACCATATAGGGATCATTTTTTAATGGGTGGGGGTAAAAAAAATCAATGTGGTTTGTAAAGAGGTCTATTGGGCTAGTCAGAAGAGGAATGTATGTTGGAAGGGACAATGGATTTCGTCTGGGAAAACTAAATCACTAGTGGAATCATTTTGTTTTCATAGTGTTGATCAACAATGAAAGATATAAGTGATCAATAAAACAATAAATTTTGAACTATAAATGGTTTGAGTGGTTCCAATAGAACATGAGGCCATCTCATATATTCCGCTAAACTCCCAGTGGTCTATATGAGATGTTTTTTCTATTGTGTTCAACAGCCATCCTGATCCATCCTACTTGGACACTCAGTTCCTTGAGCTGAGGTGGGTGTACAACTCAATAGGTAGATCACTGGGATTTTAACCTAATTTTAATAGGTTCAACTAATTATATACCCAACCCCTTGTTTATGATTTTATTGTAAATATAGGGTCTATTCCATCCTTCTGGTGCACTAGTACGCTCAAGTAGTGATGAAATTCATTCATCTCAGTAGTCTGCATAGGAGTATCATGGATTTAATTCCAGCACATATCCCACACCACATCATTGATATTTTTTTGGATTATAGATTTCTAGTGTTTGAGTTGGCCCCCACTTTTCTTTTTTTCAATGTGTGGTTTTCAGACTAGTAGGAAGGCTCGCAGCGCATTCCCCAAACCAAAGGAAAGTGAATGGGGAGAAAGTTGGGAATATTTGATGTTCATTGGTTCTATATTTCACCCATTTACCATCATTGACTTCCCAATTCTCACCTAGTCACTATAGAGTCGTTGAACAACCATCTTGAATAAATAAGGGGACCAACCATCAAACACCACTATATAAGAAAATCAGTTCAATTCGGACCACATTGGCTCAAGATCACTGAGCACTAGTAGAACACGGAAAAACCAATGCTGTGAACATGCACCATCACAATAATGATATAGGGCATACCCCTAGGTATCTTTTATGGAACAATTACTTTCAATTTTATTCCATAGAAATTATGTAGAAGCCTGAGGAGATAGAAAATACAATTTCATGGTAGAGCTCAGATTAAATCAACCACCACATACACATAAGAAACAATGGATTCAAGATTGACAATTATACTATAGAATTGATCAGATAAACTAAGGTACTAGCTACATTTCTGGACTCAATTCCCTGAACCACAAGACCCTTATTGTCATATTAACTGACCAAATATTGTGAGTTTGGATATTGAATAGCACTATTAGAGTCTAGTATTGATGTTTGTTATAATTCTATGGGTAGTCAGCCATCCCCTATTTATACTACTATGAAATTATCCATGAATCTTGTGTTATTGGTGGTATTGCATTCCCATAGTATAGCATTATCGTTGGTTTGGGAGATGAGATAATCCAATTGACCATGTAGCCTAGGGAATTATCATTGGTCGATAGGTGCTCCTAGATATGTTCGGTAAGGACTTTTCCTTCTAGTTTCCACCTTGAACAAAGGGAATGTTTTGTGTGGTTACTCTAGCATGTTGTTACCCCATATCATATTAATTCTTATATCAATGGGTTCTTTGTGATTGAATTTATTCCAAGTCATCAACATGAATAGGTTGCACTAAGATGACTCTTTTTGCATATGGTAATATGAGATCTAGAAAAATAATACCACACCAAGTTAGGGGAATGGAAAAGACCCCCAACAATATTTTACCTCCAATATGGAAGCTAACTAATGAATTTTACAAGAGTATGAACAACTCATATAACATTGCAGTATGGGAAACAGAAAAAACTAAACTTGAAGTGGCATGTTTTTCATTGAAATAGTTGTTGAACCGCCATACAAACAAGAGTTGGACATTCTAATAGTCTCACATTTGTGGTGTTAAAAAAATCATGCCAATCAAATGAGGCAAGTATTTGCGGTTGTTGTAGTGGTAGAGAAAAATAATTTTGTGGAAATAGGGTGGAATGTGTCATATATGATATATAGTTGATGGAATCTGGGATAAAATTATCACCTTGAAATTAGAATTGGGTTTACATTCAATTATATACATAAATGAGTGTGACCAATAAATTAGAAAAAATATGGAATAGAAGTGAGAATACTAGAATAGTTGTCCAATTGAGAAAATATTGATCCAATGAACTAAACCATCCTAATACCAATACTCTTGATGATATAGTAAAAATGTAGCCATTAATTTTTTTATCCACTGTAGATGCCTTAGTGGTACACTTGGAAACACTCCAATAAATTTAAAATAGAGTTTAAATGGTGTTGAAATCACAAAAAGAAATGTCATTGGTTTTTTTATGTGGTCGGGGGATTAGAGAAATCCTACACTACTGTTGTAAGTGATGTGGTGGTTTAGAATGAGGTTTAGATTACCATTAATCTACTTTCACTCAATCATGGATGCATTTATGTTCAGTACTCTACTCAAACAGTGTGTAAAGAGATTGGTTTCCATTTAGAGGCATTGGGTTGGGGGTATAGAACCAGGGCAGAGGCTATGGGCTAGTCATTGATTGGACATACTAGTTTGACTTTAGTACTGGGTAGCATATTTGATCATTGGTGTTGGCTATTGATATTTTTGTATGATACAAACCACTAAAAAAATTGGCACGGGTTTAGGGGAAAACAAGAAACTAATTTAACACCACCAATTCCAACACATTGTGGTGATATAGGACATGAGGCACCATTGTCCTAATAGATCAACAATAGATCTTTTCCTTGAGAGTCAATACTGAGCTCTGCATTTCTAATCGAGTAAAACACTGGGTACTCACTGGTATACAATAGATAATTCATGAATCTCATCCAATCACTATGAATGTATACTCATCATAACCCTATATCTCACCGGGGTAGGATACGTAATGTATACTGTGTACTCCCTTGTCAGTGAGTACCTTGTCCATTCTTGGCTAGGCCTTATAACAACCCTTCTTTTATTACACACTTCAACAAGATTTATTACATAAACTCTTCACTTGATACAACATGGAAGATAGAGAGGTCTGGTGTATTTGGGGATTAGTATTATTACAGAACAACATAAAACAAGAAACACAATATCTTTATTGATAACATCCTTTACATGACCACTACATTCCCTCGTATATAACATTGCATGGGATAACCTGAGGACATGCATAAGAAAAGGGTGAGCTATAAAGCCCAGTAAGGGAATAAAAATGGAATAACATGATGAATACAATACATTTTAGACAATAGGAATATTAATATATCACAATAGAAACATGAACTTAACGGCATGATAAAGCATGAAAATCTTAACATGGAGATATGGAAAAAACACTTAACATGGAATTAGCATGAGCCAAGGCTCATTGGACATGGATCATGAGTAAATACTCATTACACATGACGCACTAGTAAACACTCATTTCACTAGAATTTTCATGATTAAATAATAATTTCACATAACATATCATGATATTATACTTTACCCAATTCATTGGAGTGCTATTAGGGCGCACCCTTCTTAAACATTTCATTTCATGCATAAGTTTGTCACATGGATCATACAACATGGAATGATTCAATATCATAATTTATTACATAATAGAATAATGTGTAATACATAAATGAGACTCTATAATCAATAAGTAGATGTGTGTAAAGGTTAATACCATTGATAGAGAAGTGTACATGCTATTCACTACACAATAAATTTAGCTTAGAAAATCGTATGGCAATTTCAGTAGCATAATGACGTGACATAGAAATTCATAAAAAAGGTTGATGTGAGAGAAATGGGTGTCTCATCATATGTACATGAAATGTAAAATAATTGGTTCATATAGATACATTTCTCAACAAATGAAATGGAATTTATATTCATAATACAAAATAATTGGTTCAATGTAAATGTGGAGAGAGAAATTCTTTACATAATTTTTGGCATGGTAATGGGTGTTCATGGGAGGCATCAATAAGAGAGAAAGAGGATCTATAATTATTCAAACATGAAGAGAGAATTATGGGGGAGGTGATAAATCATACCCCAACATTTATTATTGATAATAAAATGGCATAACAATATAAGGAAACATGGACATAAATAAAGAAAGTGAGAATCCCTTACTTGGAAGTGTGACCCCAATGGCTTGGGAGAGGCTTTAGAGAGGCTTAATGTGAGCTTGGGGTGCCTTGGGAGGATTCTTGAGAGAGGAGGGAAGAGTTTTTATGAACTAAAAAATCTTTCAGTGAAGAGGAAGTAGGAGCATGGATGTGTTTATATAGGAAATGAGAGGTAATTCTTTATTATTTAGGTTTGGGACTCCACACATTAAACTAATCAAAACCACAAACCATCCCCTGATTTTTGCACATATTTTTTTTCCAAGTGGGATTTAAAAACAATATTTTATAGGGACAATGGACGAACATCTTTAAATAATAGGGTTGATTATGTGGAGGTGTGTCACACTCTCAAGGAAAATAATTTAAAAAGACAAAATGTTTTGTAATCCTTGAAGGGTCTACTAAAGCATTGTAAAATAAATAAAACAAACCCAAAATCAAATTATTTTAATGTTAAAAAATATTTTGGCCGAAAATAATGTTTATATTATTTTATTACAACACTATAGGGTCATTATGATTTCATAAAACACATTATATATTTAAACGACATTTAATTTTTACACAAAAATTAGACTGTCTCATAAAATTATGAAAAATTCACCATAGTATATTTTCGTTGTCCTGTTTATAAAAATAATATTCATTTTTTCTAAATAATTTTATAAATATGTGAATTTTTACTATTAAAATAAAAACTAACATTTATCGAAAATTCTAGGATTTGGACAAAAATAACTTTCAAACCTTAATAAAAACTACAATTGCATTCATAAAATTATGAGATCATTAATAATTAATAAAAAATAATTTAATAATAATAATAATAATTTATTAAAATATTATTTAATTCAAAAACCCATTAATTCATCAAAATATATTTCTTAGTTGAATATTAACTAAAATTACTATTTTTTCTTTAAAAAATATTTACAAAGAAACCATTATAAAAAGAATGTATATTCTCTATACAAGAATATGTAAAATATCTTAGTAGTAGGTTCTTGTTACATAACCACTTAAAACCCCCGCATAAGACCTTAGGGCAAGGTGTTCAATGGGGAAAATATCTTGGGGTGGCTCAGATAACATTGCTTGAGTGGTAATATCTATCAAATGTCACTTCTATTGTAAGAGGTACTACTTGAGCTTAATTTATTCAAGCTCAACATGGGATTGGTCATGAAGGAAGCACAAAAACGCCTACTCCTTTCTGAGATTCAACAAATGGGCTTCGTATGGGGAAAGTCTACAGGATGAGTCCATCGCTTCCTTTGTCTGAGTAAATTGGATTTGTTAAAGCCCTATATTTATATTAATCATGTGATCACTGTTCAAGGGCTATATTAGTAACAATCACAAATATTAATGGTATTTTAAAATAAAAAACATATAACCAAATAAGTGCATACATTTTACACAACCATAATAAGACACTTAAATATACCATGAGGAATTTTCATTAATGAATTTTTGGGTCATTACAATCTTTCCCCCTTAAGAAATTTCACCCTTGAAATTTTCTTTTCTCACACTGAAATAGATTTGGGTAACTCTGTTGCATTACTTCTTCCAATCCCCAAATTATTTCTTCAAACTTATGGTTTCTTCACAACCCCTTGACGAGGGGCATAATCTTATTTCATAGAACTATTTCTCTTTGATATAAGATCTTCACTAGTTTCTCCTCATAAGAAACATCATCCTCTAACTGTACTACCTCTGAAGAAAGTACATGTGAATGGTCTGGTATGTACTTCCTTAAAAGGGATACATGAAAGACATCATGTACTTTGGCCATGGTAGGTGGAAGTGCTAGTCGATAGTCCACAACCCCGACACGATCAAGAATCTTGAAGGGGCCGATGTTCCTAGGGCCTAACTTCCCCTTCTTTCCAAACCTCATGATCTTATTCCATAGAGATATGTATAGAATCACCATGTCTCCAACTTTGAACTAATGATCTCATCAATGGTTATATGCATAACTCTTCTTTCAACTTTGATCTACCTTGATATACTGCTGAATGGTTTTCACCTTCTCCACCATTTCTTCGACCATTTCTGGTCATATCTGCTTACGCTCAATGACTTCATCCCAACATACCAGTGTTCTGAACCTCTTCCCATATAGGTATTCATAAGGTTCCATTCAACTACTCAAGTGGAAACTGTTATTACATGAGAATTCAACCAAAGGAAAATGTTGATCCAAACCTCCTCTAAAGTCCATTGAACAAAATTTTAACATATATTCTAGTGTCTGAATAGTTTGATCAGATTGGCCATCAATATGAGGATGATAGGCCATACTAAAGTTCAGTTCAGTATCCAGAGCAAATTGAAGACTCTTTCAAAACATATTGGTGAATCATGGATCTTGATCGGATACAATAGATAGCGGTACTCTATAAAGACTTACCACTTCCCTAATATATATCTGTTTCAGTTGATCCAATGAGAAATCCTCCCAAATTGCATCAAAGTGTGAAGAATTTGTAAGATGATCCACAATAACCCAGATTTCATTATTTTTTTGATGTCTTTGGAAGTCCGGTGACAAAGTTCATGGTGATGTTCTCCCATTTCCATGCTGGTATGGGTAATGGTTGCATCATCCCCTTAGATTTCTGCCTCTCTACCTTCACTTGCTAACACATCGGGCACTTTAATGCATACTCAGTGATCCCCTTCTTCATATTATGCCACCAACAATGATCTTGGATATCTCGATAAATATTTGTGTTTCCTAGGTGAATAGAAAAATTTGAACTATGTGCATCAACCAAAAGTTCCTTCTTTAACTCTGGAATTGATTGAACACAAAGTATTTTCCCAAATCTCAGAATTCCTTATTCATTAACATTAAACTCTAAGGATTTCCCTTTTCTGATAGCTTCCACTTTCTTCTAAATTCCAACATCATCCTTTCGATCATTCTTTAACCTTTCTAAAAGATACAGATGAGAAATCATTTGTGAAAGGATTGATGTTGTTCCCTTCTTTATGATTCCCATGTCCATCTTCATCAAATCTAAGAATATTGGATCCTTCTCAATTATCTTTAATGATAGAATCACTGGGTCCTTTATACTTAGAGAATCTACCACCCTGTTCGCTTTCCTAGGGTGGTAATGGATTGATCAGTCATAGTCTTTGATCAGCTCTAACCAACTTCATTGGCACATGTTCATCTCTTTTTATGTGAATAAATAAATGAGGCTTTTGTGGTCCATATATATTTCACACTTCTCCCCAAAAAGATAATGCAGTCAAAATTTTAAAACGGAGATCATCGCATCCAACTCAAGATCATGTGTTGGATAACTATGCTCGTGAACTTTCAATTTCCTTGATTCATAGGCAATGACTATGTCTTTTTTGCATCAACACACAACCCATACCCTTCTTTGAAGCATTAGTTAATACCAAAAAAATTCCTCCACTTGTGGGTAAAGTGATCTTGGGCGCAGTGATAAGCCTCCTTTCCAACTCCTGGAATCTTTCTTTTCATTCATCACTCCAATAAAACATTAATCCCTTCTGATTTAGCTTAGTAAGAGGGTTGGAAAATCGTGAGAAATTTCTCACAAATCATCAATAATATTCAGGTAACCCTAAGAAGCTATGGATATCTGTTACCGATGTTGTCATCGACCATCCCTATTTTGCAGTTTTCTTGGAGTGATCCATAGATATCCCATTTCTTGTGATGATATGACCCAATAATGAGATCTCCTTTAACTAGAACTCACACTTAATGTACTTTTCATAGAGCTTCTCCTTTCTCAAGGTCTCTGGTACAGTTCTTAGATGCTCCTCATGATCCTCTTTTGTTTTGGAATATATTAGAATGTTTATCTATAAAGACTACCAAAAATTTGTCGATGTAATATCTAAAGACTATATTCATAAAGTCTGTGAATATTTCTAGAGCATTAGTGAGTCCAAACAGGATTACTATGAATTCATAGTGCCTGTATATTGTATACAAAGTGGTCTTGGAGATATATTACTTCTTCACCCTGGCTTGATAATATCCCAACCACAAATCTACCTTGGAGAATTATCGTTTTCCACATAGATGATCAAACAAGTCATCAATTCATGGGAGGGGATACTTGTTCTTTATCGTGATTTTGTTATGCTCATGATAATCGATACAAAGGCGCATTGACCCATCCTTCTTCTTGACAACGAGGACTGGTGCACCCCATGGTGAAGAATTTGGGCATATAAACCCTTTATCCAGATTCTTCTATAGTTGTTTCTTCATCTCCTCAAGCTCCAAAATACCCATTCTATACAGATTCTTGGATATTGGCATCGCCCCTGGTATAAGATCTATTGAGAATTCAATATCTCTTCTAGGAGGAAGACCAGAAAATTCATCAGGAAACACTTCATAAAATTCCCTCACAATAGGCATGTCTTAAAGAATGGTTTCCTCTTTAGGCTCAATCATCTAAGCCAGTTATGTGTGCCCATAGGGCATTAATGTCCACTCTTGAGATGATGGTGCTAAAGAAGATTCATCTTCCTCCTTCCACTTCAATAGAATCGGGGGTTTATTCTCCACATGGGAAGTGATTTCCCTCTCATGACAATTTATATTGTCTCTGTATAAGGAAATCCAATCCATGCTATGAATTTCCTCAAATTCTTCCAGAGGAAGTATTATGAGGTTATTCGGGAAGTTCAATCCACTAATTATGATAGGGGATGAGTTATATTCATTGGATGCAATGATTTCTCTATTTTTTGTACACACCGACATCTTTACTTCTATGATTTGTGGTGGTGTTGGGATTGTTATACTAAATGTTCAGGATATAAAAGAATGCATATAACAATTGATGATGACCCCACCTTTCACATTTTGATTTTGGTTCTACTTATTTTCTTCATCCAAAACAACTTAGGGAAGATTACTATTAAACACATAAAGGGAAAACAAAGGACAAAACAGATGACTTATAAATTACTTTTATTTCCTTAACATATGAATCTATAAACTTCAATATATGTTATCCATGATCTACTTTCTAACATGTATTACTAGAGGCATTTTTTTTAAATTCCCTTAAAATGGTTCATACTATAATTGTTAATTTACTAAAGAATATCCCTCTGGAGTATTGTAACCAAGAGTCAAGAAAGGCCCATTGTAGTGTACTAGGATACCTCAGGTCAAGCCCTAATCTCCTTGTCAAGGTTTTCACCCCTAGGTACATATGTGCCAGAGCTGCCTTTACCTGCTCGTATTCAGACAAGAATGTATTTTACTGGTAAACCACATACTCAATACCCACCAAAACATAGGGATGTTTTTATTGTACATAGTATTTTTCTTTAAGGATTCACTATGGTTTTATAATTATAATCCCAAAAATAACTAAACCGATTCTCTGATACCAACTATAACAACCCTTCTTTTATTACACACTTAAACATGATTTATTACCTAAACTCTTCACTTGATACAACATGGAAGATCCCAATGTCGAGTGTCTTTGGGGATTAAGAACATTAAATAAAAACTAAAAAAATTAAATACAACATCTTTATTGAAAACTTCGATTACATGACCACAACATTCCCTCGTACTTATCATTTCATGGGATAACCTGAGGACATGCATAAGAAATGAATGAGCTATAATGCTCAGTAAGGGAATAAACATGGAATAATATGAGGAATACAATACATGTTAGATAGTAGGCATATAAATGGAGAACAAGGGGAACATGAACATAAAGGCATGATAAAGCATAGAAACCATAACATTGATATGTGGCAACAACACTTAACAAGGAATTAACATGAGCCAAGGATCATTGGATATAGAGCATGAGAAAATTATCATTGCACATGAAGCACGATTAAACCCTAATTACAATTTAATTAGAACGATTAAACACTCATTGCACATGAAGTATCACGATACTATACATTACCCAATGTATTGGAGAGCTATTAGGGTGTACCATTCTTAAACATTTCTTTTCATGCATAAGTGTGCCACATGGATCATACAATGTAGAATCATTCAATATCATAATTTATTACATGATAAAGGAATGTGGAAAACATACATGGAACTCTATAATCAATAAGTATATGTGTGAAAAGGTTAATACCCTTGATAGATAAGTGGGCATGGTATTCACTACACAATAAATTTAGCTTGGAAAATTACGGTGCAAATTCGGCAGCATAAGGGTGTGACATAAAAATTCATAAAAAAGTTGATGATATGGGTGTATAATCATATGTACATGAAATGGAATGTAAGGAGTTCATATTGAAACATTTCCCAATATATTTAATAGAATTTAGATACATAATACAAAATAATTTCTTAAATGTAAATGAGGAGAGAGAAATTCCTTAGGGAATTTCTGCATGGTAACGGGTGTACATGGGAGGAATTATTGAGAGAGATAAAAGATATATCATTATTAAAACATGAAGAGGGACGTATGGGGGAGGTTTGAAATCATACCCCAATATTTATAATTGAATATAAAAGGGAAAAATAATATAAGGAAACTTGGACATAAATAAGGAATGTGAGAATCCCTTATATGGAAGTGTGATCCCAAATGCTTGGAAGAGGCTTGAGAGAGGATTATTGGGAGCTTGGGGTGACTTTAGAGGATTATATAGAGATGATGGAAGAGTTTAGATAATCTCAAATGTCATTGAGTGAAGAGGAAGTGGAATCCTTGGTGGGTTTATATAGGAAAGGTGAGGAAATTCTTTATTATTTAGGTTTTGGACCCCACACATTAAACAAATCAAAACCACAAACCATCCCATGGTTTTTTACAAAGGGGAGTAGAAAATAATATTTTATAAGTCCAATGGTTTAACTTCTTAAAATAATAGTGTTTCTTATTTAGAGGTGAGTCACACTCTCAAGGAAGACAATTTAAAAAGACAAAATGTTTTATAATCCTTGAAGGGTCCACTAAAGCTTTGTAAAATTAGTCAAACAAATAAAAAATCACTTTATTTAATGGTAGATATTATATTGGCAAAAAATAATGTTTATATTATTTAATTACATCACTATTGGGACATTATGATGTCATAAAGCACATTATAAATTTAAAAGATATTTATTTTTTAACAAAAAATTCGACTATCTCAAGAAATTCTAAAAAATTCACTGTAGGATAATTTTGACATCCTGATTCCAAAAATAATATTCATTTTATCCAAATAATTTTCTAAATTTGTGAATTTTTACTTTTAAAATATAAACCGATATTTATTGAAAATTCATGGCTGTTAACAAAAACAGCATTCAAACCTTAATAAAAATTACATTTGCATTCATAAAATTATATGATACTTTATGTTAAATAAAAATTAATTTAATAATAATAATAATTTATTAAAATATGATTTAATTCGAAAATCCATTAATTCATCAAAATAGATTTATTAGTTTAATATTAACTAAAAATACAATTTGTGCTTTAAAAACTATTTACAAAGTTACAATAATAAAAATAATTTATATTATTTATACAAGAATAATGTACATAATCTCAGTACTAGGGTCTTGTTACATAACCCCTTCAAACACCTGTATAATACCTTAGCGTATGGCATGGGATGGTGATATACACTTGGGGTGGCTCGGATAACACTGTTGAGTGGTAATCACAATCAACTTCCACTTCTCTCATAGGCGGTTCCACTTGACCTTAACGTATTCACGCTCGGCTTGGTCTTGGTCAAGAATGAAGCCCAATGATGCCACCTCTAATATAATCTCCCACAAATGGTCTTCCTATGTGGAAAATATACTGGAATAGTTCATCATTTCCTTTGTTTGTGTAAATTGGATTTGTTAAAGCCCTATATTTATACTAATAATGTGATCAATGTTCAACGGCTATATTAGAAACAATCACAATTATTAATGGTATTTTAAAATCAAAAACATAGAAAAAAATAAGTGCATACGTTTTACATAACCATAAGAATACATTTAAATAGACCAAGATGAATTTTCATTAATGAATTTTTGGGTCGTTAAAAGCCTTGTTAGACTAGAACTAGGAGGACCTCAGTTACATAAAGTATCCCAAATCATGTTCTTATAGGTTAGGTATACTTACTGTTTCCCATGGAGGAACCAGAATGAAGAGGTCTTCCCAAGCATGGTAGGGCCTATGATACATGATTTATTTTAGACCAGATCCCCCAAGGTATGATATAGTTAATGTATCCTATGGAGGACCTGATTTGGAACAGTATAAATAGACCTAGGAGGGCATGAGATACATTATGTATCCCTGTATAGTACCTCCTAGATCTAGGATACTTAATGTATCCCAGGGCGGACCTATTCATACATGGTATGGAAAATTTTTTGGAGGACCTAGGATACAAGATGTATCCTAGTCCAGGTCCTCCTAGGTATGGGATACATAATGTATCATAGGGATGACCTCGTCTGATAAGATCTGACCACACCAAAGAGGACCTAGGTTACATAACTCATGTAGCGTAGTCAATTACCAGGTCCTCCCAATTGTGGGATTCTTCTTGTATCCCAATGGGGATCTGGTGAGTGAGCACACAGTGAAATAGAATACGTGGACCATGTAAACTAGCACCTTTGGACCTAGAGAGATAACACACTATGAAATGGAGTACATGCACTAGGTGGTGTCTCTAGGACAAATAAAAGATACTTGGAATTTCCCCAAGGATCTTCCTATCACTGTAATGGTGGTGGAATAAAATTTATAAATAAAAAATATTCCAAACTCCTAGGTTCTCACATGGCATGAAAGAAAGTAGCTCAAGCACCACTCCCAATGAAAACCCATATATTATGCCAAAGGTCATCAAACCCGAATCAACTATTGTTCTAAAAGGATTGTTCAGGGAGTTATAGGATGATGACAATTTCAAGGTTTAAGAGGGCTATACAAATTTAATTTAATAAATTAGATGGTGTAAGGTTCAAAATTAATGGGTGATGGTGCTACTAATATTACTTTAGCTAGAGCAGTTGTAGGAATTGGAAACATGTTTAGTTTTTTGATTCAATCCATTTCATGAAATCCATAAAGGAAAAAAATTCATTTTGGTATGCTATTATGGGGTTTAATATGACAAAATATGTATCCTATTTTTCCTCAATGATGGAATTTTTGATCTCATCCTTGTTTCAACCTATTTGACCCTCTTTCCCTAGGTCATTGTCATGGAAAATTCATGTATTCCAGTCAATCAGTATTCACTAATCACTCGGTCCTTTCCTAGTCCCCCCAGGCAATGCCTATCTTGGTCAGTGAGCACCTGGTCCTTTATTTGTCAAACATTGTCAGAATTGACCATATAGTACTTGGGATATGTGGTGTCTCCTAGACCATGTCCTTCTATATTTGGGATACATAATGTATTCATGGGAGGACCTACTCTAACATGGTTCTAGAAGACTTGATACGACTTGGGATAATTGTAATATCCCATACTAGGCCCTCCCAAGTTTGTGATAGATAATTTATCCCATGGTGAAACATACATGACAAGGTATTTCAAGACATAGGAGAACTTGTGATGCATGAAGTATCCTAGACCATGTCCTCCCTGGCATGGGATACATATTGTATCACTAGGAGGACCTGATCGAAAAATGTCTGTCCAGTCTTTGGAGGGCCTGGGATACAAGATTCATGTATCCGAGTCAATAAATAGGATATGTTAGACCATGGAAGGCCCAGTAAGATCCTTGGAAAAGAATACCTTAAAGGAAGTATGTTCAAGATGAGATTTCTTGAGTTCTCAATTGGATATCTGAAGACCATAGTCTAGACCACCTGGGAATTCCCATGCATAAAAATTATTCTAGTAACTCGTGAAAGGTAGTGGATATATGGTGCTAACCCATTGGAAGATCATAGTGGAGTGATTTGACCAACTGGCTCAGGAAATTGGCAATTCGACCACTAATGCACCTACACACGTTTCACTCATTTGTGTAATCACATTATTGGTATTATTCCCCCTTCTAATGTCAATAAGATAGAGAATACACTGTGGTTGGTAGTGCTTTTATAGTTTCTATTGTTTGATTATCATAAAACCATTTCGACCTATCACTATGTAAAATTTTATTTCCCTAACTCTACTACCCATATTATACTGAGTATGATAACATCTTTTCATATAGTGGTTATCTGATTATGTTAAACCTTGTTTGAAGGGGTTATTCAAGAGTATTTTTCATTCGATCCAATTAGTCAACGGATTAAGTGAATTCCAAAAGTATCTAAGGTCATCTATTCAAGAACTTTATGATATAGTGAATGCAACTACTAAGCATGATCCACTCAAATTCTATGATATTGTCCAATGCAACTTCCAATTCAATTATCATGAGTTTTCTTAGATCAAATCAACCTATTTTCTATCTGAGGGTATTTTTTTATGACCTCATCATAGAAATAGTTTAAAATAAAAGTGTTAAAGAAATTAGCTGGACTCATAAATACTATAATAAACTAGGTATCATGAAAAATATAATATAGGTACTAGAGTAAAACGTCTTGTTTTTCATGCCTCTGTCCTTGTTCTCTCACTATTATTCTAAAATTTTATTAATGTTCACACACACAAGAGACAATGATTTAGTTCTAGTTAACTTTCATATATGCGGTTTCGTCAGGGAATTGTTGGATATCTATGAATGGAACCATCGCTTATGATAATAATATCAATTGTGACAAACAAAGGATTGGATATCATTGTAAAAGGGAAATCTAGAGTGTTTTTTATAAGAAACTTTATCAAGATCTTTATAATATAAGTAGTAGACTATGATCTGGCCATGATTGGATCATGTGAGATTTTTTACATTTCATAATCAATTCGGTTGAAAGAAAGGTTGATAGGGAAATTTGAATCCATTGACTTGAATCCTCTTGTTGACAAGTGGCCAACCAAATTTCAACAAGATTGTCTTTTCATTTTCTCATGAAATCATCTAATCTAGGTTTTTTAGGAATGGATTCACTCACAACATGATCATGGATCACGAGGGAGGTTGATATCTTTAAGCATGGGCCCATCATCTGCTTGATCAAATCATTGGATGGTATGGCTGGCTGCTGTGCAGCGGTACCCTAACTACCCATTTCCTAGTCAAATATTGTCAAAGAGGGACCTCCCAAGGATACATTATTTATTAGAAACCTATGATGACCTGGTATGGGGTACTTCACATATTATAGGTCCTCATATGTCTGGTATGATAAGGTATAACTAGGAAAGGACTAGGTACTCACTGACCAGAGAGTTCTTGGTATACGTGAAGTATCTTATCTCAGTGAGTGCATGGGATATGTTATGTATCCTATCTTAGTGAGTTCCTTGGAAGAAATGGGATACATAAAGATTCACAGGGAGGACATAAAAATTTCTAGTTGTGAAAAGTGTGGTACGTTATGGAGTGAATCAAGAGTGCTGATATGGATGGGCCTAGAATTGGGGAATTGTGTATGAATCTAGAGTAATGACAATCTCAACACTCTAATAAATCGTATAATGATCTAAGGGAATGATAATAATATTTTTTAATGGGTAATTCCCATGTGAAACAATGAAAGAAGTATCTATGGGTGGATCAGAAGGCCATTGTACTCTGGCTCTTACTTTTTTCATATATATTGTTTGGGCTTCATGATAAGTAGTTCTATTGGTTTATCGAGTTTCACATGATTAGTAGGGGATTAAGGAACATGATGGTTGGAATTTAAATGTGTTTTTTTGTGGCCTTGGTGGTGTTGAGATGGGGTGAATTAGAATTGGATCAGAACACCTTATACTCTAACCATTGTATGCGTAAGGGATTGAGTTTTCATCACCCACTCAACTACATAGGGTACTATGAGGTTGGGATAATGACATTTGGACTTATTAGTGGGTACCATATAGTGCTGGTAGTGTAGAAAAGTGAAGTGTTGTTCAAATTTGATATTTTAACCCTTTGAAACAATTGGTAGCATGATACAACCCTACTGTAAGGGGTCCCAAGGGATGTGGAATAAAGGGACACCCAATCTTTTATATTTTGACATGGATGTTCGAGGAGGGTAGGAAACACTATTTAATTTGAAAGTGTACTAGGTATATTGTATATTAGGTGGTTGCACATGGGCCTAGAAACCCAACCGAATGGCTGGAAACAAATCACTCTGTCATGTTCCACTAATTTCTAGTGGCCAAACAACAATAAAGAGGTCTTCTTTTGTCTGTTATTTCTATCATAATAGTGTTTGTTGTTTTTTAGTCTTCCAAGTATAAGTACCTGATTTTACAAAGTTTTGAACAAGAAATTTGGCCTCTAGGAATTGAAATGGGGGATCAAATAGAATGATGGTACCTTCTAATACCCAATGGTACCAAGGATGGAAATGGATCATGGATTCCTCATATTGGGAATAACAAAGAGGGAGGTAATTTTAAACTTCCTTATTCATATAAGGATGTAATGTACAAAATTGGCAAGGTGGTTCAATCTAACATAAGTGGGGGGCATGATCTTTATTTTAAATGGCCGTTCACTAGAGGTTATTCTAGAACTACAAAATAATAAGGTCTGGCAAGGGGATCGATTCATTCTTTTCTAATGGTATTTATGGATCGATGAAATAGATATCCTACCACTATTTTTTAATTGTATTTTGAGTGCCTTTGGGAATATATAATATACATAAAATGGGATGGGAAGTGATTTGAAGACTCCAATGGGGGTATCCTGATGTGGCAATGTGGAACTCCAAGGCACAATGAAGGAATGTGGGAGTGGATAGTAGTGAGTGTAATGGATCAATCTGGTCGTGCCTTGTGTTGTTCAGTTGATAGTTTTCATGCATATATATCCAATGTTATAAGCAAGGATGGTCCAACTCTAATTGTGTTGTCTCCTAATTTCATCCCATTTGATTTCCATTGGCATGAAAACACCCGTACTAGTGAAATGACTTATCCATAGAGGTGTTCTGAGTGTTTAAAACCCCTCCAATATTTCTATTTTTCTGATTCCAATACCATCCTTTAGCTCATTATGCACCTATCTATCTCTTATCCCCAATCGCTCAGTAGAACTCCTTGTTCAAGTATCATTTTTAATACAACACCCTGATTTCCTTTTTTGTAAAGTAAAAACATTTTACTTATATATATTATGACCGTGGTCATGATTCTAAAAGATGGTAACATTAGGTACCTCTTTCCACTTTGAGAAAAAACCCCATGACATTCCAACCCATGACTCATTATTCTTTACCTATTGGGATGATCATATTTCCCATCATTGCTCATTACCAATGGTTCGCCTTATGGTTTGACTACTCCATTATCTCTTCGGTGTGTGGTGCGATTAGGTTACAATGTTCAATGGACCTAATTGAAATAGTATGATTGAGTTCCCAAGATCCATGCCTTCTTATTTGGGTTCTTAGTGAGCAATAAAGTGAATTTAGACATTCCATAAGATTGGAAAAAGTGAAAAGTATTGATAATGGGTTGTCCATACAACCATGTTGTCAATTAGAAGCATATATGTTGATCTGTGTGACCAAGATTGAACAATGCGGTATGGAGTTGAGTTACTAAGACCAATTCTGAAGCCAGTTTTCCAAGCACTTACAAAATCCATTAATCATTTGGGAGTCAATAAGTTTATGTTGGGTGTTCTTTTATTGGTTTGATATGGCTATTTTATTTCCCACTTATATCCCAAGTCAATCCTCTATTGTTTATATATGGGGTTTCAATCCGAATTGGATATTTCACTTATGGGAGTAGTTCAAGTTTGGACTTAAGGTGTCTCTATGAGTGGATCCACTTTCTATCTGGAGTTAATGTTCAGAATCGATCAACATAGTTTTTCAATGCCCTAATATATTTTGTTTCAGTGGAAAGAATGGATAGTTTAACTTGGTTGGTATAGGTGATCTCAGATGGATATGGAAATGACTAAAAGACTTGAAAAGTGGGAATATCAATTCAAACCATTATGTAACATCATTCATCAGTCAATTACAATTCAATGAGTTCTAATTTCACATGCAAGGATATAGTGGGACCGACTGCCTTCCATGACCATTCACCATGGGTCGATCTTAATCCAACCTGATCTATTAATCGGTTCAGTATTCCAACATGGTCTCATACAATTTTCTTGGTAGCTAGTGTGCACATTCAGGAAAGTAGGTGGTTGTGCGATGAGATGTTTTAGTTGGCTTATAAGAGAAATTTGAATGAGATGGACAAGATGGTTAACAATGTGATTTTTGGGTGATGGAATCTTGGAATGGATTAGTGCAGTTGGAGATAACATTTATACAATTTCCTTACCTACCGACCAAGCCAATGGAGTTGTATGATATGTCACTTGGATCACATATATTTATAGGGTACCAAGATAAACCAATTGATGACATTTGATGCACTGGATTAGGGGTTGAACCGAACAACTAGTATCTTGAGTTCCTTGTGGTTATACAATTGGATTCCAAACTCACTTTTGAGAACCATCATTGTTGTGTGAGATGAAAATATTCATACAATGTTACATTGGATCATTTAATAAGGTGGATATCAATCCGTTATACTTATGTTGATTTGATAATGCAATCAACCAACTCATTTACCAACATATGTGTTGAGAGTAGCAGTGGTTCCTTACTATCACAGTGTGTAAATCATCAAATGGGCTGTTGATATTTTTTACCATTATTCCTAGATATTAGATATATTTGTTAGATGGTGACTATGACTGACATGGTGATACAAACCAATCCAATGAGTGGCTGATATTGGATTATGGGTTCAAGAATTTGTCAAATAATGATGTTAATTTTTCTCATGATAATTCGAGGAGGTCTACTCATGGATAAATCAGGGAGACATTTGACTTGTTCAAAAGATAGAATGTATGACTGGAGTTGAAATGATGATTTCCATGCTTGATATTCTATATGGGTCTGGAAGAAATGATTTTGGGGTGATTGGAGTTGATGAGTTCATGATGCATTGGAGGAGGGATAATCAATTTGAACATATTATAATGACTAGGTCTTGTTCAAAATATTAGAATATGTGGTTTTTGGTTCAATAGTTGAAAGAAAAAGTGTAGTTGACACCTTTTTATTTGAGTGAACTCATGAAATATTGAGCATGATTATTAAAAAAACATAGGTGACTGAATAAGTATGCCATATGGAATAGGTTTAAAATGGGAATTCATTTTATAAGATCTAATCTCTAAAACCTTAGTACCTCAGTGGTAGAGTAGTCAGCTATTAACTGATGGGTTGTAAGATCGAAGGATTAGTTAATACTTCATGAAATCAGAATGAAATGATATAAATCATATAACAAGTTTCCCAAGTACTCATTGGGATATAATACATGAATCATTTATCCTTGGAACTCTCTATGATAGGATACATAATGTATCTTAGACACTCACTAGGATAGGATACTTCTTGTATCCCATGAACTCCCTGGTCAGTGAGTACCTATTCCATTCCTAGATACACCTTCTCATACTAGATATGGGAGGACCTAAGATATGTGAAGTATCCCAATCTATATCCTCCATTGTTTGGGATACTTAATGTATTTAAGAGAGGACTTAGTCTGACAAGGACTTACCAGACCTAGGGGGACTTGGGATACATGAAGAATCCTAGACGAGGTCCTCTCAGGTCTAGGATACTTAATGTATCATAGGGATGACCTGGTCTAGAAAGGTGTGACAAGAACTGGAAGGACCTGGGATACATGATTAAAGTATCCCAGTCAATTTTAGGTCTTCCCTATTTTGGGATACATCATATACCTCAGTGAGGACCTGATGAGTTTTCTAGATGTATTCCACAAGTAGAATGATTTTATTTTTTATCTATTATTTTATTCTAGAATAGGAATATAATTTAATTATTTAGTAGCGAGTTCATTATGATGAGCATCAATGTATTTTATTATATTAAGAAGTCAAATTATATATGGATACATTCAAAATTGGTCATTAAAAACCCCACCAACTTGTGAAGCTCACTTACCTAGGTTATAGACCATATTTGAATTTTTTAATTTTATATTACTTGTTTTGGTTTAGTTAGTGGATGCCTCTAGTTTGATACGGTACTGTTTAAGAACCATCAATGAGAATTGAGTTGGTCAGCTCATCTAAGCTCACCCAAAATTTAAAAACATAGAAATATTTTTTCATCTCTTCCAATTGTTTCTAATGTTAGGTGAGCTACCATTATATCAATTTTCTACTATAATAGTCTAACCCAAATTAGAATATAATTCCCTACTATTTTCACACCTAATATAAACTTTTCTATGTAAAATCAACGGTCACCATCGATTCCATTAATTTTTAACTTGAATCTATGTGTAGATGATGTTAAACTAGAAATATGTTATCCGAAGTACCAATACTTATGAAAACTACTGATACATGGCTCAAATTCTACCCCCATCAATAGGATTATTCATATATTATAGGCTTGGGGGGACCTATATCAAGAGTATCTTAGTATTTTCTATTTCTAATCGAGAATAATTCTTTCTTTTCTTGGAACTCATGATCCCTGATATTCTCAATAAGATATAGAGATTATTTCACAACCTTAGAATTACAATATTCAAGAAAGTGGTTTTCCATAATAGGATTTAATATTTAAAAAACTATCTAGTTTGGTTCATTTGTCTTCCTAGTATATCTCGGACCGCTATCAATCCCTGGACTTGTCTTGGAAATAGCCTCTATAAGATCTGGAGATGAGAAGGGTATCCTAAAATTTAGAGATTTAAAGACCACCACTATTTGAATCATGTGGCTTATATCAGATGAGTTTTCTTTATTAAAATTATGTGGCATCATTCAAAGGTAGGATGCATCCTAGAGTTTTGACCATGTATTCTTTAGAATTACTCATGATAGGACAATTTCTTAATTAATGAATAAGAAATAAAAACTAAAAATGGTTAGTTTCTGGTAAAAATTTATAGTTTTTAGATAGAGGATGTCTCTTACAATGGTTGATCTTTTCTCCCAGGATAACGAAAGATAATTTTTCTAGATAGATAGGAAAGTGGAAAGCAAGCCTTATAGGATAAACAACGATAAGGGGATATCAATTCTCAGTCCTACATGGGGATTTTCTCAACCAAGGTAATGAATGATATACAAGAATATTGGACTATAAATTTGAGGTTTCAATAAGGTGATCAACTAATGTGGAAGGACCGATGATATTGAGACAAAGAAAAGGGAACCAATATCCATACTTTGTGTCTAAGGGGTGAGAAGAAAGGCATAATCTATGAAAAGTGGAGAGGGATATGATGAGTCAATATAGAAGAAAGGGTTTTTGACTCAACTAGAATATTATTATAATATAGGAAGTAGACATGGTTGTACTTGCAGATACGTGGTGCCTCATTGAAAATTTACCTTTTTCAATGGGGATAAGGAGGGAATAGATGAACAAATAGCTAGAAGCATGAAAGAAAGTACACCTTTGTTATATTTTTAGAGAGGGGATGTCCTGGGAAATTAGAAAGACCCTCAACATATCCATTGGTGAATTGAGATAGGGAAATAGTACAAAAAGGGAATCTCTGACCCAGGTTCCATCAGCTATGTTTTTGAAAAGTCAGAAAGAATCCAAGAATTTCTTTATATCTATATACAGATACAAATGGTGTGGGGAATGAATTTTCTCTAAAACATTTCGTTTTCATTTCACTATTTGAGTTAGGGGAGAACAACAAGAAGCTAGGTTTTCTAAAAAAATAAAAATAAAATTAATTTTGATTCTATCTTTGTCTCAAGGTACCAATATTTTTATTCTATTTTTTCATTCATGTAGTCTAGTATTTTTTCAAAATAGATTGCGATTTTTCACTCATATAGTCAATAAACTTGTTTTTAATCTCAGATGGGAAAAAATAATTATTTCATGATTAGGTATTGTAGTCTATCTCAGTCGATCCTCTATGCGAGTGAGGTGAAATGATCCAATTGAAACAAAGTCATCATACATCTCAAATTGATTTCCCTATTAGCATAAGAACATTTATTTTCTTCCCATAGGTTTTGATAGTATTATAATACCCAGAAGTAATTTTACTACTACAAATTATCTTATTGTATTAATAAAGTTCCACTATCAATATAAACTCTTATGTCAATAAGTACACACAACTTGTGGTAGATAAGAACATTAGTTTAGATGGATCAGTTTCTCCCTCTAGAGGCTGAGATGAGGAGTCATGGAATGTATCTCACAGAAATAAAAAAAATTTCACTTGAAAGGGAAATGAGTAAGAGATTTCTTATTTGTATAGTTTTCTTGGATCATGGTCAAACCCCTAAAATTATTTTTAGAAAATATTTTTCTGTATTGACTATTGAATGAAAATAAGGCACTTTGACCAATCCCTATTCTTCAATCAGTTAATGTTTATTCTTTCATTTTCTCTCACATTTTATGCTTTCTTCTCTCGTGTGTACCTCATCTTAATTTCACTGGCTCTCCACATCTATAATAAGACTCTTGAATATGGTCAAGAGACTCAAAATATCAGACTCAAGGAGATCAAAATAATAACTCATTAGGTGAATGAAAAGATTTGTGTCATTCCATTTTTACCTTGAAGTCGATGATGATGTAGTTTTTCCATTTGTCCAGATAATTTTTGTCTCAATACTATTAGAGTAGAGTATTTTAAAGTGGTCCATCCTTGAATCCATTGATTTTCCAAAGGTTGTAAATGAGGGAAGCTTTCTATTCTATTCTGTTATGTACCCTTTTCAAGTATTTGTATCCCCTTCATTGAATTTACCTTAGAGATGGGATTCTTCTACTCTATGAAACCCATCCGACTAAGTTGTTTATATTACAAAACAATTGAAACAGGGGAATAAAGTCTAGGAAGAGAAATATGGATAATATATTTCTCTAATGGAAGGAATGAAATACCAACCTAGACCATTATATAGGAAGTGATGACCCATAGAAAGAGTTATTATGAGAATAGCTACCTGAGGAACTCAGAAGTTTGGAACTTGCAAAGCCACTCAATAAAAATCCTATAACCATTTCAATTACAATATCACTATTCATGAGAATTAATAAATGTTTATGAAACTGAACTATTCTTTCTTGTGAGTTTGGTACTTGAACAACTACTAAGTGTACTAATCAACATGTAGTTTTATCCATCAACCTTTTATCAAGTGCCCTTTGGCTTAAGCATAAATTGAGATTCCCAATTTACATGTACTCGTAAATGTTTGGGTGTGTCAAGAAAATATCATATCTCTCTATGTATTTCTATTTTTTACATGGTTCCCATCTCTAGTTATTATAGTATATAGAGTTCTGTGACTCACATAATGGCTGTAACACATTCTTCTGAGGTTCTAGGAAGGATTTTCCTTTAATTTCATAATTGCATCATTGGAATCTCCAAACATAAGGATTTAGATATGTATTGAAACCCTTTTTGAAGTAGTTATTGTTCATTTTTTCAAAAGATAATGGCCACAAGTTTGTTTCTTAGATTTTCATCCTTTGAGGTACACTCCATTGGTTATCCATATTTCTCATTCTCTCACCATTCAATTGTGTGGTGGTCTAAGAGGGTTTCCACTTTTCGATATATGTGGTACTAGGTGATGATGTTCTAATTGTGGACATCATAGTCTGTACTATATCATCTCGCTTGGTGTTTCAATATCATTATAAAAATACTTCATTTCTAGTAGTGGTTTCACAAAGTTCTCCATGTATTTCTTGTTAATGATTTGACATGAGACTAAAGACCAATATCTATCTGTTCCCTTATGTGATCACGTTCATTCCACAAGGAAAAATTATTAGGTACATAGGATGAGTTAATTTTTTCAAGTTGGTAGTATTTATTTTAGAGGATTTGTCCATACCACTTCTCAACCACAGTCTTGTTCATGATTAATATGATTTCTAATGTGTCAAGGATGGACCCTACCAATATATTGGTGGATTGGTCAAAGAAGGCCTCTAAATCTTTATTGACAAGGTGAATTTGTGCACTTTATTTGGCTCTTGTGAGCCCATTTTTTAAAAATATCCTTAAGTGGTCATTATGAAGAAGATAGATGGAATAAGGTATACTTTTTGGACATTGGTACTGTGGTACAAATATAGAACCATGGGTCACATTGGATGACTTATTAGTATTCCAGTGGTACCAGAATTATACTAGGTGAGATGTGAGGTGGTGTCTATTTTGAAAGTGATATCGATTGGTTTTTCCTCTTGGATGAGACTACCAACCACATGTGGTGACTCCATGAGGAGTTATTGAAAGGTACCCCTTGATATGTGGTGCATATACGCTATGATCTTATTAGAACAACTCTTATGTTTGAAGTAGTGAATACTTATAATTGGTTATTTTTTTTAATAATAATGGATCCCAATTCCCTCACTATTAGAAGGGTTTATTCTTTTAAAGACTATGTGAAATATTATAAGTGTGGAACTGGAACCATTATTCTATGTTCAGTGACTCAAAAGTATCAATTGGTTAGGTAGAACCATGTGCATTGTGAACCCATATCTAAACTCAATATATTTTTGTTATTCCATTCCTTCTTGAAAAAGACAATATAATGAAGGTGAAGAGAAACAGAAAGAAGAAAGAATAAAAAGAAGAATACTTTTTATGTGTGGGGATTCATTTTCATATCAAGGTTTCATACCACTGTGATTATACATTCTTAACATGATGGAGAGAATACACTGGTATATAATCTAGCAGTGATCTCAGCCAGTAGGTGAGATATGTGGGTCTTTCTTGGACACTCTTCCTTGAATAAGGAATTTATAGACTCAGTCAAAAAACTACTACTTCAAAATCAATTGGTCTCATTAGACTGATATTCACCCCTAAAACCAAGTCCTTATAATACTAAGTAAAGAGGATATTATGATGCAAGACCATAAGGTTTTTATGAAATGAAATGAACTAAACTGATAATGTGATAGGAACCACAATTGTACAACCTGGTGAACCATAGTAATAGCTCGATCCTACCTCCCGACCTTGAATAACTACCCATTGAATGAATGACTGTGTACCTGTTTTGAGACACCAATGCAACTTTTAAAATCGAATTTTCCTATTTTATCAAAGTACAACTGGACATGAATAGATTGTATATGCTTTATTTCTCCATATTGGCATGGGTATTTGATCTAATAGTTAGTTGAACTTGGTGATCCCTTACCCAAACTAGATTGTGTAGCCCTAATTCCTTTTTCCATGAAGTTTCATGCACTAAACACTGCCTCTTTGACCATGTCATGATATTCACCCTAAAGTTTTCCAAATAGTCTCATTCTATTAAGTCCTCTTGCCTACCCTATCAAGTGGTAAAATAAAAATTAGTAAATTAGCACACAAAACATCATTTCCCAACCCGTTTCACTATTTCTAAGAATCCACTATCTATTATACCAATTATAACTGGAGTTCCACCACCTAGAAGGCATGAAATAGTTCGTTATGCATTAAATAAATAGACAAGTTTGTTTGAAAACCTCAGGAATATACCCATGATGGGAAGACATATGAAGAGTCAATTTCTATGGGGAATCCACATTATTACTCTACATTAATAGTATTGGTGAAGGTGGATTAAATGGACATGGGACTCAAAGAGGGTAATCCAACTCCACGTATTCTCTCTTTGTACTGCTATGACATATTTCTCCCTTTTTCCTAGAGGCTTGTCCACTATATAGAATAATATTATTTCTATCCTCACAACATTGATCTGCATTTAACTTATATAAAACACAACCCATGTGATAACAACGGCTGTGATGTGTTTCATAATTCATGGTAAAATGGATATGTATTCCTTCAACTCATGGTCAAGTGAAATGAAACCACTACTACTCATGAGGCCTTGGGGAATGGTTTTTGGGATTTTAAGAGCGTGGAGTTAAAAGTGGTTCAAGTATGATAATTGAGTTTATTGGTTAAACTAAAACATTGTACTAGAAAGCCCAAAAAATGGGGGATCCTAGGGTTCTCCAATCCAATTCATATGTGAAGATACAATTATGGTGATGGGGTCCTCAACAGAAATGGAAAATGATTATTGAGTCATATAAGAATAACTCAACTAGCCTATAGGGTTGGTGAGAAAGGACAGTTATAACATCCATTCAAGAGAGATCCAATGGGTGATTATGGTGTCCCATAATGTTTTGTAAATGGTTTCATACCTCCGCCACGTGTTTAAGACAATTTCCATCATGTGTTAAAGTGTACTATGCTCTCTTTATCCACCCATCCTCCCCCTATCCGGTATGTTGAATAGTGCACCTGGGGAGGTGAAGAAAGATATATAAAACACTTGAATTGAGATTTATGGTAGAATAAATGGATAAACAATGGGAGGAAAAAATATACTCATTTCTCTAGGTATTCAATGGGATACTTGAAGTATCCTAGGATATCCCTGATAGATGAATCACTAAGTCTAACTAAACATAGGTACAACCTGGTCATTTCCTTCATAGACCTTATCAAACAGAACCTGTGAGGACCTAGGATATGTGAATTATCCGGGACCAAGTCCTCCCTAGTCTAGTATAATAAATGTATCTTAGAGAGGGCCTATTATGACAAGGTCTGATTAGACCTCGGAGGACCTGAGATACATGAATTATTCTTGGGAGGACCTAGTCTGATAATTTATGACAAAAAATTGGCGGACTTGGGATACATGAATTGTCCTAGACCAAGTCCTCCAAGGATTGGGATACATAATTTATCCTAGATAGTACCCTATTTGACAAGGTTGAACTAAACTTGGGATGAATTGGGATACATGATTCATATATCCCAATCAATTACTAGGATAGGCCAGACCAGGGAAAACCTAAGATAATTTATTTATCCTAGTAAATTATCAGGTTAAGAAACTCTCTTCCCATAACCTCACTAATGGAACCAACCAATTCCACTTAGTGGTGGTCAGTCCACTCAATTTAAAAATATAGGGTCCTAAGCCTGAGTAAATAAAGTGAATCAAGGAAGAGACTATATCTATAGTCTATGTCATCATCTCAATGTGAGGTCTAAAGATTCTATATTTTCAAATCATCCCTATAATATAGTGTAGAGTATAGAGACTCCAAAATTTAACATATCAATATTGTTTTTATAATCTATAAGGTCTCACACACCACCGTTATCTCTTGACCATGAAATGAACATTAATGTTCTTGGTACTTATATATATTGGAAGAAAGCCTCTAAAACTTATTCTACTAGAAATAGAATTTTATCAGATTCCAATGGAATCTCTTTGATAGGCCTTCAGCTTCAAGCCAATCCATGTCAATCCTTACTAAAGGCTTAAAGCCTATACCCTATATTCTTATAAAGGAATTATGGAAGGTGAGGTTTTATCATTCACTCCACAAACATTGGGGATATACCTCACCATATCTCATATTATTATCATAATAAATCCCTTTATATTTGATCTACTGACATTTATTTCAACCCACTAGTATAATACCTATAATATAGTGATAAATATATCTATATTTTAAATCTCTTTAAGGAAGGAATTTTGGTTACACCAATAGAAATGTGCTTTTACAGATATTACATTCTAGATCATAGTTGTTTCTGCTATGAAAATAAATAGTGGCTGGGTAGATCTCTCATTGAGTTGATCATTCATGATTTTCCACACCTGGAGTCCCTAAAAACCCAATAGGGAAATGAGTTCAATCATCATAATTCTATATGTACAATAGTGTGAACCTTATACTTGGATCATTTTAAAGACCTCTAATATTAAATAAGCATGATGGAATTTGAATGGAAGTAAATTAGATGATTGTGGTTCTAAATGACTTGATCAAGAGATTCTATTAGTGTAGTGTATTGAGTGGCCACTACTAGATGATTTTTAAACACATCTGGAACTTTTTGAACCTATATGATGTATGGCCTTTATTTGTGGGGTTGCTACCTCATTTATGTCATCTCAATAGTCAAAATAGATATGTGGGTGATGAAGAGGTACTTTAGTTGTCTTACAATTCATGCTAGACTCTAATGGGAAATGAATGGTCTAAATAACATGATGATGTCTAGGTGGTTTAACTATTACAATAGGTGTTCATAATTGAAAATATGAACAAGGAATTAGTGTACTCAATAAATGATCAGACACATCCTATTGTAAATATACCTTTTTCGTGCTCAATACTCTACTCTAATAATTGGGATGTCTACCTTGTGTGTCCACTAGGAACAAATGGTAAAGGATAACTTGAGTGTTTGGTTATTATTTGGAATGGAAGTGAAATTATAGTAGAGTAATGACTGTGTATAACTATTTAATCTCCGAGTACACCCAATGGTATAGATATCATCACTACCACAACTCCTCGAGGTTGAAGAGTGACTGTAGGATTCCTTTTTTCCACAAATAGATATCAAGGGTTGGTTGGGCTCGGGTCAGTCCCCCAACACTGGTGTCAGTTCACCTTCTGTTCATCCAAAACATGACCTAAGTTATCAATGACTAAAATATCCCCATGATAGTATAGTTTTATTTATGGTTCAATCCCTGAATGGGAGGTCGTTGTGTTCCCATTCGTCTAGTACACCTATTAATATTGGAAATGGGTACCATATTCTTCAGGTTTCTTATCCCCTTAGATCTTCAAACCCATGAACTATACCATGGACATGTGTTTGCTGTAATTCCACCCTAATATATCCACCATACACAATCCTAGCTGGAAGTTCTTACATGTTCTGATGGATATTTCATCCCTTATTATATACGGAATTTTTACCAACTATACTGGTAGGTGATCATGGCCAAATGATTTGTTAAAAATAGTAGATCATTGGGTGTGCGATTAGAAAACGTGTATGTTGTATGATATATTAGATGATGTAATAGTCTATAAAACTAGTAAATTTTCCTTTAAAATGATCCATTCCCTCTATAAATAACTCATTCCATTCCCAAGGCTAGGGACCCATAATTCTAGAGGTAACTATTTTAGGGTTCAGTGAGTAGTGGAGATCACTATTTCCCCAATGTCTTGTCCAACTCATTCTATATTCCACCAAATCTGAAGAGATAATACTGGTGAATTTATTAATAAATTCCTCATGGTAATTTATTTTCTTTTTTATTAATGATCCGTCTATGTACCCCTCCTTTTCAACTAGAAGAGTGCATAATCCCCTATTGATGTAAGTGTGATAAACAATCATATTGAATGAGTAAAATAAGTGGAGTATACTACGATTTATTCTACATGATGTTTTGATTTTCCTATAGAATTCTAAGTAGAATGATTTCATTATTATTCATCCCAATTCCTCTCTTCTTAGAGGAAGTTTTCTTTGGCCTAGTTGAATGAAAACAACAGTTAGAATCTCAACATAGTGGTTATAACTTCTGTCTCATCATTCATGATTTTCCAACTAGTTAGAGATAATGGCCAAAAGGTGTAGAATATAGAAGATCCTTTAGCAGGGAAGACAATAATAGGATATGATCTATTTATTTAACTTTTGGATTAGATGTGTAGCTAAGTAAGTTCTTCTTGATTTTTATTTTACCCTTTGGAGAAGCATGCCTGAGTAGTTATTGATTCATAGTTGTCTTATGACCTATATGAAACATATCCCTTTCTGTTGTGTATTCCACCAACTTCAATATTTAAGATTAGAATAGTCTCCTTCTTTAAAATATATTAATAAAAGATGGTAAGGGTAGTGAATGAATTTAACAAATGGAAAGGGGTCTAAGTTTAATGTCTGAATTAGGTGATTCTGCCTTTTTCTGCTCTGTTATCTATGGTAATCAGTCTCACCTACCAAAGAGTAAGATCAAGGATGCTAGGATCAATCATTATATTGATTCCAAAATAAAAATTTATTAGTATTGTGATATTTATTACTTTTAATAGTAACACCAATCCAGAAAAACAACATGAAATTAGAAGTGGATAAAATGAGATTGATAAATGGAATTATAAATATTTATTGCATTCATTTATATTATTATTCTAAAATAATTTATCAGTACCGCTTTCCTCTGTATCTCATTGGCTCATCTATTTTAGGGGTTCTCCAGTTGGTTATTAACCTATCTATTCCAGTTCTATCACTCAAGTATTTAAGTCATTTAAATATCACTCACATTAAAATTGTACACAAATTTGTGAAAATTCACCTAATGATAGTGAAATAAGGTTTTGAAAACCCCAAATCTCTACAAATTAAAAAATAATCAAGTAGAATAAGAATGATTAGTGAGACCTTAATTCGCTACATTTTAGACTAGTTGATCTCTTTATTCGAACTAAAAACATGGGACATACTATACCAGTAAATGTCATGTAAGGAAGAACATTTGGGAGGACCCTCTATGTGTTGAAAATCATTTATTTCCCTTTTTTATAGAGAAATATCTCTATTTTTTCCTTATTCATACATGATAAAAGGTGTTCTCTCTATAGGTGTAAATAGATGAATACCGTTCTTCACCATCATCTAGGATGAGGGATTATCCACAACTTGAAATCCAAAATAAATAAGTCAATTAAGAAATAAATTGACACAACCTTCTCCACTTGTTTGAAAATGTAAGATATATATTCATACAACCTTTTAACATAGGAATTTGTGGCATGAAAACTAACTAAATGGATAAACAAAAAAATAGACATAGATTGAACTAGTCTAAAGAATAAAGGTAGAAATGAAGAGGGATATATGTTCTTCTTTTATTTGTAATGTATTCAATTCATCAGATTGCATGTTTGAATTAAGAGTGGATAAGAGGATAAATATAATACATAACCCCTATATGATGGAATGGAAAAAAATAAAAAACTCATATCATAAATAATATATAAAAACACAAGTGAATGTGAATTAATTCCAAATAAAAAATTAAAAAAAATAGAAAGATTCAATCCATCTTAAGGCAGAAACAAGCTAAGTACTGCTTAGGAAGGGAATATACCTAAACCAATAGCTAGAAGCCACCCCTTGAAACAATAGCTAGGTAGGAAAGTGCTAAGATATGTATATAATCACTAAGTCAATAGAATAACTAAAAAATATACCAGCTTAAGAAAAGGTAATTAATTAATAAGAACTGTATCAATCTAAAAAACATTGGATACCATGAACATTACTAGCTTCTACCATTGTTTATATGAATGAACGAAAAAAATGAGATGGGAAATCTTTAATGGTTATCTCAGAATTTATATTATATAGAATATAGATGAATTAAAAAATTGAAAATTGTCTAGGTATGAGAAAAATCTTTCAATGGGAATTAAAGTACAGTTGGAAAACTCAGTTTTGTAAAGTCTACCTATACACAGTTTTACAATCTACTAGTTTCCAACAAGGGTAAGGTGGTTAAGTAGTTAGATAGTTGGATGGATAACTTTCTCTAGTATGGGAAGCTGGATATTAGTAAATTCTTCATAGTCACTTAGGACATGGTTTATAAGCCCCATGACTAAGGGGGTCTTGAAATCATACATTTTAGGGATGAGAACATTGAAAATATTATGGTTGAAAATCATAAATAAAGAGAGTGAATGGTTCTAATATCTTTTTTCATTATTCTAAAAAAATGGTGGACAAACACATCATTCATCATATATTTGTCATGGCATTAGAAAAGTTTAGAGTGATAAGGTTTCATTAAGATTTATATCATATATAAATCATCGCTCTTATTCACTTCTATAAACCATATGGATTGATGGGGGTAGGTGCTATGTATAAATTGTGTCGATTCAACACTCTCACTTGAATTTCTGATGTGGGTTACCATCAACATGTAGAGAAATATAAGAAAATAATTACTCATTATGAGCATGTTATAGCTATGAGAACTAATAACCTTATCTGGAATGATAGTTTTTAGTGGTAGGGGAAGACCCCTTAAACCATAGCTTAGAGGATTTCTTATTGTGGAAGGTGTTTGAGACTAAATATTTGAATCTTACACTAGATATACATAAAAATGTAAAAGATTTATTAGAATACTTATCTCTAAAATCATGGGTTAAGAAGTGGTTGAACCTCTTTCACTTCTGGTATGAATGCTTATTAAACCATGAATTAGCGCTAAATTAATTATGTGTTGCTTTGTTCATGACCGCTCAATGTCTGGACAATTGACAGTCTCTGAATCTTGTTCTATCTAGTATACTATATAAGGATTATGAATTAGTGTTCGAACATGGTTTAGAATATGAGGTTCCAATCCTTATTCATCTATGTGTGGTAGTAGAGAAGTATCCAGTAAAGGATAATGTTTCATTGTTTGAGAAAAAACCCATGCATATAATATTAAAATTCTTATGTCTCCACTTTTTTCAAGCTCTTAATCCACAAAAAGAGCTTCGAGGTAGTATTTAAATTAAAGAGCACATAAAAAATCCTATTTGAAATCATTACAGATAGATTGAGTTTATCTAAAGAAGGTATAGAGCTCAAGAAATTTGGTAAGAATTGGACAACATTCACCCATTTCAATATCAAAAAGTCTAAAATCATTAATCATTCTTGGAGTATTAAATGAGAGTTTGTTAGTTGTATTGTGATATTGGATGAATATATTTCTATGTATAGTTTTCAGTTGGCATTATTTCCCTAGAATTATTTTCCAATGTTATATGATCCTCTGTTGATTCAGGAGATGGGAAATACTTTTTTTAGGGAATAATTATCTTATTTTGTGTCTCTCTTAACATTCTCTATAATAAAAAAAAGCATCGAGTAAGAAATTATCAATTTTTTTGTTCTGAAATGAATAAAGAAACCACATAAATGAATCATTTTTACTCAATGAAGGTTCAACTTATTGTTCTTTGAGTCAATTAAGAGTTCTATAAATGGTTCTTCTCTAAGAAATTCTCAATAAATTGCATGTAATTTATTATCTCAATCTATATTTTTTAAAGGGTAAAATTTTATCTTTTTATATGTTTAATGGTCTATAGAATGTATATCTGATGGATTAGTTTCCCATAATTTTGATAGGATTAGAATAAGGGGCATTGATTATATATTGGTTTGATGCTTAAGTAGGCAGTCTTTTCATTTAAAACCAAGTTGGGATCATGAAATATGTGGTCTAAACACCCCTAACCGTGTTTTGTCTCTTTCAAGCTATTGTTTTATAGGATATGTGCTAAGAAAAATAATATAAGATCGATATGAGATGAAGATTCTTCACATGATTTGTGGAATAAATATCTACAAAGAGATTAATTGTGTCAAACATCTTTATGGATGTTCTAGAGTATGAAACCCCAATTAGGGTTTCTTTTCACTATAAAGCCTTTTAATGTATGTAAAATGGTCTAAAAACCAATATAATTGTGATATATTCTTGGTTAGTGAAATTAATATCCCTACTATGCTCACTCGACCAAGATGTACAAAAATAATAGGGCTGAGTGTCCTAGAGAGTGATTGAGCACCCTCTCCAATCTTATGTAATTTTTTTCTCCATTTAGAAGATGTAATTGAGTGATCACCTATTCATGGGATATTCTTTGGGTTAATAAAAAAATCGTCATCTTAGGGTGAGTGTTAAAGACAATGTCTTGTTTTTCTGAGCATACAGGATAATGTATGACCACTACAATGGCTAATAGAAGAGGGTTCGTTGTCATCAAGAGAGAGAAATAATTCACTCACCTATGATACCATAGAGAGAAACCATAAAGTGTTTAATGTTAGGAATGAAAGGAAGGGTAGATGGGAAGTGTTTTCTACCAGTCTCAATCAAATCATTGGGGCAGAAAGACAATGAAATAAAATAGAACATTATTTATAGATAATAGAGTCATTTAGCCTACAAGATAAGGAAAAAAAGAGGAGTCCCCTTTCTTCATTGAATAAGGATAGCTTGAATTATTAAAATTAATTGTTTAAAATACTATTTAGTTACAAATTTATGGAATATATTACACTGTGACTAAAAAATATATTTTCTAATTAGGCAAGTTTTCTTGTCTACTTTTCATATTCATCTAATATGGCATTTGATATGGGCAAGGGCCCTTCAAGCAGGAATCATTGATTTATGTGAAGGAAGAAAGCGAAAATTTGAACCCTATTCTATTATGGAATTGGATAGTGAATCATATTCAATAATTGAGGATTATATTACATCTATATGTTCCTATTATTGGTATGGTGTATACTATAATAGAGGAGTTTCCCAATTAGGAAAACAGTCTAGCTAAAACAACCCTTCTATTTATTACACTTTATTTCATGATTTATTACATAAGATTACACTTAATACAACACATAAGGTAAAGAAGTATAATTTATTTTGGAATTTTGTACATTACATGAAAAAATAAAATATTAAATACATCATATTTATTGATAACTTCTTTAAAATGATTATATCATTCCTTCATACTTAATACTACATAAGATAACCTAGAGAAATACCTAAGAAATGGGTCACTTATATAGACCAGTAATGGTGTAAACATGGAATAACATGAAGAGAGTAATAAATTTTAGAAAATTGGAATATAAATGGGACATAATAGAGGTGATAATCATAAACATGAACAATAAGACGTGATATAGCGTGATAACATAAAGGCAACATGGGAAATGTGGGGACAACATAAAATAATTCATCATAAATATAGTTCATGGATAAATTCCAATAAATGATGGGGGAAAAGTATCATTATGTATTAGGTTCACTCCATAATCCTTTGAACAATGTAACAGGAGAATAAAAATTTACCCAATGCATTAGATCCCTATATAATTTTGGGATCACCCATCACATTCATTTCATTATCATGCTTATGTGTACCACATAGATTATAAAAAATGGATGCATTCATCCTCATAATTTATTCAAAAATAAATTAGTGTTGAATAAATACATTTAATTAACCAATAAATATGAATAAGTGAATAAATGTGAACACCATTCATAGGAAATGGGTATGGGTGTTCATTACACAATTATCTAACATGGAAAATCGTGATGAAATTTCAGTAGCATAACAGGGACATAAGAATGTTCAAGGAAGGTATTGATGAGATTTAAAAGAATAAATCATCATTTAGACCAAAAATTAATTGTAAAATAGTAATATAATAACATATTAAATAATTAGAACTTTTATGTAAAAGACATAATATAATTAGGAAACATGAATTAAGAGGAGAAGGAGAGGACATCTAACCTTGAGAGGGTGATTAAAAATGTATGGGAGGGGATTCTTGAGAGATTGGGGTAACCATGGGAGGACTCTAGAGAGATTCATATAGAGTAAGGAAATGTTAAAAGTATTATTAGTTACAATAAATGAGATATTTTGTGGATTAATATAGGGAATGAGAAGGGAATTATTTATCATATCTCAAACATTGGTTTTTGAATCTATATAATAAAATAACAAAATCCACAATACTTACAATGGTTATTTCCAGTTATTTTTTCAAAAAGAGATTTTTTAACTTATTTTATAATTATATAGGTCTATAATAATACAATAATTCCCTTGAAGAAGTGGATGTTATTAATACACTTAATTAAATTACTTAAAACCTTAAAATATATTAATGATTTTGTAGGATTCATTAAGGCTTTATATAAGTAATAAATTAAACATAAAATTAAATAATTTTAATTGTAAAACAAATATCCAATAGTTTATACTCTTTAATGTATTTATTACATCACTTTTGGGTCATTATGATTCCATAAAAGACACCATATATTTGAATGATATTTAATTTTTACCCAAAATTTTGAATGTCTCGTAAAATTATGAAAATTGCACCACTAGATAATTTTGATGTCTGGATTCAAAAAATAATATTTATTTTAAAATCAAATTCTATATATGTGAATTTTTACATTTAAAATAAAAAATTACATTTATTGAGAAATACTGGGTCTTTTGATAGTAACTGTGTTTGAACCCTTATTAAATGTATATTTCACTTCATGAAAATTAAATGATAATTTATATTTAATAATAAATATTTAATAATATTATTTTAATGAATATTATTTATTTCAAAATTCCATTAATTCATCAAAATAAATGTATTAATTAAAATTGATTACTATTGGAAAATACTATTAGTGTTTTATTTTATACAAGTCAAAATCATTTATAATGTAATGATTAGATGAAAATAAAAAAAATATTATTTTAAAAATTCAATATACATATATATATATATATATATATTCATATTATTATGGTCTTGATACATATTCTTTTAATAAACCATAAAACCCCCTAAGGGTAAGGTGCTTGATGGTGAGAGTTACATGGGGTGGTTCAACGTATATGTTTTGGGTCGTGATCTTGATGAGCTAGAACTTCTCTCATAAAAAATTTCGTTCATGATTAAGTTATTAGATATAATCTTAGCGTTGGCCAAGGGAAAACCCTAGTGATTCAATATCTCTCAGAAGCTCTGATAAATGGGATTCAATGAATATGATCCTATTGGTTGAGGTAATTACTTCCTTTTTTTGTTTCAATTGAATTTATAAAAACCCTATATTTATACTAATTATAAGATCACTATTCAATGGATATATTAACAATGAAAATGATACATAATGGTCTTTTAAATATGATGGTATATAATGAAACCAAATAAGTGAATGTGTTTTCTATAACCATAATAAGTAATAAGATATTTATTTTAATTAATAAGTGGAATTTGTATTTTTAAAAGTTTGGTTCATTACAATATTCCCCCTTTAAAAAATTTACACATGAAATTTTCATTTCATAGACTAAAATAGACAAGGGTAATTTTGTTTCATCACATCCTTTGGTTTCCACATTACTTATTCAAACATGTGGTTTCTCCATAGAACATTGACCAGGTGCATTGTCTTATTCTGTTGAACTTTGCCTCTACAATATAATATCTTCATCAACTTCTACTCATAAGAATGATCATTTTCTAATGGTACCTTCTCCATATTGAGTACATGTGAGGGTTCTTGTATGTACACCCCTAAGAGGTATACATTGAATACATAATGTACTTGAGAAAGGTTAGGTGGGAGTTCTAGTTGATAGAACACTACTCTAATTTGATCAATGATCTAAAAGGGGCCGATATATCTTTGACTAAGCTTTCTCTAATTCAAAAATCTCATGAATTTATTCCATAGAGATATGTGGAGGAATACCATGTTTGCAAAATCAAAATCTAGGTCTGTCAATGATTTTTATCACATATATTTATTTGAATATGATCATTCATAATGTGTTGTTGAATGGTTTGGATATTTTCTACCATTTCCTCAACTAATTCAAAACCTAGTAGCATGGTTACCTGACTTCATCCCAACATGCTGGTGTTCTACACATTTTCCCATACAGGTATTCATAGGGATCCATTTGGATTCTTGAGTGGAAACTATTATTTTATAGGAATTCAACTGGAAGAATATATTAGTCCCATCCTCCATAATGTCAATTGAGGGTTCCATCAAGATGTACATAAGTGTCTATATATTCCTCTTAAAATTGACATTATTATGATGGTGATAAGATGTTATGAGGTTGAACTCTATATTAAGATAATTTTGTAACTCTTCCAAAATATAATGGTAAATCTTGGATCTCAATTGTATAGAATCTATAGCAGGGTTCCATCCAACCTTACCGCTTCTCTATTGTATATCTTTGAAAGTTGATCGAATGAGATATCCTTTCTAATCACAATCAAGTCTACAGTATTTGTATAATGATCCACCAAAACCTGTATAGAATTATTTCCTGTTGATGTGTTCAAAATACCAATGATAATGTCCATAGTGATGTTTTCCCATTTCCATTTAGGTATGGGTAATGGTTTTATAATCCCATTATATTTTTTTCTTTTATGCCTTCACTTACTAACACACAATACATGTTGATATATATTTCAAGATCTCCTTCTTCATATTTCCCCCCCAATAGTACTCCCAAAGACCTCAATAAATCATTTTGATTCCTATATGTATGGAGAATGTATTACTATGTGCATTATCCTACAACTCCTTTATTAACAAATGATTTGGTGGTATAAAGATTAATGACCCAAATATTACATATCCTTATTCATTAAAATTGATCTCCAAGGATTTCCCTTTTCCTATAGATTCCACATTATTCTAAATTACCTTATCATCTCTTTGAACACAAATTATTTTCTCTATAAGGGATTGTTGTGAAATAATTTTTGAAAGGATTTATGATGTTTATTCATTTCTAATTCCCATTTATATTCTTTTTACGTCTAAGAATATCTGATAGTTTTCAATTCTTATCAATGATAATATTACTAGATCCTTTCTACTAAGAGAATATTTCAATTTATGAACTTTTCTAGGATGGTAGTGGATTGAGAAGTCATAGTCATTGATCAACTCTAACCATTATCACTGGAACATATTCATCCCTTTCTTTGTGAGTATATACATGAGGATTTTTTGATCCATATATATTTTACACATCCCACTAAATATATAATTTAGTCAGATTTTCAATGTGAAGATCTCTACAACCAACTTTAAATTATGGGTTGGGTAGTTTTGTTCATGAACCTTCAATTAACTTGAGGAATAGAATCACACTTTTTAATTATAAATTAAGAGACAACCTAATCCCTTTTTCTAAGAATCACATAATACCACAAAAATTTATCCACATATGGGTATTGTGAGTATAGGTGCAGTGATAATGCTCTTTTAAACTCCCAAAATCACTCTTTAAATTCATCATTCAAAGAAAATTTGACTCCCTTCTGAGTTATCTTAGTTATAAGGTTTCAAATTTCTGATAAATTTCTCATAAATCAACTATAGTACCTAACTAATCCATAGAAACTATAGATTTCATTTACAGATTTCATCCTTGACCATCCTTCAATTGCTTCTATTTTTAGGGTCCATATATATCCCATTTTGTGAGATGATATTCCCCAATAATGAGACTTCCTTCAAACATAACTCCCAATTTTTTATTTTTCACAACGTTTCTCCTTCTGCAAGGTCTTTAGCATAGTGATCAGATGCTCCTCATGGTCCTCCTTGGTTTTGGAGTACATTAGAATATAATTTATAATGACTACCATAGGTTTGTTGAAGTAATCACTAAGGAATCTATTCATCATGTCCATGATGATTTCTGGATCATTAGTGAATACGAATGGAATTAATATGAACTCATATTTCCTATGTATAGTACAAAAATAAGTCTTATGGATATACTCCTTCTTCACCTTAACATGGTAATACCCTTACCATAGATCCACATGGGATAAGTATGGTTCTCCACGAGCTGATCAAATAATTCATCAATTTGTGAAAAATGATACTTGTTATTTATCATGATCATGTTGAGAACCTGATAATCAATGAAAATGTGCATTGAAACAAATTTCTTGAATAAGAGGACAAATAAACCCCATGGTGAAGCACTTGGTTGTATAAACCCTTTATCCAGATTATTCTATAGCTGTTTCTTCAGCTCCTCAGGTTCTAAAACATCTATTTTATACATAGTATTGGATAATGGTAACTCACCAGGTATGAGATCAATTGAAAATTAAACATATAATCCTATAGAGAGACTATGAAATTCCTCAAGAAAAACATTAGCACGTTCCCTAACAATGAGAGTGTCTTAAAGGAGTATCTTTTTCTTAGACTCAATCATTTTATATAGATACAGTTTCTTATAGGGAATTAATATCCATGATTTATATGTCGATACAAATGAAGATTCATCATCCTCCTTGAACTTGTATAGAATGTGTGGATGGTTAATGATATTGGAATTGATTTCCTTTTCACAAAAATTTATGTTGGCACTAAATCAGGAAATAAAATCCATTAAAAAAATTGCATAAAATTCCAGTAGAGATAGTATGGAGAGCTCCATTGGGAAGTTTATCCCCCAAATTTTTTTAGGGTAGGAGTTATATACTTAGGATGAAAAAATTCCCCATTTTCTTTTTCCCCAACAACACTACTTCCAGGATTTGTGGCTGTCTTTGAATAGTTCTAATATAATTTCATGATATAATTGAATGTATAGAACTAGAATAAAAAATATGTTCTCTATTATTGAATTAATAACTAGTTTACCTATCACCACTTAATTTTTCTGATCCACCTATGTTGTTTCGATGGAAAATTCATACCCTTGCTACCTTGGAGGCTGTGGGGTTTCTCTAAAAAGCCTTGGATTAGTTTATTTGTTTGCAATGTTTAGTGGTTCTTTGAATTTGATGAAATAAAAAATGTCTTGATGGTTTACCAAATCATTTATTTCCTCCATTGAATTGGTGGATTTCACCCATCATCAATCATAGATAGGTTCCCTTCCTTCATGTATTGAAATCATTTCCTTTCCCCCCTTAGGTAATTTCCTTGGTGCTTCTTTCCGCACCTTTGTCAAGTGGGATGTTTAAATTTCTTAGCACCATTTCATTTCTCTATCAGACCACCAAATTTAAACTCAACACTACTCTTATTATCTCCATGATAACCTTGGGAGTTTTTTATCTCTATTTTGAGTTTGAGGGATCATTAGACAAATTCTTCATTGTTATCAATGTCTCAGATCACTAGTGATTTTCCTAGACATGGTTTAACCCACCAAAGAAGTTGAAAACCTTGAATTTAGGGGCAACGACTAATCTAGAGGCATATCATGAAAGTTTGGTGAGATTTTCCTCATACGCTCTGATAGATTCTTTATCTCTTTACTTTAGGGAAAGGAAATCCCTTTTTATTTAAAGTTAGATAATTTAATGAAAATGATTACCGAAATATATTTTCCATAATTCCTTCCACCCCATACTTTTGATCTCTTCATAATGCATTGTATTTTTTTATATATGTCCAAAAATTATCAGATTAACATCCAATAGAAACTTATCTTTCCCTGAACATTGAATGATGGAGAAGATCATCTCAATGGAGTTTATCCATTATTCTATTATTATGGGATCAAATGATCCATTGAAAGTCGAGGGCCTTTGTCACATAAAGCTTTCAATTACATCTTGTTCATTCTTCAGGGATTTGGGAGCCTCTCCTAATATAGTATAATATATATAATTTGAGTCTGCTAAGAGTGTATCATAATAAGGTTTGTGATTTCTGCTCACATTGGGCTCGAAATCTCATAGGGGTAGTCATCACATTGCTTGTCACATTGATTGTTTAACTAATTCGTCTTATTTCAATATGTTTGATATAATAAAGGGAAAAATAGGGATTGGTAATTTTAAACTATTGAACACATAAATGGGAATCTAATTAAATTAAAGAGACAACTTATAAATTATTTGTATTTCCACAACTTAAGAGTTTCTATGACACAATATATATTAACGATGATCTAATTCCGAACATATATTCAATGGGTATTTTTTCCCATAATAATGTTTAGTAATGGGATAATAAATTTAACAAATCATATTTCATTGGAGTGTCAAATTAGGTGTGAGGCAAGGCCCATTTTTGTGCACCAGTTCCTGGTTGTGTAAAGCTAAACGCAGATTTTTCAAGTTTTACCCCTATATACATCTGTTCTAGATCCACATCCACTTGTAGAATATATACATGAATATATTTTCTTGATAATCCACTTACTCTATTATAACCAAAATATTAGGCTATTTTATTATACATAGTCTTATCCCTAAGGATTTTTCTAGAGTTTTATAATCTCAATCATTAAAATTACTGAACTATTACTTTTATACCAACATTGAAAACCCATCTCATTATTAAACTTTATTTCATTATTTTTTAACTATGATTACACTTAATACAACCTGAATGATTGATAAATTCAATTTATTTTGGAATTAGGTAATTTCATAACATCTTAAAATAGGGAATACATCATCTTTATTGAAGACATCCTTTACATGACAACATTATTCCTTCATACATAACACTATCTGGGATAGCCAGGGGATATATAGAAGAATGGGGTGAGATATAAAGACCAATTAGGGAATTAACATGTAATAAAATGAAGAAAGTAATACATTTCTATCAATAGGAATTTCAATGGGATATAAAATCTATGAGAATCATAAACATGAACAATAAGACATGATATAGCCTGATAACATGAAGGAAACATGGAAAATGTGGAAACAACTTAAAACACTACAACATAAACAAAGGTCAATGATAAATTCCAAGACAAAATCATGGAAAAGGTCCCAATATGGATTGGGATCACTCCCAAATCCCATATATGATGTCACATTAGACTAAAACACTACCTAATTCATTGGAGTTCTATATAATTCTGGGCACACCTGTTACTTTCATTTCATTCTCATTATTAAGTGTGCTACATATATCATACAACATGGATTCATTAATCACCATATTTTATTCAAAAATAAATAAGTGTGTAATACATACATGTAGGTCCCCAATCAATTATTATATGTTCATAAAGGTGAACATCCATGATAGGAAATGGGTACGGGTATTCACTACACAATTGTTTTTCATGGAAAATCGTGGTACAATTTCAACAACATAATGGGGTTTAGGAATGTTAAATGGAGTTATTAAAGATATAGAAAGGGATATCTCATCATTTAGAAATAAAATTAATAGTAAAAGGTATATGGAAGAACATATCATATCATTATTAATTGGAGATAAAATACATATGATATTGAAGAAACATGAATAAATAAGAGAAAGAGAGAATCCCTTACCTTAAGAGGGTGATTCCAAATTCTTGGGAGTGGATTATAGAGAGCTTGGGGGAGCCTTGGGATGGATCTAGAGGTGAGGGAAGAGTAATTAGATGCTCCAAGTATTTTTAGGGAAGGGTAATTGCATGTTTTTTTGGTTTATATAGAACATATTTAGGTAATTCTTTATCATTTCTCAAACTTAGGTTTTTGAATCCATATAATAAAAGAACCAAAACCACAAACCTTCCCAACTTTTTCTTCAATGGTTTCTAGAAAAATGGAGTGGTTGTAATTGTTTTATAATTATAAGGTCTGAACATAATACAAAAAGACCCTTTCTGATGTGGAAGTGATTCATACTCTTAAAGAAATTATTTTAAAATGTTAAAATATATTACTGGTTTTGGAGGATTCATAAAAGACGTATAAAATTAATAAAATAAACAAATATTCATATTATTTTATAGGGAAAAAAAATATTTGGTCATGGACACACTTTATATTATTTATTACAATGTTTTTGGGTCATTATGATGTCATAATACACAATGTATATTTTTATGGTACTTATTTGTTACTTGGAAATTTGAGTCTCAAGAAATCATAAAAAATTACCCATTAGAAAATTTATATGTTCTCATACCAATTGATTTTTATTTTATACAAATAGTGTCATGCCCCACCCCCGAACTACCTTGGAGCTTGTGCAGTTTTATATAAAACATGCTGTGTAATTTTTTTAAAAAAAAGGATGATGATTACACATCATGTTCCACTAAAAAGGATCTTTTTGGTTTATGTCTTGGAGAACCAGATACAATTATTATAATTATTTGAAAACTAAAATAGAAAAGAATCTCCACAAAGATTCCACCAATCAGTGTATGTCAAATATAAAAAACCTATAAATTTTAAGATAAAACGTAGGGTGAGCATACAAATACCTAGTAAGGGGTTTTAAAATAAAATAAGATTTCAATTAAAACCTCTTGAAAATGCTCCTTTAATATTATCCATAAAACATTTTGTAATAAAATCTTCAATACATGATCCATAACAAAACATTTGATCCATGAATTATAAGTGATCATTTAAAATAATTCTAATAGGGTCACAATGATACATATTCCAAACATAAGCATGATCATAAAAATATAGGGTGTACAACATATAAAGTAAGAGTCATTAGAAATTTAATAAGTCTAACATGAAAATGTGGAAGTACCAAATTTACAACTAAGCATAATACATATTCAGAGTTGCTCATAATAACAATAATTCTTCCCTTACTAACTGTAAAGCATAAAATGGCTGATAAAGCTTTGAGTGGTGAATAAACATTATGACATAATCATTTACTTCTTATGATTCTTAAAATAACAATCTCTTTAACCATGAATATTCTAATAGTTTAATATCCACTTGGTTAATTAATTATAATAAAAATAATGAGGTAAGTGCATATGTCGGACTATGTCAAGGCCTCATGAAAAGACCATAAACTCTTTGTCAAGGTCTCGTGCCAAGACCATAAATCAATTTGGGAAAGGGATCGACCAATTCCACATCTATTTTTTTTCTCATGAGACCTAATGATGCATTCAGGGGCTATAGCGAGCCCCACCCATCACATACTAAGTCCAATGTATTCCTCATTTTAGTAAATCAAAGTGTCTCATAACACATTGATTTATTATATCCTGTCTCTTATTCAAATGTCCCATATCACTATGAATAATTTAATTTTGCCTCTTATTCAAAGTGCCTCATACCATGTTAAATAATTAAATTATGTATCTTATTCAAAGTGTCCCATACCACTTTGAATAATTAAATTCTTATTTCATAAATTATCATAAGTGATAAAAAATAATAAATTGTTTGATTTAGCACATAAAAGAATAACTTTACAAACCCATCTATGGTAATAAACTTTTAATGTATTACAATACCTATTTATGACTTCATAATAGATATTATTCATGCTCAATTCATGCACAAATAAATGGAAATGACAATGAAAGAAATCATAATATTTTAGTTACTATTTAGATAACAATTTTCTCAATGACATGCATAAACTAGTATATATTCCTTGCGCATATGACATTTATTTAAAACAGACAAGTAATGAATGGATGGGGTAGTCACATAAATTGATACATTAATAATTTTCAAAATCAATGATTCATAGAAATGTATACTTAATTTAAATACATGATTTTCAATGCACTGGGTGAACATGTAAATAGATTAAATCCAAAATTTTATTAACTAACAGTCAATTATTGCAGCAGGATCAGTATGCTACAAAATATTAAGTAATAATTACATGATGACATGAGTCCACACATCCCCTTATCCTCTAATATATTTTTATGTATTATTGCATACTTATAAACTCATATTGTTTTGCAAACACAAGATTAATACCTACTAAAATCATACAAGTATTAATTTCATCACAATATTAATTAAATCATGTTATCCATCACTTCTAAATTAGGGTTTGAAAATTCATATAAATATATATAATTTTACTTGGAACAATTTTCAAGCAAGGAGAATATAACATTAATTGATAATTTTTGAATGCAAGATCATATGCCACACATAAAATTATAAGATAATAATTCAAAAATAAAAACAATTTTCACTTGATTAATATAAATCCAGGTGATATCATGCTAATTTAAACATTCACTTAAAATTATATAATAATGGAAAACATATACATATATACATAAAATTTGAAGTATTAAAATGTATTAATCATATGCTTGAAATAATTTCAGGTATAGTTATACGATGTGATATATGTAAATATTCTAGAAAGTTTAACATTACCTTCCATTAAAATTCATTAAAATTTATAAGATTTTTGAGAGATTGTGATGTATATAAGGGATTATATTAACTTTTACTTGAAAAGGTTCATGCATACTAATTATATAAAACCCTCTTATAAAATAGAAACTCTAACTAGAAAATAAGGTCAAATTAATGATGTGGTTTTCAATATAACCTTCATCTGAAAAATAAAATAATAAATGAATGTTTGAAGAAGAATTAAAATACTAAAATAAATTTCATGAAATAAAATCAATATATCCATTATAGAATATTCTCCAAAACACAACATAAATTTTAAATAATAACGCAGGCACATAACCAGGAAGTATAGAGTATAATAAAAAACATGAAAATAAATATTAATTAAATTACCTTGTTTCTGATGCTTGGATACACTAAGGAAGTAGAATCATGGTATGTGATACCCTCAGCAAAAAGTATAATGAAATTCAGAGGATGTAAAACACAAAAATAAAAGACCAAAAGGCATCACAGAATTCAACCATAGGTTAAAAGAGGAAACTGGGTTCATTGGTGTGTGTAAATATATACACTCAATAAAGATTACCTGAGAATATTTTTGGAAACAATGGTGATTAAAGAATGAAAACAAATCCCATGAGAGATATGATTCATACTAAAAAAATTGAAAATTCCAAATTAACAAAAGAAACATATGTATATTTTACAATCCAACAGAAACATACTATATTTGACAAAAGTAACATTGTATATTAAATTAATAAATCATAAACATGAGAAGGAAAAACTATAAAATAGAGGAAAAAAAGATGAAGACACCAAACATTGACAGAAAATAGGGAATGCGACTTCTGGGTCAGAATTAATTTGAGATTGATTAAAAACATCTTAGTTAGATCAAATTGAACACCTACCTATCAAATATTCAAACCCTACAAACATAGAACCTAATTTCCCCGATGTACAAACCCTTACCTGGATCTACAAAGACATAGACTAAAACAAACCCATGGATGAACCCTAACCATATGCCTCAAACACACCAACTATTGGCCTGCTTAACCCAAACCACCTTTCCTTTGAGGCTGAAGCCCTAACACGACCTCTCTCGCTTGATGATATCGCTCGACCTCGACTCCCGACATTGCCTTAAAACGCGATACCCAATGTCAGACCCTTCTCGACACCACCATCGTGCTCACCCTAGCCTAATCCTCTTCCATTCCCTAACCCCATGTTTGCTCGAAACCCTACAACACCTCCCCAAGTGCAATGCACCCCACTGTACTCTCACCTAGGTCTAGGATTTGAAACCCGCACCCATCTCTCGAAGCGCTTTATCATGGGTCTTCTCACATTTTGTTTCCCCCATTTTTATTCTATTATTATTATTATTATTTTATCCCTATTATTATTATTATATCATTCTTATTATTTTAAACAATTAACTAATCATTATTATAACTTCTATTATTATTTATTTAATCAAATATCATATTATATTTAACCTTGAAAGGTACAAAAGTCTAATAAAACTAATAAACCACTACTTTAAAAAGAATTATTATTAAATTAATTTATAAATAATATATTTATATGTTTCATATTATATACTTATAATTTCATGAACTAAATTAATAATTGAAAATTTATTATCAAAATAATAAATATCATAATTCGTAGCATATATTTGTAATTTTGAAACCCTAAAAATGTTAATAGGATATATATATATATATATGATGTAAATTAACAATAATATTTATTAAAAGATCATTCATATATGTACAATTTTAACCATTTTATTAATATAGTTATATTATATATGTTAATAATTTTATTAAACAAAATTCAAAATGTTAATAATGTTTTTAAAACATTAATCTAATCAAAATTTATAATCTAATAATTATTACTATATATATATATATATCTGTATATATGATATTTTTGAAAATATATAAATCCCATATAATTATTCATATAATAAATTAGATTATTGTTCGCATAAATTAAAATAGTTTACATTTACAAAATAATGTCATTGAAATACTTTAAACTAATAATTTTCAATGTCATGTATAACCACAATATAAAATTAGAATAGAATTATTTTCATTTCATAACTATAATTCAAATATAGTATACATATGTATATATATATATACATATCATGTTTTGGAACCAAACAATAAATTAGCAATATTTATACATTAGTATAATTATTATTTAAAAAATTATATTAAATAATAATTCGATAAAATTAAATTTTTTTAAATAAAAATAGTTATTTTAATTTATTCTTTGAAAAAAGTGAGATAATATTTACTTTGAAAGATGTACTAGTTAGTACGATAATTAACAAATAATATATTATTATTACACATAAAAAAGGTTCGGGGCATCACATTATTCCCCCATTCAAATTATTTTATCCTTGTAATTCCTTCGTGCTCTTAAGCTTCCCATTACCGACCAATAGACATAACCTCTGATGCCCCTTCACCAGGTGCACCATCATCTGAGAAATTGCTGGTAGGTTCTTCTAGTTAAATTAATCCCCAAAACATTATTAAACTCCTCAATTTCATTTTCCTAGATACACCTCTCACAACTTGATTCAAACTTATATAGGCAATATTAGGTCCTTGAAAGGGTGGCATGGGAGGTAAAGAGTTCATAGATATCAGAAAGAACGTGGTTCTGATATACCAATTAGGTAAATTGGGTTTCTAAAAACCAGATGTTATAAATCTCCCATACCTACAAAAACTCAAGACTTTGAACATGTAGGATACCTGGGGGTCTCCGGCCTCCGTTGCTTCTTAGAACTTTGCTAGAGCTAGATAATCCGTTGATAGGGTGAAACACAAAAAAAGGCATTCATAGTACCTTCCTTTGTGTGCATGAAAATCAAGTTGTGCTTGCTACACGAGGTATTAAACATGACTCAGTCCTTTATAAACTTAAAGTATATTTGGATTATTAGACACTTGATAAATACATTTACAGGTTAGAAACAAGTTAAAAAATGGTCAGGATGTCTCTGAACATGACTTGATAATTATGTGTTCTAGTAATTCGGTGGGGAGAGACAAAAGACTTATTTCATTTGAAATCTAAAAATTTTAAGAAATCCACTACTTAGTAAGACATAATCAATTTTTTTAATGTTTTTTTATTTTTTCCGGTTTATCTAAACCAATCCTTTGATACCAACTTTCACACCTCAGCCCCAGACTGCCCAAGAGCCGATGTGGTTTTACTTAAAACATGGTGTGTAATTTTTTTGAAAAAATAATGGCTAATCATTATACATCATGTTCCACTAAAGATGATATTTTTGGTTTAATTTCTGGAGAACCTGATATAATAATTATAATTATTAAAAAATTGACAGAGAAAAGAATCTCCATAATACTGCCACCAATTAGTGTATCTCAAATCTACTAATCCTGTAAAATTTATGTTAAAATGTAGGGTGAGCATACTAATTCCTAGTAAGGGGTTTTATAATAAAATAATATTTCAATTAAAACCTCTTGAAAACATTCCTTTAAAATTATACTTAAAACATTTTGTAAAGAAAGCTTAAATACATGAACTATAACATAAAATTTTCTATAAGAATTATAAGTGAACATTTCATGGAATACTTACAGGGTCACAATGATATATATTCCAAACAAGAGAATGATCATTCCAAATATAGGGTGTTAAGCATAAAAAGTTAGAGTCATTATAACTTTAATAAGTGTGACATGAAAAAGTGTATGATCCAAATTTACAACTGAGAGTAATACATGATCATAGTTTCACATAATAACACTAATTATTTCCTTACGAACTGTAAAACATAAATATGCTGAAAAATCACTGAGTTCTGAATAATCCTTATGCCATAAGCTTTTACTTCTTCCGATTCACATAAAATACAATCTCTTTAACCATGAATATTGTACAAGTCAAATATCAACTTGTTTATTTAATTATCATAAACCTAATGAGGGGATTGCATATGCTGGACTCTATCAAGGCCTCATGCCAAGACTATAAAATCTCTCTTAAGGACCCGTACCAATACCATAAATCAATTTGGGAAAGTTCTTGGCCAATTCCACAGATATTTTCTCTCATGAGACCCACCGAGGAATCAAGGGGATATAGTGGGCCCCACCCATCAAATATTAAGTCCAATTCTTTACTCATTTCTTTAAATCAATATTTCTCATAACAATTTGATTTGTTAAATTATGTCTCTTATTCAAAGTGTCCCACACCACATTGAATAATTAAATTTTACCTCTTATTCAAAGTGTTCCATGCCAATTTGAATAATTAAATTATTTATCTTATTTAAAGTGTTCCATAAAACCTTGAATAATTAAATTATTATTTCAAAAATTATCATAAGCGATAAATAAATAATAAATTGTTTGATTTATCACATATTATAATAAGTTTACAAACCCTTCTACGGTAATAAAATTTTAATGCATTAAAATACATATTTATGACTTTAGAATAGATATTATTCATGCTCATTTAATGCACTAATAAATGGAAATGTCAATGGAAGAAATCTTAATATTTCTGTTATTATTTTGATAACAATTTTCTGAATGACATGCATAAACTAGTATATAATATTTTTGCATGTGATATTGATTTAAAACACAGAAGTAATGAATGGATGGGGTTCTAACATAAATTGATAATTTCATAATTTTCAAAATCCATGATTCATTTAAATGGATACTTAATAGAAATACATGCCTTTTAATACAAGGGGTAAATTTGCAAATAGATTAAATCCTAAATTTTATTTACTAATAGTCAATTATTGCAGCAGGTTCATTTTGCAATAAAACATTAAGTGGGAATAACATGATTACCTGATTCCACACATTCTTTTATCCTCTAATATATATTTTTTTATGTATAATTACATACTTATAAACATATATTGGTTTGAGAACTCAATATTAATACCTACTAAAATGTTACAAGTATTAATTGTATCACGACATTAATTAAATCCTATTATCCTTCACTTCAAAATAAGGGTTTAAAAAATCATATAAATATATATAATTTTACTTGGAATAATATTCACACAATGATAATATAACCTTTATTGATAATTTTTGAATGTAAGATCATATGCCACACATAAAATTATAAGAGAATAGTTCAAAAATAATAACAATTTTTCCATGCTTAATATAAATACCGGTGATATTATGCTAATTAAACCATTTTTTACAAATTATATAATAATGATAATTATACATACATACCTATATATATATATATACTCGAAATTTGAAGTATTAAAATGTATTAAATATACACATGAAATAATTTTTTGTATAGTATTACGACATGATATATATAAATATTTTGAAACATTTAACATTACCTTCCATAAAAATTTATTCAGATTTATAATATTTATGAAAGATTGTGATGTATATAAGTTATTATATACACATAAACTTGAAAAGGTTCATGCATACTAATTAGATAAAACTCACTTGTAAAATAGAAACTCTAACGGGAAAATAAGGTCAAATTAAAGATATGGGTTTTAATATAATCTTCACTTGAAAAATAAATTAAATGTTCTTAAAATAATAAAAAAATGTTTGAAGAAGAATTAAAATACTAAAATGATGTTCAAGAAATAAAATCAATATATCCATTATAGAAGATTCTCCAAAACACAACGTAAATTCTTAATAAGAACTCTTGTACAGAACTAAGAAATATAGGGTATAATAAAAACCATGAAAATAAATATAAACTCCCTTACCTTGATTATGATGCTTGGATACACTAAGATAGGAAGCAGAAGCATGGTATGTGATACCCTCAGAAACAAGTATAAAAAAATTAAAAGGACACAAAACACAAAAATAAAACACCCGATGGAAGCGCAGAATTGAACCATAGGTTGGAAGAGGAAAGCAGTTTTGCTGGTGTGTATAAATATATACACTCAATGAAGCTTACCTGAGAAGCTTTGTGTAAAAAATGGTGATTAATGAAAAAAAAAACAAATCCCATGAGAGATCTGATTCATACTAAAAAATATAGTGATTCCAAATTAACAAAATAAACATATTTATATTTCACAATCAGAATGAAAAAGGATGGTATTTGACAAAAGTAACATAGTAATGCTAATTAATAAAATAATAAACAGAAGAAAGACAAAGAATAAAATAGAGGAAAACAAGATGCAAAAACCAAAAATTGATGGAAAATAGGGAATTATACTCGTGGGTTAGTCTTAATTCATGATTAACGACATACATATGAGTTAGATCAAATCAGGCACCTAACTATCAAATATTTGAACACCAAGAACAGAGAACCTAAATCACCGGATGTCTAAACCCTTACCTGGATCTACAAAGACACAGACTGCAACAAAACCCTAGATGAACCCTAACTTCATGCCTCAAACACATCAACCAGTGGCCTGCTCAACCCATACCGCCATGCCTCTATGGATGAATCCCTAACCCAGCCTCTCCTGCTTGATGATACCACTTGACCTCGACTCCCGACATTGCCTCGCGACGTGACGCCTGACGTCAGACCCTGCTCGACGCAACCACTGCACTCACCCCAGCCTAAGCCTCAACCATGCCCCGCCCTTGGGTTTTCTCGAAACCCTACAGTGCCTCCCAAAGCATGATGCACCCTGCTAAACTCTAACCTAGGTCTAGGATTTGCAACCTGAACCCACCTCCCAAAGCACGGACCCCTTCGTCACGGGTCTTCTCACATTTCATTTCCCCCCTTTTTATTCAATTATTATTATTATTTTATCCCTATTATTATTATTATACAATTCTTATTATTTTAAACCCTTAACTAATCATTATCATAACTTCTATTATTATTTATTTAACCAAATATCATATTATTATTAACCTTGAAAAGTCAAAAGTCTAAAAAAAAATAACCCACTACTATATAAAAAAATTAGTAGTTATTATTAATAAATTTATTTATAAAACATATATTTATATTTTTCATGTTATATACTTATAATTTCGTAAATTAAATTAATAGTTGAAAATATATTATCAAAATAATAATTATCATAATTCATACCGTATATTTGTAATTTTGAAACCTGAAAAAATATTAATAGGATATATATATATATATATGATGAAATTTAAAATTAATCATTATTAAAAGATCATTCTTTATATGCACAATTTAAACCATTTTATCAAAATAGTTATATAATTTATGTTTATAATTTTATAAAAAAAATTCAAAATGTTAATAATGTTTTTAAAACTTTAATCTAATCAAAATTTATAATCTAATAATTATTAGTATATATATATATATATAATATTTTCAAAAATATATAAATCCCATATGATTATTAATATAAAAATTAAATAATTGTCCACATAAATTAAAATAGTGTATGTTTTCAAAATAATGTGATTGAAATACTTTAAACTAATAATTTTCAATGTCATGTATAACCTCAATATAAAATTATAATAGTATTAATTTTATATCATTACTATAATTCAAATCTAGTATACATATGTATATATATACATATCATGTTTTGGAACCAAACAACAAATTAACTATATTTATATATTAGTATAATTATTATTTAAAATATTATATTAAATATTAATTTGATAAGAATAAATTTTGTTTTATAAAAGAAGTTATTTTAAATTATTCTTTTGTTGGGAAAACATTCCCCAAGGTATCATTGAATCATTTTTTGAGGTGATTTTATTTGTTGACAAAGTGGGACTTTATGTTGTATTTGTTGACAAAGCAGACCACACTATACAACTTTTTTGAAATAGGGGGTTTACATAGTTATTTGACAGGTTCAAGAGATGTTTTTGGATATCCATGATTGATTAAAGAACCTTGACAAAGGAATGGAAGATCTATTGGCGGTATAAAAAGAGAAGATAGAAGGTGGCACTGTTTTCCTGTGTTTGCCAAATTTTTTGTCTTGAAAATTGGAAAATGGAGAGATGTATTTTTGGAAAAGGGTGGTCTGTGAAAAAATAGAGTGGTGCGTGAAAAATAAAGTGGTGCACAAAATATTTTCATGGTGCACAAAATTGTGATGGAAAGTTTTTCGCACAAAATTTGGTTCAAGATTAGAAGCTCTAAAATTGGTAAAGGCATGAGGTGCACGAAAAATTAGAGCAGTGCCTGGAAAAAGAAAGTGGTGTGCGAAATAATGGTGTGACGTGTGAAATAGAAAAATGTATATTCTCGCGCAAGAGGTGTCTCAAGATCAAAAGTTCCAAAATTGGAAAAGGCATGGGGTGCGTGAAAAATTGGAGCATTGCGCAAAATAAAGTGTTGCATGAAGCTGCGTTTTCACGCTTGATGAGGATTACACGTGGAAGGATTGTTTTTCGGGTAGGGGTTGATTTTTCCTATAAATATCAAGTGACCCAACTCATTAAAAAAAATTCATGACCTATAGAGTATTCAAGCTCTAGCGTGCAAAATTGGAGTACTCAAAGGAGTTTCATGTAAACAACATGTTTGCGCCTAAAAGGAGTGTTTGCGCATAATGAAAAGGTTGCATATAAAAGATGGAAGTTTCACGTAAAATAAGTATTTTCACATAAAGAAAAGGTAGTGTGTAAAAGGAATATTGGCGTGTAAAATAATTCATTTTCATGTAAAAGAGGTGTTTTGTGAAATGTATATTTCGTGCAAAATTAGGAAATTACGGGCAAGGCCCAGTGAAGGCTGCCCGTCAAAATTGTGGTTTCCCGGTACACCCGGTGCAAAGTGAGATTCATCTATGGGTGAAAGTTGGAGGTCAACAAAGCATTTATCAATTGTTAAGGTTGAAAATTTTATTAGAGATAAGGAAGATATCTAAAAGTCCATAAACTATGAGTGTATCCTCTCCAAATTAGTGTGAAAAGGAAGAGGAAGAAGGCGATCCTCTCCACCAGCAGTGAGCCAGAGAGAGAAAAACAGGGAGTGGCCTTTGGGAAAGCTTTGAGCTAATGCTAATATTTTTAAAGGCAGCGATCCTGGGCATAAAAGTTATCTAGCCTGAACATTGTAAATAGCAGTTCACTTTTAGTGGATTTGGTACATCGACACATCGTCGGTGTATTGTCCTTGGACATAGCCTAGTGAGGGTGAACCAAGTTAAAATTGATGTTTCTTATGCATGATTTAGTTTCTACTTATTATTTGCTATAGGAAAGAGAGAGAAGAGAGTTTTTCTTAACTTAGAAACATGATCAATAGGGGAATATGTGTTAATCTTTCATACCCTAATTCACCCCCCTCAGGGTATCTAACCCAATGGACCTAACATCTTCAAACAAAGTGAGACAATCCTTGCTTTGAAAACTATACTAGTTAGTACGACAATCAAACAATAATATATTATTATTGCACATAAAAAAAGGTTCAGGGTGTCACAATATTACCCCTTCAAATAATTATGCCCTCGAAATTTCTTCATGCTCTTAAGCTTCCCATTACCAACCCACAGACATCTCCCATAATGCCCCTTCACCAGGTCCACCATCATCGATGACTTTCCAGGTAGGTTCTTCCAGTTAAATTGATCCACAATACTTTTATAAACTCCTAAATTTCATTTTTGCAAATACACCTCTCACAACTTGAGTCCAACTCAAGCAGGTAGAAGTAGGTCCTCGAAACAGTGTCATGGGAGGTATAATGTATAGAGATAACAGAATGAACATGGTTCCGATAGACCAATTTGGTGACTTGGTTTTATAAAAACCTGATGTTATAAAGCCTCCCATACCTACTAAAACTCAAGAATTTGAACATGTAGGCTTCACGGGGGTCTCCCACCCACGAAGCTTCTCGAAACTTCTCTAGAGCCAGGTAACCCTTAGATAGGGTGAAACATAAAGGGCGGCATTCATAGTACATTTTTGTGTGTGGATAAAAAGAAAGTTGTGCTTGCGACATGAGGTAGTAAACATGACTCGGTCCTTTATAAAGTCTAAGGATATTTTTATTGTTAGACACTTGATAAAGGTGTTTATAGGTTAGACATAGGTAGAAAAAAGGATGGTATGTCTCTAAACATGACTCGACAATTATGTGTTATAGTAATTCAGTGGGGAGAGAAAAAAGACTTATTTCATCTGCAATCTAAAGAATTTATGAAAGCCTTTAGTTAGTAATACAAAATCATTTTTTAATGTTGTTCTAATTTTACCGGGTTATCTAAACCAATCATTTGATACCAACTAACACACCTTGGCCCCAGACTACCCTAGAGCTTGTGCAGTTTTACATAAAACATGTTGTGCAATTTGTTTTAAAAAATAATGGCTGATCATTACACATCATGTTCCACTAAAGAGGATATTTTTGATATAGGTCCTAGAGAACCAGATACTATTATTACAATTATTCATAAATTGAAAGGGAAACAAATATCCACAACGCTGCCACCAATAAGTGTATCTCTAATCTATTAATCCTGTAAAATTTATGTTAAAATGTCGGGTGAGCATACGAATGCCCAGTAAGGGGTTTTAAAATAAAATAAGATTTCAATTAAAAAATCTTGAAAATGTTCCTTTAAAAATATTCATAAAACATTTCGTAAGTAAATCTCCAATACAAGAACCACAACATAACATTTTTCCCTAGAATTATAAGAGAGCATTTCAAAGAATACTAACCAGGTCACAATGATACATATTCCAAACATAAGCATGCTCATTCAAAATCTAGGGTGTGAAGCATATAATGTAAGAGTCATTATAACATTAATAAGTTTGACATGAAAAAGTGTATGTTCCAAATTTACGACTGAGAGTAATACATGATCATAGTTGTTCATAATAACACTAATTCTTCCCTTACTAGCTGGAAAAGAAAAACTGGCTGATAAATCACTGAGTGCTGAATAATCATTATTCCATAAGCATTTACTTTTTCTGATTCTCATAAGTACAACATCTTTAACCATGAATATTCTACGATTAGAATATCCACTTTGTTAATTAATTATTATAAACATAATGAGGGAAGTTTATATGATGTATTGTGTCAAGGCCTCATTCCAATACCATAAACTCTCTGTCAAGGCCTCATGCCAATACTATAAATCAATTTGGGAAAGGCGTTGGCCAATTAAACAACTATTTTCTCTCATGAGACCTACTGATGCATCGAGGGGCTATAGTAGTCCCCACTCATCCCATACTATTTCGAATGCATTCATCATTTCCTTAAATCAATGTTTATCATGACACTTCAATTTATTAAATTCTATATCTTATTCAATGTGTCCCACATCACATTGAATAATTCAATTTTACCTCTTTGTAAATGTGTCCCATACCACTTTGAATAATTAACTTTTGTCTCTTATTCAAAGTCTCCCATATAACTTTGAATAATTAAATTTTTATTTCAAAAATTATCATACATGATGAATAAATAATAAATTGTTTGATTTATCATGTAAAATAATAATATTACAAACCCTTCCATGGTAATAAAATTTTAATACATTACAATACATTTTTAGGACTTCAGAATAAATATTATTCATGCTCAATTCATGCACTGATAAATGGAAATGACAATGGGCTAAATCATAATATGTTAGTTATTATTTAGATAATAAATTTTTCAACGACATGCATAGACTAGAATACAATTATTGTGCATGTTGTATTGATTTAAAACACGCAAGTAATGAATGAATGTGGTTGTCACATAAATTGATAATTTCTTAATTTTAAAAATCCATGATTCATTGAAATGGATACTTAATAGAAATACATGCCTTTTAATACACTGGGAGAACATACAAATAGATTAAATACTAACTTTTATTAACTAACTGTCAATTATTGCAGAAGGTTTATTACGCAATAAAACATTAAGCGAGCATAACATGATAACATGATTTCACACATCCTTTTCTCCTCTAATATATATTTTTTATGCATTTTTTCATACTTATAAACTCATATTTATTTGATAACTCAAGATTAATACCTGCTAAATTATTACAAGTATTAATTGCATCATGACATTAATTAAATCCTATTATACATCACTTCAAAATAAGGGTTTGAAAAATCATATTAATATATATAATTTTACTTGGAATAATTTTCAAACTATGATAATATAACCATTACTGATAATTTTTGAATGCAAGATCATTTTCCACACATAAAATTACAAGATAATAGTTCAAAAAAATAAAATATCTTCCTTGCTTAATATAAATCTGGGTGATATCATGATAATTTACCCATTCATTTAAAATCATATAATAATAGACAACATATATATATAATTGAAATTTGATGTATTAAAATGTATTAAACATATGCTTTAAATAATATCAGTTATAGTAATATGATGTGATATATGTAAATATTCTATAAAGTTTAACATTACATTCCATAAACATTCATCCATATTTGTTATATTTATGAGATATTGAGATGTATATATGTGCTTATATGAACTTGGACTTGAAAAAGTTTATGCATACTAATTAGATAAAAACATCTTATACAATAGAAACACTAATGAAAAAATAATTCAAATTAAAGATGTGGTTTTTAATATAATCTACATTTGATAAATAAATTAAAAGTTCTTAAAATAATAAATGAATATTTAACGAAGAATTAAAATACTAAAATGAATTTCCAAATAAATAATCAATATATCCCTTATAGAAGATTCACCAAAACACAAAGTAAATTATAAAAAATAAATCTTGAGGAAAACCAGAAAATAGAGAGTATAATAAAAACCTTGATAATAAATATTAATTCACTTACGTTGATTTTGATGCTTGGATACACTAATCAAATAAGCAGAAGTAGGGTATGTGATACCCTCAAAAACAACTATAATGAAATTAATATGATGAAAAACAAAAAAATAAAACACCATAAGCCAGTACATGATTCAACCATAGGATGAAAAAAATTGGGTTTTCTGGTGTGTATAAATATATACACTCAATAAATCATACCCAAGAAGATTTGTGGAAACTGTGGTGATTAAAGAAAGAAAAAAAATCCCATGAGGTGTCCAATTCATACTAAAAAAATGGAAGATTCTAAATTAACAAAACGAACATATAAATATTTCTCAATCAGACTAAAAAATGGACGACATTTTTCAAAACTAACACAGTAATGTTAATTAATAAATCATAAACATGAAAACAAAAAAAACAATGGAGGAAAAAAATATGCAGACACCAAAAATTGATAAAAAATAGGGAATGCGATGTATGGGCCAAACTTAATTCGAGATTAATGAAAAACATCTGTGTTATATGAAATCAGACACCTACCTATCAAAGATTCGAACACCACAAATAGAGAACCTAACTCGCCACATGTCCAAACCATTACCTGGATCTCCAATGACACAGACTGTAACAAAACCTAGGAAGAACCCTAACTTCATTCCTTGAACATGTCGACCAGTGGACTACTTGGCCCAAACCATCATTCCTCTGAGGCCGAATCCCTAACACAGCCTCTCCCACTTGATGATATTGCTCCAACTCGACTCCCGACATTCCCTTGTGACGTGACACCTAATGCCAGACGCTTCTCGATGCCACCACCACACTTGCCTTAGCCTAAACCTCCAATATACCCTACCCTATAATTTTCATGAAATCCTACAGCACCTCCCCAAGCGTAACACACCCCACCGAACTCTCACTTAGGTCTAGGATTTGTGAACTAAATGCATCTCTTGAAGCGCAAACCCCTTCATCATGGGTCTTCTCCCATTTCGTTTCCCCATTTTTATTCAATTATAATTCTTATTTTATCCCTATTATTATTATATCATTCTTATTATTTCAAACATTTAACTTATTATTATTATAACTTCAATTATTTTTTATTTAATCAAATATCATATTATTATTAACTTTCAAGAGGAAAAAGTTTAATAAAACTAATAACCCCCTATTTTTTTAAAAAATATAAAATTTATTATTTTTAAATTCCTTCATAAAAATGTATTTATATTTTTCATATTATATACTTATAATGACATTAATTAAATTAATTATTGAAAATGTATTATCAAAATAATAATTATCATAATTTGGACCATATATTTGTAATTTTAAAACCCTAATTTTTTTTAATATGATATATACCTATATATATATGATTAAAAGTAACAATAGTCTTTGTTAAAATATCATTCATATATTTATGATTTTACCCATTTTATTAAATTTGGTATATTATATATATTTATAATTTTATTAAACAAAATTCAAAATTTTAATAATGTTTTTAAAACATTAATCTAATGAAAATTTATAATTTAATAATTATTAATATATATATATATATATATCATATTATCCAAATTATATAAATCCCATATAATTATTCATATAATAAATTAAATAATTATCCCCATAAATTAAAATAGTCTACGTTTACAAAATAATGTCACTAAAATACTTTAAACTAATAATTTTCAATGTCGTATATAACCTATATATAAAATTATAATAGTTTTCGTTTTATATCATAACTATAATTCAAATATTGTATACATATCTATATATATATATATATACATATTATGTTTTTGAACCAAACTACAAATTAGGTATATTTATATATTAGTAAAATTATTATTGAGAATATTCTATTATATAATAATTCTATAAGAATAAATTTTGTTTAATAAAATTAGTTATTTTAAATTATTCTTTGAACAAAGTTAGATAATGTTTACATTGAAAATCATACTGGTTAGTATGATAATTTAACTATAATATATTATTATTACACATAAAAAAATGTTTTCAGCATCACAAATAGTTTCCTAAATATTTGATTTTTTTACTTGTAAAATAAAAATCAGCATTTTTTGAGAAATGCTCTATTTTTTGACTATATTGTTTTTAACCCTTTTAAAAATTACATTTTAATTCATAAAAATTATATGATCATTTATATTCAATAATAATTATTTACTAAAAATAATTTATTAAAATATTATTTATTTCAAAATTCCATTAATTGATCAAAATAAAAATATTAATTGTAATTGAATACTAATTAAAAATATAATTTGTCTTTTATTTTATAAAAATTAAAAACATTTACAAATAATGATAAGAAGAAAATATGATCATTATTTAACTAAAAATACAAAATACATGTTTATATTATTAGGTTGTGATAAATATCCCATTAAGGCATTAGAAAATTCCCTATGTGTAAGTTGTGTGATAGTGAGACTTTCATGGGGTGGTTTGGCATACATGGTTTAGGAAATGATCTTAATGAGCTCTAAATCCTCCCATAAAAGTTTTCTCTAATAAATATTTTTTTCAATCACTTCTTGTCCATGGTCCTGTGAAAATCCCAATGATTCTATCACCCTTGGAAGCTACAATAAATGGGATTCATTGGGTATGATCCTACTGGTTGAGGACATGACATCCTTTGTTTGTGTAAATTGGATTTATCAAAACCTTGTATCTACAATAATCAAAAGATAACTATTCAACTAATATATTACTGATAGAAATGATACATAACAGTATTTCTAATCTAATAGGATATAATAAAACCAAAAACATAATGTGTATTTAATTGTTGTAACACATAATGAGAAATTTAATTTAAAACACAGTGGAATATATTTATAAAACTTTGGGCTGTTACAAAATTCACAAGAAAGATAGAGATAAAAGTACCCACATCTAATACAAAAGAACATGAACCCCCCTAAAATAGAAAGTATAGACTTCTAAAGGTCATATTCTAGGCTCCCTAAGAGATTATTCTATTCTGAGTTAGCACATACCTCCTTTTATAACATCCAATGTAAATAGGGAATTTGAATCATTAATATCATTCTATTCTCTATACCATCTCCCTTATATAGTTGATTCAGATAAAAAAAGGAAAAGAGATTAATCCCTTTCTTCCTCAAAAATCATTGACTTTTTATTAATGGGAGTGACAGTTGTGGAATCTAGTGAATTAAATACCAGATGAGGTTGATCAGTATAATATAGGTAGTCATCATTCCTATTGAAAAAAAACCATGCATTTTTTGGAAAAGGAAATATGATACCAAATATTATGAATATATTAAATACTTCACTAGATAAGTCCCAAATACTATCACTGAATTTAATTCCATGAAAAAATCCTCTAAAATAGAAGTTGTTTTCCTTTGGTCATTAGATGTGGTATTTATTCTATTATACTATATCGTAGAAATGGAATTGGGAATGATGTTACTTTCTCCCCAAACTCATCCATCAATCCTTAGGTAAATCATTACATTACTTTTTTCTTCTCCCCATGAATATAAGCATTATTTTACTTATACATTAATTAATGATTGATACTCTTTGGAGTCATGAGGACTACGGTTCAATAGCCCAACTGGTAATGAAATTTTTCCTTACCAAGTATAGATATTCGGTGATTCTTTCTTTCAGGAAAGGGAGGAATATTTATATGTTCAAGTTATCTCAAATGTGTTCTATAGAATCTTTCCTTCTACCTCAAGAACTCAAAGGTTCCCAAGCATTGAACCATTGGAGAGGACGTAGGATAGCATGTTAAAGAATGAAAATTTAATGGTTTGGGTTGAAGAGAGAAAGTAATCCTAAAACTAGGTAGTCATAAAAAAAATAACAGTAAGAAAAATAAGAAAAAGTTAACTTTAATTAAGAAATGTTAGGAAAGTAGGGGAGTATCCTCTTTTGATATTTTAGAATAATTTTATATAAATAGTAGTTAGAGGAAATTTTCTAACATTGAGTTTTTTATATTTTTCTTTCTTTCCTATAACATAAAGTATGGTTGAGTACATAAGAATTGTCAAGGAAATCAAATCCAATACCATGGGAAAGATGAATACAGTATATACCGATTTAAAAATAGAGGAAAAAACATCATATTCAAATGGGATAGATAAGTTCTTTTTTGAGATTGGAAGGATGAACTATTTTTTAATTCCAGAATTAAATCCCTACCTAGAGAAAAATCCACCATTGAAGAGGACTGAAATCCACTTACAGTATATACCGAATATTTGGTGAGTGTAATCTAATAACCATTCCATTTAAAATAGAAAATGGACTGAAATCCACTTATAGGTATAAATAAATATGTTGAACCCAAAGGGAATAAAAAATGAATTGAATATAAAAATAAAAAGCCAGACCAAGAGAAATGACCAAAAAGAACACGTTTCAAGATGGACTTGAAGAAGATCCCCTAGGATCAAAAGTTATATCTAGGGAACTAAATTTCATTATGATTATGACTTTTAATAATAAAGAATAAATAACTTGATGTTAGTGCCTACATCAGTTCTTTCTTGCTTACAAATCCATAATAGAAAACACCTCTAGTTTGACTAGTATGATTCATGAATACGATATGAAAAAAGAGCATGCCATCTAATAAGAATTAAATTTCTATATCTCTTATATGGTCTTTGGGGAAGATCGTAAAAAATAAGTCGAGACCTAAAAAAAATACGTTAACCGTAACTATCATGAAAGACTAATATATGTTCCATATATATTCAGTTTCATTTCTAAAAATTACTCATATTTGTTAAAATTTATCAAAATAGGGTGCTATGGAATACTTTTCCGCATTACATTCTTTAGAATCTCTTTGATATGATTCAGATAAGTTAATTCTGAATGTTCCTTTCTTCTTTGATAAAATAAAGACACTTGTATCATAATTTTCTTTTTAAGGATAGAATAACGAGAATATATGTTGGCACCCTCGATATTCTTTACAATTTGGGTATCATAAAATGATACCTGAACATCATAATTATACGAATAACCTACATTCATAATTCATCATTGAATTTTTATCTTAGAATATTATCATCATGTGTGGGGGTGAAGCTACGGAATCAAATTCCATTGATTAATGATGGAATTGGAGCTTGTGATAGAAAATGACTCACTTAAAGGTTCATGTAGTTCATAATGATATTCTCCCACCCCACCCCCAACTATTATCATATAATTAGTTAATGGTGGATTCTATGGGAGAATTCACAAAAAAATCCCTTTTCAAAGATTGTAGTTCCTGAACACATCATCATGTTGCGAAGGACATAAAGGACTTGAACTTAGAGATGGAAAGTAAAACATACAAACATATAATCAAGAAGACAATGACCACATATTAAATATAATAAAATAACCCTAAAATAAGTTAGAAACAACTTTTAAAAAATAATGGCTATTATTAGTTGGAAACATTTATTTCTAAATCTTTGGATAATGTGGAATAAAATTATTGTGCTATATAATATAATATAAAGTAGATATCTGGGCATGAAATAGAAAAAAATATATTCAAATCCTGATATCACCATATACCTCTTGGTTCTTTCACTCCTTACTTGTAGAGTGGAATACTGAAAAAAAATGTTTTGGAAGAAAAATTATTTGATGTGAATTTAAGTAATGGGATAATGGAAACTGATGATTTGGCCCTACATTGGTATGACCTAGTGAACTGGGTGTACTACTTCCCAACCATTGTTAGTCTTTCCCTCTCTTATGATTTTATTTTATTTTGTTCCCCTAGTTACTTTTGGGAAACTCACTTGGAAATCAATGAATTCATTTTGATCTAGTTCTAAATCACACTAAACACAATCCTAGTCAATAATAAACCTTTCTAAAATCGAGGAAGCTCAAACTGTTGGAAATAGTAGTTATGTTATCTTGAAAATTCATGTTAGAGATGAAAAGGACTACACTTATATTATTAGAGTATCTCTCTACCTTAAATAAATTTAACAGATTTAGTGACCCCTTAGATAGTATTATTTTAGTTGTGTCCAATAATCATCTATTAATCTCTATGAACTTTACTTTTAATTCCAGTTTAATTAGAATAACGTACCATCTATGACATCTATTTGTTAAACTTCATTCCCAACAAGGGAATGGGATTAAAGTAGACACCCCTATTAATTATACTAGCATTATGAATAGTGGTATCCAAGAATCATGAATGGAATGTGTGATGCTTATTTAATGGAATTTAGTCACCAATCAACAAAAAAGGAAAACTAAAATTATGGTTATGAGAGAGGAAAATATGGATATATATATATATATATCAGTTCTTTAACTTGGAAAATCACTTTGATATAAAATATTTGTAAATATATTTTTTGTGCTAGTAAAGGAACCAAAAAACCCATCATTTGAGTACCAAGAAGAGGATATTTGGGTGAATTTATTATTTAGATGCATTATGATCCAGAATACCTAATGCTCAGTATGAAATCTAGTAATGGATCAGGGACAAATTAAAAAGTATATGTTATATAAAATAAGTATCTCTATCATTGATTCATTTAAATCCAACAATAATTAAAGAAATAAGGATTGTAAAATGAGTACAAAAAAAAGGAAATAAGGACATGAGAGGAATAGCGAGGAACCAAGGAAAAGACCGAAATCAACACCCAAGAATTTGATCTTCATTGGCCTTTATTTCCATATCTCATTTACAATCCTAAAAAGGTGGATTCCATTTTAAGTCATATCATCTTATCCTATATAAAAAATCAAAAGGGAAACTTAGCATTCAATTACTATTAGATAAGTGGGACCCTACTAGTAGTGATAATATAATATCATGGATGAAGGCTAATGTCTTCAATTGGAATAGTGGGATTCTCATATCAATTCAACTATTCACTTTTCTATCTGGATATGGTTTTCCATGAGTTAGGATATAGAGCTTGAATATAAATCAAGTATATTAGTTCATATTGATTAAAGGATCACAGGCTAAGAGGAGCACAATCAAAAATAAAAATCAACTCTTTTATATTGTTTTAGTAAGTTAAGATCTCAAAATGAACCCTATAATCAATGGAAAATAATAGTGGATTCACCTATCTTTTATATGATATTGATTGATGTTTACATAATAGGTGAACTTGAATGAGATTTATTTTGAGAAAACTTGATTGTGACAAACTGGTTACCCTGATTCAACATTGAATAACTAGCTACATTTGTTATAAAAAACAAGGACTAGACTACTCTATAGAAAGGTATGAGTTCATAATATGAATGGGTGGGAGGAGTAGAACTTCTTGACCTAAAGTGAATCAATCTAACAACACTGTCCCTATTTAATATTTCATCAAATAAATTAGGTATGGTTATTTTTAACCTTGAAGGGATGAGGAAATGAGTAAACATGATTGAACTTGGGATTATGCATATCTGAGTCCAGGAAGAAATGAGTAAAAATATTCTATAGAAAAATGTTTCTCTAAACCCTACCTAATGACAATTCTATTACTGGGATTCAGAACATTCAATTGTGGATAGTTGTCCCAAATAGAAAAAGAGAAAGACCTCAATTTGGTATCCATTTTATTAGTGTAGAAAATGAGTGTACAATCCAAATAACAAAAGAGTGTGTTCAAAGATATATACTCACATGAAGATAGAGTATCTCCTTTTCGTTGAAATATTTGCTATAAAATCTTCTCAAATTTCTATGCCTGATCAATAAGATTTAAAATCAATAGAAACTAATCACTTTTTCTAAGTGAATAGGATTTTACTCTAAGAATTTCCATTTATTAGAGTAATAAATACCTTTTAAGGACTCTTAATTATTAATAACAGTTTCTCCATTTCTTAGGGTTAATCCCATGTATCGATCGTTAATGATTTTTTTTGATATAGGTCTTCTAGAACCATTGTATTCCCTATAATCAATTCCCTTATCATAGTGTGTCATATAAAAGAAGGCAAATGGGGAATAATAGGCTCTCATTTTAACATATCCTAACATGGTGTAAAATATTATTCCCTCTTATAGATTTTATATTTGGGAGGAGAATGGCAGCTCGACAAGCACTAGATTTATGTAGACTAGATCGATTCTCCAGTTAAAGGATAAAAATAAATAGAAAAACCCACTAAGTATTACCCCACCCCATTTACTAATAAGTCATCCTAAGGTTAGGGATTGTTTATTTTTGACCCAAGGAGTTCAACTTATTTAATTCATCAAGACCAATCTTACCAGTGATATAAACTATGAATCTTAGCTTCTTTCTTCTCGTATCTTCGATTGAAATACCAAATAAACAGAGAATGGGGGTTGGAAAGTAACCTATTTTTGAACTGAATGAAAATTAATTTTAATTGAATCAGGATTTAAAGATGATCCTTAGTATCTTCTCCCTTTAAAGGGTGGATTTTCATAGTCATGCTCTAGGGAAGGAACTGCTCCATGAAGGGATGGACCAAGCCAATACCACTGTTATCTTTCCTGGGATTGGGATCAGTTTAGAAAAGAATGAAATCATGATTCAATAATAGAGTAAAGTGGGTGTACAAATTATTGAACCAACAGTGGACCATGACCAATTTATCTTTTTAGTAATGAACTATGATAGTTATGTATTTTCCATGTATAAGAATATAACCCTCTACTATTTTTTATTCACATAGTTCTGTACTGGATAAATTCCAACCACTTACCTTTTTGAATAACTATTTTCTCCATTATCTCCTACCATTAATGTAGGTGGAGGACTCTATTTATGTTATTTTCTAAAATGAGAAGTTTTTAGGAAAGGAAAAAAAATATGTTTATTCTTACTTATAATAGTTAGTTCCATCCCCTATAAGATCTTTGCATCAATGCTCTATTCTTTCCTATGTCCTTTCCTGAGGTCACTTTCTTTTAATAGAACTAGGACCCTAAATTCAGATAAAACTTCCTCCTCCTTACAATTATTCTGCTTCCAGTTTAAAGAAAAGACTACCATAGCTATATGGAAAGGGAAATAATCACTAAATGATAAAAGAAAATGAGTAATTCTAAAACTGGATTAAGAAATAATTTGTAGTAAGGATTGCTAGGAAACATTCATTAATGGATTTTGTTCCTCATACAGGGAATATTTCTTTTAGTTAGTTTCCTTTCATCCCTTAATTTATTAATGAATTACATTGGTTGTTCAATGGGATAATTTCTATCTATAAAGGAATTTGTGCCTCCCCTAGGATCGATACTACTTCTCCCACCGTCTGTCTATCTTTTAATTTTAATTAACATCCTAGTTGTGCTCTCATTGGATGTATACAAAAAAATCATTATTATATTATCTTATACTTCATATAAGTGACTTAAATTTATATATATTGTATATAATTCCTATATTTCAAGAGGATTTATAAAACCAAGTCCCAAAGTGATTGATTTCACCTAGGTCCAAGTGTATCCATTCACCATCTAATAGTAGGTAGCCAAAGAAGACATTGAGAGCTAGTAAAGGTTGATATAAATTCCATTCATTGTCTAGATTTTATCCTATTCCTATAACTATGATTTAGTAAGTAAAATAGTCTTTTTTGGATCCTAGAGTGTGATACAAGAGGAGTTTTATTTCGTGATAATGATAGTCTTGGTTTTGACATTATTGTCTAATTTTGTTTCAATAGTAAAGAATTCAGATGCATAATTAAACCTAGAAAATATTATTTTAGTATCGATTAAATTACCCTTCCTATTCTTATTTATTGATGTAGATTAGGATAAATAAGGATGAGAGTATCTCATCAAATTGATAGTTCAATTGGGATTTTGAGGTTTCTTTCCATAATATAATTTTAGTATTTTCTTCTTCTTCAGTGAGAGTGGGACTTTCACTTCATGAAGAGCTTAATTCCTCTCTTGAGAGGAGAAATAGAATCCAAAATAATTTATTAAATTGGATTTAATTTGTATACTGAACGATGTGTCAGGTTTCCTCTTGAAATATCAATTGATCAAAACTCCTCCTATAATAACTAGATTATTTATAAATAAAATTCCCCTTATGATTTAAAACAAATGTCTTATTATGTATAATGGTTATAGAAAACACATTCAATTATTTTGTTTTATTATCTTCTATCTGATTTAAAATAATGTTATGAATCACTATCATTGATAATATATTCACTGAATAGTGATCCCATAATTAGTATAAATATATGGTTTTAAAAAATCTAATTGACACGGGCAAATAAATTGATGGTCTAAACCTCTAAGACTGTACACGATGAAACACATTTATCAGATCTTATGAGGGAGATATCATCACTGGAATTTTCCCTTCACCAATCCAATGCTGAGATCCAACAACTTTATCATGATAAAAACCATTTATGTGAGAAGTTCAAGATCATAATGATCTAGATCAAAACCATGTATGGTGAACCACACCATTAAAGTCTCATTGTTGTCCACTTACCCTTAGGGAGTTTTCTAGTGTATTAAATGGATATGTATCAATTGAGTTTTAATATGAATATATATATGTGTATGTATATTATTTTTAATAGAATATATTTTTTATTTTATTTTTATCAATACATTAAAAAGATTTTAATTTTTATAAAACAAAATAGAAATTGTATTTATAATTAGTATTCAATTTTAATTAATCTATTTATTTTGATGAATTGATGGATTTAAAAAATAAATAATCTTTTAATAAAATATATTTATTAAATAATTTTTATTAACAATAAATGATCATATAATTTTTCTGAAGTCAAATGTATTTTTTATAAGTGTTTGAAAATAGTTATTTTTAAAAAAAACCAGTCATTTATCAATAAGTGTTGATTCTTATTTTAAAATTAAAAATAAAATATTTATAAAATTATTGTTATAAAATGAATATATTTTTTGGAATCATAATATTTAAATTATCAAATTGTTAACTTCTCATAGTTTTATGAGACATTCAAATTTTTGGGTAAAAATTAAATACCTTAAAAATATACGGTGTGTATTATGACATCATAATGACCCCAAAATTATTTAATAAATACTATAAAGGGTTTCAATGACAAAATATTTGTTTTAAATTTAATATATTATATTTTAGGATTATTGTATTAATTTTATAAGGCTTTTATGAATCCTCCATTAACATTAATATATTTTAATGTTTTAAAATCATTTTTTAAGAGTGTGGATCACATTCACATTAACAAGTTTATTATTTTATTATTTTTGTTAATTTACCCTTTAAAATAATTAAAACAACTCCCCCTTTAAGGAAACCATGGTAAAAACCATGGTAAGGTTTTTGGGTTTTTCTTATTTTATTATATAGTGTGCAAAACCTATGTTTGATGAAATGTTAAAGAATTCCCCACACATTACCTATATAAACCCACCAAGGATCACATTTATCATTACTAAAAAACATGGAGTACTACTTTAATCATACATACCCTCTCTATAATCCACCCAAAGTTCCCACAAGCTCTCAAGATGCTCCTCCCAAGCATTTGGAAGCACACTCTCATGATAATAGTTCATTTATTTCTCCTCTTTATTCAAGTTTGTTTTTTTATCTTATGCCCCTTTTATCCAATTATTAATGATGTGATATTATATTACATATTCACTTACTGACCCTATAATTCCAAAATGATTATATACACCTTTAATTCTCATAAATACATCTGATGAACATTTATACTCCAACGTCATGCTACAAAATTCCACCTCAATTTTCAATGCCAAACATTTTTGTAGTGAATACCCATACCCATTTAATATCAAGGGTGTTAATGTTTAGAATATTATACTTATTTGATTTGATAATTGCATTTATTTTTTCCAAACTCATTGATAATGGAATAAAATATGATTCTGAATGAATCCATGTTTTATGATCGATGTGGCACACTTAGGCATGAGAATCAAATCAATGTGATTGGTCCAGCCAGAATTATATAGTGATAGAATGTATTTGGTAATGTTTTAGTATAATGAGGATTAATTAAAGGGATTAGGGAGTGAACCTTTTCAATTATGAGACTTTTTCCATCATGTTTTCATGGTAGTTTTCCTTGACCTATGGTTATTATGTAGAGTTTTATGTTGTTTCTACATTTCCCATATTTGATTTATGTTATGATGCTTCATCATGCATCATTGTTAATATTTATGATTCTCACCCCTTTTTTGTCCCATTTAAAATAATATTGTCTAAATTTTATTACATTCCTCTTGTTATTCCATGTTTATTACCTTATTGGTCTTTATACCTCACCTATATCTTATTTGTATCACTATGTTTTCCCATGTAGTGTTAAGTATGAAGGAATAATATGATCATGTTAAGGATGTTTTCAATAAAGATGATGTATTCTCTATTTTAAGTTTTTATGTAATTTACCTAATTCCCAAAGAAACTATACTTCTTGATATTCCAGGTTTTATTAATTGCAATACTTTTAAATAAGTCATGTATTAATGTTAAATAAAGGGAAGCCTTATTTTCATTGGTATTAAAGGAAAGGTTTTTTTTTAATTTTGGGATTAGGATTAGAAAACTCTAGAGAAATCATTAAGGATAAGGATAAGTATCAAAAAATCCCCAAATATATGTACATATATTTTTTGTGTTTTATCAAGTAAATATATACCTTTTTAGATAGTACAAGTGGATGTTTCTCTGGCACAGATGTACATAGGGGTAAAACCTGAAATTACCTAGTAGAGATAGACTCGACTGGGAATTGGTGCATGAAAACTAGCACTGCTACACACTTGGTTTGACACTCCCAGGGGGGATATTAATTGAAAAATTCATAATATCATTATGAACCATTATTAATGGATCAAAAAAATACTCATATGAATATATGTTATGAAATAGATCACGGATAACATATATTGAAGCCCATAAATTCATAAGTTATAGAAATACATGTAATTTATAAGTTCTATATTTATCATATTGGGATTAATGTTCACATTATTAACAGTTTAAAAATTATCATCCCTAATTTTACCTTTATTATTGAAAATAGCCAAAAATAAGATGAATCAGGTAAACAACCAATGTTACTAGAAATGGGATGATTACCCCAACTAGATTCCCAGCTTGATGGGAGCAGTAATGGTGAATTTTTGATGATACTCTCTCTATCTGAAATAAGATCTAAACAGAAACCTATATCAGGAGGAGCTCCCAAATCCCCTCAATAAAGAAGATGCTGAAATTTATATCTTTATGTGTAAAAGGCCTCTGAAAATCAAGGGATCATTTAATCGCATCATTATGATACAATATACCAACTCTATTCAGAATATCCTCTCCACCCTTCAATATTCTTATAATGAGAAGGTGATAATATCAGTTAATTATATGGTGGGAGAAGGTGATCAGTGGTGGAAATTGATGAAGAAGACAAAGCATGAGGAAGATATCGAAACGATGGGGTGGAAAGAATTCTAGAAAATGTTTTTAGATAAATATTTTCCTTCCACTCACTAATATAAAATGGAAATGGATTTTATTTCCCTAAAGTAAAAAAGGTGTAAAATCTATCATGGTGTGTGAGGAAAACATAACAAAACATGAATGATACACCTTCATCTTTTTCTTTACCCCATAATTCAAGTTTGACGGCGTCTTTGGTGAGCTAAAATCTACTCTATGAAAATCCCTGGTGATCTGAAAATTTGAAAACTTTAAGGAAATTGTATGATGTGCCCTCAAATTTGAAATGGAGATTGAAAAATTCCAAGGGTATAATGGGGATAAGAAGGATAAAATGGAGTTTAATTATAGTGATTTTATTGAGAAATATAATGGAGCGAAGAAATTCCAACATCCCACTTGTGAAAGGTGCAGAAAGAAACTCCCTAGAAATTACACTACTAAAAAACAGGCCTTTAGCACTGCTAGAATATGCCTTTCTTAGTGATTAAAAATAATTGACTATCAAAGAGAATTTAAAATCCATTTGTGTTTATCAACTTAAGAAAAGAACTGATAAATGTGTATTATTATAGTTCTAAGAGAATAACTGATAAATCAAACATTTATTAGTGATTTTATTAGCACTCTTAAAAAACCATTTTAACAACTCTTTTTTATAAATGTTAAAGGGTGTGATATTTTTAGATATGTATTTTGTTAATGTGCATGTGATTTATATATATATACTTATATTTATATAAATATATAATATACTATTTTCATCAACATATACTAAAATATAATCTAAATATATTTGTGTTTATTACTACACATATATGTATATATAAACATTATATGTTTTTTTATAATTTAAAAAATGGTTAAATGTTTTTTTAGATATATTCTTCAAATATGTATTTATTTAAATATATTATAATATACATACACATATATATTTTAATTATTGACACAAACATGTTTATATATAAACATTAATTGAATAGTTATATATATACAAATGAATGCATTTTTACAAGGTAAAAAAAACGGATAAATTTTTTACTTTAAATAAAATGATTAATAAGTATTTATTTTACATATTTTAAAAACATTAATACAAAAATATGATGATATATGTATTTATAAAAGAGATTTATTATAAGTAAATATAAGGAAATATGAATTTATATAATTATAAATAAATATAAATTATAAAAAATTATTAAATTTTGATACAATAACATCAATATGAATGTAATACCTAGGAATACATTTAGTCCCCACAGAAAATGGAAAAAAGATCCCCTATAACAAGGCAGAAATTCCATCGAATGTTAAAAAAATTGGGGTACATCGACTAACAACTCAGTTTTTGAGTCCATCTGATCCTTTTTGCATTAAAAACGTGAGAGGGGGATCCCTCATGTCATAAAGGTTCAAATCTCATCGCAAGATTTGATTTTATAGTGGTAGAGTCCAAATGGACACTTATATCAAAAGTTATGGCCATTTGATGTTTGATTTATGTATTCAAATTATTTTAGATCTGTTATTATATTTATCTTTGAATTGTTATTAAATGACTATTATTCAATAATAATTAAAAAATATTTAATTAATTTTTTTTTAATTATTTTATAATCCATTTTCACTAAATATATTATATATGTAGTGTAATTTTTTTTAGCCTTATCCAAAACATATTTAAAAAATATATATTATATTTATATCAATAATAATATATTTACATATTAATATAATATTTTTTTATGAAATATTTATATTTTCTGAAATATACACTTTATTAGTTCTAGTAAAAAAGTGCGATAAAGGGGGGGGGGCTTTATTAGTACTTCTAAAAAAGATCTCATAAAGACCCCGCTTATTATCTCTTTTTACAAGCACTGATAAATAAACCACTTTATTATATATTTCTTACTAGATATATTAAATGGGGGAATTTATCAGTTCTTTTTTACAAGCACTTATAAATTCCCTTCATTAATAGATCTTTTTTAGCATTGTTAAATAACCTTTTAATCACTCTAAAAGAAGCACTGTTAAAGACCACGTTTAATAGTGATTTATCTTGCGTTGACAAAGGGGTATTTAATAGTGCTTTTAGATAGTCCTATTAAATCCCTTGTTCTAGGTAACCCCATTTTTTTTGCTTTTCCTAAGGGGGGAATGAAAATGATTTAGGTGATGGAATGAAGGAAACATATATATAGATTACCAATGGGAAAACCCTAAAATACGATAGAGGAAAGGAATCATCTTCTCAACCCTCGATGCATTTTCCATTGCTTCCATTACAAGAAACTAGGGCACTTTCTAAACAAATTCACTAGGCCAAGGGTTTTATTAGGAAACCAACAACCTCTAATGGAGAAAGGGAAATTTTTTTCCATCACAACTGCAAAGATGGATTATAACAAGAAATTAGTGACATGAATGCTACTTATTCAGTCAAGAATATAGAATTTACTTTTTGATTATGGTTCTACACATTCCTTCATGTCATGAATTTTTCTATATCAAATGAAACACCACAAAAAATCCATGGTAGTAGATATGTCAGTGATGATGGAAAATGGGTAAATTATTGCATCCTAAGTATATAACTCCTCCCCTATCAAAATTTATTGTTTGAACTTCCCATTGAACCTTTTCGTACTCTCTTTGGTTGAATTTGATTCAATTCTTGGTATGTATTTTATTTCCATATATAGAGCCAACATAATTACCATCAAAAAGTAAATAACTCTCCATATTGTGAATCGTCTTTTAATTCATTACAACTTCAAGGAGTATGATAAATATTATTTAGAAACAACATCTCAAGAATGGATATTATTTCCCTATGAGAAAGTGTATCTAGATAAAATTATTTAATTGAGGGAAAGGATCCTCCTTGAATACATGTGAATTTTGAGGGAATAAACTAATGTTTTTTCAATGAATTACATGATATTCCTCTGACTTGAAAGGTTGAATTTTAAATCGAGCTTATACATAGGGATTTCACCTTATCCACAAATCCATATAGAATGGTAGTTGTAAAACTTAAGGAGATGAAGAAACAACTATAGGAGAATATAGATAAATCATTCATAATCCCAAGTGCTTCACCTTGAGTTTTACTAGTCCTCTTATTCATGAAGAAGGATTAGTCAATGCATATTTTCATTGATTATCATGAGATCATAAAAATCATTGTAAAGAAAAAGTATCTTCTTCCTTGAATTGATGACATGTTCGATCATTTTGGTGGAGAACAATACATCTCCATGGTGGATGTGTGATGGGTATATTACCAAGTTAGGATGAAGGAGGATATCACGAAGATTACTTTTTTGTAAAAGGTACATGCACTATGTGTTTATAGTAATACCACTATATGTCCCAAATTCTCTAACAATAATCATGTTCTCGATGAATATATTCTTTAGGTACTACATTGGAAAATTTGTGTAAGTATTTATAGATGATATTCTAATATACTCCAAAATTAAGGAGGAGCGTGAGGATTATCTGGGCACTGTGATAAATACCTTACGAAAGGAAATGTTTTAGGAAAATTATAGAAACTGTGAGTTACAGTTGAAATAAGTCTCATTCATATATAATATTAATACAAGAAATGGGATATATGTGGACCCTTTAGAAATATAAGAATTTGAAGGATGGATGAGGCCAACATCTATGATAAATATACATAGTTTCCTTGTAATAGGTGGGAACAGTCATCAATTTGTGGGAACGTTTTCATGATTATCAAACACTCTAGAAAATCTAACTCAGAAGGGAGTCACATTTTCCTAGAAGGATGAATTTGAAGAGATCTCTAAAGGGTTGAAAATGAGGCCTATCACTTCATTTTTACTCAAACTACCCACAAGTGGATAAATGTTTATTATATTCAATGATTATTTGAAGAAGGGATTAGGTTGTGTGTTTGTTTAGGATACTTTCACCAGGGCACACTACAATTCTTCGTCTCACTGATGCTCACTAGTGGTCTCATTATACCAATCATTCCAGCTTTCCAAAAGTGGGGAACATCCATCACCTCTTCAGCGACATTTTGTCCTTGATCAAAACAAGATTATGGGATTTCTATTCCTCCATCCATATACTCCTTCATAGAATTGTTTTCATATTCTAGGTCTCCCTCATAGACTAAGATGTTGTTCCTGAACTGGTTCTTGGTACTATCTCTTTGTGGATACTGGTAAATTACGCTGCTTCTGTTACGATATTCCAAATGGTCTAGTCTGGGTAGCAACCTTCTGTCCAGAGAGTAGTCATGATTAGGCATATGTGGAATGTCCAGACATAGAAACACAAAGACACCATTTTTATTCCCAATCATAGGGATTCTCAATGCTGCAGAAACCCAAATCTTCCCTTGGAGATCGCATGGTATATTATTCCAGAGGCATGCCTTTGAGGTATTTATCAGCTTCTCATGTTTAACACGAAGTATACCACGAGTTTAACTTCTAACATAGACAGATTATAATGATCATAAAACTTATGAAAGTGTATCAGAAAAGTACTCCCCTTAGAGGGAGCACATGGGAGGTTTACCAGACTGATGGATTCAAATTCCCAATGAGGACGGATCTGGGTTGGAGTGTCCCAAAAAGGGAAGGTATCATACTTTGAAGGCTGATATGGAAACCACAATTGGTGTATTAGAGAAGGTTTTTCCCAATAATGGGGACACCGATGTTTACCATTGGTTGGGAATAAACATAATGGTGGCTTCTTAGGGACCCTATATAGAGGATAGGGATCAAAACCCACATAGTTTGAATAGATTATTTGGGGATAACTCATGGTTAGCTACCTAGGTGATGTAAATAGAAGTGATGATATAGGTGACATTACCATGATATGGGTATGGTTATGGGGAAAGTGGCTAGGTCTTATGCATGGTTAGCAGCCCGTATGAATCAAGTGACCCCACCGGGATGTGGTGGCCCATATAAGAATCCGGATGGATGATGGATGAATTAATCAAGTGGATGAGATTAATGAGATGGAGACCATGTGAAGATGATGGTAGTGTTGGGATTGAACCTTAGGGAGTATTTCTATGTATCCCCATGGATGGGAATCAATGTTCATATACTTTCGTGGGGCGACAGAACACCTATGGAGGTGGCCCATGAGAATGGAGTGCATGGTTAGGGACCTGAAGGACATTTAACATCCGAGTTTGGGCGTGATCTTCCCGAAACACAGCTCAAGGGAGATACCAATATGGTATATGGGTTATGGGCTATAACCTCAGGGAGGATTCCTATTTACACTATGTAGAATATAAGGATAAAAGACCATGTAGTTCAGGATGGGGCATACAATTCAGGTGTACACAAAAGACAATGACCCAAAGACATGCTAGGTCTTACACATTGTTATTTCTCATCATTATAGGGAATCTCTTTGTTAGATGAGTCTGGTGAAGTGTAGGGCTTATTCACGGTAAGAATCATGAGTTGTTGGATCAAATCATGTCAAAGGATGTATACCAGGGAGGTGTCCCAAAATAGGGAATATGTCTCATCATGAGGGTGCATCCCTTGGAGGGAGTACCAGGTTTACCATTTGTTGGGATTGAACATTAGAGAGCCATCCTATATACTTGAAAGGGATCTAAATGTGTGTATTTTGGAATGAAGAAGGGGTTTTTAGTTTAACATCATGTGGGGTGAAGATGAACTGATGTGAAGTTGTAAAAAATATAGGTGATGGGATTGAACCTTAGGGGGGCTTCTTAAATATCTCTATGGTAGGGAATCATTGTCTATGTAGTTCATCATGAAAAAGGGGCATAGAGATTATGCATGGTTAGTGGAATGAGAGGACATCATGATCTTATCTGACTCTAAACTCACATGAGTAATTTTTGGTGTGTGAAATAAGAGTAGTAGTAAACCTAACGATCATTTCACAAAACATGTGGGCATGAGGGATATTGTGGGGATTATGCATGGCTAGCTGACTAAGGAGGATTCTTGATGTACGATGATGGTATGTATCCAATAGGGGATGGACCATAAAGGGGGTTTCGGGGCTTATGTGGTGATTTCCTAAGTCGCACATGGAGAAAAATCCCAGAGGGAAAGAGACAGAGGATTGCAAAGGTGGAATTTGAAAGGTTCTCAACCCCATCCCCTATCTAGTCCAATCCGTACTGCAACACATGTGGGTACTCACAGTTTAACATCACATGTGGATAAAGTTGGTGCTTGGTAGTTTAACACCCTGCAACTCCAACAATGAGGTCTCACCACTCATCCCTTGTACATACATAACATCTACAAACCCAATATTGGGGAAGGGAAGGAACGTGAATTTCTAGGAAAAAGTGAGGTGGAGGAGTGATCAATTGAGGGTCTCGTGTATCATGTCTCTACAAAGAAGAAATATCCATTAGCATTCCCATGTGAAGAAGTATTAGGCAGGGAAACCCAACATGGAGCATTGCTTGGGGGACCAAGAAATCACTTCGTATGAGCCTAGAGGGATTCAAATGTGAAGGTTTTTCCAAATATAATTCCATGAAAAGAGGAGATTCATGATGACCTGGTGCTTCGTGAAGAGAGGGAGCTTCGTGAATGAAGGTTCTTAACAAATCATGGAAAACAAGGTTTGGAATTCTTTATCCCACTGGTACAAAACAACTTTATTCATGTGTGTTGAAAATTGATTACACTTTCATCTAGGTACACAATGAATCAGCATATGTATTCCAAGTGGCCTTGAAAGCCATAAATCTCTCATTGGTTTCATAGATGAGGCATTTGACTGATATCCTTGATCTTCTCTGGATCGATCTCGACGCATCTGTATCTAACGATGAAGTTGGGAAACATCCCATAGGTAACACTAAAATATCCCTTCAATGGGTTTAATTTAGATGGCAGGAAAACAGGGAGATGAATAATTTATTAAGATCTATGATATGTTCCTGACACTGGTTTGATTTGACCAAAAAAATTTCCACATTTCATTCCACTAGTGTCCTGAGGATCATATAGAATATATGGTACATAGAACACTGATAGGGTTCTCTTGAATTCTTCAGACTTAAATGAATTACCTGGTAATAGAATTTAATTTTCGGTGCAATGAAGTTTGTGGATTATTTTTCCTCAAGGTCCATGAAGAATTGATTTTATCCGTAATACCCTCAATGAAAGAGATATCTTAGAATCCAGTGGTAGTGTTGATCAACAACTCTGTCACATGATGTGAAAAATCATCCTTTAGATATTTATGGTTGAGATCCTAGAAGTTGATGCAGACTGTAATGTGGCTGTTCTTATTCCGGATAAGAATGATGTTCTCCACCACTTGGGGTACTGGAATTCCTTGAAAAAATTTTCTTTGATTAACTTTTCAACTTCTTCCTCAACCAAGGCATTGTGAGAAGGGTGAATCTATCAAGGAGGTTGTTTGAACCAGAAATGAATCACCAAGAGACCAAGGATGTAGATTATGACCTAAAGATATAGTCTTGGAATCTCATCATACCTCTAAGAAAATACATCCTAATGCTGCTTTAGAAAATCCACATATTGTTGTTACCCTTTTATAGGCATAATTGCACTAATCATCATTGGTCATGGGTCTATCTCAGTACTATGATTCACTTGGATAAACACATAAATAGTGGCGGAGAAACCTTCCTGAAACATGGGAGGGTCATCCTTTAAATCCTCTTCATCATCCATGGTGATAGAATCATCGATAGGTAAATATTATGAATTGGATGACCCTGACGGTATGTCGGTGCTGGCCTGAGAAGTGGTGGAATCTTCATTGGGATACTTCCACACTACTAAAACCATTGAAAAAATGTTAATCCGATTCCATAAACCTTTTGACTGAGGGACACACACTTGAAAATATCAAAGAATTAGTGACACATTGTCATGAGTCAATTCAACCTAACCCGAAAAAACATGCAAGTATGGCATATTGTTTTTGACATGTGTTGAACGTCTCAATACCTAACAGTGGTAAGGGGATTTGGGGTCAGTTGAGACTAATATTTGTAGGAGTATGAAGGGATATTCTAGAACACCATGTAACTAGGAATTTACTTCTCTCTATTTCAAAATACAACAAAGTAGTGTCATAAGAATGTGGTTGTATCCTGTAGACAATGAATTGAGAGGTTGAAAGAATCATCCAAGTCTATCCATGGGTCAACCACAACATGAGTTGGATAAACCTCATTATTCCAAACTTTATTATCCTTTCCCTTGTAATAGTTTGCATCTAGGTAGCAGTGTTCACAAGTGGAAATGAGAGACACATCACCATGAATTATGCCCGGTTGACTATTCAGGGAGTACTTGAGGAACTAGTGATACGAGGAGGGAACTAATGAACCTAGATAGAGCCAGAGTCTACCCATAAGTGTATTGTAGGTGGTGTTCTATGAGACTACTATGAACTCAGTGCTGGATATCAGGCTTCTGAATTGGGCCCTTAGGAAGATATTTTTGAGTGGCGTCTGCTCTGTCAGGTCAAAACCTATAATTTTTTGGTCAGAGGGACTCAGATCTACTTTGGTCAGTCCGAGACTATAGATAATCTTTGTCTAGATGAGATTGATCCCAAAACCTCTGTCATCAAGATAGTATTGGAATTCCACACCATTAAACTGGATGGTGACATACATTGGGAGAATGTTCCCCCTGAATAGGGTAACCTTTATCCTCCCATGAGAATGAGATCATGGACTAACATTCTTCATTCTCATATCCCTTAGCATGGAAGGAATCTGTACCCTCTACCTCCATTTTGAATTAGAGGGGTATTTTCAAAGCCTCTATAAGAACATCACAAATATATTTTGATTTTAAGAGAGCCTTAGGATTCAATAGCTTTAATAAATTGATGCTAATGTCCTTAAGGACATCATACTTTTGTGCTAGGCGGACATTTTTACTAAGAGGTAGTTGCACTGTGGAATGAGGTATGACTGGCCTTTCTGGTGGATTATCATAGGTGCTGGGGATATCTTTATGTTCACTAGTTAAACCACACAAAAGGATTATTGAATCACGATAAGATGAATGAGGTCTTTCCACACCTAATTGTAGTTGGTTAGAGTGTGGTTGCAGCGACTCTTCCTGACCAACCAGCATAAACAGTGGTGATAGTGAGCATGATGGGATTTGATTCAAGGAAGAAACATCTTGTGCTCTTCATAGAGCCTACTGTATGGTCTCAATTGCATGAAAATATTTAATTAAATCACTGAAAGGTTCATTATGATGTTTCACATACCCATAGCTTCATCGACAATTGCGCTAACTAGGAGAATTAGGAGGCGTTTCATGGAATTCCATATTGTTGGGAACCATGTAAGGATCTATTAGCTTGATGGTATTTACTGAGGCATACTTATAATCTTAACTTCATTAATCTTTCGTTTCAGTAAAAATTATAGGTGTAATACCCATCTATGGGGAGAATAAATTCCCTAATAGTGTAGTACATCTTTGGCATTTGAAAGGGACTATTCCTTCCCTTGCATTGTCAAGGCCTACCCTTCTGAGAGGTGCAAGAATAAGAAGAGGATGGAAAAGTAGTAATGGGATGACACGTGATAGATTCAGAAATCTCCAAGTGATTTAGATAGGAAAGGATTATACTGTGAGAATGAGAAACTGCCTTGTGATTCATACAATCATTATAATTCTAAGACCCATATCAGGAGACATTCTTTCATTTACCCTAAATGTCGCTATTTAAATTTGTAGAAACATAGTCCACATGTGTCGGGGATGGACCCAATCAAACTATGTCATATATGACCAGGTCCTATAGCTATTCCTTGAACACATGGAAATGTTTGAGGGTGTTTTTAGGGAACCAATTAGAGGAGAAATATTTGTTGAGGTCAATGAGATCAGCCTCTTTAGGCTTCCTGTATACTAGAAGCCTCAAGATTCCCATATCTAAAGCCCTCAAGAAATAACTGGGGAACTAAGCCTCTATAATGGATTAGTTATGGTTTCTCTTATCCAGAAAAGGGACTCTAGAATGCTAGACCTAACTAGGGGCTAGAGGCTGATGAGAATGTGGAACCTGATTATCTCTCCTTGGTTGTAGGGGAGACGAGGTATTTCCGATATATTTTGAGGCTAGTGATGCGGACCTTGAGGATGAGCCAGAGGTTGTTGTCCTTAGTGAGGTTGTTGAGGAGGCTCTTCTCACTCATGTGGTAGGCGGAAATGGATATGCCTACATGGATTATTATAAGGCTTCCTCTAGGCACTGATTCTTGTTAGAGAAGTCCCATATTCAACCAGGGAAATTATAAGTGATGAGAGAGGGAACAAATTAAGTTTTTACATTTCCCACTTACATCATTAGTAGTTTTTCTTATTTTAGCATCATATCAATTGAATACATGAGGCCATTCCACTGTGCAATTACATCTAAAAATCGCTCATATGGCCTTTTCTTTCAGTTGAAAAGGTCAAAAATACTAGTCTTTTGAGCGGGGGAACTGAACTGATATAATAATTTCCTATAGAGATCCTCCCAACAAGCTATTGATCTGATGGGTAACTGGATGTACTTGATGAACGCATGCACTTACAATGTCATTTTGAAGCACCAAATCTTGGAGGATTCAGGAAACACTAGAGTCTATATCATGGGTCCAAACTTGGAGATGAAGTAGAACAGATGCTACATCGGTTCACCCATCCCGTTGAAGGGGGTGGGGAAAGGTAGTATTTATAAAATATGGGGGTGCTGAAATTTATCTACCCATACTAGATATATATTCCTATCTAGCAGAATTGACACATATCGCATATCTGGAGCCTCAAGGTGGGAAATGAGAAAAACCATTGGATAGACTAGAGGGGGAATCCATTCTTGGTGAGGGTTTCTAACAAACAGTATGTTGGTAGATTATTCATCATGATAGATGGGTCCAAATTTTTTTGGAGAGGCTGGTGGAACAACCATAGATACTACTAGAGGTTTTACTTGTGGAGAATCTTGAGAAATAACATAAAGGGCTATGTGAGGATGGTTCTCACGTAGTTGAGGCGGTTTCATAAATGCATTCTACGACATCTTATCATAGGTTATGACCTCTACCATGTCTAGGTGAGTGGGGTTGGTGGGATCAATGAGATGAAGCTCATTGAGATGAACATGTGGCTTCCCCTGCTACCCTAGTGGAGGATGGATGGGATCATATTGAGGATCACCATAGTTTGGATGTCGCTCTATAGTATGATAGGAATGGAGCACATCAATAACATTTTTCTATTCTACATTTTTTTGACGCAATGTAGATTTTTCAGGATCATCTTCCATATTTTGTACTGAACTAGATGAGTCAGAGGGCGTAATAGTTCCTAGGGTTTTATACCCTTATCGAGGTCCTGATTAAAAGACAATGACTTATTGGGCACAATGAGGCCAAGAAAATGTCTTTATTGGAGAGTGATGATCCCCAGGGGATCTAACAGAGCCAGAACAATCCTAGGGGATATGTTCTACTCAATGTGTACCATTTTAGATTATCTATATGGGAGCTCCACCATATTTACCATGATTCTGCCTGGTGGCATGTCCTCAGTATCACCTATAAAATCAAGCTGATGTAGGATCGAACTGAATTGAAGGGATGCATACTATCCCTAATCATGGATCTAGACGTGTGAGGCTTCCTTGAAAATAATTATTTAGAACATAGTGAAGATTTGGATTAATCTTCTCCAGAGAATATAATGATAGTCCGATGATGAAGGGTGCTGGGTGACGGGAAGTTCAACCAGGTCAACCATGCAAAACTGCTGGCTAATATCATCATAATTCTTCTAGCTCTTAGGATAAACCATCCAATGATGAAGGAGATGGAAATGATTCTTCCAGAGAGTTTTGTGAAAACAAACAACTTCATCATGATCAGGGGACTCCAGAGCATTGATTTTTTTTTGTGGAAATCGGCTAGAATATCTATAGGAAGTGGTCCAATGTAAGAATGTCCAATAATCTTACCCATTCAAAAAAGGGATTTGGTATCTGGTTTCCCCATTACATGATAGTTAGTGGATGTGAGAATTAAAATGGTGCTAATATGGACCATTGCGGTGGTGGGCTAGCCGATGGAGAGATTAGAACATGAATTGACAAACCTGTGCATACTAGGATGTCCCTCAAAGATAGTACTGACTAAATCACAACATCCACATAGGATGGGGTATTGACCAATGTATCCTATATGGGGGTCAGGATCATCGGTGTCAGGTCATGCTAGTGTTCATAATCCAATAAACCCTAGAACAACTCTTTCTGATATCGTGTTGAGGTATAGAGGAATTTTTGTGATGGTAGAGAACATTTCACCGCAAAACCTTCAAAGGAAGAATAATCCAACTCCTCCTACATATACCTGCGAAGGGATTCTGGGATCTATTGCATCTCACTTTCTAATAGAACTAAGATAATGTGTTAGGTGCTTTCCCTAGACCCTGTTATAGAGGATCGGGGTGAAGCCTCCCTAATCGAGTTGTATTCCAATACAGACTCTGAAAAGAGGACTGGATTGAATATGACCTGGTGCTTCCCAGGATTCTTCTTTTGGTGGTGACCCCCACCCTCCTTCCCCCAGACTATCCTTTATGAGAACGGAGATCTTCTACATGGGGAGGACCTCTGTTCAGGTTGATAATGGAGTGGAGAGGGCCTCCACTTTGGTGAAATGGTATATTAGGAGAACCCATGAATATGTCGAATGGAACATGAGGAAGATCTCTATTTCTGTTTTCTGGTGAATGAGGCGGACCTCCATAGTAGGGAGTTCTGGAGTGGGGAGGGCCTCCACTGGACCTTGTGAAATCATGAGGAAGACCTTCATTTTATTTTTCTGTGGTGGCATGAGGTGGGCCTTCATACTCATCAAATAAAACACTAGGAGGACCTCTAGGATATTCATTGACGAATGTGGTTGGACCTCCATTGAATTCATTATTAATGTGAGGATGAACTTTGCATTTATAACATGAAATATGGGGAACACCTCCATATCAGAAATCATGGGAATGTGGAGGAACATCATGCTATGTTAGGTCCACAAGGCTGAATACCCTAAGAGGGGGGGGGAGGGGTGAATCAGGGTATGACTAATTTAAAATAAACGCCTGTTCTGATCTTGTTTTGCTGTTAATCAAAACACTCTTCTCTCTATTTCCTGTTGCACAAGGTAAACAGAAAGTAAAGCATGCATAGGACACAACAGTTTTACTTAGTTCATCACAAAGGGCTACGTCCAAGGAGCATACACCGACAAGTTTCCGGTCGTACCAATTCCACTAAACTTCACTAGCTGTGGATTACAATGTTTAGGCTAGATCACTTCTATGCCCAGGCTCACTGCCTTTACAATGTTTAGGGTCATCTCACTGCTTTCCCAAGGGTCACTCCCTGTTTCTCTCTCTCTGGATCACTGCCGGTGGAGAGGATCACCTTCTTCCTCTTCCTAATCTCACTGCTCCCAGAAGGAATCCACTCACAGTTTATAGACCTGCAAGTCTTTTCATTTGCATGAATGAATGCATCTTCCTCTGTGTGTAGATGCTCTGTTGAATTACAAATTTCACCCGTATATGAATATATCTTTGCACCGACGGTATCGGGCAACATACCAACTTCCACGCAATCCGAGAATCATTGACGTAACAAAACCTTTCTTGGCGCGCAAGTCAAGCTCGGCGCGCAAGTATCGGTGTGCAAGTCACAACGGGCGTGCAAGTTCACCTCAGACACTTGCGCGACACAATATTCCCCAACTCCAAACTTGCGCGACTCTCTTCCTTTTACGCCCAAACCAATATTGGTGTGCAAATTCCAACCAGCATGAAACTTCTAACACCAGCACACAACTTCAATTACTGGCGCGCAAATTCACCTGCACGACCCACACTCACCACTTGCGCGACCACCACACCTTTGCGATATGAGCTCTGATTTCTCATAGTGTTGAACTCCGTTAAGAATTAGGTGGGGTGGTCCAGTATTTATAGGCAATCTGACCACCCTGCACAATGGCGCGCAATTCACCTACGCGACCCAGTTTCGTCACGCAAGTCTCCTGTCTTTTAGACACTTGCGCGACCAACTCCCAAACTTGCGCGAACCTTTTTTCTTAGCCATATTTTGATCTTCTGATCTTGAAAAACATATGGCGAGCAAGTTTCCTATACTCCAATTCCTCGGCGTGCAAGTCCCTTTTCCAAAAAACACTTTTCATCATTTGTCGATTTTCAGGCCCAAAAATTTGGCAAACACTGGAAAACGGCGCCACCTTGTATCTGTTCTTTTGTACCGCCTCCAGATCATCCATTCCTTTTATCGACGTTCTTGAATGAAATATGGATCATTGACCTCATCTCTTGAACATGACATTCCACCATGAAATCCTCTTTGTCAACAAATTTGTATGTCATTGTTTTGCTTTGTCAACAATCACTACTCAGACGTCCACATTGTCAACAAACACAATCACCTAAAAAATGCTTCAATGATACCTTGAGGGATTTTTGCCCAACAATCTCCCCCTTTGGGTTTTTTGAGAACTCTTCCAAAACAAAGATACGTCGTTGATTATTCAGCCTCTATTCGCCTCAATGTGGTTAAGGATTTACTCAACACATACTCTAATCCCACATGAGCAATTCTCGGCGAGAGAAACAAGAGTAAATGAAAAGTTCATCAATGAATCACTTTAGCTCTGACATCCACTGTTGACACCAAACTGATAGAAATTTGTACTAAACTAATACCAATTGTTTATGGGCTTGTTGGAAGACCAATGTTTGGTTTGGAAAAAATCTTATCACTTTCCAACACCACTCTTCTGCTTTTATCACGATCCTCAGCTGTCGTGATATCTATTATTTGATCGATCACTTCTAGCATCGTCAGATTTAATACTCTCCCCCTTTCTCATTTCTCCCCCTATCTGGCTGCTCCACTGGTCAGCTTCTCCCCGTATCTATCATGATTTCTCATATAGCCACACTGTCTCCCCCTTGAACAATCACTATTTTCTACCCCTTTGTCAACGAACCCAAAGGTCACTCTTTTGTAGGCTGTAACATAGTAGAGAACACATATCAGCACATCAGGTAAAACACATCATACCTCGGGGAGAGGGGGGGGGGGTCCGACATCCACACTATTTCAAGTGTGAGGAATCGAATGAACTCCCAGAGCCAATCGATGCCTCTCAAAAGCTTCCTCGGGTAAGGCCTTTGTCATAATGTCTGCAACCTGTAGCTCTGTAGGCACGTACTCCAACTTTACAATTCCCTGCTCAACCTTCTCCTTGATAAAATGATACATTATCTCAATGTGCTTTGTCCTTGAGTGATGAAATGGATTTTTTATAAGATTGATAGCACTTGAGTTATCACACTATATTCCGACCAGAGACTTCACTTCAACTCCCATATTTTCAAGCTGCTGCTTCATCCACAATAACTGTGTGCATGCCTGAGTGGCCGTAATATACTCAGCTTCTGCGGTGCTCAATGAAATGCAATCTTGCTTGTTGCTTAGCCAAGAAATACAAAATCCACCAAGATAGAAAGCACCACCTGATGTTGATTTTCTATCATCCTCTGAACCGGACCAGTCTCCATCAGTATAACCCAATAACTCTGTCTGGGATTTATCAGTATATATCAAGCCGAAATCCACTATGCCCTGGATATACCGAAGTATTATTTTCACTGCAAGCATGTGGCTTTCCTTGGGATTGCTCTGATATCTCGCTGCTTGGCATGCGGTGAAAACAATATCAGTCCTTGTTGCAGTCAAGTACAACAAAATTACAATAATCTGCCTGTATTCTGTGATATTAACTGCCTTGCCATCCTCATCTTGCGATAATTTCATCCGGGTGGCAACCAGAGTCTTCATATCCTTGGAATTTTCCATTCCAAACCTTCTCAGGACCTCCATGGCATATTTAGTTTGAGAAATGAATGTTCCATTCCTTCCTTGTGTCACCTATAGACCAAGGAAAAACATTAGCTCTCCAATCATTGAAATTTCAAACTCATTTTTCATTAATTCAGAAAACTGTCTACACTGAGCTTCATCTGATCCGCCAAATATTACGTCATCGACATAAACCAACACCATCATCCTTTGATTACTGTCATTACTGAAATTGAGATTGTAATCAACTCCTCCACGCTAAAAACCAAGCCTTTTCAAGTACAGATCAAGCCTTGAGTACCATGCCCTTGGTGCTTGTTTCAGCCCATACAACGCCTTCTTCAGCCTGCAAACATTGTTCTCGTCCTCATGAATGAGAAAACCATCTGGCTGCTCAATATACACTTCCTCTTCCAGAACACCATTTAAGAATGTAGAATTGACATCCATCTGGAACACTTTGAAATTCCTTTGCACTGCGATGGCTAGGAATAATCTTATTGTCTCCAGCCTTGCAACTGGTGAAAATGTCTCATCAACATCTATTCCTTCGATCTGGGAGTACCCCTTGCACACTAGACATGATTTGTTCCGAATCACTGTGCCATATTCATTCATCTTGTTGTGATAGACCCATTTGGTCCCAATGACATTCTTGTCTGCTGGCCTCGAAACAATCTCCCATGTCTTGTTCTTCTCAATTTGATCAAGCTCTTTATTCATAGCCTGAACCCAATTTTCATCTTCAGCTGCATCGGAAAAACATTTCGGCTCCACCTAAGATAAAAATGATGTTTACTGTAATGATTTCATTCTTCGAGTCTGAACTAGAGCTGTTTGGTCACCAATGATATTTTGCCTATCAATTTCAGCTCCACTCTTTGGCTTCCTTGCAGATACAGACTTGACACTTTCTTGTTCATCATCAGTATCTTCTTCTGAGTCAGCCTCTGCCACTTCTACTCCCCCTATTTTGCTTACCTCATCATCACTTTCATCCAGAACATGTTAATTGGGTTGTTGAGCAGTCTATTCATTTTCGACTATAGTGACATCATTACTCTCAACAATTTTTCCTAGCCTCTTGCTGAAGCATTTATATGCTTTTCTTTTCCCTGAATAGCCAAGGAATATCCCTTCATCTCCTCATGACTCAAACTTCCTATGATGTTCTTTGTCGAGAATGTAACACTTAATTCCAATGATTCGAAAGTATTTCAACGTTATCTTCTTTCCGTACAATAGTTCATATGGAGTCTTTCCTTGCTTCAGACATAACAAGGACCTGTTTGAAACATAGAATGATGTCAAAATTGCTTCCTTCCAAAATTTCTCTGGAAGGTCCTTATAAATAAGCATTGTTATGGCCATGTTGTTGATGATCCGATTTCTCCTTTCAACCACTCCATTCTGTTGGGGAGTTATTATTGATGAAACTTGATGCCTTAACCCATGTTTCTCGAGATAGTTTTCAACCTGACTGTTTGTAAATTCCGTACCGTTATCAGTACAAAACATCAGAATTTTTTTCCCAAGCATCTTTTCCGATTCCCTTTAGTACTGCTTTATGCAACTGAACACCTCTGTCTTATGGGTAATGATGAATACCCAGGCCATTCTACTATAGTCATCAATGAAAAGAACATAGCACCTTTTTCCATCTATAGCTTGTGTTGAGATAGGTCCACATTCATCAGCATGCACCAATTCGAGCACTCCAGTTTCTTTTTGTTCCTTTGGACTGTATGTCTTCCTGATGATCTTCCCTTGTTGAAAAGCATCACATGTATGAGTGCGATCACGTGATAGTTTGGGAAGGTCTCTAGCAACATCACACTTTACCAGATCTTCCATAGATGGTTGACATAGATGACCAAGTCGCTTATGCCACAACTGATTTTCTTATTATCTGGATAAAAGGCATGAATCTTCTTCCCCACCTACTAGGTAAAGATTCCCCTTTGTTCGTTTTCCCTTTAGAATGACTATTCCATCATTTCCTTTAACAATACCCATCTTATTTGTAAATAGGATAGAGTGCCCAGAGTCGCATAGTTGACTGATGCTAAGCAAATTATGACTGAGACCCTCTACCACCAAGACATCAACATGTCTCATTTATTTGCCCCTAAACTTGGATTTTCCTGAGCCAAAAATCTTCAGGCCTTCATCATTTCCAAATTTGACAACTCCTTATTTGTCATATTTTATGCCTGTAACCAGATCCTTGTTGCCTGTCATATGGGATTTGCAACCACTATCAAGGATCCACACACCAGAACAATCCGATGCTTTAAGGAAAATTTCAGCAACTACGACCTTTAAAATTTTCTTCTTCCTGGTCCATAATTTTTCTTTCATACTCGGCATGGATTGAGTCTTCTGTTCTTTCTCAGAGTATGATGGATCTGCTTCATCTTACAAAATTGCAAATCTGTTCTGAACTATTAACTCACTTGTCAGTTTACTGATCTATTTCTTGCGAACATTTTGATTCTGCTTTGGAAAATTTTTCTGAATGGTCGGAGTGAAGTACCTAGCCATGTGTCCAAATCCTCTGCACCAAAAACAATTTCCTTCAATATATGTTCTGGAAAACCGTTCTCTGTTTGGCTGCGATCTCTGTTCCTGTTCCCTTCGATATCTTTTAGCTATGGAACACACATACTATGAATGTCCCATCTTTACACAACAATAACACCTGATATAAGGTGCATTCCTTCATGTTACTTCAGCACTAAGAGTTTCCCCTTGGGATCTATGAGTATTCTGATTCTGCTTTGTGCTCAAATCCACTTTCAATCTTGGGATAGGTGCTTGCGGTCTAACTTCAACTACCACAGATTTTTGTTTCTAATTAAGCCATGAATCAGCCTTAACTTCTGAGTTCAATTGCTTCTTCTTTCCCGCTGAACTACTAGGCTCTTCTTTCTTCTTTTCAGTCTTCGTAACGACCTGATTTCCCAAGAATGTGTTGGGATTCAAAGGTTTTTCCTGGTCTTTAACTTTTCTCCAGAGACAGTCAACTTCCTCTTCAAGCTCTTCAATACGCTTGACGCGATCTTTCACTTTTTGACTCAAGCAATCGATCTCCCTTTTCTGCTCTTCAATCTTGAGCTTATGCTCATCAGACTTTTCTGTGTGCTCTAGCCTGGAAGACTTAATATTTTCAATTTCTTTCTCAAGATTAGACTTCTCTTCTTATTGTTGTTGCATGTAGAGTTTCGTATCACATACTATCTTGTTGGATTTCTTTGTTTTTGCTCTCCAAACATCTATCTCTTCAAGATCTGCTTCTAATTTAGCTTCCATGTCAACTCTCCCTTCAATTTATTCTTCTTCTTCATCAGTTTCAGTTTCTTTCTTTTCTAGAGCACTACTGGCAATAGCCACCATTGCATTTTTTCCACGATCTTTGCAGTTTTCTATCTCATCAACACCATCACCCTCAGACTCAGCTGAACTGTCTATTTCTTGTGAAAGAAGATTCTTCTTCTTAAAGAAATTTCTCTTGAACTGCTTCTTCCCTTTCACATAGGCTGAAGATTTTTTCATGGGAATCTCAACTTCAACTTCATCTCTTTCTTCTTGAAACTTTTTGGGGCATCTTGCAGCAAGATGACCAACCTTTCCGCATCGGAAGCATGCTAGTGGAAGTTTCCCTCTAAAATTTCCTTTTCCTCTTTGCGGATTTGAAGAAAGGAACGACATCACATCATCTGACTCTTATTCCTCCTGAGAATATTCAATAGTGAGACTCTTCATGGCCTTAAATGCCAATTCTTTGGATTTCCCCTTTTCCACAACATCGTTGTCATCATTTCTCATTTCATAAGCAACACGAGTGCTGTGTAGGTTATCCAATGTCAGCTCTTTCAGATCTTTATCTTCCAAAACAGAAACTTTCGGATTGAACTGAGGTGGAAACTTTCTCAAGATGCACTTTATGATTTTAATGTCTTCGATAATCTCACCAAGACCCCGCATGTCTTCTACCACCGCATTTACCCTGTCAAAGAATACATCAACAGACTCATTTGGGTTCATTCTCAGATCTTCATACTTGTTCCACAACACTTGCAGCTTTGCCTCTCTGACTTCTTGTATACCCTTCATAAATATTCAAAAGCTTTTCCCACATGGCATGGGATGTTTTGCATGACATCACATTTGTATATATTGGATTGGAAAGGGCTCCCCCTAAGGCATTGATTGCTTTGGAATCAGCATCCAACTCTTTATGCTCAGCTTCCGATAATGCACCACTAGTAATACCAGCTGTGATACCATGCATAGCTGCTGAAAACACATCCATTCCCAAAGATTGGAAATATTGTTGCATTCGATTCTTCCATATCTAAAAATTACACCCGTCGAAGATCAGAATACCTCTTTGATTGGTGACCTCCATTTGAGAGAAGAACAACTCTAAACCTTTCCATCTGATACCAATTGTTAGGTCCACAAGGCTGAATACTCTGAGGGGGGGGGGGTGAATCAGGGTATGGCTAATTTAAAATAAAAGCCCGTTCTGATCTTGTTTCACTGTTAAGCAAAACACTATTCTCTCTCTTTCCTGTTACACAAGGTAAATAGAAAGTAAAGCATGCACAGTACATAGCAATTTTACTTGGTTCACCACAAAGGGCTACGTCCAAGGAGCATACGCCGAAAAGTTTCCGGTTGTACCAATTCCACTAAACTTCACTAGCTGTGGATTACAATGTTCGGGATAGATCACTTCTATGCCCAGGCTCACTGACTTTACAATGTTTGGTGTCAGCTCACTGCTTTCCCATGGGTCACTCCATATTTCTCTCTCTCTGGATCATTGCCAGTGGAGAGGATCACCTTATTCCTCTTCCTAAGATCACTGCTCCTAGAAGGAATCCACTCACAGTATATAGACCTGTAGGTCTCTTCATTTGCATGAATGAATGCATCTTCCTCTGTGTGTAGATGCTCTGTTGAAGTACAACTTTCACCCGTAGATGAATATCTCTTTGCACCGAAGGTATCAGGCAACGTACCAGCTTCCATGCAGTCCAAGAATAACTGCTGTAACAAAACCTTACTTGGCGCGCAAGTCAAGCTCGGCGCGCAAATATCGACGCACAAGTCACAACGGGCGCGCAAGTTCACCTCAGACACTTGCGCGACAAAATCTTCCCCAACTACAAACTTGCGCGACTCTCTTCCTTTTATGCCCAAACCAATATTGGCGTGCAACTGCCAACCGGTGCGCAACTTCTAACACCGGTGTGCAACTTCAATTACTGGCGCGCAAATTCACCTACGCGACCCACACTCACTACTTGCATGACCACCACACCTGCGCGACTGGAGCTCTGATTTCTCAAAGTGTTGACCTCCGTTAAGAATGAGGAGGGGTGGTCCAGTATTTATAGGCAATCTGACCACCCTGCGCGACGGCGTGCAAGTCACCTGCGCGACCCAGTTTCGTCGCGCAAGTCTCCTGTCTTTTAGACACTTGCGCGACCAACTCCAAAACTTGCGCGAACCTTTTTCCTTAGCCATATTTTGATATTTTGATCTTGAAAAACATATGGAGTGCAAGTTTCCTATACTCCAAGTCTTCGGCGCGCAAGTCCCTTTTCCAAAAAATACTTTTCTTCATTTTCGATTTTCAGGCCCAAAAATTTGGCAAACACTAGAAAACGGTGCCACCTTGTGTCTGTTCTTTTGTACCACCTCCAGATCATCCATTCCTTTTATCGGCATTCTTGAATCAAATATGGATCGTTGACCTCAGCTCTTGAACTCAACATTCAACCATGAAATCCTCTTTGTCAACAAATTTTTATGTCATTGTTTTCATTTGTCAACAATCACTACTCAGACGTCCACTTTGTCAACAAACACAATCACCTCAAAAATGCTTCAATGATACCTTGAGGGATTTTTTCCCAACATGCTATGTTTCAACAAGATGGGAATAGCTTCCCCCTAGACTGGTGCAGGTGGCATGGAGATGACCTCCATACAGAGCACATGGGTGGGGAGGACCTGTGATTTGGATGATGAGGGTATGGGGAGGACCTCTGTACTGAATTTCTTCATCATGGGTCGGCCTGTGACAGTTGATGCTTGTGATGGTGATCGTAAGAGTCATCCCAGCCTGGATGTGGAGTGGATCGGGTCTCAATCCCTATCTGGCACAGACGTTCCACTGATTGGTAATAATAGTGAACTGATAGTTTGAATCAGTGGTAGAGTGGGCCACTAAAGCCAGAGAAGATGATGCCCCCTAACATGCATCCTCTTGAGCCTGCACCTGACGTTGATGCCAGATAAGGTGAACTGGGTCCATTGTATAGGGGACGTATACAACATGATATTTGGCTTGTGAGACCATATGGAAATGTTGACATGTCCTGATGGGATCCCTCCCAGGTGTCTCCCTTTCTTAAGTCAAAGATAGGATGACCTTAAAGTCACCTACCCCTTTGGCATAAGACAGTGAATCATATGAGCGTTCTGGAGAGAGACTCCCAAAATGGTTGGATGTCGGAGTTGGTAGTAGCGGCTCCCTACGTGGCCCTTGGGGTTGGTGGTGACGATGAGGCAGAAAAGCCTCCAAATTGTGGTGGTCTATACCCCTTTCTAGGTTACCTTCGTCTTGTTCATATCGTCGAATGAGAGTATCGATCACCCTAATCTGGATGATCACTGATGGTGACATGGGGCGTGGGCACCCTGTATCTATGCTCATGGAATATGTGATAGTAGATGCAGGGCCATGCTAAATTTTCAATTTGGAATTTCCCCTACCCTAAAGTCTATATTCGGGAGAAAACTGGTTTCATATAGCTGCATCTTGGGTCCTATTATGCAAGAATATTCATCCATCATCACATATGATAGGAAAGACAAGTCTAATGTCCCAGTGTTATACAGTATTCCATAGTTGGAGATAGATATCTACACCAAAAATTCCAAAGACTAGAATGAACAAAAATCAACTACCAAAAATTCTAGTATGTTTCCCAACAGGGCCACTATTTGTTTAGAGGGAACTGGAACTAGATATCTAAATTTGATGAAATTATTATTTGATGATGTCTTGAGTGATACTAATTCCCATAGTTGGAGGATAAACATTTTATGCCAATTTCACCATTTCTATTTCTGACACTTTTACTAGGGAGCACTACTCCACATTGTCTCACTGTCACTCACTGGAAGTCGTATCATACCCCATATTACCTCTTTCAAAATATGGGAAAGATCTATCACCTCTTTGGTGATGTTTTCTCCTTGATTTAAATGGGATGATAGGATGTCAGTTCCTTCTTCCGGGGATTCCTCCTTTGAATTTTTCACCAAGTTTGGGTCTCCCTCATTGATTAAGATATTGTCTATGAACTCATTCCTAGTTCCATCTCTTTATGGATGTATGTCAATTATGTTTCATCAGACAAAATATTTAAAAGGGTCAAGTCGGGGAACCAACCTTCAGTCGGGAGAGTATTCATGTTGAGGAATATGTGGCATATCGAGATACTGAATCACTAGAAACCATGTATTCCTCCTAATTAGAGGGATAATCAAGGTCACAGAAACCTAAGGATTTCCATGGAGATCATAAGGTATCTTATGTAAGAGGCACGTATTTAAGAATTTCCTCTACTTTCCATGTTTTACATAGGGTATATTGTGAGTTTAACATCAAGTGGAGATAGATCATATTGATCAGAACAATTATGAAGGTGGGCCATATAGGCACATCCCTAGGAGGGATTTCCGAGAAGGTTTACTGGATTGATGGATCAAAACACCCAATAAAGAAGGATCTTGGATGGCATGTCCCAAAAAGGGAAGGTATTACATTGTAAATGATGATATGGACACCATAAAGAGTGGATCAGAGAAGGTTGGTCCCAACAAAGGGGACACCAAGGTTTATCATTGGTTTGGATTGAACCTTAGGGAGGCTGGCTACATACCTTGTGTAGAGGACAAGGATCGAAACCCACATAGTCCGATGGTATTATTTTGGGATTACACATGGTTAACTACTCAGGTGTTGTAGATTGTGGTGATGATGTAAGGGACCTTACCATGATAGGAGTATGGTGATGGAGTAGGTGATTGGGGATTATGTGTGGTTAGCAGCCTGTATGAATGGCATGAACCCATAGTGATGTGGTGACATGAAAAAGATTTAGTTTGGATGAGGGATGATTTAATGAAGTGGATGAGATGAATGATATGGAACTGACAAGGAGATGACGTTGGTGTTGGGCTTGAAAATCAGGGTAGCCCATGAGAATGGAGCACATGGATGGGGACCCAAAGTAAGTATAACCTCCGGGTTGGGGCATGATCTTCCTAAAACACAAGGGCTCAAGGGAGAAACCGGGATGGGGCATGGGTTATGGGATTGAACCTCATGGAGTATTTCTACATACACTATGTAGAAGACAAGAATCAAAGTCCAAAAAGATCAATATGGGGAATAGAATTGGGGTGTACACAAAGGATAGATACCTGGAGACATGCTGGAGATTATTCATTGTTACAAGACAATATCAAGAGGTAAACATTTGGTTGGAGGTGTATGGTGAAGTGAGGGGATTCTGCATGGTTAATATCTTGGGTAGTTGTAACAAATAATCTCAAAGGATGGATTTGAGGGATGTGACCCAAAAAATTAAGATGTCACATCATGAGGGTGAATCCATAAGCGGGAGCACCAGTGTTTACCATTGGTTCGGATTGGACCTTAGTGAGGTGTCATAAATACATGAATGGGATAAAAAACCATGTTTTCTAGAATTAGAAAGAGGCTTGATGTTTAATGTCACGTGGGATGAAGGGGAACTGATGTGAAGTGGTCAAATAATATGGGTGATGGGCTTGGATCTCAGGGAGGCTTCTTACATTTCTATGTGGTAGGGAATAAAAGTCCACATAGTTCATCATGAGAAAGGGGCATGTGGATTATGCATGGTTTTTATCCCAATGAGAATGTCATGGTTTCTTCTTGCTCTAAGCTCATGTGTGTCATGCTCAGTGTGAGAAACAAGATGTAGTAGCAGACTAGATGATCATTTCATGAAAGATGCGACAATGAGGGATGTTGTAGGGATTACCCAAGGATAGCTTTCCAAGGAGGATGCCTGATGTATGAGGAGGAAATGGATCATATAGGGGACACCCTGTCATGGTGGGTGTTAGTGATTATATAGAGACTGACCAAGGCACAAATGTAGACAAATCCTTGAGGTAAAGATAAGGTGTTTTGAAAAGGTGGGAACTGAATGGTTCCCCATCCCATCCCCTATCTGGTCCACTGAGGACTACAACACATGAGAAAAATCACAATTTAACATCATGTGTTGAGGATGTGGTTCTTGGTTGATTAATGTCATGTTTCTCGAATGATGAGGACTCACTCTTCATCCCTTGGACTTACATAACTTGTACCATCCCACTCTTAGGGATGGGAAGGCATAAGTAATGCCAGCTAGGAGTGAGGTGGAGGGTTGGTCAATTGAGGGTCCCACAGTAGTGTGGCTATGTGAATAACTAATATCCATTAGTGTGCCTTTGATAAAAAGTATTAGGCAGGGACACACAACATGGAGCACCTCTTGGGTGACAAGGAAATCATTTCATATGATCCTAGAGGGCCACACAGAAGAAGGGTTCATGAAGCAGAAGACCTCGCAAAGAGGGGATTCAAAAATCTATTGTGATTCGTGAAGATTGGGATCTTGGTGAAGGAAGGAGTTCCGTGATGTATTAAAAAATGGGTCTCCATGAAGGGAGGAGCTCTGTGAAGCATCATAACATAGTTGAGGCATGGAGTCTATATGTTCTTGAAGGGCACATCACAATGGATGAATTATTCACAAAGTCCTGAGTTCCCCAATGGGACTCCTACCTTTTCGATGGTCATTAGGCTTCACGATGGGAATCCCCACATGTGTAGGATTGAAAATAGAATAAATGGATAGACAGTTCATGATGGTGAAGTACCTTGTGTGATGCATTTTATCCCAGGTTCACGGAGCAATGAGTGCTTCAAAAAATGGGATCTTGGAAGGCGAATGGTCAAGGTAATAATAGTTATGGAGGGGCTAAAATTTATAGTAAATGGGGTATCATAATTCTTAGAGGAATTACATGAAGTAAATAGAGTTGTGGGAATAGAGGTAGATCAATTAGACTCACAGAGGCTTTCGTCACAACTTTGCAGTGGTTGCAGAGCTCATCAGACTAATGGGGGGTTCCGTCACAGCTTCATAGTGGTGTCACGAAGAATTCCATTCCATTGGAATCACACTATTCATGGTGATGGGGGGATTCATAGGATAGCTACGTGAGGTAGGACCACCTTGGTGATTTTTTCATTGTTGATCCAATTTGGGAACAGATTTCGACGCCAATAGTGTTAATGAATAATGATAAAGTGATAGCCTATACTTCAAAGAAGTTGAAATTTCATGAATAGAAATACCAAATGCATGATCTGAAATTGGATTTTGTGATCTTAATTATGAAATTATGGTAGCATTATCTTCTTGGGTAGAAGTGTTAAATAAATAATGACCACAAAGCCTCATATTTTCACATATAAATTTCCAATATGTGAAAATAAAGATATTTAGAGTAGATTAAAGAATGTACCTTCTCAATTCATTGCCATCTTGGTAATGTGATTAATGTGTAAGATTATTTATATATAAATGATCCATAAATTCTATAATTGGTGAGAATTTAGAGGAATCTGACCTTCTTATATTTAAAAAGGATTGACATGGGAATCATAAAGGAAGGAATGTCATCAATCCATTAACAAATGATTACTCAACCATACCTTTTGGATAGGATAAAAGATACTCAAAGAGATGGTGTGGGGATTTAGAAAAATGTAGAATCTATAAGAAACGTGATATCATCAGAGTTTAATGTTAATGAAGAAGGAGTAGTCAGATTTGGTTCATGGAAATTTGTACCATCAAATCCAAAGTTAAATAAGGGGATTTTGGGTCATGCACATAGTTCTACTTTTGTCCATCCATCCTAGAATCACAAAGATGTATTGAGATCACCGATAGTACTATTGGTGGTACAATATGAAGAAGGAGATCATGGAATATACATCAAGATGTCATGTATGTCATCAAGAGAAGGATAAAAGGATAAAATCTAAGGGGATGTTTCAACCATTACCCATACCTACATAGAAATGGGAAAAGTAACCATGGTCATTGTCACTATATTTCAACAACATCCAGAGGGGATAATGCTATATGGTTTGTGGTGGATCATCTAATAAAGAGTTCTCAATTCAATGTAATTCATTAGGTCTTCTTAGTTGATCAATTTTCAAGGATATAAATTAGATAATTAGTGAGGTTTCATGGAACACCACTATCAATTGTATCTGATTAAGGCTAATTATTTACCTCTATGTTCTGGAATAGTATCCAACATGATCTAAATACTGAGTTGAACATTAGAAAAACATATCACCCTCAGACTGATGGTCAATCTGAGAAGACTCTCATGACACTCCATTACATGTTGATAGCATTCTCAATTGACTTCAAAAGAGGATAGGATCTACATATTATACTCGTCGATTTCTCATAAAATAACAGTTTCCAATCAAGCATCCAAATGTCTCCCTATGAATCCCTTTATAGGAAGAGGTGCATAACCCCAGCATGTTTGGATGAAGGTAGGGAACAAAAACTTCATGGTCCTAAAATGTTTGAGGAAATTGTGGAAAGGGTCAAGACCATTCAATAGCACATCAAGGCTTCTCAGAGTTGAAAAAAGAGTTATTCTATCAATCATAAAAGATAGCTAGAGTTTAATGTTGGAAACATGGTATTTCTATGCATATCTCTATTGAATAAATTCATTATATATGAGATGAATGAAAAGAATAGTTCAATACACATCATCCCATTTGATATCCTTAATCACATCGAAGTGGTGGCCCATTGACTATCACTCCCACCTAACATATATAAGGACCCAAAAACACCCTGAGAGGGGAGGTGTAAATTAGAGTGTCAATATTTTCCCTTTTTAAACTTATGGATATTGTTCCTATATTTAGAGGAACCTATTAAACATGTCTGATGAGAAGGTGCATAAAAGAAACAATCACATGGAAAGTGAAGACACAACAATTTTACATTGATCACCACTAAGGGATACATCCAATGAGAATATGTTAATAGGTTTTGGGTTATACAAAAGTCCAATAATCTTCACTAATTGTGGAGTAAAAAAGTTTAGCATAGTCACTCTATGCTAGGCACACTTCCTTTAAAAGGTTATAGGGATAACACACTCCATCCCTCAGATCACTTCCATTGAATACCCATTTCTCACTATGTTGGAAAGAATCTAAACACATTTTATCAACTTGAAGGTTTCTATAAAATGTTGGAATTAAATCATGCATCCTCAAATGTGTATTGATTCTCTGCTAAAGCCTTTTTCTCACCTTTAAAAAGATTTCACTTTTTCGTGCACTGTTAGTTTGTGAACTTTTCCTCCTTGTACTGAACTTATTCCACCAGAAACTATACATCAACACGTTCTGTGAGTGCTTCCTCACTAAACTTCTCCTAACCCATTGTGTACTTCAATGCTTCTACTACATACTTCTATGATTTTCATACCACAAGGCTTCCTTCATGTAATTTCTCTGGAAACCATGACAGTGAACTGACGTCACAAATCGCGTATGTGTACTGCTTCTTCTCTACATACCAAACTACTCCTTTGTGAACTGTATTTTACAAACTTGACTTCTTCCTATGCATACTATCTACCATTAACTGTTATGTACTTCACCGAATTCCTTTCGTATTTTTAATTAATGTAATTGTGGGGTTGTCTTTCCACTAACTACTTCTAGATTTTTCCAAATTCCTCTTGGATTATTAATATCAGATCCTACCATTAATGAATGGATTAGTTCACCTTATATAGGAAAAAAATACCTTCATAATTCACTTAACAATGATTTACCAAATATATGATTTGGAATAGCCTTCACCAAGATATCTTCACCCAAAAATAATTTTTCTTACATGTTCATCGTACCACAATTTTGCCTATGAGGCGGCACAAATCACCGCCTCATCTCTTCAAATAACACCCTACACAGTTTCTCAAACCATCAACTCATTTTAAAAAATAACACATCATCTTGTGAATTTTCATGCCTTCTAGGTATAGTGATTTTTTCTGGTGAACCACAAGTCTTCACTATGAACCTTTTTCACTCTGCGAACTATTCCTCATATGCGGTCTGCATACCCTTTTCCATTCCAAAAAACATTCTTGAAATGTAGTGTGTGGTTCTCCATTCCATGTACCATATATCATGATATGTGAACTATTTCTAAAAATCCCATTCTGCCTACTTCCTTTTTAAAAAACCGTCATTTCCCAAAAACAAACTCCCAATTTTTAGGCCCTAAAATTTGGAAAACACTGTGAAACTGCGCTACCATAATCATCTATTTTGGCCTATACTTTAAGAACACATTCCTTGGAAACTCCTTGATAAACCTAATGTGGATCAAAAATAAACACAAACCACATTCAATTTCTAACAAAAAACTATCTTTGTTTTGACACATATCTCAATGACATGTTGTATTCCATATATCCCTATGGAGGAAGTTCATACCATACCCATCACATGTACTCAATCTAGAGGAGGTACCATTTGAGAAGGAACTTTTCTATGAGGAACATCCAGTGAAGAAATTTGACTATACATATAAAGTTCTACAAAATAAGACAATTCACCTAGTCTAATTCTTGTGCAGAAACCTCATGTTTGGAAAAGAAACATGGGAACTGAAGGAAGTGGTGAAGTAGAATTACCTTCATCTATTTTAGTGTTTGAAATAAAAATTGAAGGGAGAAATATTTGAATGGGGGAAGATTGTAACAACTTGAACATTTATAAATAATATTCTCCTTATGATTTAAATAAAACTTATTATAATGTATTATGGTTATAGAAAACATGTGCACTTATTTGGATTTATTATATCCTATAATTTTAAAAATACCCTTAATCATCATTATCATTGATAATATATTCTTTGAATAGTGATCACATTAATGGTATAATGAGAAGGTTTAAAAAAACACAATTGACATAGGAAAAGGAAGTGACGACATCAACCAGTAAAATAATACCCAATAAAACCCATTTATTAGAACTTTTGTGGGAGATAGAATAACTATGACTTTACTATGACCAATCACAATATAATATCCAAAAACATAAATATGAGTGAAACTATTCATGGGATAAGGTCAAGCTCATCGAGATCCCAACCCAAACCATGTACGCCCAACCACCCCATTTATGTTTCACCATTTCACACCTTAACCTTAGGTCACTTTCTAGTGTATTAAATGCATATGTTTGAGTACCATAATAATATGAATATATATATTGTCATTTTAATATAATAATGTTCATAGTTTCTTCTTATTGTTACTTTATAAATGATTTTTATTTTTATACAATAAAACCCAAATTGTATTTTTAATTAGTATTTAATTTCAATTAAGGTTTCTATTTTGATGAATTAATGGTTTATTAAAGTAAATAATATATTAATAAAATATTGTTATTTAATATTTTTTTTTAAATTTCAATTATCATATAACTTTTATGAAGTCATATGTAATTTTTTTAAGGGTTTGAAAACTCTTATCGTCAAAAAAACCTGGCATTTCTCAATAAATGCTGATTGTTATTTTAAATGTGAAAATACATATATTTATAAAATTATTTTTATAAAATGATTATTTTTTTAGAGTCTGAATTTATAGTATAAAGAATAGTTTATTTTTTATAATTTTTTGAGATAGTCAAATTTTCATATAAAAATTAAATACCATATAAATATATGGTGTGTATTATGACATCATAATGACCCAAAAGTGATGTAATAAATATTATAAAGGGTATACATTATCAAAGTTTTTTCCATTTAATATAATATTATTTTATGTTTATTTGTTTAATTTTATGAAGTCTTTATGAAGCCTCCAAAACCATTAATATATTTTAAAGATTTAAAATCATGTATTTAAGTGTATAAATCCATTCCACATTGTCAATATTATTAGTTTATTAAGTTAATACCTTTTAGTTATAAAATAAAAAAAACCCCTATTAGATACAAATATGGGCAAAAAAGAAGGTAATGTTTATGGTTTAGGTTATGTTATAATATCGAATGGAAAACCTATGTTTGAGAAATGATTTAAAAATCCACAAATTGTTTCCAATATAAACACACTCAAGATCCCATTTCTCTTCACTCAAAATCTTTATAGCATTTCCTTACTCTTCCATATCCTCATTGGAGTCATCCAGAGGGGCCCACATGCTCTCAAGATTCTCCTCCCAAGAATTTGGTGTCACACTCTCAAGGTAAGGGTTCATTTCTTTATCCTATTTTTTCAGGTATATTTTTTGTCTTATTACCCTTTTTTCCAATTCCTAGTGTTTGGATATGATTTTCAATTTCCCAATTACTTCCATTTTATTTCTGAATTCTTCAAGATTCATTCACTCTCATCAATCCCTTCCACAAACATTTACACCCCCATTTATGCTACTGAAATTCCACGATTATTTCCCATACAAAACAATTGTTTAGTAAATACAAATACCCGTTTTCAATCAAGGGTGTTCAACTTAATTCACTTGAAATTCATTGATCCGGGTCATACATGTATGTATTTAGTACACCCTAACGATGGAATAAAATATGACAATGAATTATTCCATGTTGTATGATCAATGTATCACACTTATGAATGAGAATGTAATTAATGTGACAGGTGTGCCCAAAATTATATAGTACTCCAATGCATTGGGTAATATTTAAGTCCCATGAGATGTCATTAAAAGGATTAATTACTAAACCTAATCCATCATAAGGATTTTTCCAGGATGATGTCTTAGTAGTTAGCCTTATCACATGTTTATGAAATAGCATTTTATGTTTTTTTCACATTTTCCATGTTTCTTTTATGTTATCATTCCATATCATGCCTCATTATTTAGGTTTATGATTATCACCCATTTTATGTCCCATTTATATTCATATATTCTAAAATGTATTGATTTATTAATATTATAGATGTCATTTATAGGTATTTCTAGATAGCCCCTTTTTTAAGCATGTCCCTAGGTTATCCCATGCAGTATTAAGTATGAAGGAATAATATGATCTTATTAAAGAAGTTTTTAATATATATGATGTATTAACTGTTTAATATTTTTATGTAATGTTCCTAATTCCCAAATACACAAGAATTATTACAATTATAGTTTGTATTAAGTGTAATCTAATGTAATAAATCATGTATTAATGTTAAATAAAGAGCATGGTTTTTTACATACTGTAGTAAATTCAACGCCTAAATAAAAATATGGAACCGAAGAAACCCCAAATATTAAAACATAACCAAATTTCACCTTTTCTAAAATTGAAAATATTATCTGATTGATAGTTAAAAAGGCCCCCTCCACTCCAAGACTAAACTACAAGTAATGTCCTATAGAAGGACTCAAATCACACTAGGTAGTTTTTTAATCACACTTTCTTGATCATCTAACAAAATGATTGATTTTATTATAGATGAAAGAGTTTCAATATATTTATATGTGTGAATTTTTCTTCTTTATTATCCATGTGATTTTATAATCTAGTATGTGAGGAAGTTCTCCCCATGGGAGTGAGTTTTTGGTTTTGAATAAGTTTTATCTCTTAAGACTATTAAAGTATGGTAATATTATCTCTTGGTGTGAGTTTTTTGAGGAATACTTCATGCCTTGTTTAGTCTATGTATAATCAAAACAGCTTCATTCTCTTAATCTATGAAAAAATATAAGAATAATATTTGATAATACATCATATGGATAACCTCTTCTAGAGATCTTTCTGAAAGGAATAACTTTCGATCTTGTTTAAGTTCTCTCTCTTACATTCCTTGCATGTCTAGAAGTTGAATGGAAAGTGAGTGAGAGATAAGGAATGACCCATCAGACTATAAAGTTATTATACCTAAAATAAATAGTATCACCATATCTAAGTCCCGAATATTCTATTTACAAGAATAGGTGTCTTTAACAAATGGGGTTATTTAAATTATTATTTCTTATTGTGTTCTACCCTGATCTAAGAACCACCCTATCTAGATAGGTATCTAGGGTAGTTACACTTACCTGTCAAGATCTATATTTTCTAAAATGGATAATCATATCAATAAGAATACTAAAAAAGTCATAATGTAAATAAATGGTATAGGAATAAGGTATCTCATACAGGTAAATCTCACTCTTAATATGATTTTAAGAGATTAAAATAAAAATAGTGTTCTGAAAATACCAAAGATGATAGAATAGTTTTTAAGTGGGCCTACTATCATTTTTGAGTAACTATTCATCATAATACCTGCAAATGAACAAATTAATAAGGGGTACATTCCTATTTTTCCCATTAATTAGAGGAATGTGAGGATATCGGTCTAATTATGGATAGTATAGAAAATAATAAAATAGATCCTCTTGGAGCTATTGTCACAAACGCAGATGGTGGAAGTGATAAAAAGGGGTCAAGCGTTTTCATAATTTCAAAGTGGTCTAGCAACTCTACCCCTGATGTAATATGACCAAAAACCAATGGGAATTTAACTTCAAAGGTGGGTTCTCAAAAGGGATATTGAACTCTATACATTTTTTTCTATCTCTACAAACAAAAAAGTTATTTGAAATCTAATCATCCCAATTAACTAAATCATTCTAGTTAGATATAATTTATTTATGCCAACCTACATTAAAAACAATATTCTCATATTTTATTTATATTTAGAGTCACAAAGGTATTATTTGAATGTAATGATTTCCTAGGTCAAATAACAAATGATAGTATAGATGTTACAAGGCAGTATTGCACTATGGATTCACATTGAGATTTGTATCACTCCTTTTCTTCATTTTGTTATCAAGTTCATTCAGGGTGGAAACTAAAATGCTTATTCCCCTCAAGGGTATTCACAGTTGATCCATTATTATTAATGAGATGAATATGCTATCCTATTTTCTTAAACTTATTTACCACTTATTTTGAAATTTATTGAGAAGTAATCACATATTTTTCTGATCCATTAAGGTCAGTGGATACAAGTCCATTATTCAAGGAAGGAAGATAAAATGTAGTTACTATCCTAAAGTAAATCAAGTAGATAAAAGATTTATTCTCTTGTCTTATTGATGTGACTTATACAATTATAAGATGTATAATACCTATATTATACTAAAACTAGCATATTGAATCAATGAATCTCAGTTTGATACCCCTCTTCTTGAACCAGTCCATTGAATGTTGTAATCAGTGATGATGGATAATGATACACCTCCATATTTTACAAAGGGATTATATAATAGGGGACAATAAGAGATTATTTATTTCCACTTGAAATACTACTCTTTAATCAGGCTAGTCAAATTTCACACAACAGAATTCCACATTAGCTATTATTTTAGTAATGAAGAAGATATTATGTAAAAATTCATTCACCAATTCCAATGGGGGTACCTTTGAGAAGTATGAACCCCACCCTATTGTAAGGAATTTTATCTGAGGCCAAAATATAAGATCAAAAATACAAATCAATGAATAATATCATTATGGAAAAGAATAATATGATTCATGGTATTTTTGGAAATAAGAAAGGTCATATTTAGGGAATCCATAGATTTATTCCAAAGATAGGGCATCTTTCTATATAAAACTAAAACTTAAATAAGGGTATATAATTCCATAATGAAACCAGACAGAATGGCTTGAATCACACCAATATAGGGTTGAGAGTGGGCTGGGATTAATATGGAAGACACTTTGGAATAAGGAAAGAATCACCTTATAAAATCTATTACGTCTTCGTGATACTGAAATAGAAGAGTGGGAAAGCACTTACCTCCACGTGTTAGTGAAATGAAGAGATTAAATACCCACTGGAAACCTTGATTAATATCTATAATACCATATTATTGACCTAAATAGGGATTTAGTCCATAAATAAAGGAAATTAAATCTCTTTAATAGTGATATAAATCCCTAGAAATGAGTTTCCAAATGCTAGTATTGAGACTGATTGTCAGGATGGAAAGAAAGTACAAAGAATGAAAATATATTTAAGTCTTTTTATTAGGTTTCATAGTTATCTTATATGAGGGTCAGGGAATAAAGCGGTATAGTTTCATAGGAATCTATAAAAAATATAGAGATTAAAACTATTAGTTTATTAAGGTGAGAATCTAATCCCTTTTCCATTTTTCATGGAGTTGGTCTTATTTGAAACTTAGTTCAAGTAAATCTATTATACATATTGAAAACTCATTATATTAAAAATCATCACTTAATTTACTAGATATTCCAATATAACATCATAAAAAGTATGATGTGTTATTTTACTAATCCTTAAGACTTAGATTTCATATTCTCTTAGGACAAGGGAACCCACTGAGCCAGAAAGAAGAGATCATTCTTCTACAAGTGCGGTGGATCATCCTACTTCTACAATGATTCACTACACTCTTTAGGAAGAAGAAAGATCTCACAAAATATGACTCCAAAGTATATGTATTGATACTAATTCTCTTAACAATGTCTCTAATTCTCAAATCATCCGGAGAGACCATATCTAAAAAAGGTTTGAGTTTGTCAGTGATGAAATGAGTTTTCCCTTTTTCTAAAAGGGTCCTTCTAGATTAAAGTAAAATTAAAATGAAATAAGAGTTGTTTATATTTTTTATAGATTGAAATTCATGATCATAATCCCATAAATATTTTATTTAGGTTTTTATAGTCCAATGAGTCCTTGGGACATAAGATATGAAGAATTAAAAATTATCTTGAAAGTCCAAAAGACATTGACTAAAGTCACTGACTCAAATCTGATCATTTATTTTATCTTTTGAGGATGGAATTCACTACACTCTCCTAAAATAAAACATCCTTATTTTATTTATTCGAGAACCTGTTGATAGGAAAAATAAATGTTATATGCTTCACACATGCAATTCGAAGAAGGAATGGTGTTTAGGACCACTATTAGGGTTGAAGGAAATCCAATACAAGTTAGGAGAATCACTCTACTGGATTCAAATGGTGGATTTGAAAATATTAATCAGAAATGAGGTAAAAAGAATCATTCTATCAAAGAATGTTACATAAAAAGAAACATCGATGATGAAAAATGAGTAGGAGTAGGTAGAAATCGATTGATTATGAGATAGACAATGAAAAAGCCAATTTTGTTTTCTTGATGAACTATTAGAGTAGAGTATTGAAAAAATAAAAAAAAACATCAATCAAATATAATAGAAAATTTGATAATGTTTGACCTAACCTAGTCTCATTTGATGAACATTAAAGATACTTTATTCCTAAAGCCTTATGATATTCTAGAGTGTTTTTTCAATCAACATCATGGAGTTCCAGATGATAAGTTGGGATGTAACAAAAAAACCTTACTCAAAGGAGAAACCTATGGGATATAAAAATAGGAAATGATATTATTATATTTTTAGACCAGTTATAGATTCTAGTCAGTAGTATATATCTGAAAGCCTTTGAGATCATATTCATTCCAAAAGTGGCGGGATAAAAGGGGATCTCCCTATAAATGTAAAAGGGGTTCTTTAAATTTGTAATAACTAGTAGTTATAGGTAAAACATTATGGGGAAAGATGTGGATTGGTATTATCTCTATGTGAGGATATTTGAGATGTTGATCTTAGAGACAGTTCTTATTCTAGATAGAGTAAATGGATTCTAGAGAGAGGGTTTTCAATAGATAAATTTCTAGTATTCTCGAAGGAATGCATTTTTGACCTTATTATTTAGTTGGTATGATATTTTATTTAGTTGTATTAATGGAATAAAATTTACTTGAATTGGTTGAGAATAATATTTACAAAAGGATCATAGGTGTAATCCACATATAATTTTATAAAAAACCAAAACCACAACTTTGGGTTCTCGGTCTAACAGATTGGTTAAGGGGCGGAAGAAATTTTGTTACTTTTTCTATAATAAGAGGAAGAGATAGAGAGATAGAGAGGAATTTTTTCATGTTGATATATTGTGAGTCAAACACCTTTAGAATTATATATAGTAGGGTTAAAGTGAGTAGGTCTCCATTGAATTTCCTAGAAAGAGGCCATTGTAAGGTAGTGAAAGAGAAAGGTGTAAGGGGTTAGAAAGTGGTGGGAAAGTTTCCAGTTTGGATCAGGTCTATAGGAGCACAATGAAAAGGATCTCCCAATTCCAACAAAAAACTAATTCTCTCATAAGTAGTAAAAAAATACAAAAAATGAAAATTCAATACATTTTAGGATTAGAGAATCAAAACATGCACACTAGAAGAATGGAGTACACCCACGTGTGCTTACTGATCCACCAAAAAACCCAATTCAACCAATAATAATATCATATTATTTTAGTTCAAAAAATGAATGGTGGTGTTTTCTCACATTTTTTGGGAGGTGAATGGAAGAAACACCATCAAATCATTTTAATTCGAGGTGAGATATTGAAATATGCAAATGAAGTGAAATTCCATTGTATTCAAGGAATTCATGATTTATTGGGGATTCATAATTTATGAAGTTGTTGATAAAAATATGGTATGATAATAATGGTAGTAGAACTATGGATTTGGAGTTTCGGAGGGTAGTTGGGGGGCCAAAAAAATTAAATTACCACCCTATTGTTTCAATTCCAACAATATGTGGCTCAATTGGAGTTGAGTTGGTGGTGGAATAAGTGTATTTTGAATATACCAAAGTTGACCAATTTTATTTTTTCTTTAGGACAATGGGAGGGGGTACTTGGTCCATGCATGCCATTTCACATTGTGTTCACTAACACAGTTGTCATTCTTTGACACTTCGTGGGATACTATACATGAATCATGTATCCTAGGAACTCAATGGGATAGAATACTTGAGATATCATAAACAATCTCTTGGATATATTGATTTACAAATCCTAGGAACTCCCTTGTTAGTGATAACTTGATGCTTTTTTGGCCATACATTGTTTGAACAAACCTAAGAGGGCCTGAGATATGTGAAGTATCCTAGACCAATTCCTCCAAAGTCATGGAAACATAATTTATCCCATGGTGTACCTGGTCTGACAAGGTTTTACCAGACCTAGGAGGTCCTGGGATACATGAAGTATCTAAGAACATGTCATCCCAGGTCTATGATACTTTATATATCCTACAGAGGACCTAGTTTTACATGGTCAAACCACACAAAGGAGGACTTGCGATACATGATGTATCACAGTTTCTACTACTCATATTATACAAAGAAATTACTAGGACATACAAGGGTATCCTACTTTTTTACCACCTAGTTGATCGAATGAGTTAAATCTAAATTATTTATGGAGTTTAACATTTAGATTTCATTACACTAACAACACCAAAGGATGGATACACGTCATTGCACCTTCATTTGAACGAAAAAGATACAATTTTTAGACTTTTTCTTGACCAGGAACAACGCAAGACTTCCAAAGATTTTATTTTCCCTTAATTTATCACCAATAATGAATATATATTTCTCCTATTGAGATACTTTGATTCATATGGGACAGTATGGGAATAATCATTATTAGGAAGCATAGGCGCATGCCCCATGTTTTTTATGTTTGGTAGTGTGGTAGGTGGGAGCTTCTACCATGTTAGGGATTTCATCATCTACTACTTATATTATACCAACGGTGAGCTCCATCAAGTGAAGGAAACCACCTAGCAGAGCCTGGAACCCCTATAAAAAGGGTATAATCCCCCAATGTATGAATTTGAAAACCACTCCACAAGTAATATAGGGGTTTTCCTCCAGTGTACATGGTTCCCATTGTAACTTCAATCACATTATTGTTTCCACAAAGAATGGAATGCATGGGTATGTGGGTCCTCGATGTCCCTTTCCAATCATATTTTCATGACTTCCAATAAATATCACATGAGACCCCTGAAACTCTTTGGACCTCTTTTGTTATCGAATCATTTTTGTGAACACCTAGATCATTAAATGGTTGTCCAAAGGTGTTGAATATATCCATACTCAATGATGGATAATGTAACGCCCCGACCACAGTTACCCAGAGTCGGTGCATTATTACATAACATTGGCACGATCACAAGAAAGATCAAATCTCGAAAGATCGATTGGTTTAGTAGCCTTGGAAATACTAGATATATTCATAAGTTTTACATTACATCATAAAATGAAAAACTACTACAACAACATAATGTCTCCATAATCCACACTCATATCCCCACATAATATCCCTGCAGGTCATTCATAATTTACTTCTTCACTTCCTGGGAAAAATAAAACATAAAAAAGGGGTGAGATCAAATGCCCAGTAAGGATAACAATATAGCGGAAACTTTCATAAATAAGAATAAACATTTAAGGCAATGTATAACTAAAACAAAAGCCTTTCAAACCTGAACTTTCAACATGGTATGGCATAAATAAAATGAAATAATGCCATTTAATTATTCACATGGATATTCTACTAATCGAATAATCACATGCAAAAATCAATAAACACTTTCATAATGTTGGAATGCATAATGCCAGACTATCATAACCACATAGTCAAGGCCTCGTGCCAAGACTACAAATAGGATTTTGTCAAGGCCTTGTGCCAAGACACTAGTTTGTCTCATGAGACCTACCGATGCATCGAGGAGCTATAGCGGTCTCCACACGTCACATATTAAGTCCAATGCATTCCCATATGAAAAGGTTTAAACATAACATAAACATTCGTATTAAAACTAGCATACGAAATGTCAATAATTTCACCATAAACTATGAATGGTATAAAAATATCACATCCAAAGTCAAACATATCACAAAACCTTCAATACAATATATTGGTTTTGTATCATAATAAATCAACTTCAAATAATCTTAAAATCCATCAAAGGATGTTGACATAGATGAAATCAAAATTATTTTTAAAGAAATATCTCCTTTTATTTTGAAATCATTTAAGATCCATATAAAATAAAACATTTTCTTTGAAAACATTCTTATAATCTTGTAAGGGAAGCTTTGAAGATTTTATAACGGCAGAAAATAGCCGCACCCGCCGTATAAGTTAAAAAAACATTCTTACCTTAATTCTGTCGAAAAGGTTAAAAAGGACCTTGTTTTGAAAACGACGGAAAGATTCCTTTATAAACCTCTTATAAAAAGTCAAACAAGGGTATAAATGACTTTAACCCATATTCTTGTAAATAATAAAAATATTTTGAAATACATTTTTAAGAAACATGGATGTGGATGATAAAGAGATCCCAGTAGATTATTACGTATAAACAACCTCGGATAATGAAGAGATTGTGAAATAACCCTTACCTTGTACTTTTCCTTGGTTGGGGTAGGTTAACCTCCTGTATAATGGTGAAATAATTGTTATTAAATTATACAAGAATCATATATATTAATATGATATCATATATGATCTTTTAATATTGATTTGATAATAATATCTTAGTATTATCATTGTTTCGGGTGTTAACTTACTTGTTTTCTTTTATATGTTTTGTTACGTAAGACATGTTTGTAAAGGATAGGTTTTATATTATTCATATCCAGAATGATATCAAGTCCTTAAACATCATTTTTAAATCATCAAATGATAATTATACTTGAATGGATACGATGGAGAATGAATCTCATCGCGTTCATGGAGACGGTAGTCCGTACGTACGCACGAGCGACAATATCATTATTTTGATATTAAAATAATATATAAATGGATGGTATATCATATATACAGAATCATTAACATGTTATATGTATTATTTACATGAGTTACACATCATTATTATACCCATCCAAATAATATTATATTGAATAACAATTACACCACGACGTGGAGACGGTAAGCCGTACGTACGCACGTATGGTGACATGTTATTCAAAGGGTGGATAGAATACTGAATATGGTTGTACCATATTTATAATAACATCAAAGTATATGTGAGATACTGGACTTATTATTTTAGAATGGTAATAACAAAGGAAGAAGAAGTGGAAGAAGAAAGGAACTTGAAAAGGGGTGGTGAAAACATTACCTCTTCTTCGGGTTCTTCCTTTTGATTTGCTAAAAAGTGCTCCTTAAGTTGGCTTTCTGATCAAACTAAGGCCCCTAGGTTGTAGTGAGGGAAGTTGGGAGAGTATTTGGGCAGAGTTTGGCCGAACCAAAAGGCTTTTAAGGTGTGAAGAAATGAGAAGGAGGAGTGCCATTTTATAAGAGGGGTGAGGGGCACCTTTGGAAAAGCTAGAAATATTAATTTATAATAAATTCATGTTCGGTTTCTAATGGCTAAAAAGTTGAATCTTCAAAGGTTAAGGTGGGTATGGGTCGAAAACAACTCAACCAATAGAATTTAGACAGGTTTGGGTACTTATATTAACCTTATCTTTAAGTATTAACTTTAAGTTAATTAGTTTCACTTTTACAATGTCTCTTTGTATTTTTATATAATATGGTTAATAAACTTACTACATACATCCAAGAGACCCCCAAGTGGTCCATTAATGATGAACCTATCTTGAAATAAGTCTCTTGGCCGAACCTTAGATTTTTAGAAATTTAATATCAATTAATAATATAATATTTGTTTTAAGAACTCTTTTATGTCAATTTTGACACTATTCAATAGTTGATTTTTGTGAAACTCATATCAGATTGATTACTTCAAAAAAAGTAAATTAAATCAATCATAATATATCATAGTATCCTATAAAATTAGTTTAATTCATTAAAAGTTTCATATTACATTTATTTGGGTATTTATAATATCAATTATTTTAAATTTTCACTATTATAGTAATTACTGTATCATCATTGTGTCATAAATAAAATAAATTATTTAATGTCTAAAAATTATAAATAAAATATCATTATGTAGGAAATATTTTTATATTTCTAATGAATATTTATAATCTAAAATCCAACATATATAACCCTATGTAACAATTTCTTTACTAAAAGATATATGCTTGTGTCATTTTTGTATTCATTTTAACTTAATTAAAATAAAGTGTCATTATCACTTACAAGTGGAACCATGGGGTCCCAAAATAGACCCAAAGATGCCCATGGTCGACCATGTATCAACCAATAGGGTTAAGACATGTTTTAGGGTAATTTAGTATTATTATAATATTATTTTGTAACCCTTATTTACCGGATTTACCCTTAACCATGGTAAATAAAATATTTACCGCAGTAATTATTCAAAATGTCTAAAAATAAAAGTTACCTATTTAAACAATTTGAACATCCTGATTCCAAATATGGAATCCATTATCCTAAATTCAAAACACAGAAGTGTCAGAAATTAATTTAAAATTAATTCCCGCTGTCAAAACAAAAAGCGTGTTTTTAAGAGATAATAACTATCAAAAGATTGACACTTGTTTATGTTCGGTTTAATTGTAAAATTATGTCCAATGACCAAAATTATATTAAATGGTAAAAATATATTCTAAATATACTTTAAAACCACTCAAATTCATAATTTATCACTATTAATTATTTTTATTAAAAAAGTTGTTTTTAATTAAAATTTAGTAATTTTCACTATTCATCAAAATATGAAAGTTATCCGAAATGTACCAAAATTTCACCTTAGGCTAAATTAGATATTCCGAATCCAAAAATGATGTCCATTTTGAAATATAAAATATATATAATTTCAAAAAGTAGGTATTACTATTCATAACGGCTAGTTTGATTGGTTATGGTGTGTTAGAACTCGGTGTTGCGTACAACACACGCTATCACATTATTCAAAGAGAAGCGTACCGTAGAAGCTTGGGGTGTTACATTCTCCCCTCCTTAAAATAATTTCGTCCTCGAAATTTCTAGAATACTTATTACATGAAAAGACTCGGGTGGTTCTTCATCATAAGTTCCTCGGGTTCCCACGTTGCCTCTTCCATCTTATGGTTTCTCCACAAAACTTTTACCAGACGCGTCGTCCGGTTTCTCAGTACTTGTTCTCTCGTATCAAGAATCCTGACGAGATCTTCACAATAGGAAAGATCGGGTTCCAGTTCTAATTCCTCATAGGTGAGTACATGCGTTGGATCGGGAATGTATTTCCTCAACAGAGATACGTGGAACACATCGTGAACTTTGGAGAGACTTGGCGGCATTGCCAATCGGTAAGCTACAACCCCAATTCGTTCTAGAATTTCGAAAGGTCCGATGTACCTGGGACTCAATTTACCTTTCTTACCAAAATGTATGACTCCCTTCCACGGAGATACCTTCAGGAAAACATGATCACCGACTTGAAATTCCAAATCCTTCGATTATCGTCATAGCTCTTCTGCCTATTTTGAGCTGCTTTGATGTGATTTTGGATTACCTTCACCTTTTCCACCGTTTCCTCCACCAGTTCTGGGCCTACAAGTTTTCTTTCACCAACGTCATCCCAACAGGTTGGTGTACGACATCTCTTTCCGTATAACGCTTCATATGGTGCCATCTGAATACTCGAATGGAAGCTATTGTTATAGGAAAATTCTACCAGTGGTAAATATTGATCCCACATACCCTGAAAGTCAAGTGAGCAAGATCTCAACATGTCTTCTAAGGTTTGAATAGTCCATTCTGATTGTCCGTCTGTCTGAGGGTGGTAAGCAGTGCTCAAATGAAGTTCAGTATCCAGGGATTTCTGAAGACTTTTCCAAAATCTTAAAGTAAAACGGGGATCACGATCAGAAACAATTTATAAGGGTACTCCATGAAGTCTCACAACTTCATTAATATATAGTCTTGCTAGACGTTCCAGGGGTAGATCTTCTCTTATAGCAAGAAAATGTGCTGACTTGGTAAGACGATAAACAATAACCCATATTGCATCATTCCTTCTAGGAGTCTTTGGTAGCCCCATGACAAAGTCCATCGTAATATTGTCCCATTTCCACTCTGGTATGGGAAGAGGTTGCATGACTCCTCCAGGCTGTTGCCTTCCAGCTTTCACTTGTTGACAAACCATACATCTTGACACAAAATCAGCAATCTCCCTCTTCATGTTGTCCCACCAAAAATGTTCCTTCAAATCTCTATACATTTTGGTGCTCCCAGGCTGTATAGAGAAATTGGAACTATGAGCATCATCCAGCAATTCCCTTTTTAGATCAGGTATATTGGGAACACAAAGTCTCTTCCCGAATTTCGAAATTCCATCTTCATACACAAAGTCTCTCAATCTCCCATCATTCACAACTTTAATCTTCTTTTTAAATTCTTCATCATCGGTCTGAGAACTCTTAATCCTTTCTAGTAAAGATGGTTTGGCAACCATTTGAAAAAGAAATGATGTTTCACCTTCCCTGGTTATTCCCATGTCCATCTTTACTAGATCCATGAAAATTGGATCCCTTTCAATTCTCATATTGTTCAAAACTCCATGGTCTTTTCTACTCAAAGCATCTGCCACCTTGTTTTCCTTCTCCAGGTGGTAGTGTATCGTACAATCATAATCCTTGAGTAATTCAAGCCATCTCCTTTGCCTCATGTTGAGTTCTTTTTGTGAGAAAATATACTTCAAACTCTTGTGTTCAGTATAAATCTCATATTTTTCACCATAGAGGTAGTGCCTCCATATATTCAAAGCAAATATCACAGCTGCTAACTCGAGATCATGAGTAGGATAGTTTTGTTCATGAATTTTCAACTGTCGTGATGCATAGGCAATAACTCTATCATTCTGCATAAGGACACAACCGAGTCCTTTTTTCGATGCATCACTATAAATAGCGAACCCATCATTCCCAGATGGTAGAGTCAATATAGGAGCATTGACTAATATTTTCATCAGTTATTCAAAACATTCTTCACACTCTTTTGTCCAAACAAATTTAACCCCTTTACGTGTGAGCTTCGTTAATGGGTTAGCCAATCAGGCAAAATTCTGGACGAAACGTCAATAATAACCTGCCAAACCAATAAAACTGTGTACCTCAGTTATACTTGTAGGTGCTGGCCATTCTTGGATTGCCTTGGTCTTAGAAGGATCCACAGAGATTCCATCTTTAGAGACAATATGGCCAAGAAAAGAAATCTCCTGAAGCCAGAATTCACACTTGCTAAACTTCCCATATAATTCATGCCTCCTCAGAGTCTTCAAGATAATGCGTAAGTGATTTTCATGATATTCGTAGGTTTTGGAGTATACCAAGATATCATCAATAAATACCACCACAAATTCATCGAGATACTCCTTGAAAACTCTATTCCTCAGATCCATGAATACAGAGGGTGCATTAGTCAATCCAAACGGCATTACAGTAAACTCGTAATGCCCGTACCTGGTTCGAAATGCTGTCTTCGGAATGTCTTCCTTCTTTACACACAACTGATGGTATCCAGATCGAAGGTAAATCTTTGAAAAGTATTGAGCTCCATGTAGTTGGTCAAATAAATCATCAATACGAGGTAGGGGATACTTGTTCTTTATCGTTATAGCATTGATCTCCCTGTAGTCGATACATAACCTCATAGATCCATCTTTCTTTTTAACAAAAATAACAGGGGCTCCCCATGGAGAAAAACTAGGGCGAATAAATCCCTTATTACTCAATTCCTCTAGTTGTTTATTTAGTTCGACTAACTCTACAGTGGCCATTCTATAAGGGGTCTTCGATATAGGCCTTGATCCAGGAATCAAATCATTGGAAAACTCAACTTCTCGTTCTGGAGGATGTCCAGGTAAATCTTCCGGAAATACATCTACAAATTCTTTCACAATAGGTACATCCTCTATTTGAACATTCCTTTCCTCACCGACAGTTATTTCATTCTCTTCCTCCTCAATAATTGAATTAAGTTGAGCTACTGGGGGTGGATCTAAATAAGAATTAGGTGGTGACGATTCTGCTTTAAAGATAAGGTGTTCCTTATCATTATCATCAAGAATCGTAACCTCTTTCTTCTTACAATAAATCTTCGCATCATAGTCCGAAAGCCAGTCCATACCGTGGATTATATCAAACTCAATCATAGGTATGAAGATGAGATCAGCAGATAAAGAAAATTTATGTGCTCTAATGGGGACTGATTCACAAAACTTTGTTGCAATTATACTTCCCTTAGGAGTTTTAACTGACAACTCCCTTATTAAATCAAATTGGAAATATCTAATTTTCTTAGCAAACTGGGAAGATATGAAACAATGCGGTGATCCAGAGTCAAATAATGCATTTGCTAAACTTGAGGAAACCATTAAATTACCTGCCACCACGTCTTTTGGAGCTTCTACCTCTGCAGTAGTGATAGCATAAGCCTGGCCTTGATCCCTTGGCCTTTTCTGAGGTAAGTTCTCCTGACGCTTAGGACATGCATTTGCATAATGCCCCATCTCCCTGCAATTGTAGCACTGAACGTTGGTGGCTTCCTTCTTCCCTTTGCAATCACGAGCTTGGTGGCCTTTTTCACCACACTAGTAACAGACTCCCATTCCCTTCAAGCAAGCACCGGGGTGTTTCTTCCCGCATTTACCACAAGATGGATATTCAACCCTTCCCTTCTTCCCCTTATTTCCATTCCCAGATTGATCAGCAGGTCTCTTCTTCTCTTGCTTTTCTTTAAAGTCATAAGACTTAGAGAATTCCTTTTCGGTCTTGATAGCACATGAGACAATGTCTTCGTACGATGAAAAGGATTGTGAGACTAATGATCGACGGAGAAATGGTTTTAACCCATCAAAGAAACGATCAATCTTACTTCTTGGGTTGCGAATATAATCTCCAGCATACCTCGCTAACCTTGTAAAGTTAGCCTCATACTTTGTGACATTCTCATCCTCCTTCTATCTCAAACTTACAAATTGCCTTTCCATATCTGCTCGATGGTCGCGAGGAAAGTATTTTTCTAAAAACAGATCATTGAACTCCCTCCATTCCATATTTGATACTTCATCATCTTCCTTTTTATTTTGAATCAATGACCACCATTGATCAGCATCTCCAGTGAGGCGGTAAACTACCATGATAACTTTTTCCCTTTCACTGCTCCCCAAAGCCTGAAATATTTTCTCTAGGGAAAATATCCATTGCTCAGCTACTAAGGGATTTGTACTCCCATTGAACGTTGGTGGTTGTTGCCTCATGAATTGATCTAACATTGATCCTCCACGCTGCGGATCAGGGTGCTCCATACGGGTAAGGTTATTATTCATAACCTGCGTAAGTTGTCCCAGTATGGTGATTAGCTGATCGGCACCAGTTGCATCACCAGCCCCACTATAATTATCTTGAGCATGATGGAAATCCCTACATGGAGTGCGTGCATTGATACAGTTTCCATTTCTTCCACTAGGCGCCATTTCTAAACAATGGCATAAACTAGATCAGTTTATGAATCAAAATACATAATCCCATACTTATAAAACACTTAACATAAATTGAACTATTTATGGATATAATCCATAATCATAAAAATGCTTTCTTTGAGGAAGTATATACTCATAAACCCTTCATAATTATTTGTAAAGAAAATGAGAGTTATCCTAAGCATATCCCCCGGGAGTGTCGTAACCAAGAGTGCAGCAAGGCCCGTTGTCGTGCACCAGTTCCCGTTCGAGTCTAGCTCAAAGCGGTGTTTTCGGGTTTTACCCCTAGGTACATCTGTGCCAGAGCCGCCTCTACCTGCTCGTATCTAGACAGGGATGTATTGCTCGGAAAGCTCACAAAATCTCTACAATACCAAAATTCTAGGAAGTTCTTCTATACTAATCCTCAAAGTTCATCTTAGGTCTACGTGCTCTAATCAGAGTTTATCTAAATCTAGCTTCCAAGGTTTGTACTAAACTTCCTCTGATACCAACTGTAACGCCCCGACCCTAGTTACCCAGAGTCGGTGCATTATTACATAACATTGGCATGATCACAAGAAAGATCAAATCTCGAAAGACCGATTGGTTTAGTAGCCTTGGAAATACTAGATATATTCATAAGTTTTACATTACATCATAAAATGAAAAACTACTACAACAACATAATGTCTCCATAATCCACACTCATGTCCCTACATAATATCCCTACAGGTCATTCATAATTTACTTCTTCACTTCCTGGGAAAAATAAAACATAAAAAAAGGGGTGATCTCAAATGTCCATTAAGGATAACAATATAGCGGAAACTTTCATAAATAAGAATAAACATTTAAGGCAATGTATAAATAAAACAAAAGCCTTTCAAACATGAACTTTAAACATGGTATGGCATAAATAAAATGAAATAATGCCATTTACTTATTCACATGGATATTCTACTAATCGAATAATCACATGAAAAAATCAATAACCACTTTCATAATGTTGGAATGCATAATGCCAGACTATCATAACCACATAGTCAAGGCCTCGTGCCAAGACTACAAATAGGATTTTGTCAAGGCCTTGTGCCAAGACACTAGTTTGTCTCATGAGACCTACCGATGCATCGAGGAGCTATAGCGGGCTCCACCCGTCACATATTAAGTCCAATGCATTCCCATATGAAAAGGTTTAAACATAACATAAACATTCGTATTAAAACTATCATACGAAATGTCAATACTTTCACCATAAACTATGAATGGTATAAAAATAGCACATCCATAGTCAAACATATCACAAAACCTTCAATACAATATTGAAGTTTTGTATCATAAAAAATCAACTTCAAATAATCTTAAAATCCATCAAAGGATGTTGACATAGATGAAATCAAAATTCTTTTTAAAGAAATATCTCCTTTTATTTTGAAATCATTTAAGATCCATATAAAATAAAACATTTTCTTTGAAAATATTATTATAAGCTTGTAAGGTAAGATTTGAAGATTTTATAACGGTGGAAAATAGCCGCACCCGCCGTATAAGTTAAAAAAAACATTCTTACCTTAATTCCGTCGAAAAGGTTAAAAAGGACCTTGTTTTGAAAACGACGGAAAGATTCCTTTATAAACCTCTTATAAAAAGTAAAACAAGGGTATAAATGACTTTAACCCATATTCTTGTAAATAATAAAAATGTTTTGAAATACATTTTTATGAAACATGGATGTGGATGATAAAGAGATCCCAGTAGATTACTACGTATAAACAACCTCGGATAATGAAGAGATTGTGAAATAACCCTTACCTTGTACTTTTCCTTGGTTGGGGTTGGTTAACCTCCTGTATAATGGTGAAATAATTGTTATTAAATTATACAAGAATCATATATATTAATATGATATCATATATGATCTTTTAATATTGATTTGATAATAATATCTTAGTATTATCGTTGTTTCGGGTGTTAACTTACTTGTTTTCATTTATATGTTTTGTTACGTAAGACATGTTTTTAAAGGATAGGTTTTATATTATTCATATCCAGAATGATATCAAGTCCTTAAACATCATTTTTAAATCATCAAATGATAATTATACTTGAATGGATACGATGGAGAATGGATCTCATCGCGTTCGTGGAGACGGTAGTCCGTACGTACGCACGAGCGACAATATCATTATTTTGATATTAAAATAATATATAAATGGATGGTATATCATATATACAGAATCATTAACATGTTATATTTATTATTTACATGAGTTACACATCATTATTATACCCATCCAAATAATATTATATTGAATAACAATTACACCACGACGTGGAGACGGTAAGCCGTACGTACGCACGTATGGTGACATGTTATTCAAAGGGTGGATAGAATACTGAATATGGTTGTACCATACTTATAATAACATCACAATATATGTGAGATACTGGAGTTATTATTTTAGAATGGTAAGAACAAAGGAAGAAGAAGTGGAAGAAGAAAGGAACTTGAAAAGGGGTGGTGAAAACATTATCTCTTCTTCGGGTTCTTCCTTTTGATTTGCTCAAAAGGGCTCCTTAGGTTGGATTTCTGATCAAACTAAGGCCCCTAGGTTGTAGTGAGGGAAGTTGGGAGAGTATTTGGGCAGCGTTTGTCCGAACCAAAAGGCTTTTAAGGTGTGATGAAATGAGAAGGAGGAGTGCCCTTTTATAAGAGGGGTGAGGGGCACCTTTGGAAAAGCTAGAAATATTAATTTATAATAAATTCATGTTCGGTTTCTAATGGCTCCAAAGTTGACTATTCAAAGTCTAAGGTGGGGATGGGTCGAAAACAACTCAACCAATAGAATTTAGACAGGTTTGGGTACTTATATTAACCTTATCTTTAAGTATTAACTTTAAGTTAATTAGTTTCACTTTTACAATGTCTCTTTGTATTTTTATATAATATGGTTAATAAACTTACTAAATACATCCAAGCGACCCCCAAGTAGTCCATTAATGATGAAACTATCATGAAATAAGTCTCTTGGCTGAACCTTAGATTTTTAGGAATTTAATATCAATTAATAATATAATATTTGTTTTAAGAACTCTTTTATGTCAATTTTGACACTATTCAATAGTTTATTTTTGTGAAACTCATAGCAGATTTATTACTTCAAAAAAAGTCAATTAAATCAATAATAATATATCATATTATCCTATAAAATTAGTTTAATTCTTTAAAAGTTTCATATTACATTTATTTGGGTATTTATAATATCAATTATTTTAATTTTTCACTATTATAGTAATTACTGCATCATCATTGTGTCATAAATAAAATAAATTATTTAATGTCTAAAAATTATAAATAAAATATCATTATGTAGTAAATGTTTTTATCTTTATAATTAATATTTATAATCTAAAATACAACATATATAACCCTATGTAAAAATTGTTTTTCTAAAAGATATATGCTTGTGTCATTTTTGTATTCATTTTAACTTAATTAAAATAAAGAGTCATTATCACTTACAAGTGGAACCATGGGGTCCCAAAATCGACCCAAAGATGTCCATGGTCGACCATGTATCAAACAATAGGGTTACGACACGTTTTAGGGTAATTTAGTATTATTATAATATTATTTTTAACCCTTATTTACCGGATTTACCCTTAACCATGGTAAATAAAATATTTACCGCAATAATTATTTAAAATGTCTAAAAAAAAAGTTACCTATTTACACAATTTGAACATCCTGATTCCAAATATGGAATCCATTTTCCTAAATTCAAAACACAGAAGTGGCAGAAATTAATTTAAAATTAATTCCCGCTGTCAAAACAAAAAGTGTGTTTTTAAGAGATAATAACTATCAAAAGATTGACACTTGTTTATGTTCAGTTTAATTGTAAAATTATGTCCAATGACCAAAATTATATTAAATGGTAAAAATATATTCTAAATATACTTTAAAACCACTCAAATTCATAATTTATCACTATTAATTATTTTGATTAAAAAAGTTGTTTTTAATTAAAATTTAGTAATTTTCACTATTCATCAAAATATGAAAGTTATCCGAAATGTACCAAAATTTCACCTTAGGATAAATTCAATATTCTGAATCCAAAAATGATGTCCATTTTGAAATATAAAATATATATAATTTCAAAAAGTAGGTATTACTATTCATAACGGCTAGTTTGATTGGTTATGGTGTGTTAGAACTCGGTGTTGCGTACAACACACGCTATCACATTATTCAAAGAGAAGCATACCGTAGAAGCTTGGGGTGTTACAGATAATCATGCGACATCATAATATAAAACATCCTCACTAGTCTACATACTTATTCATGTTTACCAATCAACTTTCTAGTGGATGAAGATGTTGTTCCCAACTGATTTGGTTTGAGAGATGTTATACATGTCAAAACCTCATGGAGGAACGACCTAACCAATAACTTCTTGTATATTGTAGCATAACTGAAACTTCAAACCCCTAACCCATAGTATTATAGGTGTCCATAGTATTCATCTTATTTTAACTCACATAACAGTTATATATATTGAAGGACCACCAGTACAAAATGGTAGGTTGAAATAGGGAACACAACCCACAAATGGACTCACATGTGTTGTACTAAACCCACTCCTATAAATTTTGATCTCATGAGAATATTTGATGCGTAGTTATAAATTAAAATACATGAAAAAATGATAGGGTGTTCCATCCTCTTTCTCCAGATCTGGTGTGGGAAATATACATACACTTTGTAACCTAAAGGAAAACCACTAGAATGCATTGGGCTTGAATGACTAGGTATCACTAGGATTCTAATCACCAGCTCCACGAAATTGGGTCATTGTTCCCTATGTTCCCTAACACAACCCCCAATCCTTTTTGTATCTCACCATCCAGAAGGTTGTCTAATCATTGGCTACATTTGAGATCCACCTATGTTCTTTTCGTTCCTGGAAGATAGCTCAACTAGACCACCAGATCCCTAAACCACACCCAAATTATTTTTAACTTGTAGATAAGTTTCTAATTATTACCCATTTTCCAAAAATACAATAATAGAGATGATTTTAAATTGGACCCATTAATACTCAAATATAATATTAATCTTTTGAACCAACCTCATAAGCTACATGGCCTCACGAGAAGCCATGGAACTATATTGTTGTGACACCATGTTTCATCTCAGGATACCTCACCACCATCCCAACATTTCAACACCATGTGCATTTTGATCCTTCCATGATTTCTAAGAAACACCACATGGGAAATCAAACAAGATATATTCTATCCACCCCATGTCCTATAGGTGCCTTCCCCTATTGGTTCACGAGTTATGTTTGGGTAGTAGGTAAGGTCAGTATATGAATCAGTGGATCAAGTTCATGTTCAATTATATACATCGATGTAATATAGTAATTATACTAAAATATGAGAGAAATATGAAACTTTTTAACGACCAATGGTCCCATACATTTCCATTTAAATGGAACTCGAACCACCATACTAGTTTTTGGGTAAACTAATATGAATTTCACGAAGTAGTTTACTTTTGAATGTCCTTATAGCCGATGAAAGAAGAAATTAGTTTACCAACAAGAATATTGGAACTTCTAATTTTTAGAGCCTAATTATGGGCTATATTATTTTTTATGATTGGGAACTATAGGGTTTTAAAGCCATATGATTCCTTTAAATCCACCTATTTCATTGGAAAAAACAATAAAGGAATCCAGTTGATCACAGGAGAAAAAACCCATATAGTATAATACTCTAACCTCATTGAACTACATCAATGAATATATATATTTATGACATCAATTCATATATTTGGGAATGGCATCAGAGAGCATGGTTCAACCATGTGAAACTGAGAATCATGTCATTGAACATCTACAATAGAAAGCAACATTGGCACCACTCTGATATCCCTAGACTACAAGGGAAAGAGGCTCATGGCATTCCATGATCAATATTTTTTGTCCACCTCGAGACCCACTACTCTGAAAAGTTACACACCAGATGGAAAATAGACCATGAATTGAATCTAGCTATATTTTCATTGAATTAGGGATTAACATGAGGTGTGAATGGGACTTGGGGTACAAGGAAGATTACTATGAAAATAAGACCTAAGGCATTGATGGTTTGGCATGATCAACCATGCTACTATGACCCCACATGGAACAAAACATAATTCCTTATGGTCATGTAAATTGAGAGCATTGGGGCCATTATATACCAAGCTTTTCAGTAGACATGGTTCCAAATGAAATAATGAGTGAATGATGATTATGGGATTGAATTGATGCATTCAAATATAAAGGGTTTTCATTGAAAAAGTTTTAAGCAACCATCAGATCATCAATACACTATCTTTTTGAACATGATTTCTTTTGGATTTTGGATATTTTATGTAGAATTACCACATGACTCATATCAAGACAAATGGAGACGTTTTTCCATGAGTATCTCAATATTGTATAATTCCACCACTAATACCACCACATTCTACCATAAAAACCATTATAATGAAAACATAATCACATGTGTCAATGATAACATTGAAAACCAAAGGGTATAAAAATGTGCTGAAGGGTCTTGGAAAATATTATTTAGTTGATAGGTTCAATATGTTATTGAGGGTATAAGTGGTTGTGTACAAGTAAAGGATGTAAAAATGGTTAGAATATCTTATTTCTATTGGTAGGGTCCTGTCAATGGTTATCTAAATGCAATGAAATTTTGGATTTTAGTGATTTGTTGTACTTTAATTGTTTTTACCATGTTCCAACTATCAAATTGACCTCAACATGTACTGTGATGTGATAAATGAGGTATTTAAACTTCTCTTATATCTCTTTCTAGGTTTCACACATGACCACCATGTTGATGAAAATGGGCAGGCATCCCCTTGGCTACTAGCTATTCGACTTGTCCCTGCTCAAGTATGGTGTTTAATAGGTGTCAAACAAAGAGGTAGTGTAGTTACAACTCAAATTCTCATACAAATATAGAAGCACAGTGCTCCAAGATAGTCATAAAGAGGTAAAATTAAAATGTTTGAGTGAGTTGATAGATTGGTTTGTGAAAATACACATGTGTCAGTGTGACTGTTATTGAACCTATGGGCCTTCAGGATCGATGGGATCATACCAGTGGGAAGGAGAGATGTTGGAACATCCAATCCATCCCCAATCAAAATTATAGTATTTGAATGGATTCTAACATTGGATCTATATTCTATGACTAAATTGGAACCCTTTCTGGTGATATGTTACCACTACGATGTTTTCCATTTTACTTGATTGCACTAACATAGTTGAATGAGGTTAGATAAGTTATAGGTTGTGTGGTATATGAATATGCACTAAGAAAAATAAACATTAATTAGAATGGGATCTATATTTTTTGGGAAAATGGACCCATCCATATATCCCATCAATTATATAGGGGGTGGGATACAGAGATGCATCAAGTACAGTGATGATAAACTGTTGTATTTTATATTCAAATGGTGGGTGTATTGAGGTTGGTAATATAATTTCATCACTTAAATGATAAATATCAGGTACTTGGATGGTAGCTCATCATATATGGGTTATTGTGAACTCGATAGGTTTTAATTCACAAGCACCATAAATGACCACCAAACTCAATAGCATAAGGAAAGTGGTCTGTTTTTCTTACTATACTAGAATACTTCATGAGGAACCCCTAGAAGGTCCAGTTTTATTGTCAACACTATCCATCCCCAATGATAATACCAATATAAAAGGGGAGGGTATGAAATATTCTATAATAAAATCCATTACAGAAGGCACAGATTGTGAAACTCAATAAAACTCTATCAATGTTCATAGATATCTAGAGGAAAAAACTCGAGACTAATCAAATAGTTTGTTTGATTATGAGATATCCATTGTTAGAACTGTAATTCCAATGTCTTCGAAATGTATCCATTTTCCACTCAAATTGAAGAAGTACTAGAAATTGAAACTGTTGTACTATGTTATTCAGAACATGGATATCCATGAATATAGTGTGTATTTAAATAGATCCACGACTCACCCATGTTGACCTATAACTATTCCATTTGGTACGTTGGAAGTTAAATTTTACTATCAATGTAGAAGGATAATGAAATAAAAACATGATGAGTATTTTCATAACTGAATAACGTCTAGTAATTCTAGAAAAAAACATAGTGTGAGCACTGACTTGGGTAGGGAGAAACTGAGAGGACCTGGTCATTGGCTGGGATACAAGAATCATGTATCCTCGATCCTCCTAGGCTTGGATAGAACTTGTCAAACTAGGTCCTCCCTAGGATAAATTAAGTATCCCAGATCATAGATGACCTGAAAATGGATAATTCATGTTTTCCAGGACCTCTCAGCTCTAGTATGAAAATGTATTACCATGAATGTTATAGGTACTCACATACTAAGGAGTGCCTATAGTATGTTAAATATCCTATACCAGTGTGTTATAGGGACACATGATTTATGTATTTTATCCTATTGACTCCATGGGATACATTATTCTTGTATTTTATCCTTGTGAGTGTGTGGATTCCCTACCTAAGATTATGGATAAGATCAGATGTTCTAGATGTAAGGTAAAGATCAAGCATTTTAGAATCCTTCAAATCATCCAATGTCATTGAGCCGAAATTCATCAACCAAGAAAACATCCCTCTTATAAATTGGGTTTCTTAATTATATAGATATGGATATATGGTCTAATAATAATTTCATAGAAATGTCAATTGTTCTTCAATGGGGATGTTCCATTTATGGTTATGTGTTTTTAGGAGGTGAAGAGCTATGCCAGAATTCCCATCACTGTCGGTGGTATTAGGAATTTTGATATAACTTAGTTGAGATGATGTATCCAAATGGTTCTATCCCTTCATATATTTTTTAACATAAATATATATAACATAAATAATTCAATTCATTTAATTAATAAATTCCTTAGAGTGTCAGAGGTCATTCCCTAGTCTCAGTTTTTCTCCGGAATGGTCTTCTATGCTGCCTTTATTTATATTTATAATGTTAACACTAGAAACCCTTCTATATGAGCCAAAAAAGATCGAAACTATTCTTCACCCACTTTCTCATTATAATGTTACTCAGTTAGTACTCTCTAGATATATAGTCACCATAAAAATAGGTAGTATACTTACAAGCTCTATTTTATCATTTTGAAAGATTTGACAAAACGAGTATAAGGGGGCCCAAGACTTGAGTAAATCAATAACTTTCCCATATATTGTCTATGGAAGAAATAAATTAGTTAATAAAATATAGTAATTCATTGATAAAAACTCCTCCACTTTGTTATTAGATGACCACTAATCTTACTCTGGACTTTCTTCTTATCACTACTTCCAAGTTAGGACCAGGACCTCCCTTTCTTTGTAAAGTGATGTGGAATATTTTTATACACCTGAATAAGACTAACATCTCAATTAATCCCTAGTTTTATATTTAGAGGATATGTAATTTAGTCTTCTAATCCTTTCGAATAATCTAAACTAATTTTAGAAGGTATTACGGGTTTCTTCCTATATAATCATACTATTTGTTGGATATGTAGCCATATATAGTCTTTAAATATGTTTTTGAGTCTAGGAAGATGGAATCCCAACGAATATTATAGTTTCATAACTGAGATAAGATATCTATACTTCAAATGAAACTTTGGGAAATATTCCTCCTTTTTAGATAATGGTAATGAAATAATCTCTCTTTGTCTATTTTCTTGGAAGCATTTTGATAACCGGTCGAGCATCATGACTGTATTTTGTCAAGGCAGTAGAGGAATTCCTCTTAAGTGTTTTGGTGATGAATTCATCTCTGTACCTATTCAATCTATTCCCATTATAGGGTTTTTTAATCCTTACACAAACATGGATCTATTGTATGCTAATTCGAGATACATGGATCCTTGAATTAAATTTATAAGTTGCCATTCTTTGAAATAGAAGAGTAAAGGGTGATGAATTATTAAGTGAAACAAATGAATTTATTTGAAGTCAATTGGATAAGTCCATACTGATCATATAGGATATAAAAAACAACACAGAAAAGAGTTTGAAGCTCAGACCCCTATAACAACTGAGATAGTCTAATTAGGATTTGGACCTAGTATAATCTCTATATAGTCTATTAAATCTAATTGGAGAGAATCATACCAGGACAATCTAAACTGAATGAAATATTAAATTCAAACAATTATATGAATCTAGAGAAAAAATGAGATAGATGGACTTAAATCTGACTAGCCCAGGGACTGTTAATGGAAGAAGAAGAAGTTAGTCAGACATGTTTGATATAGATAGACTATATAAAAGGATTATCTATATAGTATATTTATATAGTCTATCTTTGTCCAATAAAAAGGTTAAAGCATATAAACAAAGGGTTGAATATGGGTCTTGAGGTTTGGATCGAGTCTGATGCTGATGCTCTTATACTTTTAAAACTCTGATTGAATGACTTTGAAACATCATCCTCCATAAAATTGTAGTCGATAGATTCACCTAGAACTCATTTTCTCAAAGTTAGTAGCACCTTTGATTGGTTTGGAAGATGGATATGACCTATTATGAAAATGAATTAGACCGACTACCCATGCGACTAAGGATGAACCATATCCCCTGATGAAATGTCTTAAACTAGAAGATAGTGGCTCACATCACAGGGATATGAGACAAACATATATTTTAGAACAAATAATGGTATATTCACATGAGAATAATGAAGTAAGATAACATATTATCACTCTTTAATCTTCATGAAGTCATTTATGTAACCAATTCACACTTCAAAGAAATAAATGATAGAATATTTGAATATCATGACTCAATATAAGTGAATAAAGTAAATGTTTACAAAGAATGACTCAAATGGAAAATGAATGATTTATAAGATAACCATATATACCCTGTTTTTAAATAGTTAATGAAACCCTGTGTCATGTTTTTAGTGCATGTTCTACTCAATATCAGTGTAAGGATGTTAGGTTTTATCACACTGGTGATGATACCTATAAGATAAATGGTCAAAAAATAGAATTATGTCTATATAGTAAACATAAAAAATAAATTCAGTATCAGGGTTTTCCATTCAAAAAACCAACAGATCTCATATCATGGAATTATAGCTAGCATTCTAAGGATCAAAAGTTAAGCAGTTGGGATGGTTTGAGTTGCTCAGTAGTTTTAAAGACCCATCATCTGTGTTCTGATTGTTACTAGTAGTCAATGTTGAACTATCTTTGAGACACCTATGGATTGACACCCTACGATGATATTAGAGTAATGAAAACTACTGTTGTGTGGGAATAGTGACATCAAAACAACCAAAAACACCTATCCTTACAACCCCATAGTTGTATCCTAGTGGTTGAACTGATGTACTATTCCTTTTTTCCATCCACATAAATGACTATTCTTAATTCCACTAATTGCTATTGAAGGGTTTGTGTGTCTAATGACTATATCATCTGGATGATACCCTTTGATCCCATAGAATAAGTTAGTACCATTCAAAATATTGAATAGTTGAAGTGTGAATACATTCCATCTAGAGTTGGGGATGTCATATTTTGACCCGGTTGACTTGTTACTGGAACCAGGAAGAGTACATATCTCCAATAGCCAAACTAGAATATATTCATATGACAATGTCCTATTTTATTATTTCAAATTCAACTGATGGTCTCCTAACTGTTGTTGAAAAGTATCACCACACTATGGTTTACATAGAATTTTATGTATTGGTGTGTCAAACGGGGTGGTTCATGGTTATTATTTACTTATCTGGGTGTAGGGATAGATCCCATTGCTTACTCCATTTGATTTTTTGGCTATTCCAATTCCTAACTCCAAACATTATCATTCGATCTTATTAGTTTGTTCCTTCCATGTGGTTTAACCAATTCACAACTAAAATTCTCTAACGCATGATTCTACCTAGATTATTAGACATTATACACTTTGTTACCTTTTTTTGTTTCTCCATTTGGTTAGCTCCCAGGTTTTCCTAGGAATTTATATCATTGTTTCATGGACCATTATATAAAATATCAATTCCAACACTTGAGCTGCTAGTGAACTTATATTTCTACTTGAACTGGAAACATTAGGTCACCATCATCATTTTTTCTCAGTATTTCCACTTATCCCAACCAATATAGTGACCCCTCCTGAGATGATCTTCCAAATCATAGAATGTTTCACCTTATATTGGATCTTATTGTAGGATTTATATATGGAATCTATTTCTTAACAAGCAGTATGGATGTTATGTAAATGAGATTCATCCCAAAGGATGTTATTGATGATGGATGGTCAGGTGATTCACTTCCTATAATTTCTGAGCACCAACACCCCAACTAAACACTATTTTATGACTTTAATTTGATATGCCCAAATTTTCCCTCCAATATGAATTTTGAAATTCCATTCCTAGATAAAGGATTTATGCTGGTGTGGGTGGTATCATGGTTGTTGGTATTCCCATTCTATAAGATACAATTCATATGGTATCGTCATCCAGTCTCCCTTCCTAGCTACAATTTCCATAGATAGATGGAGTTTCAATTGTGGTAGTTTTTTTAGTTTATGTTGAGTATTGGTATTTGTGGATCAATTGGAATCCAAAACATGGAAATTTTCTTGCTTATATGTGATTTTTTGAGATATGGGAATGGATTCAATTAGGGGGTCTGAGTGGGTATGGTTGATGAGGCCACATTCTGGGAACCATGAAAAAAACTAGTTAAATGTTGTTAAAATGGGGAAGTGTTTCATCTCAATAGGACCTCTTCCATGAGAAGAGGGTGGAATGTGTTCTTATAGGGTATATGACTGATTTGCTTAGAACCTCTCATGATGGTCAAACACCAATGATCACATAGGTAGAATAGTCTTCACCCCTTTTTTCCAATCATCTATCAATTACTAGGTGATCCTGGAATAAATGGATGTTCCATGTGGGATCATCAACTAGTGGAGTTTGATGTTAACAGATGGAGAACATTGTTAAGATATATAGGAAGGGGATTCAATGGTGTAAAAGAGAAATGCCATGACTTTTAGATCCAATATCACCCCAAATACACTGTATAAAAATGGAAGGTTCCTAAATCCTACTGATTGGTTGAATTCATTGAGTGTTTTCTATATATCGTTCATGCCCATTGTGAGATATTAATCTATCTTAGTCACTTACCCAACATCTATTCATCTCCCTATGTTGGTCTAAAATCATGAACAGGTCCACTACTAGCTCTAGGTATTTCACTTGGCCCCCCTAGTATACCGATCCAATGAGGTTTCACCAAAGGATCCCATTCAACTCGTGATACAAATCTATCCATACCCACCCCATTAGATTGAATGGGGAATATGTATGATTGATACTGGGCCTAGAAGAGGGAAACACTATTCCCATTCTTACCCCCTCTCATCAACCACAAGAATTGTTTCTCTAATTCCACTAGTTGAAACAACCTGTAGGTTTCCAGGAAGGATGAAAAAGTCAGAGGATTCCAATGACCAATCATATTTGATTGTATATTTTTATATCAATATTATAGGTAATGGTATTTAGATATCAATCCAATCAATAGTTTTTAGTCATAGGTTCATTTAACACATTAAAGGGGAAGGTATATGTGAGCTATCTTTAGAAGCAGCACAACTCGTGGATGGATAAAACACATAGTTTGATCTTAGATTGCTGGTTTGATTCTTGTTGGCGCCTATTGGCCCATACCAATAAATGAATTTATAGGTCATGTAATAGCTCAGTTAGTGGAGAACCTAGGAGAAGGTCAATATGGGGGGAATTCCTGATCCCGTATATTTAAATCCATGGGTACTCTATTTGAATATTATCTTGGAACCATAGATCTTGAGCATTTGGGTTGTATCATTATCATAAAATACTAATTGATTGATGGGATGGTGCAATATCAAATGTCAACTCAACTACATAGACACCTTGAAACATAATTTTCTTAAGCATCGTAAATCTTAAACATATTCTAAAGGGTGGAGAGCTCAGGGGTTTTACTATTAGAAATGGCATTGATGTAATTCATATGAGCAATCTTGGGGAATGAGATTTTTGAGGGGGCAGTGACCTGAAAGTGGAACATCAATGATATTGGAAGTGAGGTCTTCTTACAATGATGTAGGTATGATAGGGGGATGAATGTTGGATTTCTAGAATAGAATGGTCATATTTTGGGATAATAATAACTTGAGGTTTCATATAAGGTATCATAGTGCATTGTCATCCAATACCATGACTCGCTGATATAAAGGTGCAAGGAGAATATCCAAAAAAAGATACATGTCACCATTTTACAGTTCTCTAGACTGACGGGAGCATTTGGGAATGGATGATTGTTCAAGGTGCATAGGATACTTAGGTGGACCATACACTATACACACTCAGTTGTCTCACTAACTTGAGAATCATGGGAGATACTGGTTCCTTCTTTTATGATTCACATAAAAAACTAGGATGAATCGTGGGACTATGAATGCCTCATAGACGTTCTGATCACCCCCAAACACCCAAAACCTTTCCTTAGCTGAAACTATGCCTTTTATCTTCTTTGTTTTCATCCAATCATCTAGATTTGGCACCAATGGATACTTGGGCATGGAGGGTTTGAAGATTTCCTTCACCATTTGGGACATCTGGGGTGATGAGGGACATTTTACGCCTATGGATGAGTAGTTTGTGGCATTATACTAGTGTTGAATGGGTGAAAGTATCTTTCTTGGGATCCTAAAAATGGGTCATTGTCTATAATTTTAGTGGATGGTTTAACATATGATTAAAAACCAAACGAGTTCCATGAGGTTATCAAAAATATAGAATGGGGAATGGGGAATGCACTACTTGTGTGGGAGTGAAATCTCAGAGAAAAACATCTAACCACCATATCATCAACCTATTATCCATGGGGTTGGAAGCAAATCACATCTAGTGGTGACTGGATGGGATGGTAGGATTTCGATGGATGTGATGTTTTGATCTAGGAACCATGAAATGAGATGTCCAAGGGTTAATTCAATGGATGTGGGAGTCATTGGTGACGGAAATGGTGGAACATATCAAAGTGAATGAAAATGTCTAACTTGATCCATCCACTCAGTCAACTGAGAAAATGATAGTGGAGGATATAGATAACCATGCGGTTTGTGGGCTCATGAGGTTTGTGTGAATACAACAGTTCCTAGGAAACTATCAGCCTATGGGTCCAACATTTTTTATCTCAAATAAAAGGGTGATATCTAGGGATATTGGAATTGTAGTGACTATCCTCAAATAGAACAAAATTTTCCTTCATATTAGAGTTGTGTACTAATGAGTTCTTTATGTTTACTATTAGAGTGTGGATAGAATGGTATGGAATGACCTTTTCATGAAGTTGATATCCCTAACATTAATCCTAACCACTGAGAGTAGAGCCTCAATATGTTTTATGAGGCATGTTTTAATTATGTATTGTCCATGAAAACCTACAACAATATGGGGAATCACCCTCTGCAATAGTTGATGTACCAAATTCATACATAACACTGATATCCCAATGAGTATGGTGAGGGTAATTTGAAATAGCACCCCCACATTCGGTAGGGTGTGAAATTGAACCCCAATTCCAATTTTGTTAGGGAAGTTAGAGAAGCGAGTATAATAAAAGTGGAAAGTACTCATATTGGATCAATTAGAGTGTTTGTAACTCACTCAATACAAAATGGAATACCTTTTCAATGGTGGGTCAGCTGGTCAATGGGCAATACAGATAAAGCTAATAGGTAATGGAACCACAATCCATTGGGATGTGACAACTTTTTATCTTAAACGAATCGATCTAGATATATATAGGTGGTCACTCTCTAGTTGGTAGTGGTAGCCTGAATCCATGTATGTGGAAAAATACTATGATGATTTTTGGATAGGGGTGATAGTCCTACCAAGATCAGGGATAGACAATTTTCCACAAAATCTATTTCTGTAGTGTGTACCAATAAGAGAAATGGACTGAGGTAGAAGGAGTTAAATAATTTCCCATGGAAATGGATATGTGATTCATTGACGTTTTTGACTACTTGGGTACTCTATTTGAATATTTTAATGGTATTAGTGGTACAGGATTGATAATGTGGTGCTAAGATCAACTCTTGAGAGGTAAATTTCATCGTTCATTATCTATGGTCCCTAAGTAAATATCTTAGTGGAAAAGGATGTGGGGGTATTAGAGCTGTTCTAGGTAGTCAAATTGAAGGAATCCATAAAGATTATTTAATGTGTGATGGATCACTATTCAAGGGTGAGTTTGAATATAAAATTTCATAGGTCTGTAAGTTATGGACAAAAGCTACGAGACAATTTCATCATGTCCCTAACAATATGAAAATGATGGTGCCATGAGTAGTGAGATGTTTTATTAATATTTTATAAGGTCTTTTCCACTATGCCTAGGGTTTACTCAGAGGATATAATGCTAATATAAGTATACTATTTCAATCTTGTTTCTATGGGGAGGACTAGTAGTATATTATGGTTTCAACAAGTGGTTAGAAGTGTTGAGTGATTTTTCCCATAGTTATCCATTTTCCAATTGGGGTACTCAAGATTGGGGGTTCTATTTGACTAAAAGTAATATGATGATGAACATGAACATAATGTTTAAGTATTGGTTGGTGGTGATTGACCTTCCCTTCCATTGTTTTCACTATTATAAGAGTACTAATCTCAATTCCATGTTCTAAAATGGTACAACATGGAGGTCATGATCACTCTTATAATATTGTTGATGGGATATTAGAAGAGTACTGGGGATTCCCCATGAAATGGTTTGGTGCTTGGATGGATTAGGTACTCTTCTAATAGTGGGGCTCTATAGTTCAATATTATTGGAATTAGGTTGGAAATCATATCTCGCATATGAATAAAATAAGAGTATCTATATACATATAGTATATGGTGGTTGAGTTTTGCAATAGATAAAGGTTATAATCACAACCATGAAGTTGATATACCTGACCAATGGCCATTAGTTTCATGGTTCATTCACTGACACATCCTCAAGACGATATATATGACATGGTAGTGCACTTTTAAGTACTCTTTTAATATTGTTTCTATTTCTATATATTTCACATGGAAGTTCCAAATGTGGGGGTAGTTCAAGAAACCCTATGGTACTTTTTGGGGGAAATGGGCCATGATAGCGTGACAAGGCAAAATCCACTCCAACTGTTACATTAGTATTGACGGTGTAAGTGGTTAAGATATAGAAATCATAACATGAATAAAACTATGAGTGGACAATTCAAATCAAGTAACAAAAAGATGATTGAAAAAAAACTGACCCTGGTGCACCAATAGAGTATATTATTTGGTGTGTGATTAATACATTTGAAAAAAATACTCATCCAGTTCTTGAACATCAGATTGTTTCACAATTTGTGTAGATTAATGAGGATATCCAGATCTAATTAAATCACCTCCATTCTTTGCATCCAATAGGTGGGGAGGAAGAAATGGGGGTAACAACTGTTTATTAAAAACATAAGCCTCTCCTATGAGGTCAAACTATTTATTGAGTCTGACACTATCCCAGTTCTGTAAGGCCAATGAAGTTGGATTCCATGCAGAATGCGCCCATCATTATTGACCAAATAGTAAAACTAAAAATATAAAGGTAGTTGAATTCCCTGAATCATAAGTAGATACCTGCACTAATAGTGTCAGAACTTCCCAAATATATACAAAATGGAATCATTTGAAAATGAATTCTCATTTTAGATGTTGAACTACCCATAACAAGATGGTAATACCCTGTGCACCTAGAATATTTTTTTTCATTATGATCAAGATAGTCAAATTCATTATAGTATGGAAGTAATAATCTGTTCTCCTAATTCCACCACTCCACCAACACATAGGTCCACTCATTCGGTTAATTCTAAATGCTCTAACCTGAGTGATTCATGAGTGAAATGAATCAACTATCTAGTTTCACTATAGGTACAAACTGGTACACACACACACATAGACACACACACACACACACACACACACATATATATATATATATATAAATTCCATATCCACATTGGCTTCAAAGGATTCTGATGATTCATGGACATAGGTGCGAAAAGGGGTTTGATCATTCATCCCCTTTATTTAAAAGTATATCAATACTCTGATACGGTTACATGGTAGTTTTCTTGGTATAATCTTTATATAGTGGTGCACTACTGGAAAAACAGGTATTTGTGACGGGGTCCCGTCGCAAATAGCCCGTTGCTGAAAACGCCGTCGCAACTAAACTTATTTGCGACGGGACCGTCGCTAAAGCCTTTTTTTGCGACAGGCATTCTCCCCGTCGCAAATAGTATTCCGTATTTTTGTAAAAAACTTTTTAAACAGTTATTGCGACGGGCCCGTCGCAAATACCTTTTGCGACGGGACCCATCGCAAATTGTTTTTGCGACGGGCCCGTCGCAATAACGTTTTTTTAAAAAATAAAAAAATTAATAATACTAGTATTTGCGACGGGAACCGGGACCCGTCGCAAATACTCTTTTTAAAAAAAATAAAAAATTATTAATAATACTAGTATTTGCGACGAGCATAGTATCCCGTCGCAAATACTATAAAAAAAATAAAAAAATAAATTATTAATAAATTATTTTAATTAATATAATAATAGAATTATAATTTACAAATGAAAATAATAAATTATTTTAATTACTATAATAATAGTAGAATTATAATTCAAAAATAAATATAATAGAATATTAATAAATAATTTAATTAATATAATAATATTATAATTATAATTCATAAATAAAAAAAATATTAATAAGTTATTTTAATTAATATAAAAATAATAGAATTATTTTACATTCAAATATTAAAATAATTCAAGTATTACAAAAAAATAATTAAATTATAATATTATAAAATTTTAATATATATATAAAATTTTATTATATGAATAAAATTTTAATATATATATAAAATTTAATATTATAAAATATAAATATTATTATTATTCATATTAATATTGTTATTTAAAAATATAATATTATTAATATTTTATAATGAGACAGAAACTACGAATAGAAAAAAAAATATTTTGATTTCACAAATTTTATAACAGAAATACAAACTCTAATCTGTAGGAGGGGGGGGGGAGGTGGGGGATCTGCAGATGGTGGAGGAGGAAACTCCATCCCTAAAGCATGAGTGAGTCGGCGCATGTACTCCATCTGATCCTGATGCTGCTGCTGCCACCGACTCGTCTGCTCCTCGTATAGCTGCTGCTGGCGTCGACGCTCCTCCTCATGCTGCTGACGCATCTGCTCCTGCTCCTGTCGGAGACTCTCTATCTGAGATCGCAACTGCTCCTCATACTGTGTAGAAGAAGATGCACGAGCTCCTCTCGAGCTGGACGCCGACATCGCAGCACTGCCATAATAATCTCCGGGAGTCAGTCGAGAGCCGATACCAACTACCCGGCCCTTCTCGAAGGCATACTGGGTGGCCTGCATCCATGCCGCCTCATCAAACTGACGGGCAGTGGTCTGATCTGATGCCTCGGCCTGACTCTCAGGCCGGGCCTATGCCGCTGCAGCCTCATATGACTCCTATAGTTGCAATTTAAAATTAAAATTGTGAATATATTATATGCAGTTAATTTTTAAACTTGAAAACAAATAATACTGACCACGATGTGATGCTGACGATCACCTCTGAGCTCCCCAGTAGCAGGATCACTATACATTCTCCGATATACGTCGTACTCTGTAATATCGGGGTGCTCGACAGCCTATAAGAATAAAAAATAAACTGTTAATATTTATAGTTATATAAAATATTTATAAATAATGTACGTACCAGATGCTGTCTATGAGTACTGAAAGAACGACTCCCAGCTCGATGAGTCACCTCCTGCCTCCCCCGATTCTGCCTCCCCACCGATGATCTCCTCTGAAAGGCACCACTCAACCAGTGTGCACATAATCCATCCCATACATGGGATGAAATGTACTCTGGTCGGTGTGATCTACATGACTCATCAAAATCTGACACTTCTGCTTTCTTCATCGCAGCTTTTCTTAAATTGTGCAAAAACTGACGAAGGCGATCACGCATGGCCACCTCCCATGCCTCGTGGATGACGTCACGCATGGTATCCTCGATCGGATACCATAAACCCTACAAATAAATCAAAATATCAAGTTAGAAATGAAATAATTTTCAAAATAAAAATTATTTATTTACGTACGTACCAACCAATGGCCGAACATGGCCTGCTGCACATCAATGGGAATCTGCTCCCATGTGGTCCACGGCTGAGAGAAATAGTTGCGCAAAATAGCGCTGCCCTGTCCGACTGCTATATGCGAAAAACTGAAAAAATAATAAACATTTACTATGTGAATAGATTAATGAAATCTTAGTCAAATTCACAGGTTATTACACAGGTTATCACACCTCCGGGTGCGCGGATCAAACCCAAGACGTGGACGTCGCTTGGGGACGGGGTCAGGAATCATCAATCGTGCAAGACCGCGCCCCCTCCGCGTACTCCCTGGAGCGCCTGCAGGCTGAGGGTCATCTGCCAGCAACTCATCCGCATCGAAAGGCAGGTCAGCCTCCGTCAACTCACGAAATGTGGCCTCGTCCATCTGAAACAGAAAATATTAATATTAGCAAATAATTGATAATTACTATTATATATACATATATACATATTATGATTGTATATAAATACCATGGAATTCTATAAGTGTTCATCTTCATCATCATCTTCATATATGTCAATGTCATCTTCATATTCCTCCTCAACATCATCGATATCCATTCGAGTTGCAGTTGCTTCATCTCTTACCATTTCAAATTCATGTGTGACATCATTAACATCATCGTCATCACCGAATCTTAAATGTGGGGTGTCGTCATCGATACTCATATCTCTTTGTAAAAAAGATTGATTTTGAGTACTCTCTTGAAAAACTTCAATTCTTTGCACATCAGTGAAAGCACATTCACTTTGACTAAACTGATTGTCTCGAATTTTGATTTTTATTACACTCCACCAATCAGTCAAGTCTCTTGATGTTGCACAGTACTTTGCATAATAAACTTGATATGCCTGTTGAGCCAATAAGAATGGTTCATTTACTGCGAGAACACTTTTACATTTAATATCGATGATTCCATGAGTCGGATGAACACGCACGCCTCTCTCTGTATCCAACCACCGACATTTGAACATGGTTATGTAATGTTGTCCAAGATAACAGAGTTCAATGATTTCATCAAGTATTCCATAAAAGTCAACTTCATTTTCTCGATGATGAGATCCTCTCAAGCTAACTCCACTGTTCTTTGTTTTTTTCGATTCCCCATATGCATGTGTGTGGAATCGAAATCCATTCACCACATATGCATTATAAGTTTTAACAAGTTTGGAAGGTGGGTTACTCAATACACACAACCGTTTGTCAATTTTATCAGCATGTCGAGACACTTGATGATTTGTGAAATAATTATCAATATAGTAAACTATACATTGAATGAGTTGCTAAAAGATAAAGAATTTATGTTACCAGTTTTTGAAACCACTGAGAGAAATTTTTCAGTCGACGTTCTTCGAGAGCAGCTGCTGTAATTTGTGGAATTTGTTTCTTGATATGATTATCATACAACCTATAAAAACCAAAGTTATTTATTGTAACATAAATGATAGAATAAGTGATATAAACACTTACAGTACAACTGATGTCATCTCTTCACAGTTGAGAAGAACATACGTATGAGCTCTATGATGTTCATCATCTGAAAGCCAGCGTTCAGAAACTCCACCAAAACCAAGCTCTGACTGGTTGAAAACAGATAATTGATTGTCGATTTCATCAATATTCCTCTCATTCCGTCCCATTCGGTTGTGTTTTGAAGGATACTCAGATTCAAAATAATGGGAGCAGAAAAAAGATATTTCCTCTTGCAAATAAGCTTCTGCAATAGATCCTTCAACAGATGCTTTGTTGCGTACTTTTCTTTTCAATTTTTGCATGCATCTTTCAAATGGGTACATCCATCGAAACTGTACCGGACCTCCACATTTGGCTTCATATGGCAAATGTAACATCAAATGTTCCATTGAGTCGAAGAAAGACGGCGGAAATATTTTTTCCAGTTTACATATAATTAGAACAACATCTTTTTCAAGTTTTCCTAGACCATCATAATCTGCCGTAGCCGCACAAATTTCCCGAAAAAAATGAGACATGTCTGTTATGGAATCCCAAATCACAGAATTCAACAGACCTCTTAATCCAATGGGTAGAAGTATCTCCATTATAACATGACAATCATGACTTTTCAATCCAGTAATATGACCATTCTTTACACATCTACCCAAATTGGAAGCACAACCATCTGGAAGTCTCAAATCTGCAATCCACTGACAAAATAATAAACGGTTTTCTTTAGACAGTGTATAAGCTGCTTTTGGTTTCAGTAACCTTTCTGTTCTGACATTCTCAAATAGTTCCAATTCTGGACGCCTGCAAATTTGGGCAAGATCTAAACGTGCATTTACATTGTCTTTTCTCTTTCCTGGCGTATCCAAAACTGTATGAAACAAATTATCAAAACAGTTCTTCTCAATATGCATGACATCTAACATGTGTCGGACCAACAAATCAGACCAATATGGCAAATCCCAAAATATGCTACGTTTAATCCAATTGTGTTCTTTCCCAAAACCAGAAATTTTCTATTGGTTTATTTTGGGACCAAAAGTGATGGGAGGTAATGAAAATACAACCAATTTTAACTCCGAACCTGATAGCATTTTTGGAGGTCCATCCCTTTCAGCTGTTCCTTTTCTGAAATGAGATCTGTTTCTGCGAAAAGGATGATCAGCTGGAAGAAATCTGCGATGACAGTCAAAATAACAAGGTTTCTTTCCATGAATGAGCATAAATGCTTTGTTCTCTCCCATACAGTAAGGACATGATTTCTGACCATGTGTACTCCAGCCAGATAACATCCCATAAGCCGGGAAGTCACTTATTGTCCACATCAATGCTGCTCTCAGTATGAAATTCTGTTTCGTTGCAACATCATATGTACTGACACCAGTACTCCACAAAATCTGTTGTGAATATTGATAATTTTAATATTTTATAAATTTTTATTATTTTAATAATATTAATATTTTTTTCATAAATATTGATAATATAATTTTTTTTGCTAGGTATTCCTGAGTATTCGTGATTATTCGTGAGTATTCGTGAGTATTCGTGAGTATTCGTGAGTATTCGTGAGTATTCCTGAGTATTCCTAATTATTCCTAATTATTCCTAATTATTCCTAATTATTCCTAATTATTACTAATTATTCCTAATTATTACTAATTATTACTAATTATTACTAATTATTCCTAATTATTCCTAATTATTCCTAATTATTCCTAATTATTCCTAATTATTCCTAATTATTCCTAATTATTCCTAATTATTCCTAATTATTCCTAATTATTCCTAATTATTGGTAATTATTCCTAATTATTCCTAATTATTCCTAATTATTCCTAATTATTCCTAATTATTCCTAATTATTCCTAATTATTCCTAATTATTCCTAATTATTCCTAATTATTCCTAATTATTACTAATTATTCCTAATTATTGATAATTATTCCTAATTATTGGTAATTATTGGTAATTATTGGTAATTATTGGTAATTATTGGTAATTATTGGTAATTATTACTAATTATTCCTAATTATTACAAATTATTAGTAATTATTCCTAATTATTCCTAATTATTGGTAATTATTCCTAATTATTGGTAATTATTCCTAATTATTACTAATTATTCCTAATTATTACTAATTATTACTAATTATTCCTAATTATTCCTAATTATTACTAATTATTACTAATTATTCCTAATTATTACTAATTATTCCTAATTATTACTAATTATTCCTAATTATTACTAATTATTCCTAATTATTACTAATTATTCCTAATTATTACTAATTATTTGCAATTATTGGTAATTATTACCAATTATTGTTAATTATTGGTAATTATTGGTAATTATTCCTAATTATTGGTAATTATTCCTAATTATTCCTAATTATTCCTAATTATTCCTAATTATTCCTAATTAATCCTAATTATTTGCAATTATTGGTAATTATTTGTAATTATTGGTAATTATTGGTAATTATTGGTAATTATTGGTAATTATTGGTAATTATTCTTAATTATTGGTAATTATTCCTAATTATTACTAATTATTCCTAATTATTACTAATTATTACTAATTATTCCTAATTATTACAAATTAGTGGTAATTATTACAAATTATTGGTAATTATTCCATATTATTGGTAATTATTCCAAATTATAGCTAATTATTCCTAATTATAGCTAATTATTCCTAATTATTGCTAATTATTCCTAATTATTGCTAATTATTGCTAATTATTGCTAATTATTCCTAATTATTGCTAATTATTGCTAATTATTGCTAATTATTGCTAATTATTGCTAATTATTGCTAATTATTGCTAATTATTGCTAATTATTGCTAATTATTACTAATTATTCCTAATTATTGCTAATTATTACTAATTATTGCTAATTATTCCTAATTATTACTAATTATTCCTAATTATTACTAATTATTCCTAATTATTACTAATTATTCCTAATTATTCCTAATTATTACTAATTATTCCTAATTATTCCTAATTATTCCTAATTATTACTAATTATTTCTAATTATTCATAATTATTACTAATTATTCCTAATTATTGATAATTATTGGTAATTATTGGTAATTATTCCTAATTATTCCTAATTATTACTAATTATTCATAATTATTACTAATTATTCATAATTATTCCTAATTATTTGCAATTATTCCTAATTATTTGCAATTATTCCTAATTATTTGCAATTATTGAGAAATATTACTAATTATTGGCAATTATTGGTAGTTATTGGTAATTATTACAAATTATTGGTAATTATTACAAATTATTGGTAATTATTACAAATTATTGGTAATTATTACAAATTATTGGAAATTATTACAAATTATTGGTAATTATTACAAATTATTGGTAATTATTACAAATTATTGGTAATTATTACAAATTATTGGTAATTATTACAAATTATTGGTAATTATTGCAAATTATTGGTAATTATTGCAAATTATTGGTAATTATTGCAAATTATTGGTAATTATTGCAAATTATTGGTAATTATTGCAAATTATTGATAATTATTGCTAATTATAGGTAATAATTGTTAATTATAGGTAATTATTCCTAATTATTGCTAATTATTGTTAATTATTGCTAATTATTGTTAATTATTTTTAATTATTACTATTTATTGTTAATTATTACTAATTATTACTAATTATTCCTAATTATTACTAATTATTGTTAATTATTACTAATTATTTCTAATTATTACTAATTATTGTTAATTATTACTAATTATTCCTAATTATTACTAATTATTGTTAATTATTACTAATTATGACTAATTATTCCTAATTATTACTAATTATTGGTAATTATTACTAATTATTACTAATTATTACTAATTATTAATATTTATTCTTAATTATTAAAAATTATTACAAATTATTCCTAATTACCATTAACTATGAACAATACTAATAATTTAAATTTATTAAGTAAGAAAACAATATAAACATAATTAAATTACAACTAATCAAAAATAATTGAAATTAATACAAAATTAAAAATAAATATTAAATTAAAATGAACATAAATACCTTGAAAATTGATGAGCTCTGATCGTTCTTCAAAACTTTAATAACAGCTCCGAAGAAAAAAATTAAACTGAACAAAAACTCAAATTTAGAAATAGAAATTTTAGAGCAGAAGAAGGTGGAGAATGAGAATGATTTGAAAAAAAAGGATGGGGGTATTTATAGGTTAGCTTATTAGCGACGGGTCCATTTGCGACGGGAATCCCGTCGCAAAAAGTATTATTTGCGACGGCGCCCGTCGCAAATACCTTCGCCCGCATTTATTACGGTCAACCGGTAAATAGTTATTTGCGACGGGACCCGTCGCAAATAACATACTATTTGCGACGGGAATACTTTCCCGTCGCAAATACCTTTTACCGCCGCCGGTTATTTGCGACGGGGAAAGGCTTCCCCGTCGCAAATAGTTTTCCCCGGATTTGGCGCAAAAGCCCGGGAAAACTATTTGCGACGGGATAGGCTTCCCCGTCGCAAATAGTTTTCCCGCGATTTGGCGCCAAAGCCCGGGAAAACTATTTGCAACGGGCAAGCCTATCCCGTCGCAAAAGACTACTTATTTGCGACGGGTAAAGACCCCCGTCGCAAATACCCATTTTTCCCGTAGTGGTGGTATTAGTGGTGTGATGGATCCCAGTTATCATTACAATAGATATAGAATGATACCTAGGAGGTTTGGTTCATCTTCTTATTCATTCAATTTAAGAATGTGTCTTAAGAATAGAGAAAGTTCAATAGTTTATCTATGGTGGGTTTATCTTAAATAGTAATGGGTGGTGTAAAATGGCCAAAGACACTCAACTCTATATGGAATTTATTATTCTTCAACTCCTAACTGCAAGATGGAAGAACATGAGGAGGGAAATAGAATTCAAAAGGTAATCTGAGTTTTCACTCATAGTGAACCATGCAGTTTTGTGTGGTTATTCCCTCATGAAATGAATCACATGTACACCAGGGGAAATAGTATGATGAAACCCAATATCTTTGATATATGTTTTTATTTGGAACCTCTATGTCAACTCATCACCTCCTAGGTAATAAGGTGTTACCAAGGGTTTATATGTTTTCTAATTGAAAACTATGGTATGTGAGTTGGGTTTAAAATGTTTTGAGACAATTTGGTCCCAATATACTATGTGGTTATAAGAATGGAAAGGTAAATTCCCTAGTATTAGAGGACTGGAATCAATTGTGGGGCCAACCCATTTCAAGTTGGAACCCTGGTGGTAGTACGCCACACCACTATGTTGTCAGTATCATCATTGTTGGTGGTGGTCATTAGTGGATGGATATGTAAATATCACTTATACTGATTATCAAAATCAGTAGAAGAACAATACCTAAGAGGATAGGCAATATGTGGACCATCCATTTTGGTACTCAATCTTTCTCACCTATAGCTTAGATCGGGGAGGTATAATGGAGAATGTGTATTCGTACTAATCGGATGGTGAGAAAATAAGTATCTAGAAGCTCATGGGCCACCACCCCACTCAGGTAATCATGTCAAACAACCATATACACCACCATTTAAATTACACCATATATAATACAACCGACATGAAAAACAATTATGAGTTTAAGGGATAAATACCCTAGAAAAATATTAACCGATTGAGAATGCATCAGAGTCATGGTTTGGTCGACCTTGGGGCCAATGAATCTACCAAATTGAAGGCATCAAGTTGTTTTGGGCCAATTTACTACTACATATATTATATCGATGCCTCATATGATATTAGATGGTTTAAGGGTTTGATGGTGGATATGGTGGTGATATAAATTGATTTGGAGGTACTATATTAGACTACTGGTAGAAGTGGTATGAATATGATTGGCTGGTGGAATGTAATTGTCATGGTTGGGTTTAGGGTGGTCGGTTTGGAAGAGAATGGTGGTTGTAATGGTTAGTTGTTTTGGATTAATGGGTGGTTTGGTAGTTGAGATTTTAGAAATGATATCATAGAATGTCTGTGAGTGGATGGAGGTTTTTTAATGGTTGGCTTGAGGTGGTTCCTGGGGAGTGGTATGGTATCTAGCATTAGACTGAACGAAAAGATAAGGTCATGCTTCCCATTGCCTAGGAAAGCCATAATAGTCATGTTACCCCTTCCCAACATCTTCCAAATTTTCCACAAATTCTATTTGAGTGATTATACTAAAGGAAAATCTCCACATATCTTCTATAGTTGAATTGGTGCGTGCATTATTGTCCAAAGGTTTCCACTGGACAATGTTACGATATGATCTCAACCACCAGAGGAAAAGTGATAATAGCCCACATGGGCATGATACTCAATTTATTATGTCTAACTGAAATGAAATGAGGAACATGTTTTGATGAACTGGGCATTCTTGATAGCCTATGATGAATTATGAACATGTATTTCTTGATTCAAGTGATCTGCGATAATGTATGATAGTTATTTTCCATTGACTCGACTTGCACATCCTGCCTCGACCCCTCTCCACCCTTGAGATACCAGGATGGAACATTAAAAGCTTCATTTACTATCATATAAGGACCAATCACCCAAAGGGAAGGGTCATATATATTTATAATGTTCTATAGGATTCAAACCAACCCATAATGCTAAACTGAAATGCATATTAGAGAGTTTAAGGAACCTACTAAAGACAACAAGTACCCAAACAGTTGAAAAAATGGACTAGTTTATGGAAATGGGGATGTAATTTAATATTTATTAGTATAGAATCAATAGAAATGTGTTGAAATTGTCATGTTTTTTCATGGTCAAAAAGGAATAGTTTTGAATCTGGTTCCCAATGTTTTCCTTATAGTGGTGTTGGGGTTGGATACCACCATTAAAAAACAGATCAAGTCACGTGCATCGATTTGATTATGGATATGCCCTTAGAGATATGTTAGTTGGGTTATGTTGTTGATAATTTTTGTGTTGTAATTGAAAATACCTCAAACGTGTGCTAGGAATCTAAGACTAGACTTATCAAATGTCAACTGGTTCATGATACAATGCATACTTATCTCAAAGTGGTGGATAGCCTAATGGGTATCTGACGAGGGAAATACGAACTCATCCTTGGGGACATACAAACATTAAAAACTAACATTGGGTGTAAATACCATGATTTAACAAAAGAAATTGAACACCGACACTTAGCAATGGGATAAGTTATATTATGTTTATGTAGTTATAGGATAGAAATGTTAAATGGTCTCACAGGTTGTTTAATTACTCTCGAACACATACAGTAAGGTGTATTCCATTTGGGTGGATACTACCACTTTATAACCTACTCCAATTAAATTTCATGGAGCTTATTCTAGCTTTTCAATGGTGTTATATTTCCACTGTTATAGAGTCCATGTTTTCATCATATATGATGATCTTTTAAAATAGGTCATGGCACATAAAAATTGTCTTATTGTTACACTGACCACTAGGCCATGAGGTGTTCCAAGATTATGTTTTTTATTTTCATTCCAATATATCATAATGAGTAGGAAAATGACCAAAAATAACTACTACAGGTAACATGAACACTCTTACCATTATATAAACATGGGCAAGAGACGTCTCAACCTATATTCCTATTAATGTGATCCAAATTAACGATGGAAAAATCTATTCTGATACATAGCTCTTTTATCAAGGTATGTTCCAAAAAATCAATTTTTGATTATCAGTAAGTCAAGTTGGCTCAACCACATAGTTGAAAGATATGAAACATGTATGTGGTTATTCAAAAATAGAGTTATCACAACATTGAGAATCAAAATTCCTTACTCAATTTGGATTAGAACTAGATGAAGTTATTCAAGCTATTCTCAATCAAGGTCCCAGGATTATGGAAGCTCTAAAATGACCACTACATAATCCAATATCTCTTTAAAAAACTAATTGGACTATATGCAGCAGTCAATGGTTTCTTTGATCTAATTATTGTTGATTAAATTGTTCTATATAAGACCGAAATCTCACACTGCCTCAGATATTGTTTTCCTTTCAATCCAGAATATCTCACTAGGTTCACACATGAGGTAAATAAGGAAATAGAACACTTATTATAAAATATTTCTTCATGGATCGAATATATAGAAATAATATAGTGGGAAATTTCATGTTCATTCACCCCCTATAAGGGCATGTTCTTCATCTTTTCAATACACTAATAGAAGCTATCTATGGTTAAGGCAACTGGATAGCTTGATATCTTGGTATATTTCTAATGTGAATTATCTGATACTCATGGTTGGATTCTTCATTCTCAATGAAAGGATCATTTCCACCAATACTACCTATATTATACTTTCTATAATTATATAACCTCTACTACATATATTATACTAATCAAGGACTAGTTCTGTTTTGTTTCTCTAGGAAGGAAAGATCAACTACCACCTATCAATGATGTCCACAATATATATTTTACTAATATGATGACATAGTGACTTCGAGGCTGAGTGAAATGATTGAAAAAGTACATGATGGGTTCTGCACATCCTCTAAACCACCATGCTCAATAGATAGGGAATATACAAGTGGTGGTTTAGTAATATACTCTAATAGTTTGGAGGTATGATGTCTCAATTAAATTTTGTGATGAAAATGATTGATTGTGATTGGTGTAGAAAACTTTATATAGATTTCAATTAGACATTCACTCTAAATGAGTCATCACATAGAAAATTACCATGGTGGTTTCAAGAATAATCAATTTTATGAATCATAACATAGATGGTATGGAGTCAGAAATACATATGGGGGACATGGGATGATTAAGATTGGATAGGTATTAAATGGGATATAGTACAATAATCATGTATCCCATGCACTCACTAGGAGAGGATACATGACGTATCTTAGGAACTCACTGGGATATGATTCATAACATATCCTATAAACTCCTTGGTTTGTGAGTACCTGGGCCTTTCCTGATCAGACTTTGTCAGACTAGACCTAGGATACATGATGTATGCTAGACAATGTCCTCCCAGGTTTGGTTTAAATAATTTATCTCATGGAGGACTTGGTATTAAAAGGTCTGAATAGACCATGGATACCTGATTCATGTATCCCAGTAAATTACAAGTTCTTACCTATTCTATGATATATCATGTATTCTATATAAAATGGAATGGTATGCTAGAGGAATCAAATATGAATACTTTGTACACATTTAAGGTATCACCTTATTGAATATGGGATGGTAAAGTGAAATATCAACCCAAATATTGATGGTTGAATAGTAATAATTGAGGTGTCTAGGTGAAATGACACAATAATAATAGACACCATTTCTCTATTTACACTATATGAAAAAAGAATTGAACATCATTTTCACCAAACTAGATAATTTTTGTGATGAAGATCATCCATGGAAATTCAGATCTCAAGAAGAAGCCACGCCAATCATGAATAGGATCATTAAGATTCATAATGATATATGTCACTTCCTCTTTCTGATCACGGGGTTTGTTTTATGGATACATGTTCGACCGTTAAGGTTGATCCCCTTTTGTAGTGGACTAACAATCAAATGAATCTTTCATGGAACTATTCTTGTGATTCTTCATACCATATTACATAGTATCATTTTTATGTTCAATGTTATACATTAATTTTCTCTATTATACTCTTTGTTTGAAATCACATATCAAATCCTGATGATCAAAGTGATTAGAAATTAATAGTAACAGAGGGTGCCTCTTCCATATAGAATTGACGTTGGATTCTCAAGTAGTGAACTTGGGAAGTGAACCAATGTATTGTTTATACTACTAAATTATTATACTAAGATGTTTTCAAACTACTAACTACTCCAATTTGGAAATTGGAACGAACAACTTGGTTGAATTTTATCATGTTTTAATGATGAAGACGTAGGTCTCTGTGAAATGGTTTATAATATATGATATGGTTCTATTTAAAATTATTCATGAATATAGTTTCATTTTAGTATAGTTGGAGTGGCTATGTTGGAGTCTGATTAATTAGGTCAAGACCACCTAATAAAAACAATGGCATTGAGACCTGTGGTCGATGAGCTATAACTATAGGAATGGGTAATCCAGATCATCATACCCCATACCGAGCATTTTTTGAATGGGTGTAAATGGATTATGGTTTTTTGAAATGATTTATATTGGTCATGTAAATAAAGAAACTATGTATGATAGGAAAATGAATGCCATTTGGGAAAACCAAATCACTAGTAGGATTTTCCTATTTTAATACTATTGATCAACAATGATTGCTATGAGTGATTGATACAATAAGTGTTTTCAAACTCAAACTGGTCTGAGTGGTGCCAATAGAAGATGAGGTTATCCTATATATTTAATTACACACCCAAGGATACATATAGTAATGTTTTTCTATGGTGTTCCATAGATTTTCTAAACCATCCTACCTGGACACCTTGTTCCCCAAGGTGAGGTGGGTGTATTGATCAGCCGATAGAGTGTTAGGACTTTAACTCAATTGTCACATGTTCAACTCCTTCATTACCTAACCCCTATTTAATAATGGTCTTTCATAGAGAGTATTGTGGATAGAACATGAAATAATATCATACACCAAACCATGGACCAACTTTGTGGATGATGGAATGTGAGTTTTTGAGATGGAAACCGCCTTACTATTTTTCTATGAGTGGTTTTCATGCTAGAATGATGTAATCTATTACATACCCCAAACCTAAGTAAAGTGAATTGGGATTAAGCATACAAACATTAGTATTGATTGGTTTCGAAATACACCCTTTGAACATCATTGAATTCACAATTTTCACCTAGTCACTATATCTTTGTAGCCTTACTATCTAGAGGGATGAATGAGATTAACCATAAAATACCTTTGTCGAAGCAAAGTGGTTTAATACGGACCACAGTGGTAAAGATCACTAAGTTCTAGTAGCACTTGTAAAAATAAATTGACTAAACCCACACCACCACATTCATGATATAGGGGATTCCCATAACTATGTAGTGTGGAAATATGCATTTAAACTCTATTCTTATGAAATGAGGAAGGAGATCATGGTTCTAGGAAATATGATTGGATGGTAGAGTACAGATTCATTCAACCACCGCCTACATGATAGAGATGCGGGCTACAAGATTGACTATTAGAGTAGAGTATTGATCAACTAGATCAAGGTACTAACTACATGACTGAAACCAATGCCCAAAACCACAAGAATCCTATTATACTAGGAACCCACTGAAGGTCACGACGTCTGATATTGAATGTGGGCACTATTAGAGTATATTACTGATTTTTATTGCCATGTTATGGGTAGTAGGCCAGCACCCACATCTACTACTATGACATTGGGAATAAATCATGTTTAATTGGTGGCATTTCATTATGATAGTGTAGAATTATCATTGGTTAAAGATATAACCCAATCCAATGGATCATGTACCATAAGGCATTGTCATTGTCTAATAGGTGCTTATAGATGTGATTAGAAAGGTTCTTTCTTACTAGTTTCCACCTCTCACCAAGGGAATTCCATGCATGGATACTATATAATTTCGGAATTCTATAATATAATTATTCCATTACCATGTAGTACTTTTTGATAGAATTTACTCGAGGTCTTCAACTAGAATAAGTTTCACCATGATGAAACATTTTGTAGAGGGTAGTATAGGATTGAGACAAATGACACCACATCAATTCAGGTGAACAAACAAGACCTTGAAGAATATTTAAACTTCAATAGGGTAGTTGGATAATGAATTTCAGGAGATTCGCAACACCTCATATAACACAGGAACCTGAGAATCAGAAAAAACTAAACTCAATATAGCCTAATTTTCATTGAAATGGCATCTAAACCACCATTCACACATGTGGTAGTTATTATAGTAGTACTATATTAGTGGAGTTCCATTAGTCATGCTAATGGAAGCTAGATGGTATTAAGGGTTGTGGTTGAGGTAGGAAAACTATATTGGTCAGAGTAACTGGGGTGGTCTATGTCACATATGATATATAGTAGGTGGACTCTAGGATGAAATTAGCAGCCTAATCTGAGCATAGATTTTTATTTCCATTGTATACCATAATTAGCAAGACTGATATACCTGACACCAAGATGTCCTGGAAGTGGGCCTGTGAGCACTAATGAAAAATAGGGAAATGATTGATCCAATTCACTAAACCATCTTAATAAAAATTCTCTTCATGAAATAGGAAACCTGTGTTCATCTCGACTTTTTTTCATCCATCCGAGAAGGCCAAGTGGTATGCTAAAAATAATCCAATCAATTTAGAAGGTGGGTGAAATGTTAAAGAAAGTGGAAAAAGAAAATTAATAGGTTTACTATGAGGTAGGGGATAATATCTAGAATATTATGTTTCTTGTATGTGATGAGTTGGTTCAGAAAGAGGTATGGATGAATATTCAGCTACATTTGCTCGAGCGCGACTACATCGATGCTCAATACCAAAAATTTCATCTGAATACATAATAAAAAGCAATATTTTGGAATATGATGATGAAAAACCATCAATAATGCTTAAATATTTGTTCTCCAAGGTGTACAAAAAATCTTTGGAAGGGAGAAGTAAATTTCAATGAAGAAGAAAACAATACATGTTGAGTAAGGATGAGGAAGATGGATCATCATCAAGTAGTGGGGATAAGGAATATTTTTATATGAAGGATACTGATTTTATGGAACATGAAAGAAAGTTTGGTTAAAACTCAATTTTTAATGAATTATAAGAAAAATAATCATATGTGGAGAGTATTTTGAAAAATGAACATGAAGTGTGTCTTGAGAGAAACACAAAATAGAAGAAAAAAATCATACCTATAAAGAAGTATGTTAGTAAACTAATGATATGTAAATAAGGGTTTAATATATGGGAGAATGATTATATTGAAAAAATAAGAATACTCAATGTAAATAGATATGGTCAAGAAAGAATCAATATATAATTTTATAATAAGTTGTATGAATAATAAGAAATTTTTGACCAGGTAGGATCAAGGTGTTTTAAGGCTAAAAATACCCTTTGAAAGATAGAGAGTGACATTGAGAGTTCGATTGATGTATATTATTACTCATTACATGATATTTATAATTATCTTCAATCTACATAGGTGAAATATAAAACTATATATTTTGAAGACACTAAATCTATCCCAAATAATATCATGGGTTTTAAATTACTAACTCAGAAAACCATGGTTAATAAAAAACTTAAGAAGAAGAATCTTGTATAAATGGGAGTTTAAAAAATAAAAATGAGAATTTACTATGAAATAAAAAAGAAAAGGAAGGTGGATTCTATGGAAAAATAGTGAAAAGTTTTCCAAGGATAGGTTCAAAAATTTCCTAGAGAAACTAGTTTTAGAGACTGTTGTTGGTATTTCAGTGTACATGGGAAAATATCCTAGGTTAATTGGAATAATATTTCCCTCCCATAGAACCAAATAATGAAAAAATTAGGAGGAGTTACCCTAAAATATGGACTGATATATCTTGAATGAATCAAAAATTGATATGAGAGGATAATATTTGTATCTTTCAAAAACAAGAATGATAGAAATGATGAGATCTTTGAAATATGATTGTAGTTAGGTCATAATGTATAAGAGTGTATGACCATGATTCTGGGTTTATAACAAAAAGATTAAAAATAAAAAAAATACATCAAATAAGATAAAGATAAAAAATTAATTGATTATGGAGGTAGCTCTTAAAGCTATTAAGAGGAGGAAGCCTTGGTCCTTGAAAGTGGATGATCATCATACATGAATGTAGATTTAAGGATTCTAAAAAATTGAATATAATTTTTGTGGTGAAATTTTTTTTTCTATGAAATAATTTTTAAATTCAAAGGCATTGGTAAAATAGAAATTGGGTGAAAAAAGATAAAATCACAAGATGTTTTATTTGTTGATGAGATCAAACATCATATATTGGGTGTAAGTATAAATTATGTTGAATTCAAAGAGGCAATGTTAAATAAAAAATATTTTCACATCAATAGACTCAAATATGGTAAAATCATCCCCAAAAGAGAAATAACCAGTAATTATTTATATTAGATTAGCGATCCTAGTAATTTATACTACCTTATTAGAGGAGAAAAAATTAATATTTTTTATAGAGGAAATTTCCACATTGGAAAAAATAATTTAATTAAAATTTCAAAATAGAATATTTTTGAGTGATCTTCCCCAATTAATCCTTAAAATTGATCTAATTTATACAACCTATAAAAAGGGAAAATGGTTAAAGTAAAACATATATGAGTTGAGGCATAGTCAATAAGGCCTCTAGAAATTGTTCACTCATATTTTTGTGGGAAAATGAGACACAAATCCACAAGAGGTTACTTTTATTATATCATATTATATGATGATTATACTATAATGAAAATATAGTTATTTATGAAGAACATTTAATAGAAATTATACATGTTCAAGATTTACAAAATATTTTTTGAAAGAGATTTTATAATTTACCTCAATAAATTGAGAACTGATATTACGAAAGTGTACATGGGAAATGATTTTGGATCCTACCTTTGAAATGATGGGATAAAACCTCAATATATATCTCTTTATTAAAACCAAAAAATTATATTGTTTAGATAATGAATTATATAATTATATAAATGGTTAGAACAAATATTTCTGAATTTAAAGGATCAATGTTGTTTTGGAGTGAAGCAGTGTGTACTGTTATACACATTACAAATTTATTTTTTTAGAAAAAACTCAAATAAGAACTCATATTTAATTTTTTTATAAAATAAACCTATAGAGACTTATTTAAGTGTTTTTTGTATATCTTTTATTATCAATATCAAGGACATAAATCTATGAAAATCTGGTGAAAGTGTTGAATACAGTTTCTTTATTGGGTACCTATCTAATAAATTAGGTACAAATTCTAGAATAAGATATTTCAAAAACTGGTTGACTAATTTGATTTGGAAATAAATGTAAAAAATAATTTTCCAAATATATATTTTCTTTTTATGAAATGGGTGACTGTAGTGAAGCTAAAATTTGGTAGACCAATGAGAAACATGTTGAGTTTGAAAAAAAAATAGTAGATGAGAATTCTAACAAGATCGATGATTAAAATAAAGATATTGAATGTGTACAAAAAAATTCTATGTCTAAAGAATCAAATATTGTTGAGAATATCATTGGATAACTATCTCAATATTTTAAAAATAGAAAAATTCTAATATATGAGGGACACAAAAAAGAAGAAACTAAAAGTTGGTTGAGTTTTCAAAATTATACCTAACTCATCTATCAATATAAGCAAAAATATGTGACATAAGCCATTAAAAATTAGTAGTGGATTGAGGATATGTATGATAAGTTGAATCAAATTGAAAATACTACTACATTGGACCTCATTCCAATACCTAATAACAAGAATTCCATTATGAAAATGTTGGCATATTGGGTCAAGAAAAATGATCAAGGTAAGGTTTTTAGGAACATGACTAGACTACTGTGCATAGGGTACTCTAAAATTGAAGGGGTATATTCTGAATAAATGTTTTCTCTAGTTGTTAGGGCCAATAGGGGCCTATGTACCCTGAGAGGGGGGGTGAATCAGGGTATGGATATTCTTTTCAAAATACTTCCTGCCCCACTGGATCTTGACCACTTTGTTACAAGGGTCACTTTGTTTGCTCTTGTGTGTATACTATGCTCAGTTCTTTTCAAGTTTATCTGATGATAATGCTTTGAGTGCAATGCAGAGAAGCGACCAGGCAGACACAGCGATTTTTACTTGGTTCACCACTAAGGGCTACGTCCAAGGAGCATACGCCGACAAGTTGCCGGTTCGTACCAAGATCCACTAACTTCACTAGCTGTGGTTTACAATGTTCGGGCTAGATCACTTCTATGCCCAGGCTCACTGCCTTTACAATGTTTAGGGTCAGCTCACTGCTTTCCCAAGGGTCACTCCCTGTTTCTCTCTCTCTGGCTCACTGCCGGTGGAGAGGAACACCTTCTTCCTCTTCCTAAGCTCACTGCTCTTGGAAGGGATTCACTCACAGTTTATAGACCTGTAGGTCTCTTCATTTCCATGAAGGAATGCATCTTCCTCTGTATGTAGATGCTCTGTTGAAGTCCAACTTTCACCCGCAGATGAATCTCACTTTGCACCGGATGTACCGGGCAACCTCAATTTTTACGCGCAACCCTTACGGTGCCTTGCGCGCAATTTCTATGCTTTGCGCGAAATTCCTTTTTCGCGCAACCTACAAATTTTACGCGCAGCCTGGAAACTGCCTTGCGCGCAATTCACTGCCTTTGCGCGAAATCCACTTTTCGCGCAACCTTCCTTTTACGCGCCAACTCAAACTTTCTGCGCAGCCTTTGCTTTTCGCGCAAGCTGACTTTACGCGCAAACTGTAAGTTTACGCACAACACCCTTTCAAACTTCAATTTCGCGCACCAGAGCTCGGGTATTTTCTATGTCTTGAACTCTGCTGAATGGAGGAGGGTCACTTCATATTTATAGGCAACATCGACCCCGCGCGAAAAACCCTCCTTGAGCGCGTAATCCGCTTTGATCTTCCACGCACAAACATTTTCCGCGCACTGCTCCATAATTTCGCGCACCTCATGCCTTTGCCATTTTACGAGCTTCGGAGCTCGAAACACCTCTTGCGCGAAATACTTCATCCGCTATTTCGCGCGCCACTTCAATTTTTCGCGCACGCCTCCAAAATTTCGCGCGCCTCATGCCTTTACCGATTTTCAAGCTTTCGGCCTTGAAACATCTTTTGCGCGAAATACAATTTCGCGCAACCCGCTGTTTTGCGCGCCACACTTCAAGATTTCGCGCAACCCTCTAGTTTTGCGCGCCACGCTTGATTTTTCCGCACACCTCCTTCATTTCTCTCTCCTCAACCTTTGCCAACAACATATCACTCCATTTTCCATTGGCGATTTTCAGGCCCAAAAATTTGGCAAACACTGGAAAACGGCGCCACCTTGTACTGCTCTTTTGTACCGCCTCCAGATCGTCCTTTCCTTTGTCAAAGGTCATTGTCAACATGGAATGTCAACAACTTCTCGGGAACTCGACAATTCTCCATGGAAACCTGCTTTGTCAACAAACACAATCAACCCAAGAATGCTGCAATGTTACCTTGAGGGATTTTTTCCCAACAATCTCCCCCTTTGGGTTTGTTGACAACTCTTTACAACTCTGCTCAGAAATATTTTCTGCACTTTGATACCTCACTGAGTCTTCTTCCAGCTGCTACCACCATTCGCCTCTTGCGATTATGATAGCGTTCAAGGATTCACTTAACATGTACTCTAAGCCCACATGAGCAATGCTCGGCGTGAGAAACAAGAGTAGTATGAAAAGTTCATCAATGAATCACTTCATGTCAGACCCCAATTGTCGATTCCACCCTGATACCAATTCTTAAAAGAAAAACCGGTTGTTGAACCACACTGATACCAATTGGTGAATTCTTAAGTTGATACCAATTGTTGATAGCTGGACACTGTCTCACACCATTCCAACACCACTGTTCTGCTTTTATCACGATCCTCAGCTGTCGTGATTTCTATGATTTGATCGATCACGTCTAGCATCGTCAGATTTAAAAATCTCTCCCCCTTTCTCATTGCTCCCCCTTTCTGGCTGCTCCACCTGTCAGCTTCTCCCCGTATCAATTATGATTTATCAAATCGCCGCACTATTTTCTCTCTTGAACTAACACTTTTCTCCCCCTTTGTCAAGCACTTTTCAAGCACTTTTCTCCCCCTTTGTCAACGAACCCAAAGGTCACGCCTTTGTAGTCTGTAACATAGTAGAGAACACATATCAGCACATTAGGGAAAAACACACCATACCTCGGGGAGAGGGGGGGGCCCATATCCACACTATTTCAAGTGCGGGGAGTAGACTGAACTCCCAGAGCCAGTCGGTGCCTCTCAAATGCTTCCTTGGGTAAGGCCTTTGTCAGAATGTCTGCAACCTGCAGCTCTGTAGGCACATACTCCAACTTCACGATCCCCTGCTCAACCTTCTCCATGATAAAGTGATACTTAATCTCAATGTGCTTTGTCCTTGAATGATGGACGGGATTTTTGCTAAGATTTATAGCACTTGAGTTGTCGCACTGGATTCCGATCGGAGACTTCACTTCAACTCCCATATCTTCAAGCTGCTGCTTCATCCACAATAACTGTGTGCATGCTTGAGTGGCCGCAATATACTCAGCTTCTGCGGTGCTTAATGAAATGCAATCTTGTTTCTTGCTCAACCAAGCAATACATAGTCCGCCAAGATAAAATGCACCTCCAGATGTTGATTTTCTATCATCTGCTGAACCGGCCCAGTCTGCATCAGTGTACCCCAATAACTCTGTCCGAGATTTGTCATTGTATGTCAAGCCGAAGTCCACCGTGCCCTTAATATACCGAAGTATTCTTTTCACTGCGAGCATGTGACTTTCCTTGGGATTACTCTGATATCTCGCTACTTGGCATGTGGCGAAAACAATATCAGGCCTTGTTGCGGTTAAGTACAACAGACTTCCAATGATTTGCCTGTATTCTGTGATATTAACTGCCTTGCCATCCTCATCATCCTTTGATTACTCTTTATCTGGGAGTCTCCTTTGCACATCAGTCGTGCTTTGTTCCGAATCATCATGCCATATTCATTCATCTTGTCTTGATAGACCCATTTTTTTCTTGATGACATTTTTATCATCTAGCCTCGAAACAGTCTCCCACGTCTGATTCTTCTCAAGTCTGATCTATCTCTTCATCCATGGTATGATCCCAGTTCTCATCTTCAGTTGCATTAGCAAAGCATTTCGGCTCAACCTGAGATATAAAAGATGTTTTCTGCAGTGATTTCATTCTCCTTGTCTAAGCTAGAGCTAACTAATCACCAATGATATTCTGCATGTCAATTTCAGCTCAACTCTTTGACTGTTGTGCAGATGAGGATTTTTACTTCCTTGTACTCACAAACTAGACACTTTCATGTTCATCATTGGTGTCTTCTTCTGAATCAGCATAAGCCGCTTCTGATCTCCCTATGTTGCTTTCTTCCTCAATACTTCCATCAGGAAGTTGTTCACTGACTCATTTTTCAGTGGGTTCATTTCTTTCAGCTAGGTTTCTCAAATTTTTGTTGAGATGCCTTTGATTTTCTCTTGCAGCTTCTTGGTATCCTGAAAACAGTCAGCTGATACCATATTGTTAGAGCAAATAGATAAGCATAAAATGCATTGTTATTGCTGCTTCTCCCTGTGTGTCTTTCTTCCCTCAATAGGAAACACCTAAGCCGAGTCATCCAATTATTGCATTGATGGCTCTTGAATCTGATTTGGATATAGAATGCTCCCCCTGTGTTATGAAACTCTTCTAGTTGTTAGGCCCAACAGTTTAGACCCATAACACGTCTTTTCCTCCTACATCATTTTTTCTCATCTTCCACTCAAACTTGAGCCATTAACAAAATCTCTAAGCCTACGGAGTTGAAACTCGGTGTAGGAAACAAGAGATAAAGTTAATAACACAATCACTTCCTATTGTGCTCTGTTGCTCTCCTTCTTCTTCAACTCTAGTATCTGATTTGAATCAATTGAAACTCTAGAGCATATCATTTCTCCACTTCGCATCCTTAGATGCCACTTCCCCTTGGATTGTATCTCCCTAAAACCTGAAACACAAGAATCATCAGTTAATAGCATTTATATACATAGGGAGAGGGGAATCTTCTAGAATCCTCAACATGAGGATGATGGTTGATCCTGATGGGTCAACCCTTTGATTCTTTCTTGGAGCGCATCACACTCCTTTCTTGCTTCCTCCAACTGCCTGACCAACTTCAACTGTTCTGGCCATATGACTAGGCATTCTTTGCTCACATTCTGAGCCTTTTTCTGATATGAAGATTCTGCAGACTTGGCCTTTCTCACAATCTGGGGTTTAGACCAACTGGTACACATTTCGATCTTTGATGTTCTACCGAAATTCCATTTCCCTTGATTGTTTCTCGGTGCAGGAATCTCCTTTCTTGTCATCTTCCCTGTCTTCTTTGTCCATTGTAGGGATCTGTCTTTTTCTTCCACTTCTCGTTGCAAAACACGACATGTGGATTTTTCGATGCATTCTTTGCTTATCTGCCTTTTATCAGATTTATGAGTCACCGCCCTATTTTTCATTGGTGGTGGGTCCTCCAGTGAACGTTCATTCTTCTTTATCACCACTGGAGTAGATCTCCCCTTAATCTTCCAGGTTTTCTCACATTCTCTCCTTGAGAGCTGTTGTGAGTATGACATAGGAGGTGACTGATACACCTTTCGTTCAGCTCCACGTGATTTCCTTGAGGCTTGAAGCCTATTCTTCTCCTTACCACTTTGTCTCCCAGTACATGCTTCTTTCTTGTACACTTCCTGTGGTGGAGATCTCTTTTCTTGTTCCTTTCCCTTTCCTTCTTTCTTCTTACTGCAATGTCTCGCCATGTGCCCATAGTGAGAACATATAAAACATTTTCCCTCAAAGGCATACCTCATTTCATCATCTCTCTGCTGAGATGTTGATGCACCTTGAGTTCTTCCTCTGATATTGTTCTCCTGAGCTTCCTGACACATGCTCATGGTGTGTCCCATTCTTCCACAGTAATATCATCTAACATATGCTTTCCTCTGAGAGACTCCTCTCTCTGATTTCTCATGATGCTTCTTCTTATTCTCAGATTTAGTAATGTCTCTATTTTCACACCCTGAGATGTATTCCAGAGCCTCTGAACAGAAGCTTGATGTGTGGCCATGAATCCCACAAAAATAGCACATGTCATCACTGCTTTTTGTATCTTTCCTTTTAGGCCTATCTCCAGCACCTATAGGATTTCTTTCCCATCTAGAACTGTTCATAGCTCTCTTTCTATCTTGCACGGGAGGGGATTCATCAAATCCGATACCAGCTTTTCCGAAACTTGCTGGTCTTTGAGCTGAGAAAATATTCTGTTGTTTCTCTTCAGAAATAGCATACCTATTCTTCATTTTATCATCACTTGTCGAAGGATGATCAAATAGCAAGTGTAAGGCATCCTTCATTTTTGGCATTCCTTTAGCATTAGATTTTTCCACATCCTTCTTTACTAATTCTAGATCCTCTTCCAACTTTTTAATCTTCGTCTCCCTTGATTCAAGTTGGACATCCAGTTCTTTCTTGAGAAGCTTCCCATTACTCACCTCATCTTCTAGTTCCTGTGTGAGCTTTTCCACCATTTCACTTTTCTTCACTACTTTTAATTTTTCCTCAGAAACAGATTTAGAGACAGATTCATTCTCTTGTTGAAGGCTTCGATTGTTCTGAACTTCATCAGACAACTGTGCTGCTAGATCATCATTTCTAGCTTTCAGATTCTGTACTTCATCTGACTTTTGATTCTCTTCATAATCATCAGCCTTTTGTTTTCCTTTCATTTTAGCCAGCTTCTGTAATACCTCACCTTGAGAATCATTCTTCTTTGTTAGGTCAGTAACTATATCGATAAGCCTTTGATTTAAGCCTCTTAGCTTGTTGACCTCAGTTTCCAGAGCATTGATCTGTATGCCTTTAGAATTAATTTCTTCAGTGGATTTCTGATCCAATTCTTTAGTCCCATGGACAACATCCACCTTTTTCTTCAGGCCATCGATCTCTCTTTTCTGTTCTTCAACCTTCAGCTTATACTTACTAACGGATTCTGAGTTCTCTGATGTTGATAAATTAAGTTTCTGAATTTCTTCCATCAGCTCAGATTTCTCTTCTTCCTGCTGCTGCATATAGAGTTTGGCATCGCGAACAATTTTGTTAGCTTTCTTGGTTTTGGCCCTCCAAACATCTATCTCTTCCAGAGCAGCCTCCAACTCAGCTCGCATATCAATTCTTCCTTCAATTTCTTCTTCTTCATCGTCAGTGGTTCCAACGTCACTTGGAAAGTCAGGTTCTTCACTCATTCCATCAACATCTTTGAATGAGTAAGTATTTTTGTTGTATGATTTATCCAAATCATTTTTCTGTTCACTACATGATTCTTTCAGTAAGCTATTTGATTCTTTTATTTGAATCACACTTTTTCCAAAAACACTTCCACACTGAGGGATACCACCTGACTTCTGATTCTTCTTTGAAGATTTTCTTTTTCCCATGGTAGACCGAGATAAGCGCAAACAATATCTTCAACAACACAGATCGACTACACAAAGTTGAAGCAAACAAATCTGATAAAAGCAACCAGTCCCTCTGATACCAATTGTTAGGGCCAATAGGGGCCTATGTACCCTGAGAGGGGGGGTGAATCAAGGTATGGATATTCTTTTCAAAATACTTCCTGCCCCACTGGATCTTGACCACTTTGTTACAAGGGTCACTTTGTTTGCTCTTGTGTGTATACTATGCTCAGTTCTTTTCAAGTTTATCTGATGATAATGCTTTGAGTGCAATGCAGAGAAGCGACCAGGCAGACACAGCGATTTTTACTTGGTTCACCACTAAGGGCTACGTCCAAGGAGCATACGCCGACAAGTTGCCGGTTCGTACCAAGATCCACTAACTTCACTAGCTGTGGTTTACAATGTTCGGGCTAGATCACTTCTATGCCCAGGCTCACTGCCTTTACAATGTTTAGGGTCAGCTCACTGCTTTCCCAAGGGTCACTCCCTGTTTCTCTCTCTCTGGCTCACTGCCGGTGGAGAGGAACACCTTCTTCCTCTTCCTAAGCTCACTGCTCTTGGAAGGGATTCACTCACAGTTTATAGACCTGTAGGTCTCTTCATTTCCATGAAGGAATGCATCTTCCTCTGTATGTAGATGCTCTGTTGAAGTCCAACTTTCACCCGCAGATGAATCTCACTTTGCACCGGATGTACCGGGCAACCTCAATTTTTACGCGCAACCCTTACGGTGCCTTGCGCGCAATTTCTATGCTTTGCGCGAAATTCCTTTTTCGCGCAACCTACAAATTTTACGCGCAGCCTGGAAACTGCCTTGCGCGCAATTCACTGCCTTTGCGCGAAATCCACTTTTCGCGCAACCTTCCTTTTACGCGCCAATTCAAACTTTCTGCGCAGCCTTTGCTTTTCGCGCAAGCTGACTTTACGCGCAAACTGTAAGTTTACGCGCAACACCCTTTCAAACTTCAATTTCGCGCACCAGAGCTCGGGTATTTTCTATGTCTTGAACTCTGCTGAATGGAGGAGGGTCACTTCATATTTATAGGCAACATCGACCCCGCGCGAAAAACCCTCCTTGAGCGCGTAATCCGCTTTGATCTTCCACGCACAAACATTTTCCGCACACTGCTCCATAATTTCGCGCACCTCATGCCTTTGCCATTTTACGAGCTTCGGAGCTCGAAACACCTCTTGCGCGAAATACTTCATCCGCTATTTCGCGCGCCACTTCAATTTTTCGCGCACGCCTCCAAAATTTCGCGCGCCTCATGCCTTTACCGATTTTCAAGCTTTCGGCCTTGAAACATCTTTTGCGCGAAATACAATTTCGCGCAACCCGCTGTTTTGCGCGCCACACTTCAAGATTTCGCGCAACCCTCTAGTTTTGCGCGCCACGCTTGATTTTTCCGCACACCTCCTTCATTTCTCTCTCCTCAACCTTTGCCAACAACATATCACTCCATTTTCCATTGGCGATTTTCAGGCCCAAAAATTTGGCAAACACTGGAAAACGGCGCCACCTTGTACTGCTCTTTTGTACCGCCTCCAGATCGTCCTTTCCTTTGTCAAAGGTCATTGTCAACATGGAATGTCAACAACTTCTCGGGAACTCGACAATTCTCCATGGAAACCTGCTTTGTCAACAAACACAATCAACCCAAGAATGCTGCAATGTTACCTTGAGGGATTTTTGCCCAACACTAGTTACAAGGTTTTATAGTATTATGATGTACCTTATTTTCAAATATTATAGGAAATATAAGATTTAATATATGGATTTAAAATCTACCTTTTAAATGGTTAGCTTGAAGAATATATTCTTATTGATAAATGATTTATTTTTCTTATTCATTATGATGGATCCATAGTTTTTAAATTTAATAACCCATTATATAGCATAAAACAGGCCCCAAGGGCCAGGTATTAATGGCTGGACAATAACATAAAAAAGATAAAATTGATTATAGGAAAAGCGATAAAAAATACTTTATATTAAAGAGATGAAATTAGTTAAACTTATTATAATTTTATATATTGATAATATACTTTTTTAGGTGATCACGAGAGTTATTTCCAAAAAATACCAAATCAAATAAATAAATCATTTGAAATGTCCATTTTAGGCGACATGGTATACCTCCTTGGTTTAAAAGTGTGGAAAGATGAAAATTTTAAAATTCTATCTCAAAAAAATATTATAAATATTTTTTGAAGATTTTTTTGATGGGGGATTGAAATCTAAATTCTATACCCTTTCATGTGGGGATGGAATTATCAAAATTTGATAAAGGAGAGAGTGTAAATTAGAGAGAATTCTAAAAACTGATTGGATTCTTAATTTATAACATAAATTTTAGACCATATATTGTATATATTGTGATAATTTATTCTGGATATGAATATGACCCAAATGAGTCACGTATTATGGTTGTTATAACAGTGATTAGATATGTTAATGGGGAGATGAACTATGGATTGTTATAAAATAATTGTAAATAGTTGAATATGACCATATTTAAATATGTATATTAGGTTGGGGATTGTGACAAGGTCCAAATCATTATAGGTGTTCCTTTTTGGGAGATATCTATGTAATTTGGAAATATATGAAATAGAACTTAGTCACACTGAGTACTACATAGGATAAATATATTGATTCTACTAGTTCTTGCACTCATGTGATTTGGAAGAATAAGAAACTAGATGATTTGATTGTGAATGTTGAAAGACATCTTAGAATCCATAATGATAATAAAGATGTTATAGACATATTTGAAAACCATATTCAACACTCAAGGATAAATAATATTGATACCATATTTTATTTTTTAATGAGATAGTGGGAAATGCATATATATAGCTAGATTTTATTTTAACTGAAGATAATTTAGCTATTATTTTCAAAAAGGTTATCCCTAGAGATATATTTGATTTATTAATGTAACAAAATGACTTTTCATCACCCCCACATCCTTATATATTTTTTTAAGTCCCCAATTAATTCTTGGAATATGTTTTTATAGGGATAGATTCAATTGTCTTTGTCTTTGCTTGAAAATTAATTTAAATAGGGTGGATTGTCAAAGGGGGAGAATTTCATTGCAATATTTTTTCCATTGTTTGTTTTTTTATGAAAATGAGGAGTTATGTGGAGTGGTGAGTTCATGTATTGAGGGGGATTTCACCTTACTGCTAATAATATATTTTTTATCAAAAAGAGAAGGATTAATTTTAAAAACATCACTATTACCTTTAGTATGGTGTTAAGATGTTTTCCTCATGACAAAGGTTGTGACTTTTTCCATTATTAGATAAGTTTAATTCCCAAAAAAAATTGTAGAGTCAAATAAGGGTTGAAAATAAATCTAAACAAAGGGATTTAGGTATAGTTTATGAATGAAATTGTCATTTTTTCTATCATTACATTGATAGAAGCCATGAAAAATGGTTAAGGATATGTTTAAAGTGTTTCTGAGTAATTTGGAACTGGTTGGAGATGTTGATCAAAGGGTTGTATAATTATTACAAATAATTTGGAATTATGAAATTGAGGTGGAAATTTTGGATAAATATTAGATCTCAAATGGTAAATACAACCACAATATCAAGGTTTAAATAAATTGCTTATAAGGTTGATTTGAGTCTTCATAATTTTTATATAATAGTTTTTATAAGGTACAATAATAAACTTGTTATGTTTATGTAATTCTTCATAAGGTTGAGAAAAGTAAAAAATATTATCTAAATGTAGAGGAAACATTCACATAAAAATTTGATAGGACATTGTAACATTGATACATTATTTCATAAGGTCCAAACAAACCACAAAGTGTTAAAATAAATAAATGAGAATTGAATGATAGGACTAATGTTTTTTAAAGAATGATTAATAGAGAATAATATTAGATGAAGAAAGGTAAACCAATCTTCATGGATTCAAACATCATAATTAATAACATAATCCTCATCCTAGTTGAGAATCATGGAAGAATGGTCATGGAAAATGTCCATTGTTAACGTAAGTTTCATAATCACTAGGTGAGTCTTCAAACCATAGATTCATAATCACCATGCTCATATAGATTAAATTTAAACTAATTTAATTATTGTGAATTCTATTGGATTATAATGTTAGAAATGTCTTGATTATTTTGTAAGGACATGATCATGTCTCAAATGATTTTTAATGAAAATTTAAATTGTATTTCTATTTAATATTTTTAATGATTAATTTTTAATTGTGGAATATATGGGATTTTTCAAAATTCTATTATATAAACTAGTATTCACTAAATTATATAGTGAATATATATGTTCATTAAATGAAAAAATGAAGTGTTCTAATATTTATTGTAGTAGATGATACCCAATTTATTGAAGAGAGATAGGGACAACTGAATATATTAACATGCACTATGTTCATCTTTTTTGAATAGATCAAAGAAATATAGTTCATTTTTTTAATCATTAAATGATTACTGTAGATAAGGAAAAAAGTTATCTTTATGTGTGTATGGTCTTGTGAATGGATAGATCATTTTCAAGAAGTGCGAGTAAAGGGTGATGTGTTGTTATGGTTCAATATTTATCGAATAATGTGATGTTATTTTATAATAATTCCCTTTCTTGATGGTGAATCGTCTAATAATTTTTTGAAGATCTTATTCATTATATATAAAAGGAAGAAGATTTAAATAATATGTGGTTATTATATAAATATTACCTATTAATTAATAGTAGGGAGTTCATGATTTTAGATTTCATTTATAAGTATAAAATACCTTCTCAAATTGTGATATATAATTTGAATGAATTTATAATCACTATAATTGTGTAGTTATAATAAAATTTGTGGCTCAAAAACAGTTGGGAATATAAGGGATAATTCTCTCACAATGAGGCTAAAAATTTGAAATGCTACTATGTATTATGCCTCTTTAACATATTATCTTTTTTGTTTAACAATAATAATAATATGTTTGATTGTGTTCATTGTAAGAAAATTCATTCTATAAAGGAACTGTTATATACTATTGAAATATTATAATTAAAATATGACTATTATAGCGTATATGTTTAATTGGTTAGTATGAATAGTAGAAACATATTATGAAATATATTTTGAAATTTTTTTCTAAATAAAAATTTGCTGATTAATTCATAGGAAATAAGAATCTAAGTTTATATAATATCATATAAAATTAAATTGTTTTTTCAAAAAATAGATTTATATGTGAAAATTATTTTTATCAAAATTAATTAAGTTAATATCTATATAATAATGATTTTTAATGAATATAGAGATAATATATATATTAAAATAAATTAATTATCTTATATTTTTTGTTACTGTATAAGTAACAGGTATAAATCATTTTTATATATTAAAAAAACATTTTTTCAAAATGGTATTTATTACTTTTTCCATACACATATTATGGTTAATTTCTACTAGTTTTATAAATTAAATCCAATAGAATGGAAATCATTTTTCAAATCATCACATCAAAATATTCTTAAGATAACAATTTCTGGTTTTTCTAAAAAGGTTGATTTTTGGGTGACTAATAAAAAATGATTTTGGAAAAACTGTTATATACATTCTTTAAATTGAGTAATTTAACTGTCCCATTATTTTTTGTATCAGTTTAAAATAAATATTATTTTTATTTTATTAAACATAAAACAATTATTTCTCTAGTAATATAACATATTCATTATTTGGGCATAAAATCATTTTTATGCTTACACAAATATTTTTATAAAAACTCTTTTCTATTGTGTTTCAGTCTATTATAAAAATATGTATTTTTAAAAATATTTAAATTAAATCATAGAAAATTGATTCCATAATTTTAATAAAAAATATTTAAATTATTTATTATGCTCAATTTGATTTTTAGTCTTAATGAATAGTAACCAATTCTACCACCATAGTAAATGGTTAAATTGGATAATCAAGGAATAATTTAAGTGTTATGGATTAAAAATATCTAAAAAAATACTTAATATCATCGTATGTTTGTATCCCATCAATCATAATTATAAATTAATAAATATTTCAATTTATCGCTACTTTTTTATGACTATGTCCTTGATATTATTTTAGGTAGAGTAATTATAAAATGTCACTCTCTCTCACTTTTTATGTTGTCATAATATGGATATACATAAAAAATTATATATGAATGAATCTAGTTGATAAAATATATTTTTAATAAACTATATTTTTATAATATTTTTTAAATAGTTGTGATATATTTACATATAAAATTTTTGCAATGATGATGTAGCTCTTGTGTAAGTTGTATAAAAATCAAGTAAATGATTTTAAAAACATTTAAATTAATACTGGTTCGTTAATTATGATATACAATTAATTATTTGGATAATTTAAAATTTTAAGGGGTTTTTAAATTTTTTTATTTAAATTATATATTACAATGCTGTCTTTAAATTAATTTTTTTAAATAACTATAAAAAAGAATTTAGATGGTATTTAATATTTTAAAAAATAATATTTAAATCATTAAATATCATAAAAATTATATCATAAATCAAATTTATAGAACATTTTCACGGATATGATTGGTTGTATCTGTATGTGGAAATTTTCTTTTTAAAAATTACTCCCTGACCCTTATAGATTGAAGAATTTTTTATCATGATTAAGGTTGAAATAATCAATGATGGGCTGAAATTAAGATATCACATTAAAAATGTCACATAAATTTGTAAAAATTTTACAAGTTTTTTTATTTTATCCATTGACCCCTTTGAATATGTATTACATTAGATCAATTTTACATGAGTTAGAAAGATTTATATATTTAAATTTTATGTATTTATAATATTTATACCTACTTTACTTACAAAAGAAAACCTACACTCCTCAATGTATCACACATTTGATAAAATATATATTGAAAAATATCTATCCATATCACATCCCAACCTTCACTCCCTTGTCCTAGAGGATCTTGTCTCACCAAAAGACCATCCTAGAAGGCTTAAGGTTTAATAATAAATAGAGATTTTATAAATTATGGGGATAACTCTTAACTGAAGGTTTTCATGTTTATTTTTCCTTCACCCTCATTAAAATATTATAGCACCATGATGATATGAAAAAGATAATATTATTATATATACTATAATTTTATTATGTTTATGCTACAACCCTTTATTATCTCATTTTCCATCCAATGGGAAACGAAAAAAATGCTTGTGTGTATATGTGGACTACCACCTCTACGAAATGATTCACTTCATTTTTCATCACCACATCATAGAGATCATTTTTATTATGTATTTAATGAATATATATAATATTTATGATATAAATTTGACTTTATAAATATATTTTATTACTTAAACTATTATCAATCCATCTATTGGAAAATGATAATGTCACTTGTTCATATTTGTGGACTACCACCTCCACGATGTAATGTGATTTTCTTTTAATTTTATAATTTCATCGATGGTTCAGAAATTATACTTAAAGTATGGAAATTATTATTATTTCACAATTTATATTCTTCAGATTATTGGATTAAAACCACATTGAAAATAGTCAACCCACAAAAATTGTTTTGGGATTATGAACTAAACATCTTAAAATATTCTGAGAATAACTTAATCGATTTAGTAACTATATAAGAAACTATAATAAATTAAATAAAATTTAATATAAAAATTTAGTAAAAATAAAAAACAATCTCAATCATTTAAATAATTTAAAAAAGTTTATTATAGAATATTTAAATAACATATGTGGCTAGTTGGAATCAAGGTAGGGGATTTATCATGCCAATTTTCATTTATTGAGCATCAGGTCATATTCACCAAATGTTTTCTTTTATGTTACATATATACTACCATATTAATTTACTTTATTATCCATATTTATAATTATAATTTTTTTATATATTACTTTAATTTTTCCTTGTTTAATACTATTTTTATTCAAAATTTATCCAAGTGGTTGGTTATGTTTCATTAAAAACATTTCTTAAAATGATTTACACTCTTTTTACACAATATTGAAATTATTCTAAATGTTTTAAGAATGTTATTATTTATTATTAAGATATTTTTGATGTAATTTAATACTAATTTTACTTTCTTTACAAAGGTTTTAAAATGAATCTTTTCAATATATACCATATTTTTTTTTACTTTTTAAAAATGCATAAAAATAATTTTTTTAATATTAAATCATGGACACCTTACCAAAATTTATATCCATTATTCATTATCATCCTTACTCTATAAGTTTCCCTGGTTATTCTAAATGAAAATATTTTTCTCAATATTTTGAGAATTTTTATTTTTGAAAGATACCAAACTAAATGATGTTTTCCCTTGTTTTTCAAATAAAAATTCTAATTCATTTATATAGGTATATTTCATCTATGTAAATGACTTTTAATGTATTTAATGACTCATATTTAAAATACTATAAATGAAATTATCCACATTATTTCTCTGGATAGCTTATAATATTTTTGTTATAATTTATTGGCTAGGGAAATATTATCATTTGATAAGCTTGTTTTCCAAATAAATATGTTTACTATCAATGAATATTGATTTTTTATTATATTTTAGATTCAATATATGTGGTATTAATTGGATATATGAATGTGGAAATTTTTTACTAGTTATAGATAGCCTTTTGATACATCAAAAAGTATTATAAGATTAAAAAATGGGTATTTCTTGGTATATTTCATCCCATACATTTTAACATCCTGGAACAAGTCTTTGATAGTATATAAAATATATTGGAAAAATGAATTGATTTTATATCAGATTTTTGGGAATTTCACCCTGATAGTAATTTTGATGATGTATTATAATGAATATTTGAAATCAAGATCATTATATTATGCGTTATACATTCCATCATTATGAAATTAGTTATTGCTATTTGTGTAGTTTTTTATGTTGTTATCCTTGGATATATTTTATCTTCATGTTTTTATGGTGTTTTATCGAAACCATTTAATTTAATATAATAATAAAATGATCTTATGATTTAATAATCATTAAGGGTAAAAGGATTGTTTTCAAGGAAATGTTTTCATGTTTTTCGAGGAATATTAATGAATTGTGTTTTTTAGATTAATATTTTTAAGAAACATTTTATGAAATAACACTTCAAAATAATGATTGTTTTAATAGAAAGTAATTGATATTTTTTAGTTCAAGGATTATTTTTATAAAAGGAAAAAATTCATTGGGGTATTCATATTTTTCAATGGTATAATGGTTTTCCCTTATTTTTATATCCGTCACTGAGCTTTTTGTACCCATCTATTGTTTTTATAAGAAATTAAAAGAAATTAAGGATGATTGTGAACTATAATAAGGTATATATTTTATCTATATGGGTAATTCTTAAAACAACTAATGGTGTTTTGAATTAAAATGGATTTTAATTTTAAAAAACCAGTTTTTTATGAAAAAATCCTGTTATTGAGTGTAAATGTCCAATTTTCAATATAATATTTTTAAATTTAAGAGATATTCTAAATTGTCTAAAAAACTAAAACAAAAATATACTATAAATTTAATAAAGTGAAAAACTTGTTATAAATCAAGTAATTATGGACTATTTATGTTTCTAGGTAATATAGTTTGTATTAAATGAAATTTTTTGATAACTTTAGTGGTTAATATGTTATTTGATCATAAGTTATATTTTTTTTACAAACATAATGGTTAATATTATATATATAATTAAGGTCATTTATAGAATATAGCATGGTTAAGTATATCTTGGTATCTATCATCTCCAAAAGATGGTTAATAAGGATTGTATTTGATATACTCACCCAATTTTTTTTAATAAATGGATAAAACCCACATAAACTAAGTTAACAGTGGATGTAATGGACAATGCAGTGTTTTTCTGAATGAGCAACAAAACATGATATTAAATGGATTAAAAGAACTTGTTTTTAATCCTAAAAATCTAAATATTTTATTACTGACCCAAACCATGGGGAGTTTACTAACTTGCCAAAAATAAAAAAAATATTTTCATAGAAGTTTATGTGATAAATATCATAAAGGTAAGAAAAATGAAACTACTTATATTTAAATAATGTTGCAGAAAGAACCTAGGAAATTACCATAAAATAACATGAATATGTTTTAAATCTGGATAGTATTACGAATTATAAAAATTAATATCCTAGTAAGAAATATTGTGAAAGAGGCCAATAAGATCTTGTGAAATAATGATTATAAAAGTTATATTTCAAGGATGAATAAATATCCTATAAAATATTAATTATGTGTGTCATTATAATAGTTTTTCTTATGTTTAAATTGTGAAATGTTATTATATTGATATTGGTTAATATTATGATGTGATTCATATTATTGATTTTGGAAAAGAATTATTAAGAAATGAAATTATAAATAATGGTTTGTGGTTTACGAAGGATGATTAAAGTGTCTCTATACAGGGTTTCAAGAGTTATGATGTAGTGTTATTTTATAGAAATGTTTAAGGATTGTTATTAGTTTTATGTAATTAATACTCCTTTGATATTTTATATGATGGGAGTACCTTAGAGGCATTTATTTAGATATTTTAGGAATATGCGACCATTATGTTTAATAAGTGAAAGGTTATTTAAGGAAAAATTCAGTTATATTTTGTTGTAAAAATTTAAAAGGTATTGATATGTTTTAGGGTTAATAGGATCTTGGATACTAAGATAATTATTGATAATTTAGATTAAATTTTTATTAAATTTTGGGAACATATGTTTTATATAATGACCTAGGCTTCTCATACAAGGATGTTACAAATTTTTAGATAAATATTCATTGTACTATACTAACATATGTCTGGGGAGTGTAACATATTAGTTTCTTTGAAAACATGGAACTCATTCTTCTAATATTGTTAAAGGTTTTAAACATCACCCATAATGATCATAAAATTTAGTACTACTACTTAAAACCTTTCATTATAACTTGGGGGAAATAAAAATTAGAATGGGTGAGCATATATTCTTAATACGGGTAAACATGGGAGATACATATACATAACATGATAATAAAGGTATAAGAACACAAGAATAAAATTTTAAAAGAATACCTTACATATCAATGATCACAATTTGGAATCACAAAATTAAATATTGGCAGTTCATAAGAAATGACTCAAAATATAATAAAAGAACATGAGAACTGATAGTATACAAGTGGAATAAGACATGGAATTTGTGGCATACACATATGAATAGAAAATATTATGTCAATGATACATACCAATATATCCATAACATGTTAGTATTGGGATATTCACTTGTGTACCTACGTTGGGCTTGGGATGACCTCCCGTTTTCTATCTTATTGTGGTATTGGGTTGTCCACTCTTATACCATGTAATTATGGTATTGGGATAACCACCAATATAATATTTGAGATCATAGAATATTTATCATTACCCAATGCATTCGGTGGAGATATAGGTACCACCCATCAAAAAATGAAATCATACAAATGTTTTCCAAAAGAACATATTTTATTCATTATATTAAAACCCATGAAAGGAAATGGGTATCATAAACATTTCATCATTTTATAACCCATGAAAAAGAAATGGGATGCATAAACATCAAGCCATCATAAAAATAATCCATCCATAGATATAATAAGTATGGTATTATTGGATAATACCCCCAATATATCATAACTAAAACTAAATAATTTCTCCTTACAGCGAAAATTATTTTCCAATATCAGTTGAAATAATTCTTGAGGAAAATATCTGTTTTGGTTGGATTTTTTTTAAAAATACAATCAAATACTAAGTAAAAAATGTTCACTAAGAAGAACATTTTAATCTTGAAAATTATTCTTCAATTAATTAATTCATCATTAAAGTGCGATAATTAATTTATGTTGAATAAGTAAAAAAACATTCTTTATATATATGTTAATAAGAAAAGTGACAAAGAGAATTGTTTTGAAAATAAAAACAACATTAATTTAAAACCATTTTTAAAAAGTAAAACATGGTAAAAAATGACTAACAAAATTATTATAATAATATTAATTTTTCTTTAATTTTTTTAGTAAATAAGGGAATTGAGGACAAATACTCCCTAGTAGAGACTTGAATAAAATCAATCCTGAATAATTATGATATTATGAAATAAACCCTCACAACATTATAATTCATAAGATGGTATGGACCCTGAATGAAATAAAATTATATGGATATTTAAATAACATAATATTAAGGAAAATATTTATAAATTAAATTAATGGTTAGTGTATACACCACAAAAAATAAACAAGTATTGTATAAGACATGTGTCCGACAAAAATAAAACTGAGACAAAAATCCATTACCATTTTGGTAAAATTGAAATTGTAACCCCATTAAAGATATATATTAAAATGGATATAAAAAATAAGTATAAGTACCATAAATTATATTCATGTTTATTTTATACACCACATAGAAGAAATAGTTGGTGAATATTGCATGGATCTCACAAAGTAAAAAGTTATACGGAAGTCCCTTACCATAAGTCTTGAATTATTTCATGAAAATTCAACCCTCTTGGATAATAAATATAAGTTTATTATAAATAAACCAAATAAACATATTAAAATATATTTAATACCATATATTATTTAATTATGACTTTATATTAATCTTCTTTTAACAATTCCATGTTAAAGTTATGTTTCTGGTAATAATCGCATTGTTTTTATACATGTTATGACTCTTGGTCCTCATACACACATGTTGATTTCATAATATAAATATTTATAAACTTTATATAAATATTATATATATATTTCTATATATTTATATATTGTGATTCATAAAATATAGAGGTTGAAAAAAATAAACCATTCATGTAGATGGTAGATCATAGATACACATGAACGCTATTTTCATGTTATTATCGGATGTAAAGAAATAAAATTATATAACATATTATAATTATATAATAATTTATATTTAATTTATATCACATATTATTATTAAAACCATCCTTAATATATTTCATGTAAAGAATTAATGAATCACATCACTTCGCGAGGTGGTATTTTGTTTTACACACGAACAACATTGTCATATTCCCACAAAAAATCATGAAGGCATGTGTTATATGAAAATTATATAATAATAATAAAATAATAAAAATAATATATATATATATCTATATATCAATTAAAAACTTTAAATTTGTTATTTTTTCCAACCATTTATGATGAAAATGGATGAATGAATGATATCGGTTAGCGAGGCGGCAGTCTTCCATACACATGAATGATGATTGCAAATCACATTTGATGTAAGTGTGTGAAGTTGTAATTATTGACCATTACATGTAAAAATATTAGCATATTTATGATGCTGAGGTTATTATATAAACATTATATAAACATAATTGAATGGGTTTAATGAATAAATAAAAAAACATATGTTGATGAAAGTTAACTCTTTTTCAGGTATCACCTTTTAGTTTGCACAAAAGGGATTTCTTGATTATCTTTCTTCAAAAAGGATGTATCCTTGTATGAAGTTAGAGATGTTGTAAAAATATTTTTACAGGTTATGTATGAACCAAATAGGTTTTGAAGTGTGAATAAAAGAGAAGAAGAGGATCCCTTTTATAATTGAAGTGAGAAACTTTTGGAATTTCACAAAAGATTAATTTGTAATAAATTAAATCTCAATAAAAATACCTCCAATGGACATGGATTACAAGGTAAGATAATATTATATTTTAATATATTACACCAGTATATTTTATAATTTTTTCTTCTTTTAAACCTTATCATTTTGATTAACCCTTAGTAAACCTATTTTCATTTTAACTACACCAAAACATGTTTCAATATTAAATGGTTATAATTTTTACTTATAAAGTGTCAATTGATCCATAAATGGAAAATTTATTATATTTTAGATTACATATCTTCCTATTTGTCATTATTTAATATTTTTATGATATATTAATATTTTGATAAAATATTATTTAAGTAAAATATTTTTAATGTCAATTTTAACACTATTCATTACTTTGTCTTTAATAAAATCATTACAAAAAGATAAATTAGAATCAAATACAAATACACCCCTAATATTTCATAAGAATATATAAAATTCATGTATCAACACAATTAATTCAAATTATATTTCATTTAATATTTTTAATATCATTTAGTTTATTTTTTCATTAATTAAATAATTACTACATCGTCATTGTGTAATTATTTAAGGTATTTAATTATTATCTATAAATTAAAAATAATTTACCCTGATAAAGATATATATTTTATATTTCCATAAAATATTTATTGTTGAAGATATATTTTGGATGACTATATATATTAAAATTTATACTTATTAACAACATTAGTTTGATAAGTTTGATTTATCTTAAGATTAAATACTCGAAGGGGATTAAAGTAATGAAAGTCACTCCAAGAGGTTATATATATTTCAAAGGTATTATTTTTATCAAAACTCACTAATCCAATAAAAATAGTACAATTTTAAATATAATTATCAAATATTTATAATATTATTTCTACCCTTAATTACCCGATTTACCCTCATCCGTGGTAATAAAATTACTATGTTTATTGTAAACATTTTTAAAAAATAAAAAATATATATTTAATAAACTTTTATCTTCATAATTCAAATATGAAATAAAATTTTTCATAAATATAAAAATATAAGTATATAATATTAATTCAAAATTAGTCTCGTAGGCGGGTTGAGAAGGCGGGTTTTTAAAGTGAAAATGTTCAGTGTTTACTATGTTTTTATATCTAAATCAATAAAAATCACTACAATGACCTAAATTAGAATAATGGATGTATAATTTTACTATTTTAACTTTAAAATAAGTTAAAATTATAATTCTGAATTTTATATTATTAGTTAAAAGGAAAATTTTCATTAGAATTCAACACTTTTCATTATTCATCAAAAAATGGATATTCATAGAATACTAAAACATTAATCATAGTATAATTTTTATATTAATATAAAAAAATAGATGTTTAGTTTTTCAAATAACATTTATAAAAGTTTAAAAATATAGTTTAAAAATAAGTCTTCCTTTAAAAAGCGGAAAACTGCCTTTTTGAAAAAACATAGTTTTTTATGATTAAAATGGGGTTTGTTCTTATTTTATTCATATAAAAAAATTTATGAATTAAAAAACAATCCATTTAATATAAAAATTATATATTTCATCAAATATTTTTCACTAATAGTGATTAATTTAATTTATGAAGATAAAAAATTTTATGGGAATAAAATTGTTTTTCATAAAAACACAACCTTTATTTTAAATTGGTTTCGATATTTAAATAACATTATTTGATATTCTAATAAATATTATTATAATTCAGTAAATAATATTAATTCATTCCTTTCTAATGTCTAGGTGATAACTATAGAAAAAATTAATATATTTTTGTTTAATAAAACTCAGTCTGGCATGTTAGACAAGCCAAAATTAGTGTTGAATATACCATAAGTAATAATTTGTGTTGTGTGTAGTAAATGATTGTGGATAAATAAATATTGAATTGGTATAGGATGAAATAAAATATATAAAAAATTTAATTTTATTATAAAAATAATAACTCATAAAAAATTGGTGTGTTACATTCTACCCCCTTAAAATGAATATCGCCCTTAAAATTCATCTAGGTCATGAATGTTTTAATACAAGAGAGTTTATTTCAAATAAACCCTCATAGTAAAAATTTATTCTAAAACATACTTTAAAAATGGGACGTTTTAAACTTAATGGTTTCCCAAGGTGACTCATAAATGGGTTTCCACTAGGGAGAACAAAGGTGGAAAGTGAAAACATGGCCATAGAAGAGAAAACTAGCTATCAAGTAATAATAGAGAGTGATAGAGAACATGGCCATTATAAATTATACCATCACAAAACAATAATTATGTGATGATCTAAGGTACTATTTAATTCATAGAAAATGAAGGTACCAGGACAAATTTTTTTCATACTACTTTTCCTATAGTTGAATTATTTTCATAGGAAGATATACTTACATGATTTCATTCCACATTATAAGCATAATCGTAATCATCTATAGTTCCTTGATTTGTTATCCAATATGTATGAATATTCAAATTGTTAAACATTAATCTCTAAAACCTCATAAAAAAGTTAATATAAACCATTTCATAAATGGTTAACCATTTGACCATTCAAAATATGAAAATCCAAAACTTATAAAATAAGGTCTCTTAATTTTCAGTATAAACTAATCATTTATCCCCCAAACATAATAACATAGCTCACAACCAAAAAATGTGAATACCTTCATCATTTATTCTCTTACAACCTTATAACAACATAAATTACTAGAAAACCATATTGAATACACACATCCTTCTTTATTACTTCTATAATCTCTTTTCTTATAAAAAGAATTTTCATTAGAAGCTTGGGGTCATCCATTTACCAAAATAATATGTGAATTCAGTTACAAAATCCTATTACACAATCACATTAAATTTAATTAATGGATGGACAATATTTTTTTTCATATTTCTCAATCATAAAAAATCAAACATGAGATTCCCTACTCAAGATATGAGGATATGTTTTCCCTAATTCTCGTATCACACTTCATCCATTTTGATAGCATATAATTTTTATTTTTTCTATTTTCCTCAAAAAAATTGTGTATTATCATCCACAATAGTCCCTAGACTGTGGAACATGTTATCATAATTCCGAGAATCTATGAAATTGAAACACTAATGTGTGGGAGGTGTACTTTGTGAAGATTTATTATTATTGGTATCATTATATAACTTATTTCCATCACTTGAGAACTCAAACACTCAATAATTTTTTTTCATACTTTTAACACCATCATGTACCTTTCAAGAATTCACATGACTTCTTATAACCACATTTATGGAATAAATATACCAGGAATTTAATTCCACCATTTATGATTTCATGATACTTTAATGTCCTTTTTTTTATCAAAACCTATGAAATTGTGGGAATAACCAATTTTCATTTCAATTATTAGTGCATGTCAAATGTCATCATCATAGTTATTAAAGTCTCTTATAGCCTATAAATTTCAATGACTTGGTTTCAGGCCACCAAATAATTCATTGAATTTAATTTCATGGCTGATTATTAAACAAGAATAATACCTTTCAAGTCTTGTAAAATTATATTTATAGGTGCCAATATATTCAAAGTAATTTTTCTTAAGATCATGGATTTCATTCCCCATATTTTTTCATAGAATATGATGGATGTTAATACTGAAAAATATCCCCTTATCATATTCCCATTCCATTGATTTAATTTCATTGTGTTACCTCAGGTTCTTAACAAGATTCCATTACTGATCTCCTTCACCATCCAAAATAGCCAAAATGAATTTCTCATGCCCTGAACACTGAATAGCAGAAAACATCTTTTTAGTTGTACTTATCCATTTCTTAGTAACTAGTGTATCATTGGAACCTCTAAAAGAAGGTGGGTGTTTCCTTATAAAGGACTCAATAGAATGTTGTTGCCTATTTTTCTCATTTGAATGTTTGTCATGATTCATAACTTGACCATGTTGTTTCATAATATCAATATAAGTTTTCATTAAATCTCCCATATCATTAGGTTTCTTATAAATAAAATCATTTCATTTTCCAACACACTCAGCATTAACATGACTCCTTCTGGTTCCAACCATTGACTAAAACCACTCCATAGTGTGACCCACAATAATAATTTTAGAGAACCACATAATCATTAAAAACAACTTATATGAGTGTCTAAATCATGAAACCTTATTTTTGATCTATGACACATTAGGCTTATCCTAGGTAATTCATAGAAATAAACTATCTGAATCCATCGTTATTGTTCATAATGAGTTTACGAATTTATAAATAATATCCACCTAGAGGGAAAAACTAGGTGCGTAGTAAGGCCCATTATCTTAAACTAGTTCCCGGTCAGGTACAGATCAATATGGGTTTTTAGGGTTGTTAACCTTATTCACTTCTATGTCAGATCCAAGTACACTTATTATAACCAGAGATGGATGTAATTTAATATAATCTACTATCTAAATCCTTTACAAAAATTTGAGTACATTTTCTTAAACCTTGAATCATTCTTATATATATCCTCAAAGACATACGATGAAATATCATTTAAAATATATCAATGGATATCACTAAATTTTTCTCATCCCAATTTCCAAAGGTTAAAGAATCCTTTTATTTGATACCAAGTATAATGTCCTATTATTCTTATACATAAATATTACATCTTTTTAGATAAATATTAATTGTATTATAAAAACACACACCAGAGAACCTTAATTGTTTAGTTCCTTTGGAAACATGGAACACATCTACTGTATATACTAATCATGGATTTTAAGATGAAATGTGTCATTCAAATAATCATCCACATCCTATTTTCCATATGTGTCATGACTCCATGAATCCACATCCCCCCTCCACTGTATTTCTCTACCATTCTCTTCCACCCGCTCCCGCTCCAGCTCAGCCTCCCCATCGTGCTTTCCCTCTCCCCCATTTTTGTTTTTGACTACTCCTCCCTTCATCATTCCTCTCCATCCTATGTGATCAACTTATTCCATATCCCCAATCTATGGTTTTCTATATTTCTCCTACTTCATCGCCTCCACCTTCTTCTCCCATCCATGATTTCCCCCACACAATTTTCATTCCATCATTCTATTTTTTCCTTTTCACTATGCCTCCTACAACCCATTTGTATCACTCCTCATCTCTCATCGACGTCTCCCCATTTGTTGTCTCCCAATCACTGTATTACCTCTGTAAAAACCACTTTCTATCACTCAATCCACATTCCTCCCAATCATTCCATCAATTTATCCTCCTGTTCGTGTTTTCAACTTAGGGTTCTCACAGCATTGAGTAATAATATACTCACTACCCTTTCGTATCCCTCCTTGAGTTCCCTCCCTGAATCCCCTCTCCCTCCTCTAGGGTTACATCTCCTCTCTATGAATCCCTTCTCCTACTACCCTTCATGAATCCACTCTCCAGTCATGAATATGCTTCCATTTGATCCACCTTTGGCTCCTTTACCACCGGCTCCTCCTCCTACACCTTTTACAGAACTGGTGACTCTACCTCCTTCAATTCTACAGCAGCGGCCATGAATCGCAGTGGATTTCAATATTCTTCACGATGTTACTGTTGGAATAAACTAATGTTTCTTTAAAAATAATTTGGGTTGATGTCACTAAATTGGAATGTGAAGAGGTCTGCATCAGACAATGACTCATCTTGGTAACCCATTTCATGGCTCCCTCTACCTCCTTAACTCCCCTCAACATTTTCATCAGACCACCTGTGGTTATGACACCTGAAAACCTCCATGCGAACAACCTTACCATTACCCATACATTACCTCCAGACATCCTATTGAGAAAACTCTCCACAACAGGTATGTTATCTTACTATCCTTCAAAAGGTAATGATACTTTCATAATGTGAAAGTGGGTGTAATTTGATTGAATGAACAAAACCAATCTCTAAAATATATATTCATGGATGATGGAAAGGTGAGTAATAGCAGGCTGTTTATATAAAACATGGGATATCAGGGTATTGAATTTGAACAATATGAAAATTCCATGTACTGATGAAGAAGTTAAGGGTCTATTTGACAACACTCTTTGAAAACTTCTAATAGACCTTATTTCTGATTTTATTTATAATGTATGTTTCCTGCCCAAAAAATATTTATGTACTGCTTCATTCATGATCTGGTCAAATAAAGTGTGCTCTTTATAAAATGAAGGATTTTTATAATGATAATTGTCTTTATTTGGTTCAAATAAATTTTTTTTTTCAATATATTTTAATATTGTTTTGAAGCTTTATAAATTTAATTTTCAATGGAATCATGTTTTACTAGAGCATGGAAGAAATATCCAACTTATTTTGATTGAAGATGTTTACATTTAGAAAGGTCTATACCTTTAGTTCAAACTTATATATGATTTATAATGCTTATTTCATACAAATAGTGGCTGAATGGGCTTTTTTTTATTTTTTCTAGACAAATATCCAAATAATATCTGCAACATCTCGTGTTCTTGTGCATGTAAGTTTCATAACTCAATTCAATGTATGATATTTCATTATATTACATTCATCCCATAAGGGTTTACCCTCACATGAATTATTTTGACCTTTTTTCAATATTATCCATAACCTTTTTAAATATCATCCTTTACTAGACAATTTTTATGCTTTGGTGGACATTTAGTTTGTATGATCTTTGGACTAGATTGGGCCTTTAAATTGTTTATGTACTTGAAAATTTACCATTCCTAGAGTTGATTTATTCTAAATTTGATGTAATTTCATATTAAATTGGTTTAGATTTTGTTTTTAGACTCTTCATGATAGTGTAAAAAATTGTCCCTCAATAATGCATATGATAATAAATCATCTGTCATATTTTCTATTTCTTGGCTACTATGGAATTTTTATACATGATTATGTTGCATTAAATTATATTTATCTACTTAAAATCAATCCAGGATAATTTAAATTATCTTATTAGAATCTATACTTTATTATTTATTTATGATAAACAACACTCTAAGGGTGATTTCATCTTTATTATTGGTTAGGCTAACTTTTGTTCTTTTCATCCATATACTTAGTTTTAATTAATAACATCTATGGACCATATTTATCCATCGACTGTGAGGGATTCATGAAGGGGACATGATGTAGGAGGGGAGGGGGATGGGGACATATACTTGTACTCCACCACCTCTTAGAAATGTTTTTAATACATTCTATTTTATTACATTTTTTATTTTATAACATGTAGTATACAATGTTTTAATGTATTTTTTATCCTTGGTTCTCACCTCATAACCAGTATTAAAATATTAAGTGGTGCCTATGTTTCAATGAAATATAATTTTGTATGATCTATTTTATTATATTCTATACTAGATTTTCTCATTTGATTACTCTATTTATATATTTTTGTAAATAGGGATATAGATGGTATAAAATAAACATTAGAAGATAAAAACTACTAAAGTTAGTACATCCAGAAGAAAAATGTTTATGTATGTCTAAAAATTTCTCATAAATGATTTTTTTTTTCTAAATTATAACTTCTAAACTAATTTTTATTCATAAATGATATCATATTTTTACATTTACTATGATTTACATTCAGTGTGTTTTACATTTAGTGTGTTTTATATGATTTTAATAATATATATGATTTAATATTAATGTTAAAATCTCAATATATGGACTTGTTACTAAACATTTCATAAATAGGTGACTGGGCATATAAATCCCCCGAATTAAGGTATTTCACTGTTTTATTATGTATTTTTTTATTATAAGAGGGTTAAAATATTTATATTTGTTTCTAATTTGTTCATATTTTTTCAAAATGATCTATGTTTTATTCCATATAGGTATGCATATTGATTTCATGATTACTCACTGGTTTCCCTCTTTGATGAGTATGTAAGAAGTTACATGATTCAATGATGATTTCTTCTTTTATGTGCATACATGCTTCAGTTCATTTTCTATCTTTGAAACATCCTACACATGCCCTGAATATAGAACATTAATGTGGTTGGCTCGAAACAAGATTCAATGAGAGTATGTAACTCCCCTATCTTAAGTTATTTCACTATTTTATTATGTTTTTTTTATTATATGAGTGTTAACATGTTCATTTTATTTCTAATTTTTTCATATTTTTTTCAAACAGGTCCAACCTTTTTATTCCATAAAAGTATGTGGATTCTATTCATTATTATTATCCAATTTCCCACATTAATGTGTATATAAAGAATTATTAGATTCAATTAAGATTTTGTTTTTTTATACGTACGTGTTTCACATCATTTAACCTCTTTGACACATCCTTTCTATGTCTTTAATGGAGAACATTACTTCTGCTAGCTGGAAAAGGTAATCAATAAGATACCCCTTGTATGTCTAATATTTATCTCTATATTGTTCCCCAGGAATGGTTTTTACCTCTTCTATAACACATATTTTGGGTTTTAATACTCCGCTTAATTAAATAAGAATATCATAAAATGTTTCCATTTCGATGTTACTTATTTATTTATTGTAATTTGTTGATATTGACACCAGTGTCTTTGTACATTATTATAGGTGTGTACAAATCAATTAAAAGGTTTTGTAATCCCCATATCCAAACATCACAGATTGTGAATTTTTTTTAAATAAGTAAGAGTATGTACAGTTAAAAAATATTTAAAATAGTACATCACACATTTTTAGAGAGTATTTCTATTAAAAAATATGTAATACCAAACATCATAATAACACCACAATGTATTGTTGTTTTTGAAAAAAATAGTGTATACTTTTTCATGGATTTCATATTCAGTTTTTATGGTTTTTCATAGCAATAATCTTAGAAACACATCATAATCTGTTGAAATAAATAAGAAACAAAGTACTGGTGTGCTATTAAAAGCACAATTGTAAGATTATTTTTGTTCACATTTTTATAGAGTATTTTTTTTCACATTCAAATTAAATTTTTTCATTTCACCTAGTACTTTTACATAATTATTAATGTGAAAAATACTCTTACATGTCCATAAAAATGTGAAACAATAATAAATACAACTATACATTTTTTTATAGTATTGTTGTGTTGATTTACATTGATGTGTTGTTCACAAATAGTAAAAATGTGAAACAAAATACTTTTAAAAAACTTTTAAAACATACCATACCATTATTATGGAGTATTTTGTTCAGATATCTAAGAGTATGTACTATTTGGATGTGTTGTTTCACATCACAAATTAAAATTATTATGTAAAACATCACATGATGTTGTGATGTGTTGTTTGAAATGTGTGATATGCTATAAAAATTAAATAATACATACTCTTACATATTATTTGTAATTGTACAATTTTAAATATTTTTTCCAACAATATGTTTTTAAAATATCACATCACCCAAATAGCACATCACACAAATAGTAAGCCTGTGTTCTTTTATATTTCAATATGTGTATTTATTAATATTTTATGACATTTACATCATATGCTTACAAGATTATGCTTAACATAGATGTGTTGTTTCAAAAGAACTAAATTTTTGATCTGTTGTATCACCTTAAATACTTTTGTGATGTATTGTTTTAAATTATAAATATAAAAAAGTGTATGTAACAATATAAATAACAGAGATATTCTATTTTAAAACTCTGAGATAAGAATATATATATAACAGCTTATATAAATATTTCATTTCTTCCCTAGGGGTTTCTCAGATCCCACACATATTTCGTCACTCCAATCTGCTACGTTTCCGTCTACTCATGTCATGCTCCAATTACTGCTTCTCTGGTATGTTTTGATTGACTATGATTTTCATCATTCTAATTTTTCTTTTTTATCAACATAAGTGTTATACCATCAAAATTATTCTATTAATTAGATAATATCCACATGGTGGAGTTTTACATTGAATTAGTAAGGTATATCTCCGATCACTTTTGCTAATTTTGACTATAAGCCACTATTTACTTTCCTTCCTCTACATTTGAGTTAGGGTTTCATTCATTCTCTTTGACCCATTTCGAGGCTCTCTTTTTTTAGATGAATGCATTAATTTTATTAGGTTCCCTAAGTAAATTTTTTTAAATGTTTTATCCTTGTTCATCAATAATTTCAACCCCTTAGATCCTCTTCATTTTTGGTTGAAAGAATTATTTTAAAATTTATTCACTTTATAAAAATAGTTAAGCATTAGAACATTGAACTATATGTTACGAGTGTGAACTCTTAAATTTTAATTTAGGATGGTGGATTTTAGTCCCTGTATGTGGCCATAAAAAGACATTTTTTAACTCATCCAAGTGAAAAATTTATTATTATTATTATTATTATTTTAAATGAATCATGGTTTGATTAATGCATTTGTTTATGTTTGTGAAACAATTTTTTTTTTAAAATCCACATCTGGCTTTATGTTTCAATATTTTTTTTTTCAAATTCATATTTTAAACATTCTTTCTCCCTGTCATCCTATAATGATAAATGCTAAATTGAACTTATCTATATCATTTTTTAGATGGAATGTGATTTTGTTTGGGCAGAGAATTCTCAAGATTAAGTGTTCCATGAATATTATCCACTTTTAGGGAAACCATGAATTAATTTTGTGCTTAAAAAAGCAATTGTATATCCTTTATATGTTTTGGTAATCACTATTTCTATTTTGATTACATTTTGTACACATTACATCTATTTTGTATATTAATGCTATGGTTGGGCCCTTCCAAATCCATTTTGATCTTGTGATTTCTGAATATGGTGCAAAAAAATCCATGGGCAGTACATGAAACAAGACCTCCCATTTTAAGTATCTAGTACCTTTTATGAATCAAGGCTGTGGAGATGAGAGTTAACATCTTAATTTCTACATCCATATTTGGTATAGTACAAAATAATAGTCTATTAATCATTTCCCTTTTCTCTTCCTTTTATAATTCCTTTCCTTTTTTATCCAAATTCCTCTAGAGGAATTTTTGTTACATAATATGCAATGTTGAATGATGTATGCTACTGATTTGAAGAGTTTTAAGAGCCCCGGATATAGTATTAATTCCTTCAACATGTATTTTTGTATTCCTCTTAACTACACACATCACCATAAAGTTTCTCTCTGTTTCCATGTGTCAAGAGCAGCCCAATCACTTCACTTATTCTTCCAATTTCCTCCCACTCTCTCATCATGTGAGAAAAATTCCAATGATAATCACTGTAGTTTTTTGGGATATGATTTATTAATGGTTGTTTTGTTAGAATGTAGTAAAACATGTTGGGTATTTTATAGTTACCCATGTTGAAGGTGCGTCCATTGCAGGTGTTCACTGGATTGAAACTGAAATGATTTCTTGCATGGATGGTTTTTTTGGTTAAGATGGTTTATCCTAGACTTTATTTTTACTTAGTGTTGTAGTTGTGTATTACGGATGTTGTCTTGGTGTTTTAGTGATCCTAGAATTACCACTTCATTGGTTAGATTTAGTATTTTGTAGTTTATGTTAAAAACAAGTTTATTGAAAATTGGTTATTATTCATATGGATTAATGGTTTGATTTGTTTAATTTTCAAGAGCATTTTGACTGTCTCTATTATCATGGTGGTGTGATTTTTCAAGCATATCATCGGCTGAAACTGGTGTTACTGTGTACGTCTGATATCTAAAAAGGTATTCTGAATTTGTAACCTATTTTTATTTTATCAAATGTGATGTTTTTGTTGGTGTTTTGTTTTCATGTTGGTTCTCCTGTGATTTTTCCCACATCACCACAAAGTGGATTTAATTAGAGAATACATAAAAGTTATTCTGAGTAAAACATGTTTTAGAGATAACATAACAACTTATATCTTTTTATTTTTTCCCAATTTTTTATTTTATGTTAACATTCATATTTTTTATTCTGAAAATTCTATACGGTATTCTTATGTTTAAACATTTTTTCATATGAAAAAAAAAATTATGTTCAAAGCATTGTAAAATGAATATTTGTACAATGTGATAGGATTTTTGGGTGACATCCTACAACGTCAAGTTACCCTCAATGATTGATATAGTTCTACAAATATATACATTACTACTTTTGATATGTATTTTGTCCCCAATGATTATTTATACACCAACCATTTTAAGGTTATGTCAGGCCCTTCACCTCTAATTACTTCTGCCCCACTCAGCATCATCTAGCCTTCTTATCTTGCCCTTTGATTTATTTATTTTTAGATACATGAATTTCAATCCAAATTTAAATATTATAATGATTATAGTTTTAATTATCCATTTGAATTATTTTTTCATTAATGTAACTTATTTCGCCATTGTGAATTCCTAATATAAATTTTTTATTCTTTATTAATTCAACTAAATATTTTCTACTATGTGTATGATTTCTCAGAACAATATCTAAAATCTATTCAGCTATTATGTACTACTAATTTTAATTTTAAATATATTCAATATTATTAATAATATTTATGTTTGAAAAAGCGTATTCTATTATTGAAAAAAAGAATTTTTATATAGTGTCATGTGAATGAACATGCGGAGTACTGGTTCTTCTAATTTGTTGGAAGATATTCAACATCATATGTGATGATCTTACCCATTAGTACTCCTACTAAAACCCTTTCTTAATAAACTGGGGAAAATAAATATATCAAAGGGTGAGCTCAGATGCTCTGTATGCGTAAACATGGTAGATACGTAAGCATAACATAAGCATAAGGGTATGGTAAAATAGGAATAAAAAAACATACCCTTCATATCAAATATCATAATCTTAAATCATGGAATTAAGGATTGGTAGCTCATAAGACATGGATCATAAGATAATCAATAAACATGAACCATGAGTGTTTAAATATTGAATAATTCATAGAATTTTTGGCATAAACATAATATTTGAAAATATTATGTCAAGGAAACCTACTAAGACTTTCATAATATGTTAGGATTATAATATTCACACTTTTACCTACTTCAAGTAGGGGATGAACTCCCTTCGACCCTCTTGTTTTGGGCTTGGGTTGGCCACCCGTGTACCCTTTTGTACTAGGATTGGGAAAACCACCCATGTATCCTTTCATCTCATAGAACATTAATCATTACCTAATGAATTTGAGGGATATATAGGTCTCACATATCACAAAATTAAATCATATATATGTTTTCCATTGTATCATAATTTATTTATTATACTAGAACATATAAAAGAATTAGGTTACATAATGATTTCATTATTTCATAACCCATGGAGAAGTAACAGGATTCATAAACAACATGCCATCATAAATACAAAAAATAAAGCAACAAAATAAGGATTTTATACTTGTATAATATCTCTATTAAAATATAGAAATATTAAATAATGTATCCTTGGATGGAAAATTATTTTGAAAGATCACTTGAAAAAATTCTTGAGTAAAATATCTGTTTTTAGTTTTATTTTTTTAAAATCTTCTCAATTTCAATGGAAAAATTGTTATTTTAAAATAACATTTTATTCATAAAATGTAATCTTTCGGTCATTATGGAATCATGAAATTATAAAAAATAGATTCATTCTATATAAGTTAAAAACCATTTCTTCTGTTTATTTTTTATAAATGTCACAAAGATTCTTATTTATAAAATAAAATAATATTCTTTCCAATTTTTTTTTAAAAAGTCAATCATTTTCAAAAACTGACATTGAGAATTCTTAGGATAATATTTAAATTTGTTTTGAATACATTTTTAGAAGACATGGAGATGTTGTATTAATATACCTCTGTAGAGACTTAAATAGAAACTATCCTAAATAATGATAAGATTGTGAAATTAACCCTTTCCACTTTGTAATCAGTCGAATTGTATACCACAAAAAATAAATAACGTATATGGATATGTAAATACCATAATATTTTGGATAATACATATAAAATTCATTCATTTTTATCTTATACACATAAAAAAAGAATCAAGTAGGGTATAAGGTATGTGTCCCACAAATATTAATGTGAGACTGAAATACGTTACCACTTTAGAAACATTGAAAATGTTACCCCATGAAAGAGAGAGAATCATATGGATATGCCCAAATTTTAACTATAAGGATCATAAATTACATTCAGGGTATTTATATACACCATATTTAAGAAATATGTGGTGAATATTTCATGTGTCTCATAAAGAAAAAAGTTAGACATAAGTCCATATCCTTATGTATTAACTTCCTTCACACAAGTTCAATCCTCCTGTATAGTAAATAAAATATTATTATAAATATAAAAAATAAACCAATTAAAATATATAATATTATATATGATTTAAATATGACTTTATATTTCTTATTTATAAACAATTTCTTATTAATATTTTGTTTTAGGTAATAACCACTTTGTTTTTCATACAGGTTTTGGATTATAATTCTTGGTTCTCTTAATAAGATCATGATTTAATCATAGAATGATTTTTAAACATGATTTGAAAAAAATATATATTCAGTATCTATGTTCTTATGGTGATTTATTACATTTATAGGTAGAGAATAAAATACATGTTTCATGGATATGGTAGGTCTACGTACGCATGAACGTTATTTTCATTTTTCTATCGGATAAAATAAAATAAAAGTATATGATATATTATCATTATAGAATAATTTTTATGTAATTTATATCACATAACTTTATTAAAACCACCCTTAATATATTCTATGTAAATAGTTAGTGAATCACATCACTTTAGGAGGTGGAAGTCCGTCGAACACATGAACAACGTTATCATATTCTCACAAAATGGAAAGTATGGATGTATGTGTTATATGAAAATTACATTATCAAAACCACATGATTAAATATATATATATATATATATATATATATATTATAAAATATAAATCCACCATTATTCCCAACCATTATAGGTGATAATGTGAAAACAAATTATAGCAGTTTGCAAGGCAGTAGTCCACCTTACACAAGAATAATGATTTTGTTTCCTATTTGATGGAAGTGTGTGAATTTTTAGGTTATAACATTTACATAAAAAATATTTATATATTTAATATTTTTAATTTATTTTATGAATATGATATAAAACAATTTAATGGGTTTAGAGAAGTAATAAAACTAAAATGTTTGTCGATGAACGTTAACTCTTCTTCAGGTATCTCGTTTCAATTTTCATCAAAGGACTTACTTGGTTGGATTTAAACCCCCAAAAAATCATCTAAGATTATGGAATGTGATTTGGGGGGATATTTGGATAGTTTTTGGCTGATCAAAATAGATTTTTAAGTGTTATGAAAAAATAATAATTGGTTCCTTTTAATAATTGAGGTGATCAACACGTTTGGAATTTCTCAAAAGACTAATTTATAATAAATTCAATATCAATAAAAAATATATATAAAAGGATAGTTATTATAATATAAAATAATATTTTTTTTATCTCATAAGAAAATATAATTTAGGAAATATTTATTATAATTTTAAACCCTATCAATTTTGTTAACGCTTACCACCAAATATAAATTTTTATAAAAAAGTCACTTTAAGGACAAGTGGGAAACCATCGTTCAGAAAACCACAACCACTACATGCTAAAGGAGCTCACAAAATTATTAAACTCAAGACTGAGGTTATTTTAATCAGCCACTCTATATAATTTTCTATGGAAATTGCTAACCTGTGTGTTTGGATCCTCCATGAGCAGTTCTTTGAGATGAGAAATCATCATGTCCATTGTCTGAATGAATTCTTCCAAAGATATTTTTCCTTGATTGAAACCCCAAGCAATTATTCAATCTTGCTTGTCGGTCCACGCTTCTTGCTCCTCAGTGGCCTCAAAATGCAACCTCCTTTCATAAATTCTACAAATTTACTCAATTGAGGCGTTGGGCCTCATGTCTATCTCAATCATTTCTTCTTTGGAGTGAAATATGAGCCTTAGGCAATCTCTTACCTCTTCTTCTATTACCTTTGGTTCTCTACTTAGATCACCGTTATCTCTGTCTTTCAGGACCATGGTTTCCTTTCTTCCACTTTTCTTGGCCAACCTTGTTTCCATTGGATTAGGAAGGTAAGAATAGTCTTTACATCCCTTTGGTTTTTTCCCCTAAACCACAATGCATTTTCTGGAGTCGCGCTTTCCTTTGAGACCCTTCTTCTTTCTAGGGCTGTGAGGACCTTTCCCTTGAAGACGATCCCAGCTATCTACTGAAATTTGAATAAAGTTATTATCATCTAAATCATCCTCCTCATGCAAAATTACTTGATCTTGATCCACCAGACTATCAAAGTGGTTCCTTAGCTCAACCCTCAAGCCCTCAGTGGGAGGTTTCAGCCCAAACTGCTTACTCAGCTCCCTGGGGGACCTCTTGTTTTCCCCTGCAGATGCAACCTTTAGATAGGATAGGGGTTAGAGAATGTTTGGGTCCAAGGGAACCAACACACCCCCCTCCTCCCGACTCCCTATAATAGGCACCGTATCATCAACCTTAGACACCTTCTGTATCCTAGGAGGCTTGGCCACCACGCCCTCCTTAGGCCTCCCTTTATCAGTGTGGGGCACCTCGGTAGACAGAGTCACCTCATATGAAGTTCCAGGAGGTTCAACCTCCTATCTAGCCTCTATTATAGCACATTCATGCTCACATTGAGTGAGTTTCTTCATCTCCGCTGAAGACCAGGTAGCAGATGTATGCTCAGAACCAGTGCGGGCCTGTTGTTCCTCAATAGCTCCTGACTCCTTCAACGGTAAACACAGGTCCTGCTTTAGTCGATCAAACACATCATCCACCTTTGTATTTTAATTCAACATCCTTCCCTTACTTTTTATGGAAGATGGAGGATCAGAGGTCCCCTGAGACTCCCTAATACAACCTCAGTCCACAACAGCATCCTCCTTCTCTGCGAGAGCTTCATGAGGTAAATTACATACATAAACAGTTCCATCCTTCATAAGATTGGGGGGACCAGATCAGTGTCGACCGGAGAGGATTTTCTAGAACCTGGAGACATGATGTCCTATGCAGAAATAACCCGAGAAAAAGAAAATCCAGTAGTCATAAAGTACCGTCTAAAGCCAGCGAAGCTCTCCATCAATTTCAATGAAAATAGACTCCAGTGGGACTTTCGATTAATCAACTTCAACACAAATCCTAGGATTTAATGGGTGGCAGACATGCTTGGTGTGGGATTCGGAACAAAGATAGCATCCAACCAGATTTCCTATCAGCCGGAGTATCGCCAGGTTCTGAAACAGCAATGGGAGACTAGGTAAGGATATCCAGATTGCTGAGGTCGGAGGATCGCGTCTCAGATGAAAGTCGAAGGTCCATTAGAATAAAGAGAACCCGAACCCCTTCATAGAATGCGGAGAAAAGTCCCAAGCATGCACAAGGTCATCTTCATTTGTGTGTCATGTTTTAATTTTCTTAAATTAAAATAATATTATAGGATTAAAGTCATAAAAGTTTCTCAAATAGTTCATAAATTCCGCCCAAGGATGATTTTGGTCGGCACCCACTCATCTAATAAATATAAGACACGTTTTAGTGTAATTTTATAATATTTTAATATTATTTTTACCCTTAATTACCCGATTATCCCTTAACGATTATAATAAAATTAGTCAGTTTACTATTCACATTGTCCCAAAATAATTGGGAAATTTTTACTAAATTTAGATATTCTGATTCAAAATAAGGAATCAATTTTTTCAAATTTCAAAAAACATAATTTGAAAAAATTAATTTAAAATTAATCACATAGATAGGGCTAGAAGGCATGTTTTTAATGTGAAAATGTAGAGAAGTTTACTATGTAATTATATCTAAATTAAAAAATGATTCCAATGTACTAAATTTAATTAATGCATGTATAGTTGTACTATTATTACTTTTAAATTAATTAAAAACTATGTTTAACATTATATGTTATTTAGATAAACTGGAATTGTTTAAGTTAAAATTCTATATTTTTCATTATTCATCATAAAAGGAATTTATTAAAAAATATACAAAAAAATAAATTGAGGATAATATTGGTATTACAATATCAAAAAATAGGTTTATTTTATAAAAGAACATTTATAAAAGTGTCAAAAGTTATTTTTAAAACCATTGTTCAATAAAAAGGCCATAAAAGTTTTTTTTAGAATAATACAGTTTTTGTGCTTAAATATGTTTTTATTCCAATTATATTATAATAAAAAAAATTGATGAATTATAAAAAATTTAATTAAATATATAAAATCTAAAATTCATTGATATTATTAACTATTAGTGACTAAGTTAATTTTTTAAGATAAACAACTTTGTGGGAATGAAAATACTTTTTCATAAAAACAAATCCTTTATTTTCAATTGATTTTTATATTCATTTATAATTAATTGGTTCCCCAAGAATTAATTTCATAATTAATTTAATAAAATTCATCATCACCACTCTAATGAATATGTGATAACTATCATAATAAAAAATAGTTTTTTTAATACTCGGTCAAGTGTGTTTTAAAAGATAAAATTAATGTTGCATGTACAACAAGTCAAACTGAATGTTACATGTAGATCAAGATTGATTATATAGAATGAATGTTTTAGTGTATCATACAACCCAATACATAAAAAAATTAAATTTATTTTTAAAATAAATAATTCATACAAACATGGTGGGTTTTATTACTTCATATTGATAGTCATAGGATTGAAAAGTGATATGGAGACTAAGTTATCATAGTTATTTGGAGATTAGAGTTAAATTTATCTAGTAATAATATGTGATAAAATCATTATAGTTTTTTTTCTAACTTGGTTAAGTATATTTTCATGTGTTTTAAGGTTAATTATTTAATTAATAATTTAAGATGAACTTTGGTGTTATTGTTATGAATTTTTATATTAATGTAGTAACACTATGAATGATGGTTTATTCATATTGAATATGATATTAACTTATGTTAACAATTTTTAATTTTATTAATGTATAAGAATATAAGAAATAACATTTAATCCATTTATGGATCCAATGAATCATTAGAAGTTTAATTTAGTGCTTTATGTGTGATAGATTTTCTTGAATATTCATTGAATTGTGTATTAGAAAATATATAAATGGAAAATGATAAAAACTAAAAGATAAAATTCCTCATATCTAGTGGAAATTATTCAAGTATAAATATTTTCATAAAATTATTTTCTCGACGGTGAAATAATTTCTCAAATCTATTTAGTCTTATGTGAAAGGAAAAAGTAAACTATCAAGTTAAGATTTTAAAATCACATCTGAAAGTATGATTCTTATAGTATTGCATTCATTTATGAAATGAAAAGTTTTCCTATCTTGGCCTAAAATTTATAGTTCATAATAAAATATATTGTATATTTTATTACTATGTTACAATAAATTTATTTATATAGAATCCAATTAAAATTGCGCAAACTTTTCCACATTAAAGAGTTATAATTTAACATTTTGAGATTTTAGTTTAAACAAAATACTATTTTTGATTGTGTACACCAAGATCAATGCTAAGATTAAAATAGACTATGATATACTATTAAAATGATATTCTTAATGTACGACCATAGTAACCTATCCATGGAATTGGTGGGTATATATATGAGAAAATCAATTATGAAATATATACATATATATATATATATAATTTTTCTTGAATAAAAATGTACTCATTAAATTATATGAAATAAGAACTCAATATTAAATAACATCATATAAGATTAAAGTATATTTTTTTGAAAAAATAATTTATAATCACAAAGTATTTTAATCAAAATAAGTAAAGTTAATCATTACAGGTAAATGTTTTTTAAAGAAATTTATAGATTATCTATTTAATGAAATAAACCAAAATTTAGCTAATGGGTGTTACTAAATAAAGAATAAGTATAATTATGTTCTATACATAAAAAAATATCATCATAAATGGTTTTTATTTCTTTTTCTACTCAGATACTATGAATAATTTCATATACTGAGGGAAATTTTATTTGATAAAATTGGTATAATTTTTTAAATTATCATGTAAAAAACAATCTAAAGATAAATTTTTGGGGGTTTTTATGAAATGATTGATTATTTGGGTAAATAGTGAAAAATATAAATTTTTCAAAAACCGAAATTTATTTTCTATAAATAATGTAATTTTTGAAAACTATTCTAATATGGATTTATTAAAAATTTACGCAAGATTTATTTATTAAAAATAATCATATTAAATCCATATGAATAAATATTATAAATGAATATGGTATAATATAATTTTTTCTTAAAATATATATTTTTCTAAAAACTCATTTTCCTTGTGTTTTACACACTTAAATAAAAATAATTTTTTTCCAGTTATGAAAATTAAATCATAGAAAATAGGATACATATTTAAAACTATCATATTAAAATTAGGTAATAGTATCAATTTCTTTTTTAGTCATAAATAATTGTAACCATTGTCAAATTTAATCACTATATTAATGGGTAAAATTGGTTAATCAAGGATGGAATTAAAAGTTAAGTCTTCAAAAAATCTCAAAAAAGTTCTTCACTCTAATTGGATTCATATACTATAACACCCAAAATAATTAAAAATATAAAAAAATATTGATAGCATATATGACACCAAAAAACAAGATTACATGATAATGTAACACCACAACACTTAATGGTATATTTATTTTTAAATAAATCCAGTCACTTTGATAGCTTGTAGAATATGCAACCCCTATTCTATTTGAATTATAATATAGTATACTTTTATAACCCAACCATTAAATTGGTGGGTAATAGTAGTAAATTCATAATTAAAAAAATTATATGGTTTCAAAATATATAAAATAAATTCAATGGTTTTTTATTGATTAGAAATAAAATAAGAATCCTTTTTAAGAAAATGAATTAATTTCTAGAAAACTATTTTTTTTCTAAAAGGCAGTTTAGTTTCATTTTGTGAATATAATATAAAATTATTTTATTACCACTTTAAAAAAATTAGAAATAAATATTATTTTTTAAATATACATTTCAAATTTATCTTTGGGTGAATTTTTGGGATTTTCTACAATGATTATTTTTTTCATGAATATTGAAATTTTTTTTATTAAACACAATTATTTTCATTTAAATTTTTTAAAAGTAAAATTATATTTTAAATTTGTTACAAAATAAAACTACTTCAATAATATTTAAATTTAAATAATTTAGATCATTGGAATCAATTTTACAATGAATTATAATATACAAACCTTTTAAACTTTTAAAGTTTTATTTGGAAAATTGTTTTTTCAACGCATCTTGAGGTTTAATTTTAAATTGAATTCTATAACTTCTAAAAATTTAATATGGGAAACTAAATTTCATATTTATAATCATAATAATTTATATTTTCTAAAATGGTCTAATTAATTTTTTATCATTATAAATAGAAAAATCTGTAAAAATTAATTATCAAGGATAAGGAATAAATGGGATTACTGGGGGTTAGACTAAGAAGATAAGTGTTAAAAATGATATAAAACATGTAAAAACCCATTTTATAGCCATATTTAGACCATATAACCTATAATTTTCAATAATGACTCATTTGGAGGCTTTTGGATTGAAAAAAACGTAGGTATCATTGTATTTTTCAATTATTTTAAGTGTTTCCTCTTCCCAAGTTATGGGAAAAAAATCGAAAGGGTCCTAAAACCGGGGGGTCTGGGCCCGGACTAACCCGGCCCAACCCAGCCCCTAGGTCGGCCTGAACCGGGTCGACCTGACCCGGGTCTGGGTCCGACCCGGCTGGGCGTGACCCGGCCCGGCTTGGCGCGACCCGGACCGGTCCGCCCAAGCCGGCTCGGCTTGGCCGGGTGGCTCGCTGGCTCGGCCAGCGAGTCGGCGCTCCGTGGACACGGCGCGTGCCGCGTCCAATCCCCATAGATCCCACGCGGCTGTGGGATCCATCCGCTCGCCACCGCGACTGAAGCCGTGGCGGTTTATCTAGGCGGCGTGCCGGGGTGCCACCACCTCCGGCCACCGGCGCCGCCGTGCCGGTGACCCGCACCGCCGGTGGTGTTCGCGGGCCACCGGAGCTGCTCTTGTGGTCTGTTTTCATTTCCGTCTACGCCGTAGCTCATCCCGAGTCCATTTCTTCACTGCGGAAATAACAAATCATCTCTGCGGCCTGCTCCATCAATACCCGTCGATCCACACGTCAAAAGAACAAACTACGGAGTCTTCGGTTTGCCTTCGCGGCCCCGATTACCACCACACTTTTGTTCGGCCTCAATGGCGCGGCGCGACGGCGCCGCGCATCCTTGCCACATCCCTCCAGGTTCCCGTGTGGTGCCGTCGCACCGTGTTGCCATCTTCCGAACTGCAACAACAAAACATCAAAGGGGGAGGAGGGTCGACCATGTTCTTGCGGTCCAACCTCCTCCCATTATTATGATAACAGGCAGCCCAATTTGAAACCATGAAAGGTGACAGATGAGATCATGATAAAAAATAAATAAACCCTCATAACTTCCCGTAACAAAAATTCCCAACCCACAAGGAAAAAGTTCGCGGATCAACAAGATATTATGTTGATCCGTGTTTCTTTGTTTTCATTAGAATGAAAGAATCCAGGGAATAGAATCATTCTCAAATAATTCCATACCTCAACCATTTTCGTCGAACGAGATTTTTCACGGAAAGGGATGTCGCGGAAGAAGACGTTGCGGAAGGGGGAAACATCGCGTCGCGGACAAATGATTCTTCGGCGTCACGTCGTCGATCTCTGAGGATCCGACATTCTTCATCGCCCTTCGTCGAAGGCCAGCATTCTTCACATTCTTCGCGTTCTTCGCGTTCTTCGCGAAGGAGGATGAAGATCTTAAAAATTTAGAGATTTCCCCAAATCCTCTCAACAAGAAACCCCTCAACAAAAAGTGTTGGTCTTATTTTATTTCCATGCCAACGATTTGAAATTCAAAGATAAGAAATGAACAATTAATTCGAAGAATTAATTGTAACAATTTAACTGCCCAATTTAATGGGGCATTTCTTAACCAGAAAACGCATGGTTGACTTTCATTAAAGAGGGGGTTGTGGGTGCGTTACTTAGGAGGAAAGAAATGGTGGGGCTCGTGCAGGCCCCACCTCACAAATATCCTACCAAGTGGGTAGAATATTTTGGGTTCCACCCTATCCACTTCAATTAGCTTAAGTGGATTTAAGTGGCTTTAAGTAAAATAAAATAAAGTGTTGCACCGCATTTATTTTATTTATTAACTTAACCCCAAAAATTAAAAACCACACCCGAGAAAACGCAACTCCAGAAAAGGCGTTTCTAAGCGAAAACTGGCGCTGTGATTCCATCGGTACCCTCAGAATTCGATTCCTCAGGTGCGCTTTCACTGGCATCACGGGAACCTCCAGGAGGGCACATGTGAGCGGAAGGCTCAGATGCATACTCAGTACCACGGGTCGGGCCGCGCCAGCCCGGCCCGACCGCGCCCAGCCAGGACGGACCCGGACCTGGGTTGGGTCGACCTGGTTCGGACCGACCCAGGGGGGTTGGGCCGGGTCGGTTAGGGCCCAGACCCCCTGTTTTCGGACCCCTCACTGTCTTTTATTTGTCACGACCCGTCCTCGGGGCCCGTGCCGTGACTACCCCAAGCCTGCCTTCCATAGGCTATGGACTGGCGACTAGCACCAAAGGCGTAAATCCTGATAACTGGGAAGTCATTTCCTTTATAAAAGTAAACAAAACACCACAGAGTACAAGTGGAAGTAAAACACTAAGTACAAAAGAAAGTGATGAAAGTAAATGGGCCAGAATACAAAACCAACTGAAAGTACAGCTACAACTGAACGAAAGTACAACAGAAGAAGTCAAACAGCTGGAAGAAAGGAAGCAACTCCTGGGTCATCCTCCTCGGATCCTACCTGAAGGGCAGGTACAGATAGCACAACTCCTGGATCATCCACCACGGATCATACCTGAAGGGTAGGTACAGATAGCGTAGCTCCTGGATCGTCCACCACGGTTACTGACTCGCCGTGTGGTCCACCTCCGGGTACTATCCAGTCCTCGAACACTCAGCCTCCGTCAGCTCTGCCTGTCGTCTGCAACCAACACAATGAGGTGCAGGCATAGCCCGTGCAGGGGTGAGTATAATGATACTTAGTAGGGACCCCGAGACCCTCAAGGTCTCACTAAAACCAACAATGATAACCACAAAGAAGATCTCAACAGATAACCTCTACTTAAGTATATGCCCATACATATACCTAAGTTATCAAGTAACCCATCTCAATCATGAGGAACACAAAGATTAAGAAATCAACGGATAACCACCACCCAGGTATATTCCCATACATATACCTAAGTTATCAAGTGACCCATCTCAATCATGAGGTAAACACAAAGGTAATAGACTCAGCTTAAACCAGGATTTTCATTATCGAAACCGTAACTACTGAATAGCCCCGTCTCCGGAGTGTACAGTGATCCTGTCACGACTCTGAGGTAATGCTCACTAACCTAAGACTGCTGAGGTACTTCTCCTATCGAGTACCGAGGGTCTGCTTCCAAATATCGGGCGCTCCGTCCGCTGTGGGTCTACCGCCAAATACCGGGCGCTCCCCCTAATAGCCTACAGAGGTACTCCTCCGGTCGAGTACCACTGGTCTGCTTCCAACTACCAGGCGCTCCATCCGCCGTGGTTCTACCTCCAAATACCGGGAGCTCCGTCCACTGGGCTAGTCGACTCACTCCATGTCGAGTCGGTCAAGCAGTCGTCAAGTCTCAGTCGGCTACACAGTCTCCGTACTCCGTACGATCGTCTCCAGGAGGGTCCGCTCCACGAGCTACTGGTCGATACTCCAAGTATCACAAGTCCCACAAAGAAGTATCTCAAAGGACCGCCTCGTCACAGGGGTCTCAACGCAACAGACGGCGCGTCAATCAGATGCCAGGTCTGTGAGTTATTAGCCTTTTCGTCCCAGGGGCCCGGTTGGTTTCGTGTGCGAACCAACCCGGACATATCTCAACTATTCCCCGAACTCTCATAGGGTATACTCATAGAGACCGTTTCTCAACATGATCACCAATGCTGCTGACGGTTCGTCAAACGGACGTCTGGTCTTAAAGATATCATCTTTTCTGTTCCAGGGGCCCGGTTGGATTTCGGGTACAATCCAACCTGGCCATACTTTAACAGCGTCCAAAACATGAGCAAAGTATTCCAAAAGTTCCTACTCATCAAGAGGAATCCAGCAAAGTTGACGACACGTAAATCGGACATCCGGTGCTCAAGATATATCTGTTTCCATTCCGAAGGCCCGGTTGGTTTCGTGAACGAACCAACCCGGCCGAACCCAAAGTTCTCAAAAACCTTGATTGTAATATATCGAAAATACTATCTCGTTTCAAGGATCGCATCGCAACTGACGGTGCATCGATCGGAGGTCCGTAGCCCAAGTTATGGGAGAAAAAACGAAAGGGTCTGAAAACGGGGGGTCTGGGCCCGGACCGACCCGGCCCAACCCCCCCTGGGTCGGCCCGAACCAGGTCGACCTTACCCGGGTCTGGGTCCGACCCCGCTGGGCGTGACCCGGCCCGGCTGGGCGTGACCCGGCCCTATCTGCCCAAGCCGGCCCGGCTCGGCCGGGTGGCTCGCTGGCTCGACTAGCGAGTCGGCGCTCCGCGGACACGGAGCGCACCGCGTCCAATCCCCCTGGATCCCGCGTAGCCGCGAGATCCAGCCGCTTGCCGCCGCAGCTTCAGCCGCGGCGGTTTCTCCAGGCGGCATGTCGGGGCGCCGCCACCTCCGGCCGCCGGCGCCACCGCGCCGGCGACCTGCGCCGCCGGTGGTGTCCGCGGGCCACCGGAGTTGCTCCGGTGGTCCGTTTTATTTTTTGTCTGTGCCGTAGCTCATCCAAGGTCCTGTTCTTCACTGCAAAAATAACAAATCATCTATGCGGTTTTCTCCATCAATACCCGTCGATCCGCACGTAAAAAGAACAAAATGCAAAGTCTTCAGTTCACCTTCGCGGCCTCGACTACCACCACACTTTCGTTCGGCCTCAACGGCGCGGCGCGACGGCGCCGCACATCCTTTCCACATCCCTTCGGGTTCCCGTGCGTTGCCGTCGCACCATGCCACCATCTTCCGAACCGTAACAACAAAACATCAAAGGGGAGGATGGTCGGCGGTGTTCGTGTGGTCCGACCTCCTCCCATTATTATGATAACAGGCGGCCCAAATTGAAACCAAGAAAGGTGACATATGAGATCATGATCAACAATAAATAAACCCTAATAACTTCCCGCAACAAAAATTCCCAACCCGCATGGAAAAAGTTCACGGATCAACAAGATATTAAGTTGATCCATGTTTCTTTGTTTTCTTTAGAATGAAAGAATCATGGGAATAAAATCTTTCTCAAATAATTCCCTACCTCAACCGTTGTCGTCGAACGAGATTTTTCACGGAAAGGGACGTCGTGGAAGAAGACGTAGAGGAAGGGGGAAACGTCGCGTCGCAGAGAAAGAACTCATTGGAGTTGTGTCGTCGATCTCTGAGGATCCGGCGTTCTTCGTCACCCTTCATAGAAGGCCGACGTTCTTCACATTCTTCGCATTCTTCACATTCTTCTCGAAGGAGGATGAAGATCTTCAAGCTTTAGAGCTTTCCCCAAATCCTCTCAACAAGCAACCCCTCAACAAAAAATGTTGGTCTTATTTTATTTCCATGCCAACGATTTGAAATTAAAAGATAAGAAATGAACAATTAATCTGAAGAATTAATTGTAACAATTTAACTGCCGAATTTAATGGGGCGTTTCATAACCAGAAAAACACACGATTGACTTTCATTAAAGAGGGGGTCGCGGGTGCGTTACTTAGGAGGAATGAAATGGTGGGGCTCGTGTGGGCCCCACCTCACAAATATCCTACCAAGTGGGTAGAATATTTTGGGTTCCACCATATCCTCTTAACTTAGCTTAAGTGGATTTAAGTGGCTTTAAGTGAAATAAAATAAAGTGTTGCACCACATTTATTTTATTTCTTAACTTAACCCCAAAAATTAAAAACCACAGCCGAGAAAACACAACTCTGGAAAAGGCATTTTGAGCGAAAACTGGCACTTCGATTCCATCAGTACCCTCAGAATTCGATTTCGAGCTCTGGTTCAAAAGTTTTTACACTTTTTTAGTAAAACTGCTTACGCGCGTTAATTTAAGCTTAACAAAACTTCAGAAAAAATTTTCGGGCACACCAGGCCTCGAAATCAGGTGCCTTCAGAAACTGCGTACCAGTAAAATTCCAAAGAAATTAAGCAAAAAAATTTCCTTGAAATTTCTGGGTCTTTACAGAGGTATTGGAGCTCGATAGAGAGTTTAGGGGGTCTATATATATGAGATATCATTCTCCCTCATGGGTTTCCCTAAATTATAATCTCTGATCATGATGTGTTGTTTCATCATGATTGTTGAGAGGCCTGCAAGAGGAATTCAAGACCCAACTTTAGATGAGTACAACCTTTTACCCCCATATAGATGGAAAGACTAAATGAACAATCTAGGTTCTAGAGTATATGATGAGATCTTATGAGTTAAATTTTGGCTGGAGTTGGGAGGATCACATACCTTTAGCGGAGTTCACGTACAACAATAACTACCCCTCCACCATCAGCATGGAACCTTTTGAGGTATTGTATGGGAGACCCTGTAGGTCACCCTTATGTGGTATAGAGGATGGAGAGTCCTCTCTTATGGGTCCAAAGATGGTGTAGGAAACCATCGATAATGTAGAGTTCATCTAGGAATGGGTAAAGAAAGCCTAGATTAGAAAGAAGTCCTATCCAGATCGCCATCATAGCCCCTTGATGGTCAAGTAGGGAGACTACGTCATAATGAGGGTATCCGCATGAGGTGGAATGTAGAGGTTCTATTGGAGTGGAAAGATATCATTGAGGTTTATCAGGCTATTCAAAATCATGCATAAGGTTGGTGAGGTTTCCTACCACCATGCCTTACCCCCACATATGGAGGAATTTCACTTTGATTTCCATGTTTCCCAGTTGAAGAGATACATGCATGATCCCCCAGAGGTTGTTGACTATGGAGAGATAGACATGGAGGATGGATACACCTTTGTAGAGCACCCGGTGGTGATCGAGGACCAACTGGAGTGAACCTTAGGAAGAAGAGTCATCCCTCTAGTTCGAGTGTTGTGGAAACATTGAAACATTTAGGAGAGTACCTGGTAGCGGGAGAGGCAAATAAAGGCTCTGTATTCTGAGTTTTTTTCATTGTTTTTCTTTTCTAGGATTAAAATATTGAAGGGTGAAATGATTTAGAAACCCAGTTTTTTACTTTTATGACTTTGAAATATTTATAATTGTTTTTCTAGAGATAGGTACTGAAATGGAAAGCAATTCTGAGGCCTGTTGTGACTCGAATTAAATCTATAAAAATATTAAATATATTTTAAATTGTGCACATGCGATTAATTAATGAAACCTGGATAAATCTTAAATTAACGTTCAGATCGGGAATACGAGATTATGGTTGGGTTTGGAATATTGTGTTTTTTCTAGGAGAGACATAAAATGAGATTACACAGGACGTTTGGATCCCTCACCCGTTGGAGGTGCATGTAAGTGATTTAATAAATTAATTTATTAATTTATTAAAATCATTTTTTACCCCAGAAAAGGATATAAATTCATGAAATTGATAAGTTGTCCTAATAATCTTGTTTTCTCTCATGAAACATTGGCTCTATATGCATCAAAAATGTGGAAAATGCAATGGATACTCCTCCTTCATTAGAGAATGCATTCTACACCAATCATCAATCCAAAAAAGAGGTAGGGATTTTCAATGGTGTTTTTATGCCTTGGACTAAATTTTGAGCAAGTTGATAATTAGATCTTCAATTTTCACCCATGTTTTCAAATATTAGATGAGCCCAGCTACCAGGATTTCATATTTTTTTATCCCATGTTCAAACCTCAGTGCCCCAATATTGATCTGTAGATAATAAAACTTAGTCGGTACTATTTAAATTTTTTTATTTTGGTGCCTTTCTCCTATATTCCTTCACATCTTCACTGAGGAATCCCTTTAAACCCCACTTCAACAATTTTTGGGCGACCCAAGCTCGATCAGGCGCCCAGATTCAAATTGAATTTGTGGACCAAATATCAAATTGTAAATGAGACATAGATCTAGAAATGACATGATTCAAGGTTGATAAATCTGAATGTTTTGTAACAATCTAATGAGGATTGATGTCATGGAAGCATGAAAAAGATCCAGCTAAGCCCTCGTTTCCAAAGGAGGCAGATTCGCGACAAAAAATGATGAGTTTCAATTTTCTTTAGCCAGATATGGTGTTTTTAGAGTGGAATCAAGAGACTTTGACTGGGGTTCAAGAAAATTTGGATGTGATAGATCGAATTAGAGATTCTGTCGAAAACCTCAACTACACACCGTGTACAATGAAGAACACATGGCTTGTATCTCCCATCAATGGCAACACTAGGGTTTTAGGGATGATAAATATGGAATAGTGTGTACTAATCTTGACCTTCCATGTACTACAATTTCTATGTTAAAATATATGTAAAGGAACACATCGATAGCCAAATTCCCTATATCGACTAAACCGGTTGGCCACACGGGATGTATCTCATGTGGACCAACATGCCATGCATTGGAGTGCACAAACACATGGTCTGATTACACAGACATGGCTAGAAGACACGCCCTAATTTTAGATAGCTAGGACCTATCATGTATTCCATTTACACGCCGTGTTATAATAAATGGGACGGGAATCATGTTCTATTTAGAGACATGGATAAGTATTGGATAAGGACCACAAGTCATGTGGACCCCTTACACGCAGTGTTCTTCTTGATCTCTTCTGAGAAAATATTATACCCTCATACCTCCTTTGTTTGGACTCAAATTTTGGCCTAATAGATATATATACTGAGTGATTTTATCATGTAGAACACAATGGTTCCCTTGAATGTTTATATAGAGATATGACATGTATGTTATGGGTTGGCCTAGAAAGAGATGACACTCAATGATGGTAGCAATCATACATGCTTACCAGAGTACTTATGGGATGACCCTTCAGCTGGGTTGGGTAGTGTAATCCCCAAAAACCTTCTAGGATGAACTCTTATCTAGTTTGGATAGTATAGTCCCTAATGACCTTCTGAGATGACCCTCCTGCTGGGTTGGGTAGTGTGGTACCTGATGAACTTCTAGGTTGACCCTCCAGCTGGGCTGGGTAGTTTAATCCCCAATGACCTTTTGGGATGACCCTCCAGCTTGGTTTGGTAGTGTATTCCCTGAAGACCTTCCAAACAAGACCCTTGACTATGTAGAATGGTTGAGATTCATGGATCGACTTCACTTAAGGACTCATGAGAAAGAGGGGTTCTTTCCCCAACAAGACGTGTTCCTGTAACGCAACCTAAAACTTTGAGGGTGATTCAATAATACCTGAATTGGATAATTTCGATGTGTAGTTATTTGAGACCCTTTGACTTTTGTCTTCTAGGAAAATTCATTAGGTGTTGGGAATAACAGATGACTTTACGTTGGAGCTGTCGGCTACTCACTTTCCTGGGATGAGATATGAGATAAAGATCCTCTTACCCCCTCATTTTTGTTTCTTTGAATTATAATACGCACACACACACATAGATATATATTTGTATTTGTATATTTATATTTATATAGTACCCACCCTTTTGGGTCTTGGATACTTCCCTTCCAGTATAGGCGAAGACGCGTGAGGTATTCAATGATCATTATGTTTCTAGATTCTCATGGTTGGACGAGTATACTCTCTAGAAATATGAAGTGAAAAAATGATGAGGAGTTAATCTCTTCACTTTTTCAATATCCTTTTGATTAGATGAGTATACTTTCACTCTCTTGTTTGGTTGAGTTTTAATCCTTTTGTACTCTTTCCTTTCACTTTTATTGTACCATGTTCTCTCTACTACTCTCGTTTTAGTGTATCTCTCACTACTCCTCCTCCTTTTTGTGGCGTTCTACTGTGCATGTTGATAATAAATCTTGCATGGGATTTCCCCAACACATGTCTTTTCTGTTATAGATGTTGGATAGAAAGACCATGATCTTAGAGGATCTTAGGGTTATGGGTTTTGTGGACTGTGTGTAGTGGTGAAATTTGATATATAGGAGAGGGGCTCACTCGGCAGTTAATCTTTTCTAGTTCCTTATGGTTGGGATATGTTTCTTTTATAGGCATATATTTTTCATTTAATTTGGAGTTAATAATACCATACTCAACTAATGTCCTTAGGTTCATGCATGTTCATTTTTCATTCTAGTGATTATCTCTTTTTCTATTTTTCCTCTGCACCTTTAATTGAGTTGGTTACATGTGTGTGTATAGGTTTTAGGCAAAGGCCTCTCCAATTTTAGTTGTACCTTCCACTCTTATCACCACCCCTGACCTATGGAGGTCACCTTGGGGTAAATGTTTCTTGATCATTAGATTAGATTGGGTCCTAGAATAATGTTTCATTATCTGTTATTTATTTTATGGGACATATGATTCAAAAGTCAACTAAGTGGTAAGGTCTTGTTTCATAATATCATAATTATTCAGGATTATATATGTTTAAGTCTCCATGGGGGAATTATTTTGAATTTATATAACAAAAAAACTATTTACTTATAGCACATTTATTAAATAAATTTTAATTTACTAGTAATATTTTCTAGTATATGATAGATTTTTTTAATGAAAATTCGACATCATTTCTCTCTTCGGTTGAATTTTTTTCCCAAAAACCACATTTTATAAAAATGTTTTCAAAAATGTTTTTAAAATTATCCAAATGATTTATTAAAGCCATTTTTACCCATGATTTTCTTATTCAGATTAAAATTTAAAGGAATCTTCATGTATTTTTTTCATACAATTACCAATTGGATTTTTGTGAAAATTAGAGAGGAAACCATGTTTTAATCTAACAGAAGGGAAAATAAATTCAACCACCATGAACACTAAATGTTTTAAATATTATTTTAAATATTCTGAATTTTATTTTTAAATAAAAATGTTTTCAAAATCTTTTTTGAAAATTTTATTTTATATTTTAAATTTCCAAATTCAAATTTTATTTCTCTTAAAAATATTTGTCGGATATTTTTATGGAATTTATTATCATAAATGACATCAAACCTTTATTATAATTATAATAAATTGGGGATTTATTCTACTGAAATAATATTTATTCTTTCTTTGGATGGTTTATGATCTGTTTTACTAAAGATGTATAAATTTATTACCATTCACCATATTACATTGGATGGTTTATTATTATGTTTATTTGATTGAGTATGTATTAAAATTTCTTATGTAACTTTTTAAATAAAAATTTTTAAGTTGATTGTGTTTAAACCCTTTTATATGATGAATTCATTGGATGTAGTAAGTGATAGGTAGGGACTGGTTATAGATAGCTTGTTGATGCATTAACAAGTCTAATGAGATAAATTAGTTAGCCAAATTAAAAGGGTTTCTACCTAGAGTTTTAAACTGACTTGTGAAAGGTTTTAAAAATATTTTTCATATGTATTACATTATAAATTCCCTCATTATGATATTATTTATTGATATTCCATGTAATTATTTTGTTAGTTAGAATATCCATGGTATGTTTTCTTGCTCTTGGGATTATGTATATATAATTATATTATAATTATTTATTATTAATATATTATGATCAAGTTATAGATTAAATGGTATTTGTTTCAGATATTTAAATATCAATATTTATTTTGATATCTTTATTTATATATTTTGAAGTACACACACCATTATTGATCATTTGAGATCACCCCTTTATTATATATTATTTTAACCAGGATACCAGGAATGATTTTATTATTGATATTCTAGGATATACTATACAATAATATTGGGTTATCTAATAAAATACATTGTGTTTTTTTTATTTAATTGTAATTTGAATTTCATATATGAATCTAGTTTATAGAGACTACTAAACTGTTAAATCTTTAGGATGTGATTAATTTTATCTTTTGTAATGTAATAAATTAACCACCAAATCTGGGATACTATAGTTGGTCTCTTTATAGTTAGTAACAGAGGAAGTTTTTTAAAAACTTTGATAACTTGATTTTGTAAATAATATATTAGAAAATATAACCATATAATGGAATTTAAGGATAATTCAATGTATAGGATAACATCTTAATGTTTTGGTAAAGTAAATATTTTACAGATTTCTTATAAATACATCTCTCTCTGGCTACAAAAAGTGGATGTGATTCTAGCATAGATGTTCCCAAGGGTAATAACTCTTAAATAGGTGCACCAAACATGAATCAAGCCTTTATTGGTATATGAAAAAGGGTCTTACACTGAAACAGGTTTGACATTACTAAGGGATATTCTATGATTAATTCATATATTCTTGATCAAACATTATGATGGATTTAAAAATATTTCTATGATTTAAAAACTTTCCTGAAGAAACCATTTTTCTAATTATGATCCATACATGAATTTTTCAATTTATGTTATTTATTTTTCTAGGTTTGGTATTATAAATTATTCTTAATAATGTTATGATATAATCTACATTATTTCATTTTTTATAAAAGGTTCTTAGTGGAAGGAATGGAAACTGTATCAATTCACGTTCCCCATGTAGGGATTTCCCTCTCAATCAATATAATGAAGCTGGACCTCGAGTTAAAGATGGAACTGATCAAATTATAACCATATTAGAAAAATTGACTCATGTTATGAGTTGTAACCTTTCCCGTATGAAGCATCCTACTGATCCACCATGTGTTGTAATAATTTTATAATGATTTATCCATTAGTAACCAACATAATTTAATGGGACTACTAATCAATTTTGAGTTGTGAAATAGATAATTTCCTTAGAGAATATATTTCTTCACATGGTAAGTATTGAAAGGGTGGAATTTGTCTTGGTATTTTATCATCTTTTAGGAAATTCATATCAATGGTGGTCATTTATTCAAAACTCTAAAGATGAATAATAAATAAATAACATGGAATAAATTTATTTTAATCACAATTTTTTAAATGTATTTTCCTCACGAACAGTATGGGTAAAGGGAGAGACAATTCCAAAATTTAACACAAAAGAAAGATGAAAATGTTTCTAAGTATGAGTCCAACTGTACAAGGTTGTAATGGAATGATATGGAAAATTTATATAATTCAATGATCATTATTGTATATTTATTTGATGAGATTAAGACAATTTTTGAAGGTAAATATTCTCCCAAACATTCACATCATACGCGGACATAATATCATGTGGTATAAAGACATTGGAATAATCCAAGTCTTATGTCTTTTAAGGAAAAAAGTGATTAAGAAGATGGTATATAAAAATATGGATAAAGAGAAGAAGGGAATATAGAATTACCCTATTTGATAATTTTGGAAAGAAACACTCTCATACTTGATTAAAGGGAATGGTTTTATCTATATTATTGGAGAATAAGAACACCATTATTGCGATTTTAATTGTATGTAATAATCTTACAATATCAAATTATTCAACTGTAAGGATATGCGGAACTATGATAATGAATGCCTTAAGAATCAAGGGAATATTCCTTAAAGGAAGATAATAGATTATGTTCAAACTTCTAATATCATTACAGATGAATCATAATGAATAATGAGTTTCTATTTAGATTCAATAATTACGTTATAGGAGTATTTAATCATTGATATTATGGTTATATAAATTATTAAATTTATAAATATTTTACTATGACAATTATTCATTAAATATTTCGTATCATATATAGAATGGTACTGATTCCCATAAAAAGTTATTGAGTGAAATGATTAAATTATTATAAAACAAATTATTAAGGAAGGATAACCTTCAACATGTTCACAATTTTGAGATAATAATGATAAAAATATGGTTGAAAGATAGTATTTTAATCCATTAAATTGGTTAATAATTTTATGGCTTATATTATATCTACTAGAGTTTACTATTTTTTTGAATTATCAAATAAATTAGATAATTTTAGATTTTATTTAATGAAAAATAATTTTTTGAATCGTTAATGCATTATGGTTTAATTGTGATCATTGTTTTCACATATTTGGAATTTCACATTATGAAATACATTATGTTGTTTGGGGAAAATATTGTTTTGTTGATTAGTTACCTTTGTTCTAAATTTTATGAATTTGAGTTTTTTCTGACATATTTTAGAATGGTCTTATAGTTAACTATTAATAGAATGGATGAATTTGAAATTTGGGTATTTTTGGATAACTCATGCTAACTGTTTTGGTTTTTGAAAATATAAAAGGAAGGACTTGTCATTCTTTAATAGATCACAAGATTGATTAAATGTTGTTTTTACTACTTTAGGAAGAAAAAATATTCATTCACGTATATTCATTTATAAGAGTTTGATATGAAGTATAAATTTATCAAATAATAACCAAAAGATGAAATTGTTTTTATAAAATAGAAATATATCGAGTAAGTATATTCCCTTGAAATTAATTAATAATAAAATAATTCATCATCTTTCAGAAAAGTATATTGAAACAAAATATTTTCATGCTTCTTTCATATATGATGAATTAAATTGTTTTTTAAATCATTATTGATTTTTCGTTTTTAGTTCCTTAACATCCTATTGATCATTAAATTTTTTATTATCAATGATCTATATTACTCTCCATAATTATTTTTGATGTTCTAATCTGTCTATATCATCACTTCCCAAAAACTTTTCCTTACATGGATACCAAATAATGTGTAATTATATATGACTTATGTACTTACATTTATCTCCTATTAATATTATGTTTTGTCAACCCATTTTAAAATGTGAGATTTCAGAAAAGGTAATTTCAAATGTCAATCCCTTTATTTTTTAGGTCAAGATTAAATTTTGACAAAACATTTATTTGTGTGGGGTATAATCTAACACCTAGAGATTTTAAAAGTGGAAAATAAAGTTATTTGTAATATATGACATGAAAAACCAAGCATAGAACATAATTAAACAACCCAAGGATTTATGATATATTTCATTTTAAATAAACTGTAATATGGTAAGTTATTATATCTATCTGTTAAATTGGTGTGTTTGAATAGTAAATAAATATATTATTAAAATTATATTGTGTAAAAATATATAATATAATTTTAACAACTATCTTTTTATTAGGCATAAAATAATAATCCTTAGAAAGAAATAAAATATATTATACAAAATTGTATTTTTTTAAAAGACAATTTAGCCTTTATTTATGTACATAATTTATTAAAAATTTCAACAAATTTTAGAATATTTAGTTGAAAAAATAAATGATATTTTTGAAATATACATTTCAATATTATATTTGAAAGAATTTTTAGGATTTTTCTGAATGAATAAATTGTTTGATGAATAGTGATCTGTAATATTTTTTGATTAAAACTGCCTTTCGTATATATTATTTATAAGGATAAATTATATTTTAACTTTTTAAGTAAAATTAGTTAAATTATATTAAAATTTAAAAATTATATTTCATTTTATAAAATTTAATATCTTATTTTCATATAAAAACATTTTAAAATTTTGACTGTTATCTTTTGAATAATCATTTTTTCAAAGCGAATATTGGATTAATATTAAATTTAATTATTCAAATTATGTTAATTTTTTATGGAAAATTAATTATATATATTAAATAATAATAATTTATATAATCAAAAAATAGAATACTAATTTTTTTACCATTATTAAGAATAAAATATTTAAAATTTAATTATTGCAGTTATGGTAAAAATGGGTTTACTAGGGGATTAAACTAAGAATATATGGGTTACAAATGACATAAAACTTATCCAACCCATATATAATGGAAATATTTGACTCTTATGAACTCTAAGGGTCTATAAATTTGTATTTTTTATGATAAAAAATATTTTTTCACTTTATCTTTCTAAAAATTCAATGTGTGTTCTCCCCCCACTTATAAAAGGGCACCCCCACTCCTCCCCTATTAACACTTCCATAACACATTAATTCAGCCAATACATACCCATATAAATTTATTAAATATCTCCCCAATTACTAAAGTTAATATTTAGATTATAAATCTAATTTGGGACGGCTCTAGGCTAAACCTAAAGAGGTTTCCCAAAGAAGATGTAGTGTTTTTTACTATGTGTTTACATTTTACTTATTCTCATAACTCCTTCTAATCATATTCATATATAGTAATATAATAAAATGATTATATCCCATATTATAATATTTTATTATTTTATGGGAATTACTTATATCTATATCCTCTTCCATCAAATGTGAAACGTAACCGTTGATCTTGAGTACGATGGACTACCGCCTCACAAATCGATGTAATTTATTCTCCAACACCACCTTTGAAGGATGTATATAATTATTTATTTAACATATTTATTTTATATTTATGAAATTATTATAATTATGGAATTATTATATATCACATTTCTTCATAACTTTCATTCTGTGGAGGATACAATAACATCACTCATGTTCATGGTGGACTACTACCTCATGAAGCGATGTGATTCATTTTTAACCTATGATTAACATGGAAGGCAGTAAGGATAAATTTAGTGAATATATGTGATATTTATGACCTATTAATACTTCTATAAATATAATATCACATTTAACTTATTACCTTCTAATCCATTGGAAAATAATAGCATCACAAGTACGTATGTGTGGACTACTGCCTTTATATAACAATGAGAAATATTTTTCATTTTATTTTTCCATGGTTGGGAAGTAGGATGGATTTTATTAAATTAAATTCTTAATATAAAATAATTATTATTCATTAAATTTGAATTAATATTTATTTTCCCTTCATTTCACCCATCGATAAAAATTGAAATGACGGTCATGCGGACGTATGGCCTACCATCTCCATCTGCGATGTAATCTATTTTTCTATCTCTAACATTTATATATTACTATAAATAAATATATAATGAATATATATTATAATAATATTATGGTAAAAGTTTTGGATATTATGGAACCATTATCAATTTAAATGGGAAAAAATAACCAACCCAATCACCCAAATCAGTGATTTTAAAAAAGAATGGTTAATAAATAGGAAATATGTAACACCCCAGGCTTCTACGGTACGCTTCTCATTGAATAATGTGATAGCTTGTGTTGTACGCAACACCGAGTTCTAACACACCATAACCAATCAAACTAGCCGTTATGAATAGTAATACATAAATTTTGAAATTATATATGTTTTATATTTTAAAATGGACTTCATTTTTGGATTTGTAATATCGAATTTATCCTAAGGTGAAATTTTGGTACTTTTCGGATAACTTTCATATTTTGATGAATAGTGAAAATTACTAAATTTTAATTAAAAACAACTTTTTTAATCAAAATAATTAATAGTGATAAATTGTTAATTTGAGTGGATTTAAAGTATATTTATAATATATTTTTACCATTTAACATAATATTGGTCATTGGACATAATTTTACAATTAAACCGAACATAAACAAGTGTCAATCTTTTGATAGTTATTATCTCTTAAAAACACGCTTTTTGGTTTGACAGCGGGAATTAATTTTAAATTAATTTCTACCACTTCTGTGTTTTGAATTTAGAAAAATGGATTCCATATTTGGAATCAGGATGTCTAAATTGTGTAAATAGTTAACTTTTATTTTTAGACATTTTGAATAATTATTGTGGTAAATATTTTATTTACCATGGTTAAGGGTAAATCTGGTAAATAAGGGTTAAACAATAATATTATAATAATACTAAATTACCCTAAAACGTGTCCTAGCCTTATTGGTTGATACATGTTCGACCATAGGAATCTTTGGGTCGATTTGGGGACCCCATGGTGCCACTTGTAGGTGATAGGGACACTTTATTTCAATTAAGTTAAATGAATACAAAAATGACACAAGCATATATCTTTTAGAAAAACAATTATTACATAAGGTTATATATATTGGATTTTAGATTATAAATATTAATTAGAAAGATAAAAAGATTTCATACATAATGATATTTTATTTATAATTTTTAGACATTAAATAATTTATTTTATTTATGACACAATGATGATGCAGTAATTACTAAAATAGTGAAAAATTAAAATAATTGATATTATAAATACCCAAATAAATATAATATGAAATTTTTAATGAATTAAACTAATTTTCTAGGATAATATGATATATTATGATTTCTTTAATTGACTTTGTTCGAAGTAATCAATCTGTTATGAGTTTCACAAAAATCAACTATTGAATAGTGTCAAAATTGACATAAAAGAGTTCTTAAAACAAATATTATATTATTAATTGATATTAAATTCCTAAAAATCTAAGGTTCGGCCAAGAGACTTATAACATGATACTTTAATCATTAATGGACCACTTGGGGGTCTCTTGTATGTATATAGTAATTATATTAACCATATTATATAAAAATACAAAGAGACATTGTAAAAGTGAAACTAATTAACTTAGAGTTAATACTTAAAGATAAGGTTAATATAAGTACCCAAACCTGTCTAACTTATATTTTATGAGTTGTTTTCGACCCATACCAACCTTAACCTTTGAATAGTCAACTTTTGAGCCATTAAAAACCGAATCTTAATTTATTATAAATTAATATTTCTAGCTTTTCCAAAGGTGCCCCTCACCCCTCTTATAAAAGGGCACTCCTCCTTCTCATTTCTTCACACCTTAAAAGCCTTTTGGTTCGGCAAAACTCTTCCCAAATACTCTCCCAACTTCCCTCACTACAACATAGAGGCCTTAGTTTGATCAGAAATCCAACCTAAGGATCCCTTTTGATCAAATCAAAAGGAAGAAACCGAAGAAGAGGTAATGATTTCACCACCCTTTTCCAAGTTCATTTCTTCTTCCACTTCTTCTTCCTTTGTTGTTACCATTATATAATAATAACTCCATTATCATATATATACTGTGATGTTATTATAAATATGGTACAACCATATTCAGTGTTCTATCCACCCTTTGAATAACATGTCACCATACGTGCGTACGTACGGCTTACCGTCTCCACGTCGTGGTGTAATTGTTATTCAATATAATATTATTTGGATGGGTATAATAATGATGTGTTACTCATGTAAATAATAAATATAACATGTTAATGATTCTTTATATATTATATACCATCCAGTTATATATTATTTTAATATCAAAAGAATGATATTGTCGCTCGTGCATACGTACGGACTACCGTCTCCACGAACGCGATGAGATTCATTCTCCATCGTAACCATTAAAGTATAATTATCATTTTATGATTTAAAAATGATGTTTAAGGACTTGATATCATTCTGGATATGAATAATATACAACCTATCCTTTACAAACATGTCTTACGTAACAAAACATATAAAAAAACAAGTAAGTTAGCACCCGAAACAATGATAATACTAAGATATTATTATCAAATCAATATTAAAAGATCATATATGATATCATATTAATGTATATGATTATTGTATAATTTAATAAAAATTATTTTACCATTATACAGGAGGTTAACCTACCCCAACAAAGGAAAAGTACAAGGTAAGAGTTATTTCACAATCTCTTCATTATCCGAGGTTGTTTATACGTAATAATCTACTAGGATCTCCTTATCATCCACATCCATGTTTCTTCAAAATGTTTTTCAAAACATTTTTATTATTTACAATAATATGGGTTAAAGTCATTTATACCCTTGTTTGACTTTTTCTAAGAGGAATCTTTCCGTCATTTTCAAAACAAGGTCTTTTTTAACCTTTTCAACAGAATTAAGGTAAGAATATTTTTTTTAACTTATACGGCGGGTGCGGATATTTTCTGCCATTATAGAATCTTCAAAGATTTCCTTAAAAGCTTATAAGAATATTTTCAAGAAAATGTTTTATTTTATATGGCTCTTAAATGATTTAAAAAATAGAAAGAGATATTTCTCTAAAAAGTGTTTTGATTTCATCTATGTCAACATCCTTTGATGGATTTTACGCTTATTTGAAGTTGATTTATTATGATACAAAACCTCTATATTGTATTGACGGTTTTGTGATATGTTTGACTGTGGATGTGCTATTTTTATACCATTCATATTTTATGGTGAAATTATTGACATTTCGTATGCTAGTTTTAATACGAATGTTTATGTTATGTTTAAACCTTTTCATATGGGAATGCATTGGACTTAATATGTGACGGGTGGAGCCCGCTATAGATCCTCTATGCATCGGTAGGTCTCATGAGGCAAACTAGTGTCTTGGAACAAGGCCTTGACAAAATCTTATTTGTAGTCTTGGCACGAGGCCTTGGATATGTGATTATGATAGTCTGGCATTATGCATTCCATCATTATGAAAGTGGTTAGTGATTTTGCATGTGATTATTCGATTAGTAGAATATCCATGTGAATGATTAAATGGAATTATTTCATTTTAGTTATGCCATACAAAGTTGAAATTTCAAGTTTGAAAGGCTTTTGTTTTAGTTATACATTGCCTTAAATGTTTATTCTTATTTATGAAAGTTTCCACTATATTGTTATCCTTACTGGGCATTTGAGATCACCCCTTTTCTATGTTTTATTTTTCCCAGGAAGTGAAGAAGTAAATTATGAATGACCTGCAGGGATATTATGTGGGGATATGAGTGTGAATTATGGAGACATTATGTTGTTGTTGTAGTTTTTCATTTTATGGTGTAATGTAAAACTTATGAATATATCTAGTGTTTCCAAGGCTACTAAACCAATCGGTCTTTCGAGATTTGATCTTTCTTGTGATCATGCCAATGTTATGTAATAATGCACCGACTCTGGGTAACTATGGTCGGGGCGTTACAGTTGGTATCAAAGGAAGTTTAGTACAAACCTTGGAAGCTAGTTTTAGATAAACTCTGATTAGAGCACGTAGACCTAAGATGAACTTCGAGGATTAGTATAGAAGAACTTCCTAAAATTTTGGTATTGTAGAGATTTTGTGAGTTTTCTGAGCAATACATCCTTGTCTGGATACGAGCAGGTAGAGGAGGCTCTGGCACAGATGTACATAGGGGTAAAACCCAAAAACACCGCTTTGAGCTAGACTCGAACGAGAACTGGTGCACGACAACGGGCCTTGCTGCACTCTTGGTTACGACACTCCCGGGGGATATTCTTAGGATAACTCTCATTTTCTTTACAAATCATTATGAAGGGTTTATGAGTATATAATTTTTCAAAGAAAACATTTTTATGATTATGGATTATATCCATAAATAGTTCAATTTATGTTAAGTGTTTTATAAGTATGGGATTATGTATTTTGATTCATTAACTGATCTAGTTTATGCCATTGTTTAGAAATGGCGCCTAGTGGAAGAAATGGAAACCGTATCAATGCACGCACTCCATGTAGGGATTGCCCTCCCGCTCAAGATAATTATAGTGGGGCTGGTGATGCAACTGGTGCCGATCAGCTAATCACCATACTGGGACAACTTACTCAGGTTATGAATAATAACCTTACCCGTATGGAGCACCCTGATCCACAACGTGGAGGATCAATGTTAGACCGATTCATGAGGCAACAACCACCAAAGTTCAATGGGAGTACAAATCCCTTAGTAGCTGAGCAATGGATAAATTCCCTAGAGAAAATATTTCAGGCTTTGGGGAGCAGTGAAAGGGAAAAAGTTATCATGGCAGTTTACCGCCTCACTGGAGATGCTGATCAATGGTGGTAATTGATTCAAAACATGAAGGAAGATGATGAAGTATCAAATATGGAATGGAGGGAGTTCAAAGATCTGTTTTTAGAAAAATACTTTCCTTGTGACCATCGAGCAGATATGGAAAAGCAATTTCTATGTTCGAGACAGAAGGAGGATGAGAATGTCACAAAGTATGAGGCTAACTTTACAAGGTTAGCAAGGTATGCTGGTGATTATATACGCAACCCAAGAAGTAAGATTGATTGTTTCTTTCATGGGTTAAAACCATTTCTCCGTCGAGCATTAGTCTCACAATCCTTTTCATCGTACGAAGACATTGTCTCATGTGCTATCAAGACTGAAAAGGAATTCTCTAAGTCCTATGACTTTAAAGCAAAGCAAGAGAAGAAGAGACCTGCTAATCAATCTGGGAATGGAAATAAGGGGAATAAGGGAAAGGTTGAATATCCATCTTGTGGTAAATGTGGGAAGAAACATCCTGGTACTTGCTTGAAGGGAATGGGAGTCTGTTACAAGTGTGGTGAAAAAGGCCACCAAGCTCGTGATTGCAAGGGGATGAAAAAAGCTACCAACGTTCAGTGCTACAACTAAAGGGAGATGGGGAATTATGCAAATTCATGTCCTAAGCGTCAGGAGAACTTACCTCAGAAAAGGCCAAGGGATCAAGGCCAGGCTTATGCTATCACTACTGCTGAGGTAGAAGCTCCGAAAGACGTGGTGGCAGGTAGTTTAATGGTTTCCTCATGTTTAGCAAATGCATTATTTGATTCTGGATCATCGCATTGTTTCATATCTTCCCAGATTTCTATGAAAATTAGATATTTCCAATTTGATTTAATAAGGGAGCTGTCAGTTAAAACTCCTAAGGGAAGTATCATTGCAACAAAGTTTTGTGAATCAGTCCCCATTAGAGCACATAAATGTTCGTTATCTGTTGATCTCATCATCATACCTATGATTGAGTTTGATATAATCCTCGGTATGGATTGGATTTTGGAATATGATGCGAATATTTATTGTAAGAAGAAAGAGGTTACGATTCTTGATGATAATGATAAGGAACACCGTATCTTTAGAGCAGAATCGTCACCACCTAATTCTTATTTAGATCCACCCACAGTAGCTCAACTTAATTCAATTATTAGGGAGGAAGAGAATGAAATAACTGTCGGTGAGGAAAGGAATGTTCAAATAGAGGATGTACCTGTTGTGAAAGAATTTGTAGATGTATTTCCAGAAGATTCACCTGGACATCCTCCAGAACGAGAAGTTGAGTTTTCCATTGATTTGATTCCTGGATCAAGGCCTATATCGAAGACCCCTTATAGAATGGCCACTGTAGAATTAGTCGAACTAAAGAAACAACTAGAGGAATTGAGTAATAAGGGATTTATTCTCCCTAGTGTTTCTCCATGGGGAGCCCCTGTTCTTTTTGTTAAAAAGAAAGATAGATCTATGAGGTTATGTATCGCCTACAGGGAGATCAATGCTATAACGATAAAGAACAAGTATCCCCTACCTCGTATTGATGATTTATTTGACAAACTTCATGGAGCTCAATACTTTTCAAAGATTGACCTTCGATCTGGAAACCATCAGTTGTGTGTGAAGAAGGAAGACATTCCGAAAACAACATTTCGAACCAGGTACGAGCATTACGAGTTTATTGTAATGCCGTTTGGATTGACTAATGCACCATCTGTATTCATGGATCTGATGAATAGAGTTTTCAAGGAGTATCTCGATGAATTTGTGGTGGTATTTGTTGATGATATCTTGGTATACTCCAAAACCTACGAAGATCATGAAAATCACTTGCGCATTATCTTGAAGACTCCGAGGAGGCATGAATTATATGGGAAGTTTAGCAAGTGTGAATTATGGCTTTAGGAGATTTCTTTTCTTGGCCATATTGTCTCTAAAGATGGAATCTCTGTTGATCCTTCTAAGACCAAGGCAATCCAAGAATGGCCAGCACCTATGAGTATAACTGAGGTACGTAGTTTTATTGGTTTGGCAGGTTATTATCGACGTTTCGTCCAGAATTTTGCCTGATTGGCTAACCCATTAACGAAGCTCACACATAAAGGGGTTAAATTTGTTTGGACAAAAGAGTATGAAGAATGTTTCGAAGAACTGAAGAGAAGATTAGTCAATGCTCCTATATTGACTCTACCATCGGGGAATGATGGGTTCGTTATTTATAGTGATGCATCAAAGAAAGGACTTGGATGTGTCCTTATGCAGAATGATAGAGTTATTGCCTATGCATCACGACACTTGAAAATTCATGAACAAAACTATCCTACTCATGATCTTGAGTTAGCAGCTGTGATATTTGCTTTGAAGATATGGAGGCACTACCTCTATGGTGAAAAATGTGAGATTTATACTGATCACAAGAGTTTGAAGTATATTTTCTCACAAAAAGAACTCAACATGAGGCAAAGGAGATGGCTTGAATTACTCAAGGATTATGACTGCACGATACACTACCACCCGGGGAAAGCAAACAAGGTGGAAGATTCTTTGAGCAGAAAAGACCATGGAGTATTGAACATGATGAGAATTGAAAGGGATCCAATTTTCATGGATCTAGTGAAGATGGACTTGGGAATAACCAGGGAAGGTGAAACATCAATGCTTTTTTAAATTGTTGCCAAACCATCTTTACTAGAAAGGATTAAGAGTTCTCAGACCGATGATGAAGAATTTCAGAAGAAGATTAAAGCTGTGAATGATGGGATATTGAGAGACTTTGTGTATGAAGATGGAATTTTGAAATTCGGGAAGAGACTTTGTGTTCCCGATTTACCTGATCTAAAAAGGGAATTGCTGGATGATGCTCATAGTTCCAATTTCTCTATACACCCTGGGAGCACCAAAATGTATAGAGATTTGAAGGAACATTTTTGGTGGGACAACATGAAGAGGGAGATTGCTGATTTTGTGTCAAGATGTATGGTTTGTCAACAAGTGAAAGCTGGAAGGCAAAAGCCTGGAGGAGTCATGCAACCTCTTCCCATACCGGAGTGGAAATGGGACAATATTACGATGGACTTTGTTATGGGGCTACCAAAGACTCCTAGAAGGAACGATGCAATATGGGTTATTGTTGATCGTCTTACCAAGTCAGCACATTTTCTTGCTATAAGAGAATATCTACCCCTGGAACGTCTAGCAAGACTATATATTAATGAAGTTGTGAGACTTCATGGAGTACCCTTATCGATTGTTTCTGATCGTGATCCCCGTTTTACTTCAAGATTTTGGAAATGTCTTCAGAAATCCCTGGATACTGAACTTCATTTGAGCACTGCTTACCACCCTCAGAAAGACGGACAATCAGAACGGACTATTCAGACCTTAGAATACATGTTGAGATCTTGCTCACTTGATTTTCAGGGTATGTGGGATCAATATTTACCACTGGTAGAATTTTCCTATAACAATAGCTTCCATTCGAGTATTCAGATGGCACCATATGAAGCGTTATATGGAAAGAGTTGTCGTACACCAACCTGTTGGGATGACGTTGGTGAAAGAAAACTTGTAGGCCCAGAACTGGTGGAGGAAACGGTGGAAAAGGTGAAAGTAATCCAAAATCACATCAAAGCAGCTCAAAGTAGGCAGAAGAGCTATGCCGATAATCAAAGGAAGGATTTGGAATTTCAAGTCGGTGATCATGTTTTCCTGAAGGTATATCCGTGGAAGGGAGTCATACGTTTTGGTAAGAAAGGTAAATTGAGTCCCAGGTACATCGGACCTTTCGAAATTCTAGAATTAATTGGGGCTGTAGCTTACCGATTGGAAATGCCGCCAAGTCTCTCCAAAGTTCACGATGTGTTCTACGTATCTCTGTTGAGGAAATACATGCCTGACCCAACGCATGTACTCACCTATGAAGAATTAGAATTGGAACCCGAACTGTCTTATTGCGAAGAGCCCATCAAGATTCTTGATACAAGAGAACAAGTGCTGAAAACCGGACAACGCATCTGGTAAAAGTTTTGTGGAGAAACTGTAGAGACCCGAAACTTGACGTACATTGACATTACATTACATTTGCGGAATACTTAGTACATACACACAAGGATCGTAATAGTTTAGTTTCTTTGTAACTTGGAACGTAATCTTCTAATCGTGGTGAAAGATCTTCAACATATCCTATAAAGATCTTCCATTTTTTTTTACCTAAAACCTTTCTTTATATCCTGGGGAAAAGAAAACATAAAAGGGTGAGCTCAAATGCTCTGTAAGTGTAAACAAAATAAATATCAATCACATCGTATTCATAAGAACATAACATTTTGGAAATATTAACCTGCAAAAGAGAGCATAATTTCATAACATGGGATAAATCATGGCAGTGAAATGTAATCACAATAATCATAACTTAAAACATGAAACTTTGTGGCATTCGCACATAATCATAGATAATCATTTCTTGTTAGTCAAGACTCATTGCCAAGACTATCTTAGTGGACAAAGTCCCTTTCTGAATCGAGTAACCCTCGTTTCAGTCCTGTTTCACTGAACCGGTATAACCTACCGTTCCAGCCCTGTCTATCTCATGAGATATAAAATCTTTACCCAATGCATTGCAGGGAGATATAGGTCCCACCCATCTTATAATGAATCCTTTCTTATGTGTGCCACATAATCATAAATCATACATCATCACATAACCCATGTAATAAAAATGGGATTCTTAAACAACATGACATCATAAAACAATTCATATAAGATAAAGGAATTCATAAAAATGTTTCCATCATAACATAATCAAATCCATGTAATAATAGGGATAAAAACAGAACCCTTTTATTATCTTAGATGGAAAATAATTTTTATAAAATACTTGAACTTCATTCTTGAGGAAAATATCCTTTCTACCTCAAAAACACTTTTCCTTTCTTAACATGTCATAAAATTTTAAACTAAAAGAAGTTGATTAAAAATAAACTTGAATACTTGTAAAGGAAGCTTCATGGAAATAATGTTTTAAAAATCCATTCATGCCGTATAAGTTAAGAAAAACATTCTTCGTACTTTTGTCAGAAAAGTCAAAAAGTACCTTGTATGAAAAACGACAAAAGATTCCTTTCATATCTTTTACTAAAAACTCACCGAAGGGTAAAATTGGATTTAAACAATTGCAGGTGGATGGAAATAATATTACATATTGAAGAAACATGGATGTGGATGATAAAATACACCCCAGTAAATACCAAAGTATAAACAATCTCGGATAAAAATGAGATTGTGATATTTCCCTTACCTTAGGTCCGACTTGCTTTGTAAGTGTCCGAACCTCGTGTATAATGATTTAAATAATGTCATTGACTTATTACAGAATCATATTCATTGTTATGATATCATATGTGGTTCACTTATGACATTATATTACCCGTTCTTTTGTAAATTCCATGTTAAAGAAGAGTTTTGGGTAAAATCGTTTCATTTATCGTAGGTGTTTTGACTTGTTGTTCTTGACATTATTATTACTTATATCATGATTTACTTACTTCCAGAATATAAAATATGATTTATATATCATATATATTCAGTATATATATAAATATATATATAATATATAGATAAATGAAATGAAAAACACCGTTCATGGAGACGGTAGTCCGTACGTACGCATGAACGCTGTTTTTCTTTCCTTATTGTCTTGAATGGAAGTAAGTAGATGACATACATATATATATACATAAATTCAGTATCATTATTATGTCATATATTTCATTAGTACTTATTATATATACTTTATAATCATTCATGAATGGTTAATCATTAATAATGAATCTCATCGCGTCGTGGAGACGGTAGTCCGTACGTACGCACGAGCGATGATATCACTTTCATAATTATTGAATTGAATTGGAGTGGATTATACAATATATCAGAATCAATATGATGTTGTAATAACTATGTATAGTAATTCTTTACACCATTATACCCATCCATGTAAGGTGGTGGTGGAAAATAGATTACACCACGGCGTGGAGACGGTATTCCGTACGTACGCACGCGCGGTGATTTCTTTTTTCCGTAGGATGGATAGATGGTGAAATAGGGTTGTTTCATACTTAAAATAAAATATCAGTATATGAGTGATACTGATGTTATTACTTCATAATGAAACAACCTAAGAAGAAGAAGTGGAAGAAGAAATAAAGATGAAAGAATTGGTAACGGTAATTACCTCTTCTTTGAAGCGCCTCTTTGAGACCTCCTCTTAGGGCACTAAAATTGGTCCTTGAGGAAGACCAGAACCTCTAGGATGTTTCTAGGGAAGTGGAGAAGAGATTTTGGCAGGGGTTGGCCGAGCTTGAGTTCTCAAATTGGTGTGAGGAGGAGGGGGAGGAGGTGTCCTTTTATAAGGGAGGAGAGGGGCACCTTAGGAATACCTCAAAATATTATTTTATATTAATGTCAAAATCGGTTTATAATGGTTCCAAAGGGTCTTATTTAGAATCTAAAGTGGGTATGGGTCGAAATCCTATCAACCAATAGGATTTAGACAAGTTTAGGGTATTATTTTAACCTTATCAATTAGATTTAACTCTAAGTTAAATAATTTAACTTTTACCGTGTCTTTTTGTTTTCTTTCACTATATGGTTAATACACTTACTATAACATGCCAAACGAACCCCAAATTGTTTATTATTAATACATATATCCTTATCTAAGTCATTTGGCCGAACCTTAGATTTTTAGGAATACAATAACAATTAATAATATAATATTTAATTTAAAAACTATTTTGTGTCAATTTTGACACTAATTGATATATGATTTTTGTGAAAGTCATAACAGAATATGTTCGAACCAAGTTGATTAAATCAACACTAATATATCATAGTAACCTATAAAATTAGTGGAATTCATAAAAAGTCTCAAATTACATTCATTTGAGCATCAATTATGTTAATATTTCCTTAAAAGGTTAATTACTGCATCATCGTTGTGTCATAAATAAATTAATTAATTTAAAGTCTAAAAATTATAAATAAAATATCATTATGTAGGAAATCGTTTTATCTTTCTAATGAATATTTATAGTCGAATTTATCTTTTGTATAACCCCATATTAAAAATGTTTTAGTTATTAAACTTTGATTTTAACTATTTTAACTATTCATTAAATAAAATAATATTAAATGTCATAATCTAATCCAAGTGGACCTAAATAGTCATATTATATTCATAAGGTTGTTTTTGGTCGAATTACACTTATCCAATAGAATTAGGACATGTGTTAGGGTAATAGTAATATCATATTTACCCTTAGTTACCCTATTTACTATTAACCGTGGTAAAAAAAAGTAAAAAGTTACTATTCACCAAAAATTATTTTCATCTCATTGAACCAAAATTTAGTCCTTGATATTAACCGTGCCTGTCGGATTTTCGAAATTCTATTCACTGAAGCGGTAAAATTAAGTTTTATGCAAAATTCAGTTTTTAACCAACCACTTAGTGGTTTCACTATTCATCAAAAATTGAAAGTTTTCAGAAAAATACCAAAATTTCATCCTAAGCTATATTTCATATTCCGAATTCAAAAATGAAGTCTATTTTACCAAATTCATAACATAGAAGTTGCATTAATTAATTTTATAATTAAATCCCGCTGTTAAAACAAATAGCGTGTTTTTAAGAAACAATATCTACCAAAAGATTGACACTTGATTATGTCTGGTTTAAATGTGAAATTACATCCAATGACCAACATCGTATTAAATTGTAAAAATATATTCTAAATATACTTTAAAACCACTCAATTTAAAGATTTATCACTATTAATTATTTTGATTAAAAAAGTTGTTTTTAATTATAATCTAGTAATTTTCACTATTCATCAGAATATGAAAGTTATCCGAAAAGTACCAAAATTTCACCTTAGGCTAAATTCGATACTCCGAATCCAAAAATAAAGTCCATTTTGAAAAATAAAATTTACAAAATTTCAAAAAGTGGTTATTACTATTCATAACGGCTAGTTTTAATAATATTTTAATAGCGTATTGTTGTTTAGTGAAACTCGTTATTGCGTACTACACACGCTATCGAGGAAGGTCGCGATTGCGTGTAATGCAAGGAAAATCAAGGATGTGTGTTGTTCAAGCTCCTTTTGATGTAGCGTAAAACACAAGACATTAATAAAATTAAAAAGAATATTTTTCATAAAATCTCGGGCTGTTACATTCTACCCCCCTTAAAATGAATTCGCCCTCGAAATTCGTCGGGGTTATAAATGGTTTATTATTCTAAAGTTTCTTTAATAGAAACCCACATCGTAAAAAGGAGTATCAAAACCAATCTTTAAAAACAAAAGTATGAAACGTAACGGTTACCCAAATAAACTAGTCACTGGGTTTCCACATAGGTGAAAATATGGATATGGAAGAGAAATCTAACCATCATGTTCTGATGGAGAGTGGTATAGAAAATGGCTATGGAAAATCCAGCAATCACAAATCCATAAATTTGTGACGATCTAAGGTACCATCTGATTCATCGGATATAAGATCACTAGGACAACATTTTTGGTTTTCAAGATCATTTCCCTAATGTTAAAGAATTTGAATTAGAATAAATACTTACTTTATTTTGGTACAATCTCACTATTGTTCATGCCTTTAACAATTTCCACTTCATCTCTTAAATAAATGAAGTTGAATTTCTTATTCGTGAAGTGTTAGCAGATCATGTGATAGAATGACGGGTCATTCCATCTGTCTCAAACAAAAGGTTAGAAAAAATTATATACATAAGTCGATCTATAGTGAGATTAATCATATATGGTTCCTAAAATGGACTTATACTTCATATATCATACTGCTTAATATAATAAAACTAGTTTCTACTAAACAGGGACTTCCTGTAGGCCAGTGGTAGGCGATAAAGGCCAGTCGCACTTTGGTTGTGGGTTCGATTCCCATAGCCTTGTCCGAAGCGATGGGCTGTCGCCCGTCCTGCAGGTTGTCCTTTTTCTAAAACTACATTACTATAACATCCCATCAATAATATCGAAAATATTCTATCCTTAAACTAACTTATGTCCAACATAATCCATTCTAATCTTTAGGCTTATCCATAATACTACAGTCCACTCTCATAATATAGTGAAAACGATTACCAGAGATTTAATACTGTCGTTAATCCCCATATATCATAAGATATGTCTTGTTGGTCACATTCCAAACATTCAAAGGCCTTAATCATGTATTCTCTTGAATACCCATTGAACCTTAGTGAAAACATGAATGCATTTAAAAGTTAACTCTTTCCACATACCAAAATCCAAAAATTCTATATACTCAAACCATGATATAACCTTCTCCTTATATCAGTCATGAGCTCATGAATACAATCAAACACCTCATTATCTTATTATTCCTTCATTATGCGCATATCATCTAAATTCCAAAAATATCTGAATAACCTTTCATGGATAGTGGTACCATTAATCATACACTTTCATAACTCAGGGAAAGACAACAGTATAACAATCCTTAGATGTCTCTTTATTCCATAGTACCATGAGATTTCTTATACAACATTACACATGATAAACATGTAATCATTCCACTGCATTCTTAAACCATTGACCGAGCTTCAAAAATTCTTTCATCTCACATATCATTTGTAGTCTCTTCATCATCATCAACATAAATACTTCCCATATGACCATACTGATTCTCTTCATGAGTCTTTCCCTTAGGACATTTGTTTTCATAATGCCCATACATTCCACATTTAAAACACTTAACCATTTTTGATGTCGTAGCAATACCATTATCCTCATCCATGGTGTTAACCGACCATTTTCCTTTGCACTTACTTGCTTTGTGTCTTTCTTTTCCACACCCAAAGCATCTTCCAGTTCCCTTGAAACATTCTCCTTGATGCCTCTTCCCACATGATTTACATAGGGGAAATTGAACTTTCTTTCCTCTATGATCATCATGGAACTCCATCTTTCTTTTATTAGCCGAGTCAGGAAACATACCAAATTTTACTTTATTGATCATATTATGAGATTTCTGATTCGGCATAATAATGATCATTGGACTTCCAAATCCCATTTCATTTGGTTGCTCATGAATAATATCATTCCATTGTCCATCATATCTTCCATTATCGTGAATCATCTTGTTTCCAGCCATTTTCTAAAACCCAAAAATAATAGTGTGAGAGGCAAAAATCATGCTAGGGAAAACAACAAAATAAAGGTGGAGTATCCTCGATATCTAACATCTTAGGTTAAATTCTATGATCGTTACCGTAGTTCTAGGACTGTATCCTATACGTATACTTATCCTTAGGGACATCCCTGGACATACCTTATAAATATCTCTAGGGATCTCACTAAAGTTCTCGCATCCTAGTTTCCAAAGGTTGACTAAACCGTTCCTCTGATACCAACATTAGAGACCCAAAACTTGACGTACATTGACATTACATTACATTTGGGGAATACTTAGTACATACACACAAGGATCGTAATAGTTTAGTGTCTTTGGAAACTCGGAACGTAATCTTTTAATCGTGGTGAAAGATCTTCAACATCTCCTATAAAGATCTTCCCTTTTTTTACCTAAAACCTTTCTTTATATCCTGGGGAAAAGAAAACATAAAAGGGTGAGATCAAATTCTCAGTAAGGGTAAACAAAAGAAATATCAGTCACATCGTATTCATAAGAACATAACATTTTGGAAATCTTAACCTGCAAAAGAGAGCATAATTTCATAACATGGGATAAATCATGGCAGTGAAATGTAATCACAATAATCATAACTTAAAACATGAAACTTTGTGGCATTCACACATAATCATATAGAATCATTTCTTGTTAGTCAAGACTCATTGCCAAGACTATCTTAGTGGACAAAGTCCCTTTCTGAATCGAGTAACCCTCGTTTCAGTCCTGTTTCACTGAACCGGTATAACCTACCATTCCAGCCCTGTCTATCTCATGAGATATAAAATCTTTACCCAATGCATTGGAGGGAGATATAGGTCCCACCCATCTTATAATGAATCCTTTCTTATGTGTGCCACATAATCATAAATCATACATCATCGCATAACCCATGTAATAAAAATGGGATTCTTAAACAACATGACATCATAAAACAATTCATATAAGATAAATGAATTCATAAAAATGTTTCCATCATAACATAATCAAATCCATGTAATAATAGGGATAAAAACAGAACCCTTTTATTATCTTAGATGGAAAATAATTTTTATAAAATACTTGAACTTCATTCTTGAGGAAAATATCCTTTCTACCTCAAAAACACTTTTCCTTTCTTAACATACAATTTTAAACTAAAAGAAGTTGATTAAAAATAAACTTGAATACTTGTAAAGGAAGCTTCATGGAAATAATGTTTTAAAAATCCATTCATGCCGTATAAGTTAAGAAAAACATTCTTCGTACTTTTGTCAGAAAAGTCAAAAAGTACCTTGTATGAAAAATGACAAAAAATTCCTTTCATATCTTTTTCTAAAAACTCACCGAAGGGTAAAATTGGATTTAAACAATTGCAGGTGGATGGAAATAATATTACATATTGAAGAAACATGGATGTGGATGATAAAATACACCCCAGTAAATACCAAAGTATAAACAATCTCGGATAAAAATGAGATTGTGATATTTCCCTTACCTTAGGTCCGACTTGCTTTGTAAGTGTCCGAACCTCCTGTATAATGATTTAAATAATGTCATTGACTTATTACAGAATCATATTCATTGTTATGATATCATATATGGTTCACTTATGACATTATATTACCCGTTCTTTTGTAAATTCCATGTTAAAGAAGCGTTTTGGGTAAAATCGTTTCATTTATCGTAGGTGTTTTGACTTGTTGTTCTTGACATTATTATTACTTATATCATGATTTACTAACTTCCAGAATATAAAATATGATTTATATATCATATATATTCAGTATATATATATATAATAGATAGATAAATGAAATGAAAAACACCGTTCATGGAGACGGTAGTCCGTACGTACGCATGAACGCTGTTTTTCTTTCCTTATTGTCTTGAATGAAAGTAAGTAGATGACATACATATATATATACATAAATCCAGTATCATTATTATGTCATATATTTCATTAGTACTTATTATATATACTTTATAATCATTCATGAATGGTTAATCATTAAGAATGAATCTCATCGCGTCGTGGAGACGGTAGTCCGTACGTACGCACAAGCGATGATATCATTTCCATAATTATTGAATTGAATTGGAGTGGATTATAAAATATATCAGAATCAATATGATGTTGTAATAACTATTTATAGTTATTCTTTACACCATTATACCCATCCATGTAAGGTGGTGGTGGAAAATAGATTACACCACGGCGTGGAGACGGTATTCCGTACGTACGCACGCGCGGTGATTTCTTTTTTTCCGTAGGATGGATAGATGGTGAAATAGGGTTGTTTCATACTTAAAATAAAATATCAGTATATGAGTGATACTGATGTTATTACTTCATAATGAAACAACCTAATAAGAAGAAGTGGAAGAAGAAATAAAGATGAAAGAATTGGTAACGGTAATTAGCTCTTCTTTGAAGCGCCTCTTTGAGACCTCCTCTTAGGGCACTAAAATTGGTCTTTGAGGAAGACCAGAACCTCTAGGATGTTTCTAGGGAAGTGGAGAAGAGATTTTGGCAGGGGTTGGCCGAGATTTAGTGCTCAAATTGGTGTGAGGAGGAGGGGGAGGAGGTGTCCTTTTATAAGGGAGGAGAGGGGCACCTTAGGAATACCTCAAAATATTATTTTATATTAATGTCAAAATCGGTTTATAATGGTTCCAAAGGGTCTTATTTCGAAGATAAAGTGGGGATGGGTCGAAATCCTATCAACCAATAGGATTTAGACAAGTTTAGGGTATTATTTTAACCTTATGAATTAGATTTAACTCTAAGTCAAATAATTTAACTTTTACCGTGTCTTTTTGATTTCTTTCACTATATGGTTAATACACTTACTATAACATGCCAAACGAACCCCAAATTATTTATTATTAATACATATATCATTATCTAAGTCATTTGGCCGAACCTTAGATTTTTAGGAATAAAATAACAATTAATAATATAATATTTGATTTAAAAACTATTTTGTGTCAATTTTGACACTATTTGATATATGATTTTTGTGAAAGTCATAACAGAATTATATGTTTGAACCAAGTTGATTAAATCAACACTAATATATCATAGTAACCTAGAAAATTAGTGGAATTCATAAAAAGTCTCAAATTACATTCATTTGAGCATCAATTATGTTAATATTTCCTTAAAAGGGTAATTACTGCATCATCGTTGTGTCATAAATTAATTAATTTATTTTAAGTCTAAAAATTATAAATAAAATATCATTATGTAGGAAATCTTTTTAGCTTTCTAATGAATATTTATAGTCGAATTTATCTTATGTATAACCCCATATTAAAAATGTTTTAGTTATTAAACATTGATTTTAACTATTTTAACTATTCATTAAATAAAATAATATTAAATGTCATAATCTAATCCAAGTGGACCTAAATGGTCATATTATATTCATAAGGTTGTTTTTGGTCGAATTACACTTATCCAATAGAATTAGGACATGTGTTAGGGTAATAGTAATATCATATTTACCCTTAGTTACCCTATTTACTATTAACCGTGGTAAAAAAAAGTAAAAAGTTACTATTCACCAAAAATTATTTTCATCTCATTGAACCACATTTTAGTCCTTGATATTAACCGTGTCTGTCGGATTTTTGAAATTCCATTCACAGAAGCGGTAAAATTAAGTTTTATGCAAAATTCAGTTTTTAACCTACCACTTAGTGGTTTCACTATTCATCAAAAATTGAAAGTTTTCAGAAAAATACCAAAATTTCATCCTAAGCTATATTTCATATTCCGAATTCAAAAATGAAGTCTATTTTACCAAATTCATAACATAGAAGTTGCATTAATTAATTTTATAATTAAATCCTGTGGTTAAAACAAATAGCGTGTTTTTAAGAAACAATATCTACCAAAAGATTGACACTTGATTATGTCTGGTTTAAATGTGAAATTACATCCAATGACCAACATCGTATTAAATTGTAAAAATATATTCTAAATATACTTTAAAACCACTCAATTTAATGATTTATCACTATTAATTATTTCGATTAAAAAAGTTGTCTTTAATTATAATCTAGTAATTTTCACTATTCATCAGAATATGAAAGTTATCCGAAAAGTACCAAAATTTCACCTTAGGCTAAATTAGATACTCCGAATCCAAAAATAAAGTCCATTTTGAAAAATAAAATTTACAAAATTTCAAAAAGTGGTTATTACTATTTATAACGGCTAGTTTTAATAATATTTTAATAGCGTATTGTTGTTTAGTGAAACTCGTTATTGCGTACTACACACGCTATCGAGGAAGTTCGCGATTGCGTGTAATGCAAGGCAAATCAAGGATGTGTGTTGTTCAAGCTCCTTTTGATGTAGCGTAAAACACAAGACATTAATAAAATTAAAAAGAATATTTTTCATAAAATCTCGGGCTGTTATAGAAACCATAAGATAGAAGAGGCAACGTGGGAACCCGAGGAACTTATAATGAAGAACCACCCGAGTCCTTTCATGCGGTAGTATTCTAGAAATTTCGAGGACGAAATTATTTTAAGGAGGGGATAATGTAACACCCCAAACTTCTACGGTACGCTTCTCATTGAATAATGTGATAGCGTGTGTTGTACGCAACACCGAGTTCTAACACACCATAACCAATCAAACTAGCCGTTATGAATAGTAATACCTAAATTTTGAAATTATATATGTTTTATATTTTAAAATGGACTTCATTTTTGGATTCGAAATATCGAATTTAGCCTAAGGTGAAATTTTGGTACTTTTCGGATAACTTTCATATTTTGATGAATAGTGAAAATTACTAAATTTTAATTAAAAACAACTTTTTTAATCAAAATAATTAATAGTGATAAATTGTGAATTTGAGTGGTTTTAAAGTATATTTAGAATATATTTTTACCATTTAATATAATGTTGCTCATTGGACATAATTTTACAATTAAACCGAACATAAACAAGTGTCAATCTTTTGAAAGTTATTATCTCTTAAAAACACGCTTTTTGTTTTGACAGCGGGAATTAATTTTAAATTAATTTCTGCCACTTCTGTGTTTTGAATTTAGAAAAATGGATTCCATATTTGGAATTAGGATGTCCAAATTTTGTAAATAGGTAACTTTTATTTTTAGACATTTTGAATAATTACTGTGGTAAATATTTTATTTACCATGGTTAAGGGTAAATCTGGTAAATAAGGGTTAAAAAATAATATTATAATAATATTAAATTACACTAAAACGTGTCCTAGCCTTATTGGTTGATACATGTTCGACCATAGGCATCTTTGGGTTGATTTGGGGACCCCATGGTGCCACTTGTAGGTGATAGGGACACTTTATTTTAATTAAGTTAAATGAATACAAAAATGACACAAGCATATATCTTTTAGAAAAACAATTATTACATAAGGTAATATATGTTGGATTTTAGATTATAAATATTCATTAGAAAGATAAAAATATTTCCTATATAATGATATTTTATTTATAATTTTTTGACATTAAATAATGTATTTTATTTATGACACAATGATGATGCAGTAATTACTAAAATAGTGAAAAATTAAAATAATTGATATTATAAATACCCAAATAAATATAATATGAAATTTTTAATGAATTAAACTAATTTTATAAGATAATATGATATATTAGGATTGATTTAATTTACTTTTTTCTAAGTAATCAATCTTTTATGAGTTTCACAAAAATCAACTATTGAATAGTCTCAAAATTGACATAAAAGAGTTCTTAAAACAAATATTATATTATTAATTGATATTAAATTCCTAAAAATCTAAGGTTCGGCCAAGAGACTTATAACATGATAATTTCATCATTAATGGACCACTTGGGGGTCTCTTGGATGTATATAGTAAGTATATTAACCATATTATATAAAAATACAAAGAGACATTGTAAAAGTAAAACTAATTAACTTAGAGTTAATACTTAAAGATAAGGTTAATATAAGTACCCAAACCTGTATAAATTCTATTGGATGAGTTGTTTTCGACTCACTCCCACATTAACCTTTGAATATTCAGCTTTGGAGCCATTAGAAACCGAATATGAATTTATTATAAATTAATATTTCTAGCTTTTCCAAAGGTGCCCCTCACCCATCTTATAAAAGGGCACTCCTCCTTCTCATTTTTTGACACCTTAAAAGCCTTTTGGTTCGGCCAAACTCTGCCCAAATACTCTCCCAACTTCCCTCACTACAACCTTGAGGCCTTAGTTTGATCAGAAAGCCAACATAAGGAGCCGTTTTGATCAAATCAAAAGGAAGAAACCGAAGAAGAGGTAATGATTTCACCACCCTTTTCCAAGTTCATTTCTTCTTCCACTTCTTCTTCCATTGTTGTTACCATTATAAAATAATAACTCCAGTATCATATATATACTGTGATGTTATTATAAATATGGTACAACCATATTCAGTGTTCTATCCACTCTTTGAATAACATGTCACCATACGTACGTACGTTCGGCTTACCGTCTCCACGTCGTGGTGTAATTGTTATTCAATATAATATTATTTGGATGGGTATAATAATGATGTGTAACTCATGTAAATAATAAATATAACATGTTAATTATTCTGTATATATTATATACCATCCATTTATATATTATTTTAATATCAAAAGAATGATACTGTCGCTCGTACGTACGTACGGACTACCGTCTCCACGAACACGATGATATTCATTCTCCATCGTAACCATTAAAGTATAATTATCATTTGATGATTTAAAAATGATGTTTAAGGACTTGATATAATTCTGGATATGAATAATATAAAACCTATCCTTTACAAACATGTCTTACGTAACAAAACATATAAAAGAAAACAAGTAAGTTAGCACCCGAAACAACGATAATACTAAGATATTATTATCAAATCAATATTAAAAGATCATATATGATATCATATTAATGTATATGATTATTGTATAATTTAATAACAATTATTTCACCATTATACAGGAGGTTAACCTACCCCAATAAAGGAAATGTACAAGGTAAGAGTTATTTCACAATCTCTTCATTATCTGAGTATGTTTATACGTATTAATCTACTAGGATCTCGTTATCATCCACATCCATGTTTCTTAAAAATGTTTTTCAAAACATTTTTATTATTTACAATAATATGGGTTAAAGTCATTTATACCCTTGTTTTACTTTTTGTAAGAGGAATCTTTCCGTCATTTTCAAAACAAGTTCCTTTTTAACCTTTTCGACAGAATTAAGGTAAGAATGTTTTTTTTAACTTATACGGTGGGTGCGGTTATTTTCTGCCATTATAGAATCTTCAAAGCTTTCCTTACAAGCTTATAAGAATATTTTCAAGAAAATGTTTTATTTTATATGGCTCTTAAATGATTTCAAAAATAGAAAGAGATATTTCTCTAAAAAGTGTTTTGATTTCATCTATGTCAACATCCTTTGATGGATTTTACGCTTATTTGAAGTTGATTTATTATGATACAAAACTTCTGTATTGTATTTTAGGTTTTGTGATATGTTTGACTGTGGATGTGCTATTTTTTTACCATTCATAGTTTATGGTGAAATTATTGACATTTCGAATGCTAGTTTTAATACGAATGTTTATGTTATGTTTAAACCTTTTCATATGGGAATGCATTGGACTTAATATGTGACAGGTGGAGCCCGCTATAGCTCCTCGATGCATCGGTAGGTCTCATGAGGCAAACTAGTGTCTTGGAACAAGGCCTTGACAAAATCTTATTTGTAGTCTTGGCACGAGGCCTTGGCTATGTGGTTATGATAGTCTGGCATTATGCATTCCATCATTATGAATGTGGTTAGTGATTTTACATGTGATTATTCGATTAGTATAATATCCATGTGAATGAGTAAATGGCATTATTTCATTTTATTTATGCCATAAAAAGTTGAAATTTCAAGTTTGAAAGGCTTTTGTTTTAGTTATACATTGCCTTAAATGTTTATTCTTATTTATGAAAGTTTCCACTATATTGTTATCCTTACTGGGCATTTGAGCTCACCCCTTTTCTATGTTTTATTTTTCCCAGGAAGTGAAGAAGTAAATTATGAATGACCTGTAGGGATATTATGTGGGGATATGAGTGTGAATTATGGAGACATTATGTTGTTGTAGTAGTTTTTCATTTTATGGTGTAATGTAAAACTTATGAATATATCTAGTGTTTCCAAGGCTACTAAACCAATCGGTCTTTCGAGATTTGATCTTTCTTGTGATCATGCCAATGTTATGTAATAATGCACCGACTCTGGGTAACTAGGGTCGGGGAGTTACAAAATAAAACCACATAAGTAAATCATTTATGGTATAATATATATTAGTAAGGTTTATAGTATATTTATAATAAACCAATATTTATTATAAATAACTTATCTACACATATTATGGAAGTCAAACCTGAGGTAAGGGTTTTTTATCTCACTTTTACTTCCATGAGACAAATTCAATATTCACCACTTATTCCATTATATGATGCATATACTAAAACTTTTGGTATATTATATCATTAATATCTCTATATTATCGGTATTTAAGATTTAATTTTATGTTATTTATTTCATGGGGATTATGATTTAAAATTTACCAAAGTGTTAAGGGTTTATTTCACATTCTCAGCATTATTCGGGATTATTTATGTTTAAGTATTCATAGAGAAATTATTTTTTATTTATATCCTAAAACTATTATATTTATTTATAATATGATTATTTATGATCCTTTCAGGTAATATTAAAAAATTTATAATCTTTAGAGCTTAAAATAATTGAGGATTTTTTTTAAGAAAATTCAACTTCATTTATCTCTTAGGTCAAAAATCGTTTTTTTTCGAAACTATATTTTCTAAGAATGTATTCATATTTTTAAACATTATAAAATGGAATTTTTATAGAAATTTTTTCCCATTTTTTAATTATAAAAAATTATTTCTAAATGAATCTTCATGTCTTTTCAAAATAATGATCCTTTGGATTTTTCTAAAAATGTGAATGGAATATATTTTTTCACATGTACATTATAAATTGAATTCTCCACCATCATGAAAAATTAATGTTTTAAAGATTATTTTACAATTTTAAACATTTATTTTCAATGATTTGGAATTTAAAAAAAAATTGTAAACATTTTTTAGTGGTCATTTTAAAAATAAATTAGTTATTTTCCTCAAAATATTTATAGATCCTTTCATGGTATTTATATTCATCAATGACATAAAAATATTACTGTACCTATGATCTAGTGGGGATATATTTTATTTATATCATCCTTATTATTTATCCCAATTTTTTATGATCATTTTTTTCCAAGGATGTAAAATTTTAATACTGTTCACCATATTACTCTGGATGGTTTACGATTATGAATATTTTATTAGGGTAAGTATTAAAATTTAGAATGTTATTTTTTCAATATAAATGTTTATGTTGATTATGATCCAGCACTTTCATATGGGAAAAAAACATGATACTGTAACTGATGGGTGGGCCCTATTTATATTTATCCCCTCTATAAATCAATATATCTCATGGGAAAATCGATTTGAAAATTTATATGGGTTTCTTCTAATATATTTAAAATATCTTTTGAACTCTCTTGACAGTATGTTTAGATTTCATCCATTATTCATTCCCTCATTTTGATATTACTTACTGATATTCAATGTGATTATTTGATTAGTTAGAATATTCATGGAAATGTTTGAAGACCCTATGTTTATGTATATGGAATTATTTGATCATTACTTATTATTTCAATATTATGATCAATCAATTGATAAATTTCATTTTGTTTTAAGTTATTTACCATCCCATATTAATTAAAATTTATTTATTCATATCTTCTATTGTACTCATACCCTTACTAAGAATTTGATCTCACACCTTTCTTAGGATTTATTTTCCAAATGTTACCTATAAGTGTTTAATGATTGATATGAAGGGATATTACAAAGGGAAGTATGTAATTAAATAAGAGAAAACTTTTTGTTTTTTATTTTTTCAATTGTATTAAGAATTTCATGTATGTTTCTATTTCACTAATACTATTAAATTGTTTGGTCCTTTGGGATGTGATTCCTTGTATCTTCTAAAAATGTAATAAGGTAGCCACTGACTTTGGTCTATTAGGGTCAGATTCTTGACATGTATTACATCCATCATCATGATTAATTATATAATATTATAATTTATTCCCCTTTATTTTAATTTTGATCTTTATATTATTTTACGTAAATATTAATTATTAAAATTAAATCTCTCTCAATTATTATTATTTCATGATAAAAATATAGATAAAATTGATATATAATGGAATTTAGATTAAAAAATTGAAAAATAAAAAAACATTCTTATGATGAAAATATATTTTTAAATTATTTTTATGGTGAAATTACTTAAAACACTTACACAATTCTTATGTAGTTCTTGTTCAAGCTATAAAAAATAAATAAAATGATTCTAAAAACATTAAACATAATATTACTGGGATAATTATCATATCCAAATAATAATACTGATAATTTTAATTGATAAGGTTTTTTAAAATAAAATTATATTCAAATTATATTTTTAACTTGATTCATTCAAATTTAAATTTTTTCAATAGTTCTGAAAATTACTTTAAATGGTATTTCATTTTTAATAATAATTTTTAAATCATTATAAAACCATAAAACATATTTAATAAATAAAGTGGAGAAAAAAAATATTTCAATCATTAATATTATTGGTATGTTATAGTTGTAATTTTTAAAATCATTTTCATGACCTCTAGAAATAACAAAAAACATGATAACATGGTTAAGGATAAAAGGTTTAATAATGGGGATAAACTAAAAGTTAAGGTTCAAAATTTGAATTGAACTTGTCTAAATTTTATTAAGTGAATTTATTAATACCTTAAACTCTATATATTTCAATATATATATATATATATATATATATATATATATTCTACCATTTTACATAATTTATAGACATATTATATATTAATACTTCCTGTATTTACAAGATTTCCACCCACCTCACTTATAAAATATAACCTAATATCTTCTCATTCTCAAACCTTATAGGACAGTTATATTAAAAACTATATAACTAATTACCCTCCCAAAATTACCTCCCATTTCTTATGGGTTATGTTCTCACAAAAAAACGAACCTATAATTCCTAAGGTGTAATCCAGTGGTGGTTTTCCAAAGAAGAGGTATAACACTTAACTAATTGTATTGATGTTAATTTCTTCATAAATGTATTTAAAATATTTTTTAACATAATTATTTGATAACATAAATACCATAGATATAATTATTATTTTTTACATCACAACCCATTATCATCTATTTTTTTCAATCCTATGGGAAAGAAAAATAATGAATGTCCATATGTGTGGACAACCACCACTACGAAGTGATTAACTTCGTTTTTCCTCACCATATTACATGAATAGTTATTTTGTTTGATATAAAGAATTTATATAAAATTTATAACATAATTATGATTCTAAAAATATAATTTTCTTAAACTTTTATCTATTGAAAAATTATAATCTCACTCATGTGTACATGTGGTGTGCAACCCTCATGAAGCGATGTGATTCATTTATGATGTATCCGTTTACTGGATAGATCTTAAATTATATTTAATATATAAACATGATAATTATTTATTTATTAATATTATATATATGATGGAAACATAACCCATTTTATCATAGATAACATACTGATGTTATTTTGGGATTATAAACCGAACAACCTCAAAACATCAGAGAAGAATGTAATCAACATAGAAACTATATAAACCATGTTAATAAATTAAATAAAATGGATTATGAAAATTTTAAAAACCTTAAAATGTATTTTATGAAATTAATTAATTTTAGTATTTTTATTATTCTATATTTGAAGAACATATGTTGCGATTCATACTCAAGGTATGATAATTCTTATCATAATAACCATTCATTAAGAATCATGCCCGAATCACCGCATCATTTCTTTTGGGTGGTGCATATAGTTCCTTATGGATTTTCATTGTAATTAATTTAATTAAATTCAAGTGGTTTATAATCTTTTTAATTGAACTTCTTTAAGGATCTTTTTATTCTAAATTTACAAAATTGGTAATGTAATTTTCAACAAAATGTTTTAAAATGTTTTAAAATATGTCTTCCTCAAAGTCTACATTCATTTAAAATTTTCAAGAATGTTATTATTTATTCATAAAATATTTTTAAATATCATTTTATTCTACTTTTTTACTTTCCTTAAATATATTTTAGAAGGAATATTTCAAATGCCTCTTATGTTTTTTATTTTGACTTCCTTTTCAAAAACAAAATAAATGGGTTTTTAACAATAATCATATGACTGGATTTTTCTATACTCATAATCATTATTAATTATCAGTATTACTCTAAAATTTTCAAAGAATTCATTTTTCTCAAGATTATTTGATTTTTTTAAATGAAACCAAAATAAAAGAATGTTTTCTCTAGGTTGTAAAGGCATAATTATAATTATTTTATAAAATTTATTTTTCATCTATTTCAAAATCCATTATATTATTTTATGCCAAATAAAAGATATTTTATAAATGAGAGTACCAACCTTATTTCTCTAGAATTCTTATGATCATGTTTTATATTTTATTAAATGGGGAAAATACTAACATTTCATATGCTAGTTTTAAAAATAGGAATGTTTATTATCAATTCTTTTTATTATGCATTAAATTATCGATTAAATATATAAATAATTCATTATAAATAAGTTAATGGTATGTGGGTCCCAGTTGTAGATAACTCTTATATGAATTTATAGGTCTCATGGTATAAATAAATTGGTATTGCTAAGTATTTGTCAACCCATACAATGAAAATGTATTTTCATAATCTTGTCATAGTTTATAAAATGTCTTGGTAAAAGGGCTTAGTGGTATGTAAATCTCTTGGGCATAAGACCCTAACATTATGGTTCATGATGTTTTGGAACAAGGACTTAATATAAATATCAACATATCCATTAGTAATCATTACATCAATTTTATATTAGTCACATTATCCAAGTGATTATTTATATTTTTATCCTTGGATATATTTCATTTTTATGTTTTTAATGAGTTTTTATTGAAATTTTTTATTTAATATGATAATAAAATGAGCTTATGTTTTAAAAATCATTTATAGTGAAAGTTTTTTTAGGAAAACATTTCATGTTTTTTAAGAACCCATTATAAATCATGATTTTTAAATTATATTTTTGAAACATTTTATAAAATAAATTTATGAAATGATGTTTATTTCAAGACTAAGTATGTGGTTATTTTATCTAATGGATTATTATGGGAAAAGAAAAATATTCTTATGGATTTTTATTTTTTTTACAAGGATTTGTGTCTTTCCTTTTTTTATACCCTTAAATACAATTTTTATGCCCGTATCAAATTTTCAAATGTTTTTCATATGGATTACAGATGAGTAAGAACTATAAAAAGGTTTATTTTTCAACTATCGTGATCTTTATTGAAAGAAATAAAATGTTTTTTTTGAATGAAACAAGAGTTTAAATTTAAGAATCCTATTTTTGTGAAAAAATGTACATTGAGTGTAATTTTATGATTTGAGTTATAGGTGATTAATAAATAATAATTCTTTATAAATATATATAAAACTATGAACTAAAAATAACATTGAAATTTAATAAAGTGTGACCCTTGTTATAAATCATGTAATTAAGGGTTGTTTTCTATAGGTTATTATAGTTTCCTTAATATTATTTCATGTAGGTAATGAGAAGAGTTCCATTGAGAGAATATATAGATTAAGTAACCACATAGATTAAATTTTAATTGAGAATTTATAAATGATTTTTGCACCACAAATTCACTCTCCCCCTCTTTATAGTATCTAAATAATATATAGTATCTTCAAATAGGTTCACTCTTAATACCCCTTGGATTAGTACCACATTAGGGTAAAAAAAGTTAAATAAAGAGTCTTAATCAGTGAATTATATCACAATTACTTTACTTCATGGTTTACTATTAAATGTGATGTATGTATACCGTGTTTTTTACTCCTACAAAATGAGATTCAACATAATCAAAAAGGAAGAAATATCTGAATATGGTTATTATTTTCCTCGTAAATAAAAGGAAGTGTAAGGTGGCCATTATCAAATTAATTTCATGAAACTCCTAGAGACACGCGATCTTATAACCTGTGGAAGGTCATGTAGATGTCCACATGCATCACATAACCTCTAGAATGTCCTACAATTTCCCTAAAATAAATCCTTATGCTCCTAATAAAGTATCCTAACAAGCCATCCAAAAATCCGTGGAAAATAGTGGGGAAGTATCCAAAATGTTGGAGCCTCTTATGTCTATAAATATCACGTGAAACATCACCAATTGGGAGAATGGTGTCCCAAAAAACAATCATGAAAACTCACGAGACCCAAAAAAATTGTAAATTAAAAATGTAATATAAATAATGGGAAATGGGGGATCCACTTTCGATCATAAAACTCACGTGACAGACCAACATGGCCATGAAATTCACCTTGAAAATCAATCCTTGTCCTGAAAAAGGTCTTAAACACGTCTCTTAACATTATGAAAATTCCTTTCAATTGGTGCCAAGATCTGAAGAAGGCCCTTAGACATGTCGGTAGAAAATATATTAAATTACTATGTCATTTCTACATAATTTTATAAGATCCCATTAATTTGATATTTTCAAATAAATGTTCTTTTGACGAGATGGTCTTACAATCATTGAAAATCATGCAATTCCCTAGAATGACCTATGATTGGACCTCCTAAAGACTTATGAACCAAAATCCCTCCACCAACTCCAACCAGGATTTTCATGATGCACACCATGTAAAGAGAAGAATAATTGGGGTGTAGAGGCCAATAAATCCTCCAATCTGGCATGAAAAATTCATACTAAAATAGATGTAAGAACTCTTGGAACTTTAGATCAGCACCCCAAGACATCAGAACATATTTATCAGAGCGGATGATCTCACAAATGAGAAATTTCACCACTAGGTAAGATATGGGGAATAATATTATTGATCATACATCATGAATAAACAATACATGTGATCAATCATAGATAATAAATATGATTTCTGGATGATTATGTGAAGGAAATCCCATATATTTTATATGACATTCGAGACTTAAATTAAAAAAAAACTAAAAAAATGTAAGAAAAAATTAATAAATGTGATGAAAAAAATACTAAAATATGGGAGAATTATGTGAATAACATATATTATAATTCTCATGAACTTCGAATAAACCACCCTGTCCATTCGACAACACCAAGACTTGTCTCCCAGGTCTCACGATGCACTATTAGTATACTATTTGGATCATGAGAAGTCCCATAAACGTGTCATAGAAAGTCACACGATAACCCCATTCCTACCACCCATGTCTCAGTAAACCCTCTTGGAATTCCATCCAGGACTCTCAATGAACTATAGACATGTCACTCATATAATATTGTGACAGCGGTATATTCTAGCTAAGTCTCATGATCAAACCATGGCCTATAAACTGGCTCTTACGGCATCCAAAACACAAGTTATCTAGACTTTTAAATTCCCTTTGGGTATGTAAACTAACTCTTGAGACATCCCCCAAACATGTCTACCAGCTCCCATGATGATACCCGGACAAGTCATCAAGGGAATACAACACCCTACGATACATGCTACACTGACTCTCATGATTCCCTAAAAACATGTCGACAATGTTTTGTGATGAAATTGGGGAAAGATAGTTAGATCATATGATACCCTCTGAGCATTTTAGTTGGGACAATGTGATGGATTCTAGGACAAGATATATGGGTCTTGTGATAACCTATGGAAAAAATGACCTTGATAATTCTACAATGTTCATAAATACAATTCATGTTATGCAATGTCTCTTAAAAAAGTCAACTGTGTCATGTGATTGTGTTTGGAAATGTCGGATATACATCCTCTAACATGTCAAGTAGACAGTAAATGAATGTCAGGAAGGTAAGCATGCCATTTCAATCAATAATCCCAGGACTTGATAACATTGTCCATCCTTAGTGTGTAAGCCCCGATCATAAGGGAAATGCCATTTTTTAAACCAAAATAAAAGGAGTGATGATAACCCTTATTCCTTCCATAACCAAGATACATAGGACATGTCCCTAAGGAACAAGATCTATATTAAAAATATAAAGGGAATTCATAGATCATAATACTCATATCCAAAAATAAATGAGTGTGATTATTTTCCATCCCTTATTTATCACAATTAGCATAGATTATGTGGGATGAGGGAGTCGAAATGATCATATCATTCACATCACTAGCCTCTATCAGGATCAAGGAACCAACTGTATGTAATCCCTAACCAACATAACTATTATGAATCTAATTCCTAAAATAACTAGGATACATAGTATTCCTTCCTAAGGACCAATATAAAATAGGAATCCACATAGGTGTATGTACCCTCATGTCTTCGATATTTAATCCATTGGGAACCAGTCATTCTCATCAGCTGATAATTCTACCTAAACTATCACAAGACTAATAATCCTACTAAACTTTGATGAAAATGATTGCTATAATAACTCGGATATGATGGAATCCTTCATAAGGCCCGAGCTCAAGTATGCATCCAATTTGGTGTATGTCCCCTCTTGTCATTGGCATTTTAACCATCGAGACCCAATCATTCCCATGTGATTTCCACACTACCCATCTATTAGTATAAATAGATGATAATGAAACTATGATTAATCTTATTTCTACAATTACCAGGATACATAGGATGACTTCTTAAGGCCGGAGATCAAATAGGATCCCACTTCATTGTATATCTCATAATGTATTCAAAATTTCTCCCATCGAAACCATTCATTCATGTAGGATGATCATTCTAACTCAACTAATAACAGATTGATAATCCAACTAAACTATGCTGTCTATGATTATTGTAATAACTAGGATATATAGTACAAATTCCTCAGGCCCTATCTCAAATAATCATCCAATTCAGTGTAAGTACCCTCATGTATTTGACATTTCAACCATCGGGGCCTGGTCATTCCCATGGTCTCATCATTTTACCTCATCCATCAGCGGACTAAGATGCCAACTGAACTACAATAAATATGATTCTTTTAAAAACAAGGACATACAGGACATATTTCTAAGACCAATGCTCAAATATTCATCCAATTCATTGTAAATACCCTCATGCATCTGGCTTTTCAACCATTGGAACTAGTCATTCCCATAGGCCGGTCATTCTACCTTATCCATCAGTGGTTTGAGAAGCTAACTGAACTTTAATAACTCTGATTATGATGATAACCAGGATACATAAAAAACCTTCATAATTAGAGAGATTCATATTAATCCACATAAGGGTTTTATTAGGACATAATTCTTACATACATATTCAGTTAGACTGATTACTTATTATATCTTCTTCCTCACACCGAGCATAGCACACATGGGATTAGGGAATCACAATAGTCATATCTTTTACATCATGAATGTCCACTAGCTAGGGAAATCATAATATGTAATCCCAATGAGTTCCATGATATAAACATCCCTTATATAAGGTCATATAACTTGGTTCTAGTCCCATTTTAGTGAACGAGCTATCGTAACTCCGATTCAAACTATAATAAGTATATGTAGGACATATCTTCAAGATTTGATCTATAATTTCCTATTCTTAGGGGACCAAACATATTTCCTTTCTACATGACATGAAAATGTATGGTATTAACAAACTATGGGGGTTTTTTATTCCTATTATAAACATCATATATAGGACTATTTATAATGGATTAATCCCCAACTCAAAATATCAATCACCTACCTGGATGGATGAATATTTTGAAGTTCTTGGTTATGCGGCTTCATCATATAATTAGGTACTCATTAATAGAAAATGGATGAAGAACCTCAGATATATACAAATTGATTGAATAATTACATCTTCTTCTTCAACTACACATAAAATGGGTTAACCTATATTCATTTTTGGGTAAGAAATCCTATATTAAGATTAGGAAGAGACTATCGAACAAATATTAAATCTATAAGAGAGTACTCATGTGAAAAAACACCCAAAAGGGTGAAATGAGAGTGACCTCCCATACTCTTGAACAATGTGAATTACAAAGTTTCATTGGGTAAAAAACCCCAACTAAACACCTTCTAATTAAAGGTAGTTTTATACCAAATTATGGGAGTGGGAACCATTGAGATTTCCTATTAAGAACAAAAATGGTAACCCAAAGTAAATGATTGCACATAAAATTTAACCCCCCCCCCTCACTCATAATCAACCAATGGTCTAAACCAAATGCAATAAACATTTTTCACTTTTCCTTCAAAAAAATGGTGAACCTTACGTGAATCTGTCAAATAATTGAATGATTGATTAAGCCCTCAAATAGATGGATGTTCATCTTATAGTGTGTTGGATTTTTTTTTGGAATGTACTACACACAAATAACTGATAAGCCTCACATAAATATTATAACTAATCATCTTTAATTGGGGTTTGAATGAAATAAGTCCATCCCCTCTTTGAAAATTCCACTCGATTAGAATTGCTGAATAGGGAAAAAAGGACAGTTGTTTTAACAATGCACATATGATTGAGAACACATCATCCCTATAACATTTCACTAATCTGTTACCGTATTCCTTATATTCTTGATGACTACAGATACTGCTTTCATCAATAGCATCTCAATATGAGAAAATTTTATCATCATGTGACCATTCTAGAAAATCAATTGTGGTTGAAACCCCTTCAGGTTGAAAAATGATCTCACTTTCCTAAAATCTTGAACATCATTTGGTGAAAAATATGGTCTAGCATTACCATAGACATAGTACAATCCCAAATCATGAAGCTTATTGTGAGGGTCTCTAATTGCTGAAACTAACAATTCTACATCATAAAAATATATATCCATCTAACATAGTGGCCCTCATTGTGATAACTAAACCCTTCAAGAGATTATCCCCAGAACACAAAATTCACCACCTTTAGTATCTAATGACGGTTGACCAAGGTGTCAAATATAGATCCCTTCCAGTTCAGGAACTTCCGTGGAATGCTCCTATAAAATGTTTTCACTAGTACCATCCCACTGGTAACCATCTATCATCTGTTGAGAGGACCATGTTACACAATAACACCTTTGAAACCCATGAACGAACAACAAGCAAGACACATCAGATAATGAATCATTTCTATAACTATGAGGGAGTTCGTATCCCCACTCTTGTGCATGATGTCTACCGATATATTATGATAGTAACTTGTTAGAAGGCTCATATCCTCACTCAATTATAATAATTATTTGGCAATATTAATAAACAATTATGGGGGAGGTGCATATCCCAACCAACATGAATGAATAATGTAACACCCGAGATTTTTATGAGTAATTTTTTTTTATGTTATCAAAGGAATCTTTCACTACACACTATCTTGGCTTACTTTACACGCAATCACAACCTTCCTCGATAGCTTGCGTCGTACGCAATACTGAGTTTCACTAAACAACGATATGCTATTAAAATATTATTAAAACTAGCCGTTATGAATAATAATAACCACTTTTTGAAATTTTATAAATTTTATTTTTTAAATTGGACTTCATTTTTGGATTCATAATACAGAAATTAGCCTAGGGTGAAATTTTGGTATTTTTCTGAAAACTTTCAATTTTTGATGAATAGTGAAACCACTAAGTGGTAGGTTAAAAACTGAATTTTGCATAAAACTTAATTTTACCTCTTCTGTGAATGGAATTTCGAAAATCCGATAGACACGGTTGATATCCGTATGTAAAATGTGGTTCAATGAGATAAAAATAATTTTTTGGTGAATAGTAACTTTTTACTTTTTTTACCGCGGTTAATAGTAAATAGGGTAACTAAGGGTAAATATGATATTAATATTACCCTAACACATGTCCTAATTCTATTGGATAAGTTTAATTCGACCAAAAACAAACTTAGGAATAAAATATGACCATTTAGGCCCACTTGGATTAGATTAGGACATTTATTATTAATTTATTTAAAGAAGGGTTAAAATAGTTAAAATCAAAGTTTAATAAGTAAATCATTTTTAATATGGGGTTATTCATAAGATAAATTCGACTATAAATATTCATTAGAAATCTAAAAAGATTTCCTACATAATGGTATTTTATTTTTAATCTTTAGACATTAAATAATTTAATTTATTTATGACACAATGATGATGCAGTAATTATCTTATTAATGAAATATTGACATAATTGATGTTATAAACACCAAAATAAATGTAATTTGAGACTTTTTATGAATCCCACTAATTTTATATGTTACTATGATATATTAGTGTTGCTTTAATCAACTTGGTTCGAACATATAACTCTGTTATGACTTTCACAAAAATCATATATCAAATAGTGTCAAAATAGACAGAAAATAGTTTTTAAATCAAATATTATATTATTAATTGTTATCTTATTCCTAAAAATCTAAGGTTCGGCCAAATGACTTAGATAAAGATATATATATTAATAATAAACAATTTGGGGTTCTTTTGGCATGTTATAGTAAGTGTATTAACCATATAGTGTAAGAAAACAAAAAGACACGGTAAAAGTTAAATTATTTAACTTAGAGTTAAATCTAATTGATAAGGTTAAAATAATAACCTAAACTTGTCTAAATCCTATTGGTTTATAGGATTTCGACCCATCCCCACTTTAGCTTCGAAATAAGACCCTTTGGAACCATTATAAACCGATTTTGAATTTAATATAAAATAATATTTTGAGATATTCATAAGGTGCCCCTCTCCTCTCTTATAAAAGGGCACCTCCTCCCCCTCCTCCTCACACCAATTTGAGCACTCAAGATCGGAACACCCCTGCCAAAATACCTTCTCCTCTTCCCTAGAATAATCCTATAGGTCCTGGTCTTCTTCAAAGACCAATCTTCATTCCCTAAGTGGAGGATTCAAAGAGGCGTTCCAAAGAAGAGGTAATATCCATTACCGATCTTTTCAATTCCTTTCTTCTTAAACTTCTTATTCATTAGTTGTTTCATGATAAAGTAATAACATAAGTATTACTTACATACTGATATGTTAGTATAAATATGAAACAACCCTAATTCACCTTCTATCCATCCTACGGAAAAATGAAATCACCGCGCGTGCGTACGTACGGAATACCGTCTCCATGACGTGGTGTAATCTATTTTCCACCATCTCCTTACAAGGATGGGTATAATGGTGTAATGAGTAACTATTTATGATTATTATAAAGTAATATTGATACTAAAATAATATATATATATACTCCAATACAATTCCATGATCATAGGAACGATATCATCACTCGTGCGTACGTACGGAATACCGTCTACACGATGTGATGCGACTCGTTCAACATGATCTTCATTTCATAATGATTATATAGATGAATTGAATGAATGAATATGGTATATACTACAATAATACCATCCTGGAAATGTAGTATCTATAACCTAAAGATAAGAATAAGAATTTATTCGACAAAACACGCATAAGAACAAAAAGTTATAAACACCCGAATAACAAGTAGCAATGAAATATTACTACTAAGAAGCTAAGAATATGACCATATATGATATCATAAAAATAAGTATGATTCTGGAATAAGTCAATAACATTATTTAAATCATTATACAGGAGGTTCAGACACTTACAAAGCAATTCGGACCTAAGGTAAGGGGAAATATCACAATCTCATTTTTATCTGAGATTGTTTTTACTTTGGCATTTACTGGGGTGTATTTTATCATCCACATCCATGTTCCCTCAATATGTAATATTATTTCCATCCACCTACAATAGTTTAAATCCAATTTTACCCTTCGGTGAGTTTTTAGTAAAGAATATGAAAGGAATCTTTTGTCATTTTTTTTCGTACGAGGTACTTTTTGACTTTTCTGACAAAAGTACGAAGAATGTTTTTTTAACTTATACAGCATGAATGGATTTTTAAAACATTATTTCCAAGAGGCTTCCTTTACAAGTTTTCAAGTTTATTTTTAATCAACTTCTTTTAGTTTAGAATTTTATGACATTTTAAGATAAGAAAAGTGTTTTTGAAGTAGAAAGGATATTTTCCTCAAGAATGGAGTTCAAATGTTTTATCAAAATTATTTTCCATCTAAGATAATATAGGGTTCTGTTTTTATCCCTATTATTACATTGATTTGATTATGTTGTGAGGGAATTATTTTTATGAATTCATTTACCTTATATGGTTTTTTTATGATGTCATGATGTTTCAAGAATCCCATTTTTGTTACATGTGTTATGCGATGATGTATGATTTATGATTATGTGGAACACATAAGAAAAGATTCATTATAAGATGGGTGGGACCTATATCTCCCTCCAATGCATTGGGTAAAGATTTATATCTCATGAGATAGACATGGCTGGAACAGAAGGTTATTTCGGTTCAGTGATACATGACTGAAATGAGGAGTGAACTCGGTTCAGAAATGGACTTTGTCCGCTAAGATAGTGTTGGTAATGAGTCATGACTAACAAGAAATGATTTTCCATGATTATGTGTGCATTCCACAAGGTTTCAAGTTTTATGTTATGATTATGGGGATCTAATTTTCACTTCTATGATTTATTCCATCTTAAGATATTATGATCTCTTTTGCAGGTTATGATTTTCAAAAAGATATGATATGATTTTTATTTCCATTATTTTCCATTGCTGAGAATTTGAGCTCACCCTTTTATGTTTTCTTTTCCCCAGGTCAGGAAGATGGATATTAAGTAGAATATGCTAAAAGGGACCCTAGATATGATGAAATAAATGGGAGACACTGTAGAAGATTTATGAACCAGTTGTTTATGTTTCCCAGTTTCTAAAGACACTATATCTATACGGTCCTTTGTGGTTTTGTCATATGTTGAAATAAGTGTGCTTCAATTTTGAAGTATTAACAATGTATGTAAAGTATGAGTCATTATAGTTGGTATCAGAGGAAAAGGAGGTAGGAATGTATCTGATCCTTGGGAACTCTCACATGTGATCATTGGACGAAGCATGGCTCTCCGCCCAAGGGATTCATGTGGAAATGGCTGCCACTGGGGATGGTGGTGTGTCCCGCCCAAGGGGTGTAGCCACCCATGGAGTGCCCTGATAGGTATCAATTATAGTCCACTGGAAGTAATTCCAGACCGTTATAGTTGGTATCAGAGGAAAGGTATAGTCAACCTTTGGAAACTAGGATGTGAAGGCCTTAGTAAGAACCCTATGGATAAGTCTAAGCATAGAGCAAAATCTTAGTGTTTTAGAAATGGACATGAATAACCTAGGATAAGACCTTAAGAATGAAAATTTTATTCTTGAATTATGTGGTTTTCCTATTATAATTAGTGTTGCTCACACTATTCTTCTTGGTTTTAGTCAATGGCTGGAACCCGAAGGAACCGTGTTAATGCGGAATGCGATGGGCAATGCAATGATTGTCCCCCTGAGCAACCAAACGATATGGGAGCTGGAATGCAAAATCTTGTAGCCAGGCTCACACAACTTTCTCAAGCTATGAATCATGCAGGACTTCCAAACGAGCAAAGGAAGGAGCAACATTCTGTTGAATCCTTCATGAGGCAGCGTCCACCTTCTTTCAGCGGGTCTACTGATCCATTAGTTGCTGAACAATGGATTAGTACTACTGAAAAGATATTTTCAGTTCTTCAATGTTCTGAACATGATAAATTCATCTTAGCAGTGTATCGTTTGGAAGGAGATGCTGATCAATGGTGGAATCGTATTTAGAATATGAGGCAAAGGGATGAAATTGAGTCCATGGAATGGGATGAGTTCAAGAACTTATTTTTCAATAAGTACTCCCCTCGTATTCTCCGAACAAAGATGGAGAAAGAGTTTCTTGAACTGAAGCAAAGGGATGATGAATCCGTTGGTACCTATGACGAAAATTTTACAAGACTTGCAAGGTACGCTTCTGGTATTATTATCCAACCTGAGAGTAAGATCGATCGATTCTTTAGTGGCTTAAAACCAAGTCTTCGAAGCGAGTTATCCATAAGGGACTTCAATAGCTACGAGGAAATCGTTCGATGTGCTCTCAAAGTTGAGATGGATATTGGAGTAACCCATCAGTCATATGGGTTTGATAAGAAGAGGAAAATGGAATTCAATGGAAAATATAAAGAGCAAACTGAAAAGAAGATGAGCTTTCCCTTATGCTCAAAGTGTGGAAAGAAACATGGAGGGAGTTGTCTTAAAGGGACAAGTAAATGTTTCAAATGTGGAAAGGAAGGTCATCGGGCATTTGAATGCCGCGATAATGGGAAGAAGATGTCTAATGATGCAAACAAAGGAAGGGATACACAGAATGAACCTACTACACTTCAATGTTTCAAGTGCAAGGAGATGGGGCATTATGCCAATCAATTCCCAAATCCAAGGGTTGATGATGATGGTCGACGTCAACAAAATATTAAGGCTAAAGACAAAGGAAAGTCACATGCAATTTCTATCAGTGATGTGGAGTACGATAACGAAGTGGTGAAAGGTACACTTACCATCAACTCTAAAGTAGAAAATGTTTTATTTGATTCTGGATCCACCCACTCTTTTATTTCTAAAGAATTTTCTAAGGGTATCACCATATTACTTCAACAATTAGATGTTGAGTTAGCTATGACAACACCTAATGGCACAACAGTCGCATCAAAAGTTTATAATTCTTCTCCGATTGAAGTTTGTGGGAAAGTGCTTCCTGCAAATCTTGTGATCCTTCCTATAGTGGAATTTGATGTGATTCTTGGCATGGATTGGCTTTCTCTACATGGAGCTCATATCAATTGCCAAAGAAGGGAAGTCACATTTCATATTCCAGATCAATCTATGATCGTCTATCAATGCAAGGATGAACATAACCTTCCAGTGGAAATTCCTTCCATATTATGGGTATTGATTCCACTAAATGAAGGTTATTTATCTCAAATGGTTGGTGAGAAACTCGCGATTAAGAATATTTCCATCGTATGGGAGTTTGATGATGTCTTTCTGGAGGAATTACCGGGTCTTCCACCAAATCGTGAAGTTGAGTTTTCAATAGAACTCGTACCGGGTGCTTTGCCTATTTCAAAGACACCTTATAGAATGGCCCCAATTGAGTTGCAGGAATTGAAGAAGCAACTCCAAGAGAATCTTGATAAGGGATTCATACGCCCTAGTGCATCACCTTGGGTAGCACCTGTTCTATTTGTTAAGAAGAACGATGGATCAATGAGACTCTGCATTGATTATCGAGAACTTAACAAGATCACTATCAAGAACAAATATCCTCTCCAACGTATTGATGACTTATTTGACCAACTACATGGATCTCAATACTTTTCCAAGATTGATCTTCATTCAGGGTATCATCAATTAAGGGTCAAAAGGGAGGATATACCAAATACGGCTTTCCGTACATGGTATGGACACTATGAATTTATAGTGATGCCATTTGGTCTTACTAATGCCCCTGCTATCTTCATGGATCTAATGAATAGAGTCTTTAGAGAATATCTGATCAATTTGTGGTAGTCTTTATAGACGATATTCTTGTCTACTAAAAGAGCAAGGAAGAGCATGAAGATCACTTGAGAATTATATTGAAGACCCTGAGAAAGGAGAAGCTTTATGCCAAATTTACCAAGTGTGAATTTTGGCTTCAAAAAGTTGCATTTTTGGGTCACATAATCTCAAAAGAGGGGATATCTGTGGATCCAGCAAAAACAGAGGTTATCGAAAGATGGTCGAGACCAACAACAGTAACTGAGATCTGAAGTTTTCTTGGTTTGGATGGATATTATCGACGTTTTGTAAAATATTTTTCATGATTATCTAATCAACTCACCAAGTTGACTCGGAAAGGAGTTAAGTTTGTTTGGACAGAGGAATGTGAAGAGAATTTCAAGGTGTTGAAAAGAAGAAATCCAGTGCACCTGTGCTCACACTGCCTTGTAGTGGAGAAAGGTTTATGATCTACAGTGATGCATCCAAGAAGGGATTGGGGTGTGTTCTTATGCAAAATGATATGGTGATAGCTTATGCCTCACGACAGTTGAAAATCCATGAGCAAAATTACCCAACACATAATTTGGAGTTGGCTACGGTAATCTTTGCATTAAAGATTTGGAGGCATTACCTTTATGGTGAAAGGTGTGATATTTATACTGATCATAAAAGTTTAAAGTATATTTTCACACAAAAGGAGTTGAATATGCATCAAAGAAGATGGTTGGAGCTGATTAAGGATTATGCCTGCTCAATCCATTACCACCCTGGGAAAGCAAACAAGGTGGAAGATGCATTAAGTCGACAAGACCATGCTAGTTTATCCATGATGAGGATCACAAAAGATCCAATATTTATGGATTTACAAAGGATGGATCTTGGAATTATAATGGAAGGGGAAAAATCTTATCTTTCTCAAATGAATGTTCAACCATTTATACATGTGATGATTAAAGAGGCACAGAAAGAAGATGTCGAGTTACAAAAGAAGGTGAGAAATGTTCCTGAATTCAACCTTGATTGTGATGGGATAATAAAGTTCAGGAATCGGGTTTGTGTTCCTCCCATCCCCGAATTAAAGAAGGAGCTGCTGGATGAGGCTCATAGTTCTTCATTCTCTATTCATACTAGAAGCACGAAGATTTATATCGACCTGAAAGATTACTTCTAGTGGGATGTCATGAAAAGAGATGTTGCTGAATATGTCTCTCGATGCTTGGTTTGTCAACAAGTTAAAGCTAAGAGACAGAAGTCTAAGGGGATGTTACAACCATTACCCATACCCAAATGGAAATGGGAAAACATCACTATGGACTTTGTCACAGGACTTCCTAAAACATCCAAAGGCAATAATGCTATCTGGGTCATAGTTGATCGTCTTACAAAGTCTGCACACTTCATTGCTATTAGAGAGGATTTCTCTCTAGATCAGATTTCCAGGATATATGTAAAGGAAGTGGTAAGATTTCATGGAGTACCACTTTCTATTACATCTGATCGGGATCCGAGATTTACCTCGAAGTTCTGGCGAAGTCTTCAGCATACTCTGGATACAAAGTTGAGTTTCAGCACTCCTTATCATCCCCAGACAGATGGTTAGTCTGAGAGAACAATTCAAACCCTAGAAGATATGTTGAGAGCTTGCTCTATGGATTTCAAAGGAGGTTGGGATCAACACCTACCTTTGGTGGAATTTTCTTATAATAATAGCTTTCACTCCAGTATTCAGATGGATCCTTATGAAGCTCTCTATGGAAAGAAATGCAGGACTCCAACTTGCTGGGATGAAGTTGGGGAAAGAAAGCTATTAGGACCTGATCTCGTTGATAAAATGGTAGAAAAGGTCAGATCTATTCAACAACACATAAGAGCAGCTCAGAGTCGACAGAAAAGTTATGCCGACAACCGAAGAAAAGACCTAGAGTTTGAAGTGGGTGATAAAGTGTTCTTACGAATATCTCCCTGAAAGAAGGTTATGAGATTTGGAAAGAAGGGGAAGTTGAGCCCTAGATATATCGGTCCTTTCGAAATATTGGATCGTGTTGGAAAGGTAGATTACCGATTGGCGCTTCCACCGAATCTCTCTCAAGTTCACGATGTGTTCCATGTATCTCTCCTGAGAAAGTACATACCTGATCCTTCACATGTACTCAGCTCAGAAGTTGTACCGCTAGAGCAAGATCTTTCTTATGAAGAACAACCGATAGAGATTCTGGATCGTAGCAAAAAAGTCCTACGAAACAAGACCACTCGATTGGTGAAAGTTTTATAGAGGAACCACCAACTTGAAGAAGCTACATGGGAGCTTGAGGATATGATGAGGGAGAAGTATCCTCATCTGTTTTTTACAAAGTGACGAATTTCGAGGGCGAAATTATTTTTAAGGGGGGTAGAATGTAACACCCAAGATTTTTATGAGTAATATTTTGTTTTTATGTTATCAAAGGAATCTTTCACTACACACTAGCTTGGCTTACTTTACACGCAATCATGACCTTCCTCGATAGCTTGCGTCGAACGCAATATTGAGTTTCACTAAACAACGATATGCTATTAAAATATTATTAAAACTAGCCGTTATGAATAATAATAACCACTTTTTGAAATTTTATAAATTTTATTTTTCAAAATGGACTTCATTTTTGGATTCGGAATACTGAAATTAGCCTAGGGTGAAATTTTGGTATTTTTCTGAAAACATTAAATTTTTGATGAATAGTGAAACCACTAAGTGGTAGGTTAAAAACTGAATTTTGCATAAAACTTAATTTTACCGCTTCTGTGAATGGAATTTCAAAAATTCGACAGACAGGGTTGATATTAGTAAGTAAAATTTGGTTCAATGAGATAAAAATAATTTTTTGGTGAATAGTAACTTTTTACTTTTTTTACCGCGGTTAATAGTAAATAGGGTAACTAAGGGTCAATATGATATTACTATTACCCTAACTCATGTCCTAATTCTATTGGATAAGTTTAATTCGACCAAAAAAAAACTTAGGAATAAAATATGACCATTTAGGCCCACTTGGATTAGATTAGGACATTTATTATTAATTTATTTAAAGAAGGGTTAAAATAGTTAAAATCAAAGTTTAATAAGTAAATCATTTTTAATATGGGGTTATACATAAGATAAATTCGACTATAAATATTAATTAGAAATCTAAAAGGATTTCCTACATAATGGTATTTTATTTTTAATCTTTAGACATTAAATAATTTAATTTATTTATGACACAATGATGATGCAATAATTATCTTATTAATGAAATATAGACATAATTGATGTTATAAACACCAAAATAAATGTAATTTGAGAATTTTTATGAATCCCACTACTTTTCTAGGTTACTATGATATATTAGTGTTTATTTAATCAACTTGGTTCGAACATATAATTCTGTTATGACTTTCACAAAAATCATATATCAAATAGTGTCAAAATTGACACAAAATAGTTTTTAAATAAAATATTATATAATTAATTGTTATTTTATTCCTAAAAATCTATGGTTCGGCCAAATTACATAGATACAGATATATAAATTAATAATAATCAATTTGGGGTTCGTTTGACATGTTATAGTAAGTTTATTAACCATATAGTGTAAGAAAACAAAAAGACACGGTAAAAGTTAAATTCTTTAACTTAGAGTTAAATCTAATTGATAAGGTTAAAATAATAACCTAAACTTGTCTAAATCCTATTGGTTGATAGTATTTCGACCCATACCCAATTTAGATTTGAAATAAGATCCTTTGGAACCATTATAAACCGATTTTGACTTTAATATAAAATAATATTTTGAGATATTCCTAAGGTGCCCCTCTCCTCTCTTATAAAAGGGCACCTCCTCCCCCTCCTCCTCACACCAATTTGAGCTCTCAAGCTCGGCCTACCCCTTCCAAAATCCCTTCTCCACTTCCCTAGAATAATCCTAGAGGTCCTGGTCTTCTTCAAAGACCAATCTTAGTTCCCTAAGTGGAGGATTCAAAGAGGCGTTCCAAAGAAGAGGTAATATCCATTACCGATCTTTTCAATTTCTTTCTTCTTCAACTTCTTCTTATTTAGTTGTTTCATGATAAAGTAATAACATCAGTATTACTTACATACTGATATGTTATTATAAATATGAAACAACCCTAATTCACCTTCTATCCATCCTACGGAAAAATGAAATCACCGCGCGTGCGTACGTACAGAATACTGTCTCCACGCCGTGGTGTAATCTATTTTCCACCATCACCTTACAAAGATGCGTATAATGGTGTAATGAGTAACTATTTATGATTATTATAATGTAATATTGATACTGAAATAATATATATATACTCTAATACAATTACACGATCATAGGAACAATATCATCACTCGTGCGTACGTACGGAATATCGTCTCCACGATGTGATGCGACTCGTTCTACATGATCTTCATTTCATAATGATTATATATATGAATTGAATGAATGAATATGTTATATAATACACTAATACCATTCTGTAAATGAAGTATCTATAACCTAAAGATAAGAATAAGAATTTATTCGACAAAACACGCATAAGAACAAAAAGTTATAAACACCCGAATAACAAGTAGCAATGAAATATTACTACTAAGAAGCTAAGAATATGACCATATATGATATCATAAAAATAAGTATGATTCTGGAATAAGTCAATAACATTATTTAAATCATTATACAGGAGGTTCGGACACTTACAAAGCAAGTCGTACATAAGGTAAGGGGAAATATCACAATCTCATTTTTATCCGAGATTGTTTTTACTTTGGCATTTACTGGGGTGTATTTTATCATCCACATCCATGTTCCCTCAATATGTAATATTATTTCCATCCACCTACAATAGTTTAAATCCAATTTTACCCTTTGGTGAGTTTTTAGTAAAGAATATGAAAGGAATCTTTTGTCGTTTTTTTTCGTACGAGGTACTTTTTTGACTTTTCCGACAAAAGTACGAAGAATGTTTTTTTAACTTATATGGCATGAATGGATTTTTAAAACATTATTTCCAAGAAGATTCCTTTACAAGTTTTCAAGTTTATTTTTAATCAAATTCTTTTAGTTTAGAATTTTATGACATTTTAAGAAAAGAAAAGTTTTTTTGAAGTAGAAAGGATATTTTCCTCAAGAATGGAGTTCAAATGTTTTATCAAAATTATTTTCCATATAAGATAATATAGGGTTCTGTTTTATCCCTATTATTACATTGATTTGATTATGTTGTGAGGGAATTGTTTTTATGAAGTCATTTACCTTATATGGTTTTTTATGATGTCATGATGTTTCAAGAATCCCATTTTTTTACATGTGTTATGCGATGATGTATGATTTATGATTATGTGGCACACATAAGAAAGGATTCATTATAAGATGGGTGGGACCTATATCTCCCTCCAATGCATTGGGTAAAGATTTATATCTCATGAGATAGACATGGCTGGAACGGAAGGTTATTTCGGTTCAGTGATACAGGACTGAAATGAGGAGTGAACTCGGTTCAGAAATAGACTTTGTTCGCTAAGATAGTCTTGGAAAGGAGTCATGACTAACAAGAAATGATTTTCCATGATTATGTGTGCATGCCACAAGGTTTCAAGTTTTATGTTATGATTATGGGGATCTCATTTTCACTTCTATGATTTATTCCATCTTAAGATATTATGATCTCTTTTGCAGGTTATGGTTTTCAAAAAGATATGATATGATTTTTATTTCATTTATTTGCCCTTGCTGAGCATTTGAGTTCACCCTTTTATGTTTTCTTTTCCCCAGGTCAGGAAGATGGATATTAAGTAGAATATGCTAAAAGGGACCCTAGATATGATGAAATAAATGGGATACACTGTAGAAGATTTATGAACCAGTTGTTTATGTTTCCCAGTTTCTAAAGACACTATACCTATACGGTCATTTGTGGTTTTGTCATATGTTGTAATAAGTGTGCTTCAATTTTAAAGTATTAACAATGTATGTAAAGTATGGGTCGTTATAAATAACATCAGCACATTTTTATGGAAGAAGGAGAAAATAAGTGGAATAATATCCCCTCTTTAATCAAATACATTTCCTAGTACATAGTGGATACGGAAAATGTGCAAGATTATATCCCTAAACGCAATTTTCTAAAATACAATTACATATTTGTAACCGTTGAAGAAATCATATATTATATTATGGAATAGGTATAGATATAGGTATATGCACATAATTCTATCCGTATATCCACAACAGCTAAACCCTATGATCGTTATAACAAATTGGGTTCTCTAGAAAAAATGCACATTCTTTCTCCTAACTAGGGTGATTATCATCATACTCCGATAAAGGATGAGGCATTAGACTGGGCTCATATTCCCATTCAAATTAGGGATCACCAGGTGAGAGTGGAAGATGCCTCAGGATAGGGTAACATGCCTATTGAAAAAGTTTTGCAGAATATTCCAAAGACCCAGGATTGGGAACATATCCCAATAATGGTCAGGGATAAAAAACTGAGAGGAGAACATACCTTGGGATGGACTCATGTTCTTATAGAAGGAGACTAGAGGAAAACTCCAAAATACTATGATTAGTCTCATATCCCTATTATGGTTGGGGTAAACCATGTAAGAATGGAACATATCTCAAGATAGAATCATATTCCTGTCACTAAATTTACCAAACATATTCCAGCATATCATGGAATCCAGGTTCATATTCCTACTTCTGTTGATGAATGACTGCACCAGAATCATTATGAGGTAATTTATAAGGAGTCGCATATCCATTGTATCATTCTGGTGGTCTGTTGAGATATTTTTATAGGGAATAAATATTCAGACCGGGATCATATTCCTATTCCAACTGTGATTCACCATGTGAGTGTGGCACATTCCACGAGGAAGGCTAATATCTGTTCCATAAAAAACTAGTGGAAAATTCGAAAGGATGAGGATTGGGTAAAAATTCCTATTCGAGTCAAGACTCACCATGTGATAATGGTACATGCCAAGGGATTGAACTATATTCTTATCAATAATGTGGAATCTCATTGGAAGAGTCTAGAAGCTTCCCAGTAGTGGTATCAAACACCCACAACACTATCCAGTTATAAAAATGTTTTGAAAACTGTCATACAATAAGATCATATCCCATAAAAATTATATATGGTAGGTCAAGATATTTTGACAATGATTATGGTTGATGTTTATATCCATAATATTTTTAATACCAGTATCCTTGTGGTTTTTTGAGACACATTCTCAACACCTAAAGGGTCTGTCAACTCTTCAACCAAAGAAGAATATGACCCCTACCGTGATATTCCACTTCATGGTAGTGTGGAGATAGATCTTAGGGACTCTACTTATAATATAAGTCATGGAAAACCACCCCATGGTGATATATCTCATGGAAAAGAAAATACACCCCTTTCCCAAACATGTCCATATATAGATGATTCCAAAAATCAATTGTCTTGGTATTGATAAGTTCTGAAAAAAAAATAGGGTCAACGACATATAGTCCCTATAATATTTTAGTAGATATCTACTATAGTCAATAGGAAACCCAAAAATAATCCTCTATGGTTAGATCAGATGAAGGCATGTAAGTATGAAAAAAGATTATTTTGACATTGACATATTTATATATATAGTGAGAAACAACTTCCCCACCATGTTTCGTCCCATTTCTGCTTCTAAAAATGAACTCTAGGATGAGCTAGAAAAAGAGTTCATGCATTATCTACACTCAAATATATGGGATACTTTTCAGTGATTGATGTTTAAACATCTCCTTTATCTAAAAGACAAGTATCTCCTCACCTCATCAATTCACTCTTTTGTCAGCTAGATATGACCTCGTTTTTATAGATCATAACCCAGGAATGGAAGAGTAAGAAAAATTATAATGCAGTGTTTGTATCAGTATTGAAAAACTATTAATTGAGTGATTTATAGAGCATCATTAGATGTGAAAATCTGAGGATGGAAAAAATATGGATCATTTCACCTCACTGTGTCCCCAGAACAAAATAACCCTTCAGATACACTATCCAATAAAATCAGAGCCTTCAAATAATTTAGAGGATCAGAAAATGTATGATCTAGTAGGAAACTAAAACAAAATTACCCCACTTTAGAAATACCTAGACATCATCAATGGAGGTAGAGGATGGATAACCAATATTTTAAGCAGGTCCCTTAGAGAAGTGGTAATGAATTTTAGACACAGTGGATGAATTTTCAATCAACTGAATAACATCCTGTAAATAATGATTCCCATCCCGGTCTACCATCACACCTTACTCCTATACAGACACAATCATTCCACATTAGATGGTACATAGTAGTAGCTATTATAGTTGATGTGTAAGAGAGGAACCAACTCACTATTATAAGTAAATATCTACCACCACCTCAAACTATCATATCAACAATTCCCAATAGGATTTAGTATATATTATCAAAATTTGAAAACAAATCCCAACACACTGGTATGGGGGTACTTATATCTCAATCTCTATCACCACTCTCATCATCCCCTGAGAGGTTCTTTAGAAAATCAATGATGATTCTAGATCAAACCTATAAAAAACCGATCTTTTATGAAATAATTACAATTATTTTAATGTCTTATAGAAAACACATTCACTTTTTACTGTTATTGGTCTTAAATGACCATTAAGAACTATTAACATTGATAATAATTCCATTGAATAGTGATCACATGACTGATATAAATTGATGGTTTTTAAAAAACAATACTTTCAATACATACAAAGGAGATGATGACCTTATCCAGTAGACTCAGGTTGTACGAAGATCATTTGTCGAAGCTCAAAAAGGAGGTAGTGTCACCTAGACTTTCTCTTAAAAAGACTTATATGAGCTTCAATATTTTATGCTTAAAGAAAATCTCCTAAGGGATAAGTGGAAGTTAATAGAGATTGCCACCTGAACGATGTTATCAGAGTTGCTCCAAGAATCTGTCACAATCGCACACCTTACCCTTAGGTCTTACATGAGTGTTATAAGGGGTTATGTAACAAAGTATTAGTTACATTTTATGTAATCTCTTTTATAAATAAATTTATTATTCTATCAATTCTTTTATGATAATATTTTTTCTCAAAAATATAATAAATTAGATAAATTGATATTTAGGGTAAAATTGTACTTTTTAGAAATATATAAATTATTAAATTGAGGTTTTATAAATATTTTTTTATAATACTATTATAAGAACCGTACTTTTAAATATAAGTGATTTTTATATTTATTCCTTACTGTTCTTACTCTATACATGATTAAGTATTCAGTTTAATAAGAATTATATTATCATATGATAAAACAGAATTTGTATTTTTAATTAAAGAACTTATTTTGATTATTAATGAATTTTTAAAATAATTAATATTTTAATAAAATATTATTATCAAATTAGTTTTATTAATAATAAATGAGAATATAATTTTTATGACGTCAAATGTAATTTTTATTAAGGATAAATTTTTTTTCAAAACCTATCAATTTTTATTAAACGTCAGTTTATATTTTGAAAGTGAAAATTCACATATTTAGAAATTTTTTTACATAAAATAAATATTATTTTTGGAATTATGATAGAAATTATCCAATAGTGATTTTTTCATAATTTTCTGAGACATTAAAATTTTTTGGTAAAAAATAAATACTGAATAAATATATAATGTGTTTTATGACATCATAATGACCCAATAGTGATGTAATAAAATACTTTAAAAGTTATATTCTGCCAAAATACGTTTTAAATTTAAAATATTGTGATTTAAGATTTTTCGTGTTAATATTATAATTCCTTAGTGGACCTTCCAAGACTTCTAAAATATTATAACATTTTAAAATGATTTCATAAAGAGTGTGACTAACATCCACCTAAGAAAGCCAAATATTTTAATATTTTAGGCCCTTGACCTTATAAAATATTTTATACCACAACCCTTTGGAATAAATCATGGGCACAAATATGGTATGGTTTGTGGTTTTGATTAGTTTAATGTTTAGTTTCCAATACCTAAATAATAAATAATTTCCTCTCATTTCCTAAATAAACTCACACAACCTCTTATTCCTCTTCGTTCAAACCATTTGGAGCTCAACCAAACTATTTGCCATACTCCATATTGAACATAAAAGGTTCCCACAAGCTTATATTAGGCCTCTACCAATCCTTTGGGATCACACTTCCCAGTAAGGATCCTTACTTTTATCTCCTCCTTTCAAAATCAAGCATCTTATTTGAAAGTAGTTCTTGTTATTTCAAATGGTTATAATGTGATTATTTTATTATAATTATATCACTATCCATTTTATGTTATTTTAATGAGGGATTATTTATTATCCCTCATTTTAACCCATGCCTAATCTGTTACTGTGAAAAAAAAATTTAAGGGATTTCACTCTCCTCATTTCCATTCAAGAAACTCTTTTACATTATGTTTCTTAAGTTCCATTTTTATATATTGGGTTATGATGTTACACAACCCCCATACTGTCCATTTGATGTATATAATATTATATAATCTTTTAACTCTCATCAATCCCCCACCCCCACTCTCACCCCTATGACCCTTTAAGCACTCCCATTACTCTGCCGAAATTCGATAAGGGGTCTTCCACCCTCCTCTTCTATCAAGAATTCTTTTCATGTTATTTATTAGAATTTATTTTATTACTATGTTGGGATATGTTATTATATATCCTCTATACTACTAATTTTATATATAAATTTTTAGATCCCATTTCACTCTCATTTATCACTCCTATGAACCCTTTTGTATACTCCTTACCATGCTGAATTTTCATAAGGGATTCCTTCCTTTCTCATTTTATCCAAGATTATTTATATTATATTACCCTATAAAATTCAATTAAAAGTGTTGGGGTATGATTTTTCACCTCCAAAATACTTCCCTATTATTGTTTTAATGATTATATACAACTTTATTCCTCATTAATTCCTTCCATGTACACCCGTTACCATACTGAAATTCAATAAGGGATTTCCCTCTTCTTATTTCCATTCTAGTATTTCTCCCATATTACGCGTATAATTTTTTTAATAAGTTGGTATATTATATTCCATGATCCCGTTACTATTTATTTTATGTATAAATGTTGAGATACCCCTTTCTCTCTCATCAACCCATCTTATGAATTTCTATATGATGGCATTATGTTTCCAAAATTGCACCATGATTTTCCAACACAAAATCATCATGTAGTAAATACCATACCCATTTCTTTATCAAGGGTATTCAACTTTATGAACATATACTTATTGAATATATAATTCGATGTATGTATTCCACATTCCTTTATCATGGAATAAATGATGTTGTTGAATGATTCTATTTTATATGATCCATGTTGCACACATATGGATTAAATGAAATGTTTATGCAGGGTGTGTCCTGATAACACTCCAATGCATTGGGCAATGTTTAGTATCATGAAAAACCATGTTCATTGAGGGTTAACTCATGCTAATTCATGTGAAATGAGGGTTTAATCCAGATAATTCATGTTAAATGAGGGTTAACTCATGCTAATTCATGTGCAATGAGGGTTTACTCATGCTAATCCTTGTTAAATGAGCCTTAGATCATTCTAATATCATGTTTTATGTGGTTTCCACATTTCATTGTTATGATACTCATGTTATATCATGCCTTTATGTTCATTTTTCTCTTGTTCTCCAATGGTATTCCTATTTACTGACAAGTATTGTATTCTTCATGTTATGCCTTGTTGACTGCCTTACTAGGCTTTATAGCTCACACTTTTCTTATGTATGTTCTCAGTATATCTCATTCAATGATAAGTATAACGGAATTTTGTGGTCATATAAAAAAATATTTCTATAAAGATGTTTTACTTTATGTTTTAAGTTGTTATTGGATGTTCCTAATTTCCCATGACACTAGACCTCTCGATCCTCAGAGTTTTCTTAAGTGGATGTTTATGTAATAAATCATGATTATGTTTTTAATAATGAGTAGTGTTTTATAGTTGGTATCAAAGGATCGGTTTAGTTATTTTTGAGATTAGGATTAGAAAATCCCAGTGAAAGACTTAGGGATAGGACTATTTATAAGAAAAATACCACTAAATTTTGGTGAGTATAGAGTAATTGGTTTATTATGAAAATACATCCCTATCTTGATACGAACAAGTAGAGGCGGCTCTGGCACAGATGCGTCTAGGGTTAAAACCCAAAAACACCGCTTTGATATAGACGCGAATGGAAACTGGTCCATGCTAATGGGCCTTTCTACACTCTTGGTTTGACAATATTAGGGTGTATTCTTTGGTAAATTCATAAGCTTAGTATAAACAATTATTAAGGGAGAAAAATAATCCCACGAGAGTATAATTTAGGAGATAGATCATTGATAACATATATTAAAGCATAGAAATTTATATGTTAGGGAGATAAATTTAATTTATAAGTTATCCCATTAATGACTTTGGATTTCCCTTTATTTTTTAAAATTATTAAGATACTCATCTCTAATTTTCCTTTTATTATATCCAATTTCCAGTAATATGAAGAATATGGCTAACCAGAAATGCGAAGGGAAATGTGATGAATGTCCCAGTGATATTCCCAATCAAATGGATCTCAAGTATGACATATCATTATTATGTCAAAACAACTATAAAAAATCATGATTAAAAATTGGTACTTTGTTGAATTCCCAAGGAAATCAAGGAAGAGGAAGATGGCATCTCATGAAAGTCCATATGCAAAAGTTGATACGGGGAAGCAGACCCAATTTTTATCATGCAATATGTGTGGAAAGTGGCACTAATGGAAATTTCACAAAGGTACTAGGAGATGTTTTATGTGTAGAAAGGAAGGGAACAAAGTATCCAATTTTTATTAAATAATTGATAATGTGATAGATGGAAATAGATTTCCATCTCAAGCATCCTACAGAGTTATATACAATTAATATGAAGAAGTTGGGCATGACCTAAGATAATGCTCTATTTTAAGGGCTAAGAATCATGATGAGCATCAAAAATCTCCATGATCAAGGAAGCATGGGAAGTCTGATGCTACAATGGATAATGATGAATGAATCACATGTAACCACTAATTCAAAGTGGTGTATATCATAATGTATTTCAATTCATGTCCTATTTGTAAATCTTTTATGTTTTCTCAGAACATTGAGTCCCCAACAGAAATGATATTAAATCATTAGGGAAAAACTTCTATAAGTATTGTATCACATGTTGAAGTTTGTGGGAATTTTCTTCTTGAAAATTTTCTAAGTCTCCATTTGATCAAATTTGATGCCAAAAAGGAAAATTCATTGCCTATGCCTTAAGGTAGTTGAAAATTCATGAGAAAAACTATCCCACACATGATCTGGAGTTGGTAGCAATGATCTTTGCATTAAAAATCAGGAGGCATTATATCTTTGGGGAGAAGTTTGAAATATATATGGATCACAAAATCCCTAAGTATATATTAACATAGAAAGAGTTGAACATGCTCCAATAAATATGGTTATAGATGATCAAATACCATGACTTCTCAATCTATCACCACCATGGGAAAGCGAACAAGGTGACATATGATCCAAGTTTAAATGACTCAACGATTCTGTCATTGATAAGAATTGAAAATGATCCAATGTTCTTAGATTTGATGAAGATAGACATGAGAACAATAAATAAGATAAGATCATCAATCCTATAACAAATGATTTCTCAACCATCTATTTTGAAAAGGTTAAAAAATGCTGAAAAATATGATGTGGGAATTTATAATAAAGTGGAAACTATCAGAATAGTGAAATCATTAGAGTTCAATGTTAATGAAGAAGGAATTGGGAGATTTGGGTCAAGAAAATGTGTTCTATCAAATCCCTAGTTAAAGAAGTATATTTTGGATGATGTATATAGTTTTAATTTCTCCATTCACCTAGGAGGAAAAATGATGTATTGAGATCTCCAAGATCATTACTGGTGGGATAACATGAAGAATGAGATTTCTGAGTATACATCAAAGTGCCTGGTATGTCAGTAAGTGAATCATGGGAGGAATAATCCTAATGGGATGGTAAAAACATTAACTATAACAACATGGAAATGGAAGAACATCACCATTGACTTTTTCACCAGACATCCAAGGACATCCAAAGGAAACAATGTTATATGGGTTGTTGTGGATCGTCTTACAAAGACTGAACACTTCAATAAAATTTCAGAGGATTTTTAATTGGATCAATTAGCACATATATACATTAGATAAATGGTAAGGATGAATGTATTACCACTATCGATTGTATCGGATCGGGATCCAAAATTCACCTCCATGTTCTGGAAGAGTCTCCAACATGCTCTGGATAATGAGCTGATCTTTAGTATTTTTTATCATCCTCAAACTGATGGCCAATCTAAGAAAACTATCCAAAAACATGAGGACATGTTGAGATCATTCCAAATGGACTTAAAATGAGTATGAGATCAATTTCGTCCACTGTTTGAGTTCTATTACAATAACTGTATCTGCTCAACCATAAAAATGGATGCTTATGAAGCCCTTTAGGGGAAGAGGTGATGACCAATGGAGTGTTGTAGTAATTTTGGGGAGAAAAATCCTCTAGGTCTAAAAAGGTCAAATAAATGGTGGAGTAGATTTAGACCATTTAAAAACACATCAAAGCTGCTCAGAGTCCAAAAAAGATCTATGCTGACAATCATCGATGTGACATAGAATTTGATGTTAGATACATGGTATTCTTCCACATATCTCTATGGAAGAGAGTTGTGAGATTTGGGAAGAATAAAAAGCTTAGTCCAATGTACATCGACCCTTTTGGGATACTTGATAGCATTGGATCAGTGGCATATTGTCTAGTACTCCCACTAAACCTGTCTAAGGTACATGATGCATTCCATATATCACTCTTGAGGAAGTACATACCTGAACATTCACATGTACTCAATCTAGAGGTGGTACCATTGGATAATTGTATCTCTTATGAATACATGATTGTAATGATATTATATAGTAGGGAAAATTTTCTATGAAATAAGATAATACCTCTTGTCAAAGTGTTGGGGAAAAAGTAAAAGTTTGAAGAAGAAATGTTGGAACCGAAGGAAGTGATAAGGCAGAGTTACCCCCATCTGTTTTAGTGTGGGAAAAGGCAGTTCGATGGTGAAATTTTTTAAGGGTGTAATGTTGTAATGAACCTATTTTTTATGGATAAAATTCCCTTTCTTTTAATGTTTATAGAAAACACATGCACTTTTTTATTATTATTGGGTTTAAATGACCATTATGTATCATCATTGTTGATAATATAGGCATTGAACAGTGATCACACTACTGATATAAATTTAAGGCTTTTAAAAAATAATTCTTTTTACCCAGAAAAGGGAAAGTATGGCATCCTCTAGTAGACCTGGGACATATAAAGCCTATTTTTCAGAGCTCATAAAAGATGTAGCGTCACTGGGATTCTCTCTTAAACAAGACCATTCATTTCTTCAACATGTTAAGCTTGAATAGGATAACCCACGAGAGAAGTGGAAGTTAATAGAGATTACCACCCGAGCGATGTTATCTGAGCCTCCCCAAGAGTCTGTCAATCACAATCGCACACCTTACCCTTAGGTCTTATGTGAGTATTATAAGGGGTTATATAACATGGTATTAGTTACTTTTTGTGTAATACATTTTATATATAAAATTATTTTTCAATCAATTATTTTATGAGAATAGTTATTCTTAAATATTTAATGAATTAGATAAATTGATTATTTGGTTAAAATTGTACTTTTTAGAAATACATAAATTATTAAACAGAGGTTTTATTAATATTTTTATTATTATAGTCTTATAATAACACACTTTTTAATTATAAGTTATGATTATAATTATTCCTTACTGTTTTTACTATATAAATGAATAAGTATTTAGTTTGATAAGAATTATATTTTCATACGATAATGGTGCAGTTTTCTTCGGGATTTGATCTTATCCAGGCATGGTCAAATTCTCCTTGAGCCTTCAATGGTTTCAAATTTTCTCTTCTTCGGTGGACCTTCAACTTGCACATGAAGAGGGATTCCCCCACAATGGAAATTTGGGTTAGTTTTCCCAGCCTCCCTCTGCCATTTCAAAATCCATCTATGATGCATATGCTAGGAAACCTGATTGGTAGATATATGTGCTTGGATAGCCGCACAGAGGCTCTTTGTCACCCAGTTAATCCACGTATTTGTGTGGAAATGGATATGTCCAAGGATCCGTTTGAGTATGTGTGGGTCATCGTGGGTGAAGAATATAGATGTAAACAGAGGTTGATTTATGAGTCATGGATGTATTTTGGCTCGGGTTGCAAGCGTCTGGGTAATGTGTTGAGTTTCTATCGTAAGGAGATTCTAATGAAGAATATAAGAAGGGGAATTGGACAGAGCAAGGAGAGGGAACCACTGGTGGAGACAGAGGGGGAAATTCAGGGATCTTTACTGAAGGATTCTAGCAAGGGGAAGGAAATTTACCTTGATAAACAATGTAGGGAGGAGGTCCTAGCAGATTTTCTTTCAGGTAACGGTGTTTTGGATATTGAGGTAGAAGCTAACAGGAGGGAGGATGGTTTTTGTCAGCAGGGTGTGGATAGTGGAGAAGGACAGGTGGATGGTTGTACCAAGGAGGCTGGTGTGGAGGCTGTGAAATAGATCTCCTCGATGATAGAAGTGGTTGGAGAGGTAGTAGCTATTCAGATGGATCTAATGGACAAGGGGATGGAGGAAGGTTCGGTTCAGCTTGAAGTAGCTGGAGGGGAAAGCTCGCCCCAGTTAGCGGTGGCCCAGGAGTATGTATCACTTGTCGATGTAGGGTCTGACAGTAGTTCTTACAAGAGGGGGAGACATGGTCAAAGTTCGTTAAATGTTAATCAGGACAACCAAAGGCAGGCTTCTATTCCCCTGAACAACAGATTTGAAGGTCTGCTTTAGGATGCTTCTGGTTCCATGCATATTATTCTTTTTGACACAGGGGGAGGGCATCAAAATGAATGCAATGGTGGTGAATGATCTCACTTGGAATCTTAAACACCATCTCAGGAGAATGGAAGTAAATCAAGGAGGAGGAGAAGGAGGGAGTATTCATCATTGCCTCCCCCTTTGGAGACCAGATCGGCCAAGAAGACAAATGGGAAAAGGGAGACCTCAGAGGAGGTGGGCACTCGGATGGCAGGTGTCCAGGGTGGGCATCCATTGGAGTTATTGCATAGCGGTGAGGAGGAAGTGCCTGAACAGGTTCTATGGCTCAATGCTTCAGAGCAGGAGGCTGCTTCCATGATGGGGAGAACCTTAAGAGAAACCTTAAATGAGGAACAATATGCTTGGATTGACAAGCAAGACCTAATCCTCATTTGGGGTTTCAACAAAGGGATGATCAACATTGAGGAGTATATATACTCATGGGACCAAATGGCCTCAGAATTTGAAAAGATCCTATCAGATTCCCCAAACATACAAGTTTCTTCTTTATCTTGGAAATTGTTTTGGGATATGGTATCTGGTAAGCTTATTTTAATCTTTAATGCTCCTAGTTAATTGGGTGGTTTTTCATATCTAGGTTGGGGAGTCTTCAGTCTTGAATGTTTAGTTCTCAGTGTTGTGCGGTTTGTGGTGTTGTCCTTTTCTTTACTCGTAACTGGAAATATGCTTGGATCTGCTTTATATGGGGATTGAGCTCTTTCGGACACCGATGAATCTCATTTGGATTTGGAAGTCTGAGAGGGTATGGCTTTTCCATCAGTATCGGGCCCATGCATGCTTGCATGGGACATCAAGCCGAGTGACATGGCATCAATGAAAGTTTCTTACCATGTTGGAACTGCTGGGGTGAGGCAGATCTGGTATGTTGTTTTGGTTATTATTGGGTTTGGTTTTTATGCTTGTATGGTTGGGATTTGTGGTTTCTCACTTTTCCTTAAAAGTGTTTCTTAATAAAAAAAATAATTTTCAGTCAGTCATTAAGGTTAAATACTATTTTTTTCAAAACACATCAATTTTCAGTAAATGTTTGTTTTTATTTTAAAATTTTAAATTAACATATTTAAAAATTATTTAGATAAAATAAATATTATTTTTGGAATCAGGATGTCACAATTATCCAATGATGAATTTTTTACAATTTTCTGAGCGAATTGAATTTTTGGGTAAAAATTAAATACCAAATAAATATATAATGTGTTCTATAAAATCATAATGACCCAATAGTGATGAAATAATATACTATAAATGGAATATTCGACCAATATATGATTTAAATTTAAATTATTTTAATTTTATATTTGTTTTTTTAATTTTATAATGCCTTAGTGGACCTTCCAAACCATATAAAATGTTTTACCATTTTAAAATGATTTTCTTCAGAGTGTGACTCACCTCCACAAAAGAAAGACTATTATTTTAATATTTTCGGACCTTGGACTTATAAATTCTTTTTATACCACTCCCCTTTTGTATAAATCATTGGAAAAAACCACGGTATGGTTTGTTGTTTTGATTAGTTTAATGTGTAGAGTCCAAAAACTAAATAATAAAGAATTCCCTCTCATTTCCTATATAAACCCACCCAACATCCAATTATGATTCACTCAAACCATATTAAGCTCTACAAACCTCTTCCACACACTCCTTATAGTCTTAAAAAGTCACCCCAAGTTCCTAGGAAGCGTCTTCCAAGCCTTTGAGATCACACGTCCATGTAAGGGATCCTCACTTTCCTCTCCTCCTTTCAATTTTGAGCAGCTTATTTGAAAGTAGTTCTTATAATTTCAAATGGTTATAATGTGATTATTTTATAATAATACTATAAATATTCATTTGATGTTATTTTAATGAATTATTATTTATCCTCCCTCATTTTTACACTTACCTAATCTATTACTATGCCAAAATTTCATAATGGATTTCACTCTACTCATTTCCAATCAAGCTACTCTTTTACATTATCCTTCTTAAGCTACATATTTATATGTTGGTTTATGATTTATTAAGACCCCATACGATCCATTTGATTTATATATTATGATAAGTTCTTTTAAATCTCATCAATCCCCCCTATGATCCTTTAAGAACACCTGTTACAGTGCCGAAATTCCATAAGGGATCTTCCACCCTCTTATTATATTAAGCATTTCTTAAATGTTATATCTATGAATTTATATTATTTCCATGTTGTGATATCTTATTATATATCCTCACTAATTCCAATTTTATGTATAAATTATGATATCCCTTCTCACTCTCATTTATCCCTCTTATAAACCCTCATGTATACTCGTAACCATGCCAATGTTTCATAGGGGATTCATTCCTTTCTCATTTTTATCCATGTTTTATTATATTGTAATACCATTTTACTTTGGATTAAAAATTTTGGGATATGGTTTTTTACCTCCACCATACTTCCCTCCTTATGTTTGAATGATGAGATACCACTTTATCCCTTGTGAATGACTTTCGTCTACACCTATTACCATGTCGAAATTTTGTAAAGGATATCTCTCTTTTTATTTCCATTCAAGTATTTCTCCCATATTATGCATCTAAATTCAATTTCATATGCTAGGATATTATATTCCATGATCCCACTACTGTATATTTCCTATATATATATTATATATCCCCTGATCTCTAATCAACCCAACAAATGAATTTCTATATGATGACGTTATGCTATCGAAATTGCACTGTGATTTTCCAAGCCAAAATCACCATGTAGTGAATACCATACCCATTTCAATATCAAGGTTACTCACATTTATGAACATATAATTATTTTTATTATATAATTTCATGTATGTATTTTACATTCTTTTATCGTGTAATAAATTAATGTGTTGAATAATTCCATGTTATATGATCTGTGTCACACAATTATGTATGAAATGAAATGTTTATCAAGGGTGAACACTGATAGTGCTCTGACGCATTGGATAACATTTTGTATCATGATACGCCATGTGAAATGTGGTTTTACTCATTATAATTCATGTGAAATTAAGTTTTACTCATGCAAAGTCATGTGCAATGAGGTTTTACTCTTGCTAATTAATGTGCAGTGAGGGTTTATTCATGAAAATTCATGTGAAATGAGGGTTTACTCATGCTAATCCATATGAAATGAGCCTTGTATCATGATAATATCATGTTGTAAGTTGTTTTTACATTTCAATGTTATGACAATCATGCTATATCATGCCATTATGTTCATGTTTCTCCTGTGCTCCATTGATATGCCTATTGCCTAACATGTACTATATTCTTCATGTCATGCCTTGTTTACTCCCTTACTAGGCTTTATATATCACCATTTTTTATGTATGTCCTCAGGTTATCCAATGTAATGCTAATTATGAAGGAATGTTGTGGTCTTTTAAAATATTTTTTCAATAAATATGTTGTATTATATGTTTTAAGTTGTTATGTAATGTTACTATTTTTTATGACACTAGACCTCTCAATCCTTAGAGTTGTATTAAGTGCAAGTTTAGGTAATAAATCATGTTTAAGTGTGTAATAAATAGAGGGTTTGTTATAAACCCTATCTCTATGGGATGGGGGAATCAAAATCTCATTTTCCATTCCAAGTGTCATCAAATCCATGACCGAAATCATTGGATCCTTAACAACAAGATCAATCAATGGATATTGCGGCCCCAAATAACCCCAACTGTGGGGATGTATAAATTTTCATAATCATTTTCACTATAGATATAATCATATTTCTATAGGTTATGAGTAAAATATTGATGTTTGAAATCCCATCTGTTCATCTTGATGCAACACAAAACCCTTATATTTGGGTATCATTTGAAAATTATGACTATAAAATACCTCAAGGTGAATACAAACGTGATGAGGTAGGAGGAGTGTACAGTGAGGGAAATCAGCCCCCACTAAGGTCACAAGATAAAAAAATACTAATATGGATAGGTTTTTGAGTAATGACCCTAACAAAGATAGTTTAGAATCATCTTGGTGTGTTGAAATTAATGAGACAACCACCATTAATTGATATGCCACTATGAATATCTTCACTATCAACACAATAAATATGGTGGATCAAGACGAAAATATAGAGGACTTATACATATAAAATTTATCTTGAGAGGAGGGTGATTTGGATGTACCAACTGACGTTACATATACCTAGAACCAAAAAAAGCTCCAAAATCTGGCACCTCAGAATATCGAGTTTCCACTTCTCCGATAAAACACTAGCAAAGATAAAGGGAAATGTGTGGATGCATCCCAATAACCACCCAGAATACTTGATGTTCCATCAATGGAGGAAGAATGATCTTAATATGAGAGTGATATAATAACTCTTAATAAATTTAACAAATAGCTACTATGTTGAAATATTCCCAATATGTATCATCTTCTGGTAGAGAATAAAAGTATCCCTCTCATAGACAATCCACCAGAAAGAGCGGTATCTAAGTGTAAAACTGGATCCAAATCGAATAATCCATTCTATATAATTGAGTATGTATAATTTGATCCTATATTCATTCCATTTATATGATATCCATTCCCTCTCTAAGTTGATCATTCAATATTAGGAAGAATAAAGAATTACTAGGACACAAATGTGGGGACACCTCATTAACCTCCACCTGATTTCTTTAGATGGGAGGCTACTCATAAATTAGTACCCTTAAATCTTCTTATCATCATCGATTCCTTAGATACTATAATGGAATCCATGAAAGGGTGACGTGCCTCTATGGAGCCTAATAGGAAGCCATATCCCAAGTGTGTGGATGATAATCAGTCCCCACCAAATCTAAACAATCCTTTCTTATCTACCATTGAAAGTTCGTGTGACCCGAAATAGTATATCACAGACTTTTTATCCCAGTGTCTTCTGATGATGGGCCCTCGAGATCAAAAGGAGGGAAAAGTTGAGGGGTTTTGTACAGACTCTGACAAGTATAGCTTTTGTTTCGTACAATTTTTTGCTAGCGAGGTCCATTGGAGGATGGGAAGACCTTCTTCATCAATTCAGTTATTAGATCAGATCCAAGATGAAGAAAATAAAAATCATCGACCTAAATAACTAAAGAAATGATAAAATGAAAGGTTTTATAACTTCATATACTAATGTTACCTATTCACTCCATATCCCTCTCTCTCAAGGGAAACTGCAAGAACTATGTGATGAAAATATCTAGGATGAGTTGTAGACACCATTGATCTCAATGTAGTATCCTGGTGGGTTCTCTGAAATCACAAGAATTGGATAATTCATGGAGGACTCTATTCAGTGTACTAGATCCAAATCTTAACACATTCCCTCAGCACATTGGAAAAGTCTAGGAAAAGAAGAAGTTGTATCTTTCCCTCTCTATCTTGCAGCTATTCCCATTCAAGAACCTAGGCATATCTCAAACCTCCTATCACCTATCATCAAACTACGACCACCTAAAAATATCCCACAACTAGAAGAATATATAAATCAAGTTCACTCAAGATTTGAGAAATGTATGAATAGATAATAATTTTTCTAAAATAAAAAATTCCCCAGTTATTTATTAGCAACTATTTACAAAGACATTCTCAAGCTACCACAACTCAAGAATTCTGAAGAGGTCAACTCTACTAACTGTACTAACTACTTCCCTTTCCATTTAAGTTTAGATCATAATATCCATGACTTATTCATCTTCAAAAAAAATCCCTTCAAGGATTGGAAGATTCTAGATAGGTGGTGTTAGAAAATTCTTTATACTAGATGATCTATAGAACTATTTCCCAATTAGAAGAACATGGTGACTAGTAGAAATCTATTTCCATGTGTCAACAGATGTTCAATAACTAGATGGCTCAGAAAAGAGTTGACTAAGCTCTTACTACCAATAGATAACAACTGCACAATCCAAAAATAGATCCACCTCTCAAAAAGGTGACATCAGATATGTCTCTTAAAAGTTTTCACAACCATCAGAAGCAGGAATAAATATTATACGAGGACACATATTTTTCTACAACATAATCTTTGACTTGCATATTTATTACATGAAACATTTCATGGAGGGGTACCACCCAACAAAATAGAACCCTCATCGGACAAAGAGATCATATTTGGTTCTTTCAATGTCGTAGACATGGATGAATCTTTCTCCTATGATGAATATGACTTTGAGTATGAGTTCCCTACACTAAAATGGGGAATAGGAGGCCACATGTCCAGGAATCAAGGATATAGGGGATGAACAGGTGTGATCCGACAAAATATTTTTCCCATGTACCCATAGAAAACATATATGCATCTATGAAACATGGTAAAAAACTCTAGAAATCTATGAAAAGACATGTAAGTGTCCTAAAACCCTCCATAAATCACCCGAACCTTGTTTTCTTACATGAACACCTTGCAAAAGATTGATTATTCGATTATTCCACGCAATGGGGAAGGCCGACATCACCCATGCCACTGGATGTACATTCTACCATAACCTCTATACAAGAAACTATCCCATCCACATCAATTTCCTCAACTATAGAGCCACATTTCTAGGAAAACCCCAACCTCAGGAATCACCGACCACTGACACAAAAGTAAAAGATTATGAAATAGTTGTTGTTTGTGCCATTATTTCTCTCAATCCTTGATTCTCTCCATATTTCAAAATAACTCAGAGAGGCACTAATTAAATAATTCTAAATGACATAAGGATTTGTGATAGAATTAATATGAGTCAAGGTCTATAGAATGGAGACCATGTCAGCATAATTCTATGTCACCATCTCATTCACATACCAAGATTAGAAAGAAGTCATTTTGGGTCACATCAAACAACTATATGTTTTAGGTAGACTTGATAATGTCGATATCCAAAGGTGTTAAATTCAAAATGGATACAGGATCAATCTCATCCTAATTCAAAACCTCCTATGTTTGGGATATAGATATGGAATATTTTATCCCACAAATCTGACCATTCAAGGGTATGATAAGAATGAGAAAATTCATATATAGAAGATCAAACTCAACGATCAGTTTGGTGATCTCATATATCATGCTGTGTTTTTGGTTATATAGTAATACATTTCATACAATTTCTTTATTGTAAGGCCCCAAATCAATAGCCCCATGGATGTGCCTTCTAAATTTTATCAATGTTTGAAATACTCCATCGATTTAAAAGTTAGAATACTACATGTTTACATTTCCCTCTTTGATAATTGTGAGTCCATATATGTGGAATTGGGATTCTATAAAAGAGAAGGAAAATAACCGATGGTGGATGATCATATATGGGTGGCATCCTCCAATTGTTTGGGGACTAACCTTGAAAATACTTGTAGTGTGCTCGAAAACAACTATGTGCTACCCATATATCTGATTGAAGTAATGGATATCATCACAGAGGTTCAAGCCCCTCATGTCCCCAATGATATTGTAAAAACTAATCATCTTTGGCATCTCTATGTAGTGACTCTAGTAGTAGTGGATGATAATGTCTCTCCTCACAGCCTCTCTCAGCTTGATAGTGACATAGATAACCCCAAATTTCTACCTATATCTTACAATGAATCCAAAGACTCAGATATGAAAGAAGAAGTAGAGTATGTCCTCAAGAATTCCCCTCGTTTATTTGATGTATGTGTCTCCACTAACATCGAAGATCTCAAGAATGTAAATTTGGGAATATAATAATACATTCAGCCTATACAGAATAGCACTTCCATGAAATTTAAAGATAAATAGGTGTATATTGAATTTTGAAAGCAGTATTGATATGTGTTCTCAAGGAACTATACACAAATTCTATAACTCAATGTATATGTGTCTATACACCATCTCCTCTTATTCGATGAGAATCAAGGCTTCAAATAAGAAAGTAAGAGGATTCACCCCTCTCATTCCACCAATGTAGAGTTGGGTGATTAAAAACTGATCAACTCTAAATTTTTTCAAATGAAATTCCCAAGATGGATTTCCAACATTTCCTTCATCATGAAAAAGGATGGGAAGATTTGGGTATGCATCGATTTCATAGAACATAATCTAAACTACCCAAAGGAGGATTACAGTTTACTGACCATAGAACTCTTGATCAATGCAACTACTAGCTTCAAATCCCTTTCCATCATGGTTGGGTATTCATGGTACAGTCAAATAAAGAAGATTTGTGAATATGATGAAGTTTCTTCCTTTATAGTGCCTTATCGGATATTTTTCTATTAGGTCATGACCTTTGGCTAAAAGTGAATTGGTGCTAAAAATTAACATGACATGAATTATATCTTTAATTTGTTCTTGGGAATAATGGTAATTTTTATGTAGATGACTTGGAGGAAAAATTATGATAGTTATGTGATCACTTAAAGGTACTCCAAATGATCTTTTTAAAGTTGTAACAACACTGTCTAAATATGAAATCACTAAAATTTACTTTCTAGGTAACATCAGGGAAGTTTCATTGGCTTTGTGTTATGACACCATGGTATATAGGTCAACCTAGAGAATACTATCTCTATTTTAGTAATGTTAGCCCCTAGAAATCTCAAATAACTGAAGGGGTTATAGGGTCACCTCACCTACATTCATCTATTCATAACTAACATGGCTGAAAAAACACTCCCCTTAACCAGGCTAATGAATAAGGGAATCACCTACCAATGGGTCGTGGACTACCTAGAATTCTTCAAAATTATAAAGTATTAACTATTGAACTTTCCAATTCTGATGCCTTTGGTGGAAAGAAGGCCACTCATCTTGTATGTGGACTCTATGGAATGCTCATTTTGTACCCTTTTCACCAAAAAAATGATGTTGGGAGAAAGAAAAATCCCCATTTCCTCATATATAAATTTCTAGGTACTAAGAACTGATACTCAGATGTTGAGAAGAAATATCATGCACTCATCTTCACATTGAAAAGGATAAGGAATTACTTGCAGCACCATGAAGTCTCTCTGGTATCTTGTATTGATCCCCAAAATTGTATCTTTGTCCCCCCTTGTTAACAGAGTGTATGTCTTGATGGGGGTCATTATGCAACAGAAAGTCATACAATTCATGTCACAAAAGGTCATGAAAGGGTAAGCCATATCTAATTTTATTGAGGCACATACCACCCTGAATAATAAACTGGTGAACACCAAGATCCCTGATGAGGGGGACTTATATTCCCATAAAACTCATCGGACATGGGAGATTTATTTCCATGGAACCTCCCAAAATGTTATTGGTAAAAGGATGGAGATCTGAAAGCATAATCAGGTCAGCATAGGTATTTTATTTGTCTCTCCAGACAAAGAAATTTTGCCTTACTCTTTCTCACTATTTGTAGGCTACCAAAATAACAAGGAACAAAACCAAGCCCTCATTGATTGGTTTGAACTATCCCTATAGCTACAAATTGACTACCCATATATAAAAGGGGATTCATAACTAGTGATAAAAGTATATCATTGGGGAATATGTAATCAAAAAGGAAGAACTGAACCCTATCACTGACTACATCAAGGTACTGATGGAAGAGTTCCCTTTTGATCTCGTATTGAATCATCATCCTCAATCATAGAATACTCATGTCAACACATTGGCTAATGTAGCCACAACCCTAGCTAACCCTAATCACGAGGAAGAGCTATTCATCTATCATTCACCAAATAAAGGTCTTGTCGATCGTCATCAGCAATATGTAATAAATAAATTAGGTTAAAACTACCCAGAGCAAAATGAATTTATATCCTCCCATACATCAATGGATACCATAATCTATTATCTCTGAAATGGGACTCCCCCAAAATAATGAAATATAAAGGAACAGTTTAGGAATCACATAGTGATATTTACCCTGAAAGAATAACCCAAATGAACATAAATTCCTCTAAAGGTGTGGCTTCGATGGACACTTCCTCAAACGTGTACAAGAATGATAGATTCATCTCATCGTGGAAGAACTACATGAGTGGCCCTACAGAACAAATCATTCAGGAACTCAGATCTACCCCAAAATCTAGAGGATATGTTTTTATTGGAAGACCATAATATAGGACTACATGAAATTAAAAATGAAATTTTATGCATTCCAAATCCATGAAAACATTATCCATCATCCCTTTTGATTTATATATATATCAAAATATTCCTAGTTTTTGGTTGTCTAGGAAATGGATGTTCTGGGTCCATATCCCCCTACCACAACAAAGAATTTTAAGTACATATTTACTGATACTGAATAATTTTCCCGATGAGATGCAGAAATACCCCCCAACAAAGTTCTTATGAAGAATTTACTCAAATTTTTAATGTTTGATATCATCACCAACATTAAATTCCTTCACACAATATTGATGGACAATGACACCAACTCTCATTCTATAGAGGTGTAGAAATGATATCAAAAGTACAATATCGATTCTAATATCTCAAATCACTGTCATGTATTAAAAAATGGATAGAATGAGGCCTTCAATAAGTATATATCAAATATACTCTATAATATGTTGAATAAAGATATTGAGAATTTTCCAGACAAGATCCTCCATGATTTATGTGCCTACTGTACCAACAGGTCTACTGGTACATAAGAAACTCCTTACTCGTTGTTTTACGGGAATGAGGCTATGTTACCCATATAATTCTAGATTCCTTCACTTATAATAACAATTTTTATGACTCTCATATAAGGATAAATCAAAAAATAATATGGATGGATTGCATTGGCTCGATGAGAATAGGTTGTGTAAATTGCACAACCATGAAGTCCATCTAAATCAGATCACACAAGACTTTAATTATAATGTCTTCCTTAGTTCATTAATCTATGGAGAATTGGTGTTGTCTCTTAGGACCATAATAATTCTAGGAAATAATTATATAAAGATTGAACCCAAATGGGAATGTCCTTAAATCATACATAAGTTCCATCACAATAGTGATTACTCATTGTCCACAATGTATGGGGAAAATGTCACACTGACCACAAATGTGAGGTTTCTTAATAAATAATATGAATAAATATCATCAAGAGGACATCATATTGGTATCACGATGTTAAGATGTAAAATATCATCCTGGTATCATGATGTTAATCTTTACAAGATCATCCTAGTTGCACGACATTGAACTTCACTAGTTCATCATGGCACCAAGACATTAAACTGCACGACATATCATGTCCTAGAAGCAAGAATTTAAACTATTCAGCACCTCGCATCCTTACCACATGACATTTAAATCTACAGAATATTTACTTAATGTATGATGTAAAACATCCTTATAGAAATCTTCACCACATTATGTTAAACAATACAGGAATCACTATATAAGGAATGACTCAATATACAAGATCTAGATCTGTATGAAGGAGGGATGAAATCTCTCATTATCATGTGAGAGTCAACTACACATAGGGAGTCTCTCCATCTAGAAAAACATGTTTCTTGATTCCTGACATCAAAGGATACGTAGTGAATCCTAAAACTCTAGTATTGGGGTTTTCTATTTTATTCCTTTTATTTTACATTAGTTGATCATCTTCCTTACCGCATGGCGTTAAATACACATTGCACATTCTCACCACACGATGTTAAACTAACTTGATCCCCCAATGGTCTGTATCTATTCATTTTTTGAGACCAATATCCTTAATTCATGACTTTAAAATACATAGGTGATTTCATTTCTGCATTACATTAATCATTATGGGGTTTCTAGAACTATGTATGGCTAGATTCTCTTTTTTAATGGGATATGTATAGACAACTCGATCTTATATTTTGTTCCTGCAACCACATGATACAAAATTATCCTTTCATATCCTTAATGATAGAACCCCTTTCCATTCATTATTTCTCCCACTAAGCATATCTCACATGAGATTAGGAATTTTAGTAAGGGATTCCCCTCACAAAAAAGGCATAACACCTTGGATGGGCTAATCATGGTCTGGAATAAAAGACCTTAATATAAATACCATTAGTTTTTGTCTCATGACATTAAAATGCATGGTAGATGTTATTTTTATGACATAATGTGTCCCATTCACATGGATCTCACCCAAGAGGACCAATATTTGTAGTTATTAGTAATCTACCATAGTATCATTAAAGAACTACTTGTGACATGATTCCTGACAGTACAAAAAATATAATGAAGCATGAATCTCCAATCCTAGGTTCAGACACAAAAGATAAAAAAATTACCCCTCTATTCATATAGGTTATAATTTCATAGGAATATTCTATTTCAATAACTATGTGTGGCATGATTCCTATTAATGATGGATACTCTGTGATGTATTGATTTCAATCCATGGGTCCAGATGCAATACCCATTTTCATGTCGGGAGGCCAATATCCATGCTACATAATGTTAAACTAAACTGTTCCTCAATAACTATGCATTCCTTTATTCCTTTCATCATAGGATACGTAATTATTCTGAAATTTCCAATCATAGGCCTAGTTACAATAATCAACAAGAATAATTACCACCTCTGTGTATGGTTCAAACATACATAGAGTGTTTCCCATTTAATACATATATGTGTCTTGATTCCTATCATCATAGGATATATTGTGAAACATGTATCTCTAATCTAGAGAAAGCTACCATAAATGATAAAATAAATTCACCCCCAATAACATAGTGGTTGACCGATAATAGATTTTTTTTTCTATGTGAATGTCATATCTAGGTATGGCCTGCTTTTGCATGTAAAATATCTTGAAAAAAATTTCATGTTAATTTAAATGTCCTTACAACATGAGGATTAAACATAAAAGAAAAGGTCCTCATTACATGAAATTTAAACTGCACAATAAATTTCACTTATCATGTGACGTTAAAACACAGGGTAAATTTCCTTACCACATGAAATTAATCTATATGAATGTATGTATATCCCTACTATATGATGTTAAACTTTGAATACCAAGATCCGTTATCATCCTTTATCAATGGACCACATGATCCTTCCCCCATCCAGCTAGAGTAAGGGGTTCTTCTACTATCTTTTAATCACCTCAATCCATAAATCACACTTCATGCCATGATCACCTCATGTTTCCAAAAATCATTCAAGACCCTTGAAAAAAATATACCTAACATTAAGGGACCCTTTGTTTTACTATGCTTGCATTCCTATGGCTCTTATATATGCGCCTATGGTCATCAAGCAAATGTGTCACACTGAAAAAGGGCATCCTAATACTCGTGAACCATGAAATCACTGTAGTAGAACTCAACCCCTTAGTTTGTTCATGGAAATTCCTAGTTTGATTTTCCTATATTACTACTCATGACATATGATCCTCAATCCATGTTTTAAAATATTTTCATCTCCTTTTCAGAAGAATATTGGGGTACTCTTTACCCTTTGTATCCTAATTAGGATCTTGTGTGATATCCTCTATATTAGGCCCATGTGTGCCATGACCTTAAACTACCTACACTCTGGTAAAATTTGTACAACCATAAACTCTCTCCTATAATGGATCAAATCAAAAGATCTTAAACTACTATATAAAGAGACACGGACCTTGTCATGTTTAAAACCTATAAAGGGGGCCTAAGAAAAAATCGATTCTTCACCGGATAAACTATTAATCAACATATTTTAAATATAAATTATGTCACAAATAAATAATGAATTAATATAAAAGGGCTTACTCTATAGCCCTAGTAAAATCCAAGCTATTCTCACGGGACCCCCTAGTTTGGGAAAAAGTTAGAGTAATTATTTTTCACATATCCTCACTGTAAGAATATATTCTTTAGGCAGGGACACAACATTTATGGTTCTATTACCCTTATTGGATATTATATTTTTTATAAATCACACATCATAATATGAGAACCACTAATAACCATAAACATTCCATGGCCCCTATAAAAGGATACCCAACTTTAAGGGAGCCTTTTCGTGACTATGAATGTTTGCCTATGGCTCCTGTATATGTGCCAATGCTCTTAAAACAATTTATTCACTCTAAAAAAGTGATTTCCAATCCTTTTGATACCTTACATCACCATGTGAGAACTCGTAACATCAATTTGTCCTGGTCCATTCATGGTATAATTTTCCCATATCATTCTCCGGAATTAAGAACTTTGGACCATGAATTAAAATATCCATACCAAACAATATGTGTTGATTCTACATCCTCATATTTACGTCAAAATATATTGTACCCTTTCTCAAAGTAAGGTTGTGACACTCTATTACCTATCCTTTGATGGACCACAACTCATAATTGGATACCATAGGTCATATGGATCAGGCTTCACTATTAAGATCTAAACATACCTAGGCTGTTAGAACCCTTCCTAGATAGCCTTCCTACATACCCAACCTCATCATATAGATGTTTGAGCAATCACAAATCTATAATATCTATTATAAAAGACTGTAGATCATCTTTTCTTGACCATGTTATCGACACATAAGGTATTTGACATACCAAATAATAGAATATCCTCATTCCAAGAATGGATCTTCGACCCTTTTGAGCCTTGGGAACACCATGTTCAAACCTATCACCTGAGGTTGTTATGGGTCATCCCCATTAAATATTCCCCATCCCATGTTCATTAAATTAGACTTTTAGGTTATGAATTATATGACCCATACTCCAACTATCTTGGTGGACCAAGCATCCCAAGTATATTTTTCCTAAACCAATATGCCATCCATAAATATTTCATAAACCTTATAAAATAATGGATACACCATTGTTTGACAATGATACAAACACAAAAGGTCTTTTACCATCCAAAAAAGGCGTATATTACTTACAGGAAAGTTGATTTTACCCTTATGAGCCTCAAAAACACACTGACAAAACTCAAACCCAGGGTGTTTTGGGTTATTAATTGAATGTATGAACCATATTATGTGATCATAAATCATGTCCTATTAATAAGACATTATATTATATGTAATCCAATGGGCAAGATAAAATACCCTAAACTATAGTGGTAGAAGGTCCAAGCTAAAAGGTTATAAACTATAGCGATACAAAGTCCTAGCTAGAAGACCCTAAACTAAGGTGATAGAGGGCATAAGCTTAAATACCATAAAATAATGTGATAAAATTTCCAAGCTAAAAGACCCCAAACTAAAATGATAAAATTTATGTGCTAAAAGTCAGAAATCTGAAGTTATACAAGGTCTAAGATAAAAGGACATAAACTAAAGTGATATAAGGTCCAAGATAAAAAAACCCTAAACTAAAGAGATAGAAATTCTAATCAAGAGGATCCTAAACTAAAACGATAAAAGGTATAACATAAAATACCATAAACTACACTAATATAAGTTTCAAGCTAAAATAAACTAAACTAAAGATATAGAAGGTCCGAGCTAAAATATTCAAAACTAAAGCAATAGATGGTCTGAGCTAGAAGACCATGGACTACCGCAATAAATGGTCTAAGCTAAAAGATAATAAACTAATTTGGTATAAGGTCTGATATAAAAGACCCTAAACTATAGTGATAGAAGGTCCAAGAAAAAGGAACCTAAAATAAAACCACCGAAGGTCCGAGCTAAAAGATCCTAAACTACAACACAATAGTGATTTATTATGAAATAATTTAAAATCTGGTAAGGTCCATCATATAGGATTGTAAAAAATAAAGATGATATCACTAAGCCTATGCACTTCAGACAAAGATAATTCACTCCCCCCCTATGACAAATATTATACCCAATTTGACCATTTGTGAAATAAGTAATCATAATATAACGGGAACATATAAATCAATGACGAACCTCATGATTGTAGGAATTCAAGAGAAATTCTCCAGAAAAATATTTTTTGATTACAATATTCAGATCAAAACATTTAGCTTTATTTTATGTTATTCATAGGATGGTCACTACAACATTATTATAACATAGTGGTGGGTTTTTAGTAGTGTTTTAATAAAAATTCAGTAATTTTTTTCAATAAATTAGCGGTGGTTTTTAATAAAACGCTAAAAAATGTATTTTTTTATAGTGATTACAATTCTCCCCTCCGACTCCCCTAACTACCCCGACACCCCTCGACCCCCAAAACCCATGCGCCCCCCTGAAACCCTAGGCCCCAATGACGCGCACGACCCCAGTGACCTTGGTGCCCCCCCTGAAGCCCTCACAGCACCTCGTTGCCCCTCATCACGTCTTGTCGCCCATCCCAACCCCTACAACACCCCGAAACCCTATACCCTAGTGACCCCCCACCTGAAGACCTCATCACACCTCGCTACCCCTCACTATGACTTGTCGCCCATCACAACCCCCCAAAGCCCTAGGAGCCCATGACCCCAACAACCCCCGTGACCTCTATAACCATCCAAATCCATGTACATGGTAAAACTATATCATTAGTTTTGGTTATATATATCATTAGTTTCATCAGTCTTGTTAGTGTAATTTACGTCATAAACATCATCAGTTTAATTAATGTAAGAAGATTTATTAGGGTTTTAAGTGTCACCCATTTCGTTTATGCAATATGTTTCATTAGGTAAAAGAATATTTTTATCTTGGTTACTATCCGTTATATCATCAATGTACTCAGTTTCCTAAATGTCACCCAAGCCATCATTGTTATTGGGTTCATAAGTGATGGAAATGTAATTGGGCTCTTCTATCTCATCAATATCATCAGTGTCTCTAGTATCATTGGGTTAATTAGTTTTTCTAGAATTTATGGTTTCATTAGAGTTATAAACACCATTGATGTCATCATTGTTTTCACATTCATTAACATATTTAGTTTTGTTGAAGTGATCGGGGTATTAAGTGTCATCATTGTGATCAGTGTCCTCAATTTCTTTTGAGTCATTGGTTTTATATTTTTTATTTGTTTTGATAGTTTATTTGGTATGGTTCATTTCACAGGTGCCACCGATATTAATTTTCTCGTAGATGTATTCAGTTTCATTGGAATCATTGAAATTATTTATGTTATATTTTCTATCGGAATGGTCCATGTCATCAATTTCAATGGTATGAACTATGTATTTAGTGTCATTATGGTTCTTAGTTTTTCATCAACATCATTTTTCCTTGGATCTTCAGTTAATTGGGTCTTTATCATCAATGGATTTTTTACATCACCACAATAATTGTAATTGTTATTGTTATTGGAATAATTAACATTGTTAGTATTTTTTTCATAACAATGTAATCCATGTCATACATTTAATTGGTTTTATCTATTTCTTTGATGTCATCAAATTCTTAAATGTTTTAGAGTCATTTTCATCATATATACTCTTGGTTTCATCAATGTCATTGGTTTCTTCTCTGTATTTTTTATCATTAGTGTGATCGATAATACATGAAATATTATTATCATTAGTGAAATGTATTTCATCCATATATTCATTACAGTTTCTTTCATAGTGGATATTTTTTTCATCAACATATTAGGTGTCATCGCAGAGCCTGAGCATTAGTGGTTATTTTTTTCCTTTTAATTAAATTATAATTTTTTATATTTGTACCACCTCTACATGATCATTAATGAAGTCTGGTTGTATTTAGGGATATCATTGGGGGTATCCAATTTAATTATAGTCACACATTTCTCAGGATCCATGAAACATGGTACCCAAGTTGTTGCTACTTGATTGTTGGATTGGGTTTGGGTAAGGCTCAATGCTTGATGATTGGATTTTTAGGAAAAAAGTTTGGAGTTTGGGATTAGGATTGGATATGGGTCCATAATCAAGGTTTCCTTAGTTTTTCTATTTGGAATTTTGGTTTCTGATGTATATGACCTACAATTTATGTATTTATTTACTGACATGTAGTATATAGTAAATTTTATATAGCATGGTTTGTTTTTTTATTATATCTCTATTATTTTATGGATCTTTTTAATTTGCATGCTTTTGTTTTCTAGTGGGTGGGTTCATTACTTGCCATATGTATTTATATAGGAAAACATTATTAAACATATTTATATATTCTTTCAACTTGTATATATGAATCTCTTTCACTATTTCTTAATAGTTATGTGTTTTAATTTTTTTAATATTGTGTAGGAACATTGTGTGATAAATGTATAAAAGTTGAATCACATTACCGAGGAACACACCTCAATATGCTATGGATTTGGAGTATTTTTTAGATTTTTCAATTTCTAATTGATCCATTGAATGGAGAATAATATTTCCATGTATTAAATGTAAATTTAGAAGATTTTTTAAGATAGATGATGCTTATGAACATTTAATATTGAAGCAATTACCTGCTCAAATTTTGTGTTGGATTTGGCACAAGGAATCGAACATTACAAAAAAGGTAGAGATTTGATGTCAATCCACAGAATGATCCTCCAAAATTTACTACAATAAAAAATGAAATGAAAAACCTTATAAATGATTCATTAGGCTTTGAAAGACCCCGCCATAAACATAAAAACAATTCAGTACAACAAGATACGGGTTCTACAAATAACAATGTGAAAAGTGACATTTTTGAGGCTATATGACAACCAGATGAAGATTATAACATATCATTGGATCCTCCGCTTGATTCTATTGAGACTAATGTAAGATAAAACTTTATTAAAGAAAATAAATTTGATGGTTTATTTGATGATGAAAATCAAGAGATTTATAATGGATTTTTGAAATATTCCAAACATTCTTTTTTACTGAAGTTGTACCATATCAAATGTCTATGTGGAATTACAAATAAAGAAATGTATGTCATATTAGAATTGTTGAGTTATGAATTTATTGAAGTAAACATACCTGGATATTTTTATGATATGATAAAATTTGTTAACATGCTTGGTCTGAATTGTACAAAAATACATGTGTGTCCCAATTATTGTATGATTTCTTGGTGAGAGGATTCAAGTAGACAGGATTGAAATTTTTTTCTTCTTCTTGATGGAATTAAATGGGTGATGTTGGAAGTATAAATCAAAATACTACCATGAAGAAGAATAAAAGGAACACATTTGCAAATTTTTTGTGTTACATTCCTTTAAATCCTCGATTTCTAATATTATTCATGTTATCCAAAACTACTGAACACATGAAGTGGCATTCTGTAGATAATAACCATGATGGTTTAATGTGATATCCATGAGATTCACAGTCATGGAATATATTTGATTCATTACATCCATATTTCTTATTTGATCCTAGGAATGTTGAATTGGAATTGGCTGCCAATGTATTCAACCCATTTGTGACTTTGATTACCAGTTATAACATTTGGCCATTTGTTTTGATCCCTTACAATCTGCCTCCATGGATGTGTATGAAACAAACATATTTTATCATTTTTATGATTATTTCTGGAATTTTTTTTCTAGAAATGATATTTATGTATACATGTATCCTTTAATTAATTAATTACAAGATTTATGGAGCATCGGTGTTGATACATATGATGAATCCTCTAAAATAATGTTCAAAATGCATGATACTTTAATGTGGTCCAATAGTGACTTACCAGGACAAGGGAATTTATCTGGTTGGAAGACATACATAGGTTTGTCTTGTCCTGTTGGTAACTTTGATTTTGATCCCAACAGATAACTCACAAAAGAAAATGGTGATTCTTGTTCTATCAAATACTTCTCAATGCATCTCATATATTTCGGCTGAACAAATCAAAATTTAATGGTTTCATTGATTTTGGACCACCTCTAAAGTTGGTAACTGGTTATAAAGTATTGGCACAATAAGGAAATGTTGAAAAAGAATTTGTTAAGGATCATCATTTTAATGATAGTGGGAAATGAGTTCTAAGTGCATTATTAAGTGAAATTAGAATGCAATAATGGAAGAAAGAAGTATATTTTTAAAACATCCTTATTAGGAATTTAATTTGTTGTTGTATAATCTTGATGTGATGCATATTAAGAATTTTTTTGGGGAAAATTTAATCTTCGCATTTATTAATGATCATGGAAAGTTGAAGGATCATCTCAATTCTTGGTGAGACATACGAGTAATGAATATAAAATGTGACCCCTATCTCGATAAGAATGAAAAGTATGCTTAAGAATTTTTTACAATGAAAAATAGGGATACAGATACATTCCTTTGAATTTAAAATCATGTGAAGGTATATGATGGGTATTCAAGTAACATCTCAAAGTGTGTTGACTTGAAGAATCATAGATTACATGTATTAAAAAGTCATGATTCACATATTTTGTTACAGTTGTTACTACCGTTTGAATTGCATAAATTATTACCTGAAAAAGTTACTACTATTTTATTCCAATTCTATACATTTTTTAGACAATTATGTGAGAAGTATCTACATAATTTTGATCTTCACATCCTTCAGGATTGGTGTGTACCGAAACTTTGTGTAATGGAGATGATATTTCCTTCATTGTTTATTACGTTCATAATGCATTTAACTATGCATTTGGTTGAGGAATCTAAATTAGGAGGCTCCATACATTATTAATTGATGTATCCAATTGAGAGGTACTTTATTTATATGCTTTTTAGTTATGTAAAAAATTCTTGGAACTTAATTAAATGAATAATTATTTTTGTTTATTTTATTTCATAGATATCTTTGTCATTTGAAATCATATGTGAGAAATAAAGGTCAACTAGAAGGCTCTATTTCTAAAGGCTATATGGAAGAGTAGTGTCTTAACTTTTTTTCAAGATACATGTATGATATTGAGAAAATATTTAATCGAGTTGGATGTTTTGACGACACGTCGACTCAATATCAAATACATGGGAAATCCAAATTATTTCCTAATATTGGTTGGTTAGTTGGGAGGACCTCAAATTTTATATTAACATAAATAGAATTCTTACAGGACTATTGATATGTACTACTGAATAGTGAAATTTCAAATCCATTTATTGAATAGTTGAGGATACAGATAATGATACCAATGAGAGGATGAACACGAAATGCGAAAGATTTAAAAAAATTTGTTAATAAATATCTTGTAGAATGGTTTTCACGATGTGTAAGTTCACAAATATTATAATAAATAAAGATATTATGTTGACACATATATTTTTCAATTATAATAATGTATATTTTTTAGAACATGAATACTAATACTCGAGTAGAGTTGTCAGAAGATTTGATGTTTTTTCCTAGAGGTCCTCTAAAACATGTTAACAAGTTCAACGCTTACAACATGAATGGATTTAGATTTCATAGAGTCGATCAAGAAGAGGGTATAAAAATACAGAATAGTGGAATATTTACATTTAATGAAGAGGATTACTATGGAAATCTGATTGGTATCATTTAATTAAACTACCACATGATTTTTTAGTTGTTTTACTCTAATGAAATTTGGTTGATATTATGAGATGTGTTAAAAGAGATTCTTTGCAATTTAATTCTGTGAAATTCTATTGCTTGATAGATGATGGTTATTGTGAACTGTACGATCCATAAATCATATCAACATGAGGGAAAATGGTATATTATGTGAATGATGCAGTGGATGAAGGGTGGAGTGTAGTTTCTCACGTAAAACAAAGAGATTTGTATAATATGGGTGATGAAGTGGATGATTTGACTTCTGACATTGAATCTCATCAACACCAAAAAGTATACAATTTTTTATATCATGATATTGAAAATATTAGTCTAGAAAGGATGGATGAATTTTATGATGTAATGGATAATGAATCTTACAATATTTAAGGGGAAATGATTGTTTTTACAGTTATGCATTCATTTAAAAACCACTTGTTTCATTTGTGCAGTTATTCATTATCATTGTTATGTATATTTAGATTAAATAATAGGAATTACAAGGAAGAAGCATTATACTATATGGAATCTAAATAGTGTGTAGATAGTTGTCACATTTGATTTATATGGGGTCCCTACGGATGACGCCTCAAGATTACTTGGACAAATTATAGGCTAGCTGGCCATGGAGCTAGTTTCCATTCCTATTTCGTATGATGATTGGAGTTAAATATATGCTTTGTAAAATGAGTTGATTGATTTACTTCAGAAGATGACCGAATTTTCCCCTGGTGGTATTTCATCGACTAGTGGTGAGCAAGTAAATCATAAAAATTCAAAATCATTTAGTTTGTAAACATTTATTTGTTTTAAGTTTAAATTTAAATATACAACAGTATTTAATTTTTAATATAATGTTCTTATATGTGGTAATAGGAAGTAGAGATGGAGGTGGAGAGGGTTATTAGCTTTGTTCATTATCGAACATTTATTAGATGTATTGTTTCTATTTTTCATAAATATGGTAATAGTCAGTTTGTATATGTATCATGTGGCACATAGTTTCCACCATACATTTTCATGACCTATAATTTTCTATATTTCTAATGATTCTTTTTATATATTATAAACCAAGTCTTCCAAGTACACTAAGAATTTAGGATCCTTATGTTGTATTAATGGATATTTATATTAATGAATCATATAATAATGCCCCTCCTATCCTCTCATCCCAAAGTGTTGGATTTATCCCCATTATATGGTTTTGAATTAAACCTCTATCAAGTGAGTTTTATATCACTCATTGAGTATATGAAATATTTTTTCCTTATTTCTAAATTTATCTCCTCTCTAGATGAATTATTTTGGTGAAGCTAAATTCACCATATTATCATGGAATTCATATGTTTCCATAATTTCTATTGATATGGATAGAAACATGCCTTGATATTGGTCATTTCAGTCATACATGGTATTTGGCAGTTGGTTTATATCATTTCCCTTAGAGTATTAATTTTTATAAATTCTGTCACTATGATTCCTGGCAAGACTTCCATGCGGTGACTTGTGAATTAGTTGTTTAATTTGTTGAACATAGTTCATTAGGATTAGTATCCCATGATTATTAAGTTGACCATGTTAAGGACCATAGACCTCAAATTTGAACTACACATAATGGTTTAATCCTTGAATGACATAATATAATTAGTTTTTCACTAATAAAACCCCCCTTTTTAGGGTATTGTTTTCTAAACTATCAAAGTGATGTTCAAATGAATTATGGGAGGATGTGACAACCCACTATGTATGACTTAGTGACCAAACCCTCTTTTAGGTGGTTAGGGACAAAGTATTATTGAGGGAAATAGATGTTCTCATATGGAAAGCATGCAAGCATGGAATTCCACATAATTTTTCATGTATGATATTAACTACCATGGGTAATACACATGGACCTATTACATTGATTCAATTATCAGGATCCTTTATTTATGGAATGGACTACCTAATTAATTAAATGAAATGGTATGAGGTATGGCTTGATTACTACATGTCCCTTATGACTTTATAATTGAAATGGACTATAAGTGTGAACCTCATTAAATCCAATTGATTTATAAGATGTAGTGGCTCTACAAAAGGAATCATTAGTATCCAAAACTAAAATAAAATCAATGTATTAGTCACACAATGAAATAAACTTGTTTTCTATTTTACAGAATACTATAAATGGGAACATAGGTTGTTGATACTTTGTATGTCAATGGTGATACTTGTTATATCACAGATGATCAAACTGTTCGGGTTACATAGATTCATATGAGTAACACTAGTTCCCAAGGGGGAACACATAGATGGGCTCGGTTGTAAGATTATTACACCATTAAATGAGTGATACTTAGATAAGTTTGTGTGTATTTGAATGTGATTTTTATATGAAATTATTGGTTTCATTGTATTATTTTGGATGTAGGATGTTTGTGTATGTGAAATAAGAATGATATTTTTATGGAACTAGTACAGGGGCTACAGAATCAGTAATGTTTTATTATAAATCTATATTCAGAAGTGGTTTAAACTCCCACTATGTAAATGGATCATATTTAGAGGTGGTTAAAAATACTATAATAATTTGTTATTTTACAATTGGTGGTGGTTAAAACTGCCAATACGTAAAATAATTTAGCAACTATGAAAACCACCACTATATAGTTTTAATCTTTTGTTATCATTTCGCGGTGGTTATCATGGTTTAATTGGTGGTTTTCCTGAATAAAATGATTTTTTTTAGTGGCTTGGTAAAACGCCTTCAAAAAAATCATTTTCTATTGGTAAAAACACCGCTAAAATAAGAGAAAACCTCCACGAAATAAGTTCTCTATGACGGTTACCATAAATCGATGCTAAATTGAAGAAACTTATATGTATTGTATTTTGACACAAAATTTAGCAGCAGTTTCAAAAAACCATCATAGCAGTATATTGTGGCTGTTTAAACCGCTTCTATGTGATATTTTTTTTGTAGTGGGTTACCATAGGCGATTCATATAACATCAGATATGAGAAACATCATGTATATCATGAATAAAATAAAAAAGTGCAGCAATGTGAAATTTTCAGAAAATATATTCATTGATATGATGAAATTTTAGGAATATCTACATTTCTGAGTCCCTCCAAAATTCTCATCAAAAATATAGTTCATATTGATGCTCTAACCATAATAATATTCCATCATCTAATTTGGACAAGTTGGTAATAGTCTGGAAAGAAGTGCTAATTGAATGATGATTTTATGCTAGTCTTACCTCTTTAGCTTATTACCCAGGATGGAGAGTCTTGACAAAATTGTTCATCACCTCTACTCTCTTTTAAGAATTTTCTGATGAGGATGATGATGTAGAAAATTCAAACTTTAGGATACCTATGATTTCCTCATATCTCTAGTTTTTCATGGTCCAACATTATATCTAGGCTTCCAATTTAGATTTAAACTGGAATCATTACTGTAGTTCCACCAATTACTCCTTCATCTATTGAGTATGTGGAGCCTCATCTTCAAGATAATGAAAGTCCCTCTCAATTCTGGATAAATTTTTCTAAGTCAGGATAATAGGTTTCATGATTTTATATAGTGGATTTAGATCAAAACCACCCACCCCAAGTTCTTGAATAGCTGATTTAGTATTTCCCCTTGGTCAAAAAATGATTAAAAAGGAGTCTTAGTAATCAATGTGTGAATATGCTTCCAGATCAGCTTGTTTTATGTTTTAGATTATATGAATGAAGGGATTGGTGTTCCAAAAGAAGGAATTTCTAGAAAATATGGCAAGGAAACAAGAGAGGAGACACCATATATCCTCTCCCCAATAGAGATATCACATGTTTCTTATGACAGAGGGAGTATTTCCTCAATATATTCTCTTCCACTATCACGATGGTCATTACTAGGATGAGGGACATTCTTTGAAATCTCACACTACTATTTAATCAAATCAATAATTCTTGTTGGTAGAAGAGTTGGTGAGGTAAATGGAATGTCCAAATGAATAACCGGTTGGCTTAGAACACCACCTAGATAGGATACTACCCAATCATGGTTATAATCCTGTGTATGAATGTCTAGAGCATTGGTAGATATACTAATGATCTCAGTATCAGAGTCTTAATGATCCATCATCATCCACAACTGGTGGATAATTCTAAGGTATTTCTCTCCACGTACTTCATCCAAAGGAATATGGGAGACCCTTTTAATCCAGTAAAACTAACAAGAAAATATATATGGTGTATATGGATTAGATTTGATAAGCTCATCCATCATGGATGTAAGAACACAATCCTAAATAGTGATCTTAGACAACCTTTAATTAAGAGATCTGTTGCCACTATCAATGATTGACCCAGTCAGTATTGTGTAAGGGGTGAAATCAAATCTATCAAATCAAATCAACCCATCGGTGACCTCTTCAAATCCTAGTCATATATCCCAAATTCCAGATATATTTAGATACCAGGATGAGATACTACGTTGGGGATCCTGAGGAAATTATAGTATTCGTAGCAATGTAAATGCTACCCTATCAATAAAAATAAAAATGATAATGTTATACTCATATTATAGGGGATGTTTTCTAGTTGAATGTGGCATAATAGTTGATAAACTCATCAAAGGGTCAACACCACATGATTAAGGTGTCGTACGTTTGTAGGTCATGCTACCATCTCTGGCGTACTGATCCAGATTTCAAAACGTGTATCCCCAGCTAGGAAAAACACCCATTTAGAAACAAGGCCATGAAGCCTTTCAAACTAAGGTTTGGAGAGATCTATGGATTCAATTAATATTCCAATGAAGTATCATTCACAACATCCAAAATGGCCTAATACATGCTAACACTATCACAAACTTCCTAGGAAAAGTGTCAATGGGTACGTATAGTGGTCGGCCAAGCTTCGCTATGAAAAAAGAAATTGTTGATGCCATATTTTAAAGAGATAAGCGAGTTCATAGTCATCTCCTTTATTAAAATTTCATTCAAAATAATGGGAATTTCCCTCTCCAAGACCAGAGTCTATAAATTATCATCTTATACATATAAGGTAGGAATGAACTCATCATATATCTCTCTAAGAGGAGTGATCCCACCCATTTGGTATTTATCCCTTAGGTTGACACCCTGCTCACTATGGTGTAGACTAAATGTATCATTTATAGGAAGAAATGGAAAACTAGTTCTCAAATATTATCAGGCTGGTGATTTAAAATAAATTGGGAAATGCGTACAAATCTATAGAAATAGATGGTATATAACTAGATAGTAATCTTTAAGCAGCTTTTCCTAAACCAGGATAGCTATGCCCATTCATCAAAAAATTAAAACTTAGAATGAGATCCCATTTTGATATCCATATATTTCCCATGTTGTTCAGATAAGGGATGAATATTATTTAGTATCACTCAAAAATGTTTTGATGAGTGAAATCATAGCCATACAGACCCAAGGAAGAGTATTCCATCATATAAGACAACCCTTGGGATTGATCTATCAATAATTGGAAATCATAAGAAATTTTCATCTGAGTAGAGTCAAGAGAATTTGACACCCAAAAATATTGAATATTGAAGTCCAAAGTAGGAATGAAAACATTATCCAACAATCCAAACTCATATAGAGGAATATGGTAAGAAAAAGTATAATTTTGATGCTCAAATGGAAGATATTGTTTCTAAATCTCATTATCATAATTCAGGAAATATCGAGGGTCAGTATTACAATTCTAGAAATCATGTACCTTTGATTAGATTCAATAGATGAACCTTTATGATAGTTGGAATCCATTAGACCAAAATTATGTCTCATGTTTTAGATTGATAAAATAAATTCATTTCATAGTTAAGATAAAAAATTCTAGCAGTATCATGGGCATTACAAGAATACAATGGATTCATAGATCACATAAATGACTCACAAATCACTTGACTCATGAAGATATCATATAACACATAAACATGTAAGGCATTATGGAAATTCATGACCCCTTAGTATACTCACAATCATATGACCACTATATTGTTATGCAAACCACAAAATAGTAAAAGGATCATATGATCAAGACAGAAGATCCCAAAAAAACCTCAAGATGATCAATCATCCCCATTTTTAAAGTTCAAATAATTATTGATTATGTGATCTTGGATTTATTTTAGTGGGAACCTAGGAAAATAAATTCTTCTGAATCAGTTCTCACAAAATGGGCTTGCAGCAATGTCTCTCAATGGGTTCTTGTAGGAAGCTATTGCAATGATGTTATGTGACAAAAGTAGGGAACATGAGATCTAGAGAATCAAGTAGTTGGTGAATGAATCCCTCTACAGTCCCTTATTTATATATAATAATGAATAATACCAAATCATTCCAGGAACACCAAATGTCACCCAAGATACAGATTGGTTGCAACACCAAATCCTTAGGAGGGAATTTACTTTCCTCAAGACAAAGAGCTTATCCCTTCAGACATCTCCCCTAAGGGAGGTAATTTTTTTGAACAGACCAAATGAGCATAGAAAAAATCAAATTTGAAAAAAAACATTAATATGGGTTTTATTTTCCCTAAAAATAAGATGAAGAGGAAGGTTTCCATGTTCAGGCAGATCCCATGAACCTCTAGGATACATGTGATCAAATGACCTACAAAAGGTCAAGCAGATGGACATGCATAGTGAATAGCCTGTGGAAGGTCCCGTGAAGTCCATTTGAAGAGTCCTTATACTCTTACAAATTTTCCTGAAAATCTTTCCAAAAATACTTTGATAATAAGAAAGAATTATCCAAAAATAGGGAGTCTCTTTTGTCCATAAATATCATGTGATACATCACCAATTAAGAGAATTATTATCCTCGACAACACTCAATAAAACTTACTATACCCCAGGCCCTTGTAAATATAACAAGTAAGATAATAAATGGTAAATATGGGAGCCTCTTGAGACTATAAAACTCAGGTGACACACTAGTACAGTCATATAACTCCCTTAACAAGTAATCCTTGTCTCACAAAGGGTCCTAGAAAAGTCCTTCGAGATCACGTGGTGTCCTTTTAATATGCACCATTATCTCATGAAGTACCCTTAGACATGTCTATATGACAATATGAAATCCCCTTGTCATTTACAAATGATTAAACAAGACCCCATGAATTATCTATAATTTAATAAATGGGAGATTAATGGATGGTCTTGTGGTCACTGAAAATCATGTGACCCCTTAGGAATGACCTATGATAAGACCCCACAAAGACTTATGATGAAAATTCCCTCCACCAATGCCATCCTAGATTTTTTTTGATACACGCTGTGTAGAGAGGTGAATAATCTGGGTGGTAATGCCTATAAATTTCCCACCCTAGCAAGAAAAATATTGTCTAACATAGTTAGAAGAACTCTTGTAACCTCATACCGATGCACCCAAGCATCGGTGCAGATTTCTTGAAGAAGGCAATCTCATGATTGGAAAATTTTCCATTATTTAAGAACCAGGGAATAACCAGAGAGATCATCAATCATGCATAGACACTCTTTGTTATCACCCATTGATCATGTGGTGTATTTATGGTGGGTTACATGATGGAGAACCCATATATTTTCTAAGACATGTGAGACTTAAAACAAGCTATCACTGAAAAAATATAATGAAAATATAATAAAATCCTAGAAAAAAGACTAAATAATAGTATAATTAAGAAAGGAACATATATATTGATCCTTATGTTCTTTGCATGAACCACCTTGGACATTCCACAACACCATGATATGTTTCATAGGTCACGAGACACTCCTTTGGTAAATTGTTTGGATCATGTTAAGTCCACTGTACATTCTCTAGCAAGTCACATGGTGCTCTCTGGGAATGAAACCCCACTCTCGAGAAACCCTCTGGGATCACTATCCATGCCTTGAAATGACCTCTAGACGTGCCACCCATATCCTATGGAGACATCAATATATGTAAGATAACTCTCAGGATAGTACCAGGGCAAGTCCATTGGCTCTTGTGACATCTCCTGACAAGCCATCCAAACATTGCAATTCCCTCAAGGTATATTAGATGGATCTTCCAACATCCCTAGAATATATCATCCAACTCTCACAATGACACCTGAAAAATTCATCCAGGATATACGGCACCCTCTGAGACATGTCACACTAACTTTCGTGATTCCCTCAAATTGTTTCATCTATCTTCCGTGATAACACTAGGGAAAGTCAGTTGAATCATGTGAAAATATCTAAATATGTTATCTAGGACCATGTGAGGGATTCTAAGAAAATCCATATAGTTCTTTCTATGTACATTGAAGAAGTAGACCTTGATAATGTGAAAATCATTAGAAATTCCATCTAGATTATGTGACATCCCTCGGATAAGTCAAATGGATCATGCAATTTGCATCGAACATGTTGGGTAGATTCCCTCCGACATTTCAAGCAGATAATCAATACATGTCAGGAATAAAAGTAGGCTAGGTCAATCAGGTATCCCTGTAATTGATAACACTCTCCATCTTTAGTTTTTAAACCTTGATTAGAATGGAAATTCAATTTTTATCCCATAATCAATGTAACTACAATAACTCATATTCCTACCATAATTAGAATACGTGGCACACCTACTCATGGCCCAAGCTCTATATTAAGAATCCAAGGGTAGTCCAGAAAATAAGTCTTTCATCCATAAGAAAAGATAAAAATTAGTTTTCATCACATTTTTATCACACTGAGCATAGCTCATGTGGTCTTAGGGAGTCACAATGATCATAACATCGACGTCATGAGCCTCTATCTTGTTGAGGGAAAAAACAACATGTAAGCCCCAACACATTATCCTATGATGACTGAGATTTCTACCATAACAAGAATACATAATATTTATTATTAAGGATAAAACATAAATTGGAATCAAATTTTTCATAATTCCCCTCATGTCTCCCTCTTTTCAACCATTGGACCCAATCATTTTCATAGGATGATCATTCTACCTCATCGATCAGCTAATTGAGAAGACAATTGAACTATGATGACTCTAATTTCTACAATATCAAATATAATTAGGATTCTTTCCTAAGTACTGATCTCAAATAGGAATTGAAATATGTGTAATTCCCCTTATTTCATCTACATTTCAACCATCCAGACCTAATCATTTCCATGGGCGGATAATTCTTTCTCATCCATTACAAAAATAAGAAGAAAAATGAACTATGATGACTCATATTCCTATAATAACTGGGATACATAGGATTAATTCCAACGTCCCATGCTCCAAAAGGTATCCACTTAAATGTATGTCCCCTAATATATTTAACATTTCAACTATCGATACCCAACCATTCACATGGGCTGATCGTTCTACCTCATATGTCGACGGACTGAGAAACCAAATGAAATAAAATGAATATGATTCCTATAATAACCTGGATACATTTGATGACTTCCTATGTCTCGAGCACAAAAAAAATCCACTTTAGGGTAATTCACCTTATTTATTTGAAATTTCAACCATGAGGACCTAATCATTCCCTTGGGCTGATAATTCTACCTCATCCATTAGCGGATTGAGAATCCAACTAAACTATGATTTATTTGATTCCTATAATAAAAAGTATATGTAGGACACCTTCCTAAGGCTCAATATCAAATAGGAATCCACTTTAGTGTAAGTCCCCTAACCTCCCCAACATTTCAATCATCATGACCCAGTCATTACCATGGGATGATCACTCAACCTCATCCATTAGCTGATTGAGAAGCCAATTGAATATCATAACTCTAATTATTTTTATATACTAGAAACATAGGATGCCTCTTTATGGCCCAAGATACATATTAAACATTAAAAGGGGTTACCCAGTAAATAGGTCTTACATCCATATATAGTGAGACTCATTACTTATTATCGCTTTTTTTCTCACATTGAGCATAGCTCACATAGTCTTAGGGAGTTGTAATAGTAATATCATTCCCACATGAATCTCCATTAGTATGGGAAATATCTGTCTCTAAGCCCTGATGATTTTAATGATATAAAAATCCCCAATGTAAGGGAATTTACCTTAAGCATAGTCTTAAGTGTTTGAATGAATAATGTTAACTCCTATTTCTACTATAACTAGGACACCTAGGATATCTATTCGAGATTTAAGCTCAAATATTTGGTACCTAAGTTCCCGAACATATGTCATTTCCACATGATGTTAAACTTCTTGGTTTTAACAATACAGATGGGTTTTTATTCCTACTATAAATGGGATACATAGGATGCCTCATAATGACTCAGTACCCCCTTGGAATATTAACCTACTCATTACATGGAAGAAAATTCCCAACTTCCTGGTTATGCAGCACCAATACAAAATAATCTACTCATTACTAGGAAATGTATAAAGAACCTCAGATACATACATATGCATTCAATAATGAGATCCCCTTCTTCTTCTATACATAAAAGGGGTTAACCTATGATCATTTATTTAGGGTAAACTTTCTTATATCATGATTAAGAATACATTCTAAAAAAAGTTAAATTTATAAGAGACTCTTGGAATAGAGAGAAATTACCCTTAAAAGGGTGAGATGAGCCTGACATCCCATCCTATCGACTAATGTGAGTTCCAAATTCTCATTGGGTCTGAAACCCCAAATAACCACCATCCTTTGGAATATAGATTTGTACCTAGTTATGTAAGTGGAAATCATTTTTAGTTTCTATTAAAGAAAAAATGGTAACATGATTTAACTTAATGGGTATCACATTTAACCCCCCCTCTGTCGCAAACCACCACCAGGCCAAATAGAATGCACCTAGTTGTTGACTCTTTTCCATCGAAATAGATATAAATAGATTTCATCATGAGGATATTATTATGTTCCAATATATAATGGTAAAAATATACCGTTAACATAAAATATTAAAGACACTAATATACGGTAAAAATTATTATAAAATATTGGAGTCATAATTTACCCCTCCCCAAATCATGAATTTTCATTATTAGGACCTTTGAAAAATTTCTATTAATATAATCCTAGAGATAAACTTTTTAATCATTTTAAACAAATACAGAAGGATAGTTAGAATAAAACATTGTAAAAAATAAATAATTCCACATGTATATAACTTTTTTCATCATGGTATATATTTTATTCAAAAAAACAACTCTAACATGCGATGTATTGTTAAGAATATACCTTAAACGAATAAATTGTGAATACAATTTTCATTATTAAAATGTGATATATATTTATATATAATTTATATCAAATTAAAATTTTAAATGATTTCAAAATTTTTATAAATGAGTTTCTGAAGTAAATAGTGATTTTATGAAGAGACTTAAAAATTTCAAATAGATATGGGTGTATAAAAAATAAAAAATATTATCATACAAACCATGAAAGTATAAAAGATGAAAAAATAAAAATTACAAAATTATGAGTTTCATAGTGTATAGAATTTATATATTGGATGTATTAAGTTATATAGAATAGACTTAAAAATTATTTTAGATATAGTGAGTTATATAAATAAAGTGATATTTTTACTATATATAGTTATTGTAACAACTCTTTTATGAAATTAGATTAATGTATACATAACATAGTTCCACTTGGGAATATGTTAATATAAATGTTACAAATCAACCTTATATGTTTATCCTAGAAAACCCACTAGACTCAACATCAAAAAAATGTATCTGAAAAATCACTACATTTTAAAATAGCTGAAAATTAGTGAAGTATCATATAGATATAATAGCCTTTAAGTATTTGATAAATTAATTTCTACCAAATATAGTTGAGGGATGATCCTACTCAAAACAAAATTACTCAATGTAATACATGTGAAGTCTAATAGAAAATTGTTTTTTGGATTCTACTATAATTGATACAATGGTTCCATGAATTCATATACAAAAAAGTTCTTTGTTTAAGATGATTTATGTTTGGTATAAGATTTTATTAATTACTAGATCTTAACTCATGTATAGAAAAACATCACATAAAAACTTTTCCAAAGTTTTTCAAACATTTTACTAAAATTATTATTTTTACATTTATTATATGTATTATCTGAATCAATTTCATGGATTAACACATATTTTTATGGGTACAAATACGAATATAATAATATAAAATGATTAATTAAAATGGTGAAATTCATTTTGGAATCACGAGTTTCTAAATATATTAACCAAGTTTTCCTAGGATGAAATTTGATTAATATATAGTGTACACTAGGTTTGTACTTATGTAAGAACCCAGATCTCTTTTCAGGTATGTTTTTCCTTTTTTCTGGAGTTTTTGAGAAAAATGAATTTTCTGAAAATTTCATAAGTACACGCCGTGTACTTTATGATTACACGCCGTGTACTCTTTCCCCGGCTCGAAGCCGTGTGCTGGCCATGTCTGGGCCACACACACGGTGTGTAAGGCTGAGGTGGAGGTCAGTTTTTCGGAGTACGGACAAAAATTATAAGTACACGCCGTGTACTCTAAAAGTACATGTTGTGTACTTTTTTTTATGAAACGGACCGGGGTCGCGTCTAACCCTCATATTCACCTTCTTCTCCAGTTTTTGGCTGTCCGAAGTGACCCGTACGGCCGGATCTTCGACGGACGATCGCCTAGCCGTTCGTTCTCCGATTTGAGCACGGTCAGTTGCGTTGGAAGCGCAGCAGTATGTTCTTCCTTCTACTTTAGTCTTTCTTTATGATTCCTCCTCGTTTCTAAGTTATCGTAGGATGAACGTTTTGTGCGTTTTCTAAGATCTACGTCGTTCCAAGGGGTATCTGTCGTCGAGGTTCACGTATATCGATCTCCTAGGATTGAGGTAGGTGTTTTGTCCATTTCCATTGAATGTTAATGAAAATTATGTGCAAATTCCAACAATACCCGTGAACAGGGTATTGCGTGTTCCCTGTATTGCCCTTGTTGCTTACCTGCTTTGCTTGATTTCTTTGGTAGAGGTTATTGCTAGTGATTCGAGTATTTTGTTTGTGCTCAGTTTGCTTTGCCTTGCCTATTTATAGGATTGTGGACTATTGTTTGAATTTTGTTGTTGAACCTTAGTTGATAGCCAAGTAGTCCTTGAGGGTTACATGGATGGTATACACTCGCTGAGCATGTTTAGTTATACTCAGGACAGTGATAACCTAGAGTAGTAGACGAAAGGGAGAATTGACGGAAGGGATTCTCCAGAGTGTCTTTTAATTACGACACGTGGGCCACAGGGGGAATTGACATTGAGTGCTTCCCCAGAGAGCCATTAGCACGACGCAGGACATAGGGGGAATTGACGTTGAGTGCTTCCCTAGAGAGCCTTTAGCACGATATGAGACTATAGGGGGAATTGACGGTGAGTGCTTCCCCAGAGAGTATGCTTATTTTACATAGCTGAACCTGAGGGGTGAGACTATGTGTTCATCCCAGAGGGTTGCTAGTACTTAGAGGTTGAACCATAGGGGTTAGATTGTGAGAGCTACCTAGAGAGTTACCTATTTTATTTTTGTTGTTGACTGTTTACTTGTGCACTTTGTTTGCTAGAACTGTGGATTGTAGCTACTTGTGCTTTTCTGTTTACTGCTTCTTGTTTTATTACTGCCATGTATTCATTGACTGTTAGGCACAGATCTTTGGGTGATTGCCTACTGGGATTGTATCTCACACCCTGTTTGGGCCATGCTTTTGGGCCCAAGAAGACTATGTTGTTGCAGGTATAGATAAGGTAAAGTGCCCTTCTACTTCAGGATCTTGACTGCACCAGGAGCTTAGGAGCATGGGACCGAGCCGCGGCTCACGATGCTGAGAAGCTTACTTTATTTTCTTCTTCACTTGGGTTCAGTTGTATTTCAACATGTTTTTCTATTTTCGTTTTTCCTTAGATACTTGTACCTTCTACATCTTTGTCATCATAGTTATACTTTTGCATTGCTTCCGCTGTTGGTTTCGGTTGGTATGCATGTTGTTTACTCTTTCCGTTGTTGTTGTTGTTGTTGTTGTTTTCTTACCTTGTATACCTCACCGAATGAGGGCATAGTTTCCCAACTGACTCACAAAGGCCCTCGCTGCTAGTCGGCAACCTCTGGCATTTGGGGAAATGCACTTGAGGTCATGTGGTGAACCGGGTACGGGGCACCAGTGGAGGGGATCCGGACTCGGGATGTTACAAAGTGGTATCAAAGGAGTTCTTTTCTCTTGATTTACTATTTGGAGACCTTAGCCAGGGATAGGACGGATTCAGTACTTGGTATTAAGCTGTTCTCGTGAGTAGCTAACCCGTGTACATGGAAAGGCCATACTACCTCGTTAATTGCAGTTTGCTGGTTTTGAGTTTTATGGTTGATATGTTTTCACCTAGAGTGATTCACATGACTTGTGCGATTATTGTTTTGATATTTTGGTTCTATTTCTATCGCAACCCGATGAGATGAGGGTATGCCATCTCATTCATCATATAAGAACTTGTAGAAATCACATGTCATGCATTCTTGCCATGCCATCTAGGGTGCATTAGCGATTGCATGTAGTTGTGATAGAATTTGTGTATATTATGCATGCTGTTGTGATAATTTCTTAATAGATTCTATGCTGCTATGTTAGAAAATTTTTGTTCTAGTTATTCCTTAAAATGAACGCTAAATTTTGGTTCTTGAGGTGTTATGGGCCCTCACGGATCAGAATTTGGCACCTTTTCCCTTGTTTTTAGTTTTTCTGGAATTCTGCGCAGTTTCTAAGCTACTGCCCAGAAAAACCCAGAATACACAGCGTGTACTTTTTATATACATGCCGTGTAGTTTTCAAGCCGTGTCACTGACCGTGTGAGCAGAACACGGTGTCGTGGGAGAAACTTCGGAAACAGACCGTGTACCATTGGTACACGCCGTGTGAGTTTAGAGCCATGTACCCGGCCGTGTCACTAACAACACGGGCCGGGGAAGCTCGGGTAGAAACTCGAGTAGAACACGCCATGCCCATAGGGAATATGCCATGTAGTCTTATCCATGTACTCGGCCATGTCATGAACAACACAGGCCAACGTTACCTTCTTTTCCACATGTCGTGTTTGTTTGGAACACGCCGTGTAGTCTTGCCCAGGTACCCCGCCGTGTCACGAACAACATGGGATGGTGTCACCTTCACCTATGCACGCTGTGCTTGTTCGGAGCACGCCGTGTAAGGACCAGCCATGTAGATGTCTGTGTATTCAACAACACGGACTGCCGAAACCTTGTCTAGTGCATGCCTTGTTGTTTCAAACACGCCGTGTAGTCTAGGGTTGAGTCGGGCCGTGTGGGTTGACCATGTCGGGAGACTCGGGCAGGGGAATAGTTTTCATGTACACGCCGTGTGTGGTTGTTAACACGCTGTGTAGTTAGAGGTGTACACGACTTGTAGGGAAGGAGTACGCACCCATGTCTGTGGTTTCAAAAGACACGCCGTGTAGTTTTATACACGCCATGTAGTCATGTTTTGCAATCTTGTGTGTTTTTATTCCCATGTTCCTGTTTTTGCTCTTGTTTTCTCTGTCCTTGTTTTCCTGATCTAAGGTGTGCTTTTGGTCTTTCAGAGATATGCCTCTGAGACGTCCTCTGGTTGTGCGTCTGTTGTCAGGCAGTGATCAGACGCCGGATATGGATGATCAAAGACTTCCTGTCGATCCCCCCACCAAACTGGCTTTGGCACCGGTTGTCGTGCCAATTGTAGGCGCTGATTCATAGTTTAGGGAAGGTTTCATGAGAATGATGCAGGCCTTCCAGGGAGCACCGCCTCCTACCTCGTCTATGGCAGACTTGCGGGTTTTTCCGCAGCAGCATCCTCGCACGTTCTCACGGGAGGGAGGACCTCAGGCTGCAGAGTCGTGGCTGGAAGCCATACTGACTATATTCGAGCATCTGGAGACGCCTCTAGAGAGGCAGGTCAAGATTTCCACCTATATGCTCCGAGACTCCTCCAAGAGGTGGTGGGATGTGATCTCACAGGCGGGTCAGCAGCAGGCTATGACTTGGGAGGAGTTCCAGCGCGTGTTCTATGACTACTTCTACATGGAGTCCCTAAGGGCCAATCGAGCCTGGGAGTTCATGAGCTTAGAGTAGGGTACTCTATCTGTCATGGAGTATTTCTCTTGTTTTACTGAGCTTTAGCGTTTTACACCCCTTCAGGACGGGAGTGGGGTGTTCTTGGCAAGGAAGTTTGAGGATGGACTCAGGCGGGAGATCTGCTCGCAGGTGAACATCTTCCAGCTGACTTCGATTACTTCCATCGTCAACCAAGCGCTGATTGCGGAACACAATCTAAGAGACACTGGAGCTGCGTGCTAGGGCGGTTCGGCTTCCAGAGCTAGCTTTCCTTCAGATGACATAAAGAAGCGTCGTAGGGAGCCTACGCGCGGTGATTCGAGGAAGTGGGATGCATCATCAGGCAGCCAGGTGACGTTCTATTAGTGTGATTGGACAGGGTAAATGAGGCCGCAATGCCAGAGAGACCCCGTGGAGTGCCGATCTTGCGGCAAGATGGGTCACCTTTAGCGGTTCTGTCAGGTTTTCTCACCAGTGGCTGGTGACCGAGGTTCTTCTATGACTCCTCGTTTAGGAGCAGCACCACCAGTTTCTCACCAGTCGGGGAACTGGAGTTCTTCTGGCCGTTTAGGCCGAGGTGGAGGTCGAGGTCATGGCAGTCAACCACCATTTCCTCATCACCAGCATGGAGGTTCAGCTCAGAGTGGTCAGCCAGGGGTGCAGGGCTGCAACACGGGCCAATCTTTCGTCGTGGAGTAGACATATCCTGAGCAGGATCCCGACCCTTCTACTGTTCGAGTTACGATTTTAGTAGCCTCAGTTTTATCTTCAGCCCTTTTCGATACTGGTGCTATGCATAGCTTTATCTCTGTTGCTGTCGTGGAGAGCCTTGGACTCTGCAACTTTTCTTCTGCTTACTCGTTGACACTAGACACACCCTTGGGGATGAGGACATCTAGTGTATGCCAGTGTAGAGAGTTCCCTCTCGAGGTTGTAGGGTTTCGCTTCTCATGGGATTTATATGTCTTTGAGATGACAGGCTATGATGTCATCCTCAGCATAGATTGGTTGATTCCCTTTCAGGCAGTCGTCGACTGTTATCTCCGCAGAGTGAGTTTCATCTCACCAGAGGGGGAATCTTTTATTCATAGAGGCGAATGGGATGTTCGGGTGAGTTGGGCAGGACTCGAGCATCATGGGCTAGGAGGGGTGACAACCCATATTGCTAGTCTTTATCTGGATGATCAGGGTACTCCACAGTTGGACTTTCCTCCAGTGGTGGATCGTTTCATGGATGTCTTTCTAGAGGACTTTTTGGGTTCGCCTCCGGAGCGTGAGGTAGGATTCTCTATTGAGCTCGTGTCGGGAGTGGTACCAGTGTCCATTCCTCCCTATAGGATGGCCACACCTAAGTTGCAAGAGCTCAAGATACAGTTGGAGGAGATACAAGCTAAGGGTTTCATTCGACACAATACTTCTCCTGGGGGTTCGCTAGTTCTATTTGCGAAGAAGGCAGATGGTACCCTTCGGCTTTGTGTGGATTATCTGAAGCTGAACCAATTGACGGTCAAGAACCGATATCCTTTGCCAAGGATTGATGACATTTTCGATTAGCTTCAAGGAGCCCAGGTGTTCTCAGAGATCTACGTGAGGTCCGGTTTTCATCAGTTGCACGTTAGACCATCAGATATACCTCTGACAGCCTTCAGGAGCAGGTATGGTCTATACGAATTTACAGTCATGCCATTCGGTCTCACAAACGCGCCTGCAGTTTTCATGGCACTGATGAACCGAGTGTTCCATCCTTATTTGGATTCCTTCGTCGTGGTCTTCATGGACGATATCTTGGTGTACTCTCACACTCGACACGACCATGCCACACATCTTGAGATCGTTTTGAGTACGCCAAGAGAGCATCGGCTTTATGTTAAACTCTCGAAGTGCCACTTCTAGATGAATCAGATTCACTTCTTGGGTCACATCATCTCAGAGGCAGGAGTATCAGTGGACCCAGAGAAAGTGAGAGCTGTAGTTTCCTGGGAACATCCGTAGAACGTTTTTGAGGTACAGAGCTTCATAGGGCTGGTTGGATACTACAGACACTTCATTCAGTACTTTTCTCGTCTAGAAGAACCTTTGATAGGTCTGACCAAGAAGGGGGAAAAGTTCTTATGGTCAGATTCTTGTGAGTCAGCCTTTCAGGAGCTGAAGGGGAGGTTGACGTCAGCACCAATACTAGTCTTGCTAGAGCCAGGAAAGAGCTACACTGTTTACTGTGATGCTTCGGGTATTGGGCTGGGAGTTGTTCCTATGTAGGGAGATGGTGTCATGGCGTACAGGTCTCGGCAGTTAAGGCCACATGAGAGGAACTACCCTACGCACGATCTGGAGTTGGAAGCTTTTGTTCATGCCTTGCACTATTGGAGATACTATCTTCTGGGAGAGCATTTTGTGGTTTTCAATGACCACAAGAGTCTCAAGTATATCTTCACACAATGTGATTTGAATCTGAGGCAGCACAGGTGGGTTGAGAATCTATAGTATTTTGATTTCGAGCTTGCCTATACGCCGGGAAAGGGAAACGCTGTGGCTAATGAATTGAGTAGGAGAACTCAGATTCAGGAAGTTCAGGAGGCCAGTAGTGAGTGGCAACTGATGGATCTTTTCTCTAAGATGTATCTGGAGGTGCACGACAGACGGGGATAGAATTTTCTATCTTCCGTAGCTGTTACCTCCATTCTACTTGATCGGGTACAGATGTGGAAGCTATCAGACTCAGAAGGCTTAGTCCGGCGAGAGAGTGTGTCAGGAGGGGACCCTCTTCCTGGATGGACAGTGGGTGAGGATGAGATCCTGCGCTTCCAAGGATGAGTATGGGTGCCAGCAGACATACGCGAGGAGATGATGCGGGATTTTCATTCCTCTGTTTGGGCAGTTCATCCTGGCGTCAGCAAGATGTATCGGGACCTTCATCGCCAATACTGGTGGCCAGGTATGAAGAAGGATGTTGCTGGTTTTGTCTTGAGGTGTTCTACTTGTCTGTAGGTGAAAGCAGAGCATCAACGACCATCATGCCTTTTATAGCAGTTACCAATCCCGGAGTGGAAGTGGAATGATATTGTGATGGACTTCGTGACCGGGTTTCCGAGGTCACCTCGGGGGAAACGATGCTGTTTGGGTTGTCGTCGACAGACTTACGAAGGTTGCTCACTTCTTTCCGATCAAGGAGACCTTCAATGTCGATGATCTGGGAAGACTTTACATCAGAGAGATCATTCGTCTTCATGGAGTTCCGCGCTCTATTGTTTCAGACAGAGATGGTCACTTCACCTCTCGGTTTTGGTAGGGATTCCAGAAGGCCTTGGGTACACATGTACTTTTGAGTATAGCATACCATCCCCAGACTGATGGCTAGTCCGAGCGCACGATTCAGGTGCTTGAGGATATGCTCCGAGCTTGAATCCTTGATTTTGGCGGTTCTTGGGAGAAGCATATTCCTCTGGTGGAGTTTTCCTACAACAATAGTTTCCAGGTGACCATTCAGATGGAACCATACGAGGCTTTGTACGGTAGTCCATTCCAATCACACTTATGCTGGCTGGAGGCAGGAGAGACAGCTTTGTTGGGACCTCGTCTTGTTCAGGAGACTTCAGAGCAGATAGAGTTGATTCGGAAGAGGATTACTACAGCCAAATCTCGGCAGAAGTCTTATGCTGATCAACGGAGATGTCCTCTAGAGTTCGAGGTTGGTGATCAGGTCTTCCTACGTGTCGCACCGAGGTTGGGACACAAAATGATTCGGAGACAGGGTAAGATTTCACCACGGTACATCGGGCCGTTTGAGGTCTTGGAGAGAGTGGGATTGGTTGCCTATCGGTTGCAGCTACCTCAGAGATATCGGGCCATGCACGATGTCTTCCACGTCTCTCATCTCCGACGCTACTTTTCAGACTCGTCTCACATCTTTCAGCCCAAGGAAGTCGAGATTGAAGTGGATGCATCGTTCGAGGAGCATCCTATCTGGATTGTCGATCGTAGTACAAAGGTTCTACGTGGGCGGTCTGTTCCTCTGGTACGAGTGCTATGGCAGCACGGACGAGTACAGGACAAGACCTGGGAGAGGGAGGCCGATGTTCGATCACAGTGGCTAGAGCTGTTTGGGGTTTCTCTTTATCTGCCTCGTTAGGGAAATTCGAGGATGAATTTCTTTATAGGGGGAAGTTTGTAAGAACCCGGATCTCTTTTTACCTATGTTTTTCCTTTTTTCTGGAGTATTTGAGAAAAATGAATTTTCTGGAAATTTCATAAGTACACGCCGTGTACTTTCAGAGTACACTCTGTGTACTCTTTCCCTGGCTCGAAGCTGTGTGTTGGCCGTGTCCGGGCCACACACACGGTGTGTAAGGATGAGGTGGAGGTCGGTTTTTCGGAGTATGGAAAAAAATTTAGAAGTACACGCTGTATACTCTAAAAGTACACACAGTGTACTTTTTTTTCATGAAACGGACCGGGGTTGCGTCTAACCCTCATATTCACCTTCTTCTCCAGTTTTCGGCCGTCCGAAGCGACTCGTATAGCCGGATCTTCGGCGGACGACCGCCTCGCCGTCTGTTCATCGATTCAAGCATGGTCAGTTGAGTTGGAAGCGCAGCGGTGAGTTCTTCCTTCTGCTTTAGCCTTGTTTCCTGATTCCTCCTCGTTTCTAAGTTATCGTAGGTTGAATGTTTTGTGTGTTTTCTCAGATCTACATTGTTCCAAGTGGAATCTGTCGTCGAGGTTCATGTATATAGATCTCTTAGGATCGAGGTAGGTGGTTTTTTCCTTTCCATTGAAAGTTTGTGAATATTATGTGCAAATTCCACAAATACCCGTGAACGGGGTATTGCGTGTTCCCTGTTTTGCCCTTGTTGCTTGCCTTCTTTTCTTGATTTCTTTGGTAGAGTTTATTGCTTGTGATTAGAGTATTTTGTTTGTGCTCAGTTTTCTTTGCCATGCCCAGTTATAGGATTGTGGACTGTTGTTTTACTTTGGCTGTTGAGCCTTAGTTGATAGCCAAGTAGTCTTTGAGGGTTACTTGGACGGTATGCATGCGCTGAGCATGTTTAGTTATACTCAGGACTGTGAGAACCTAGAGTAGTAGACCAAAGGGAGAATTGACGAAAGGGATTCTCCAGAGTGTCTTTTAATTAAGATACGTGGTCCACAGGGGGAATTGACGTTGAGTGCTTCCCCAGAGAGCCATTAGCATGACGCGGGCCACATGGGGAATTGACATTGAGTGCTTCCCCAAAGAGCCTTTAGCACGATACGAGACTATAGGGGGAATTGACAGTGAGTGCTTCCCCAGAGAGTCTGCTTATTTTACATAGCTGAACCAGAGGGGTGAGACTGTGTGTGCCTCCCAAAGGGTTGCTAGTACTTAGAGGTTGAACCATAGGGGTTAGACTATGAGAGCTACCCAGACGGTTACCCGTTTTCTTTTTGTGGTTGACTATTTAATTGTGCACTTTGTTTGCTAGAACTGTGGATTGTAGCTGCTTGTGAATTTCTATTTACTGCTTCTTGTTTTATTACTTCCATGTATTCATTGACTGTTAGGCACAGATCTTTGGGTGATTGCCTACTGGGATTGTATCTCACACCCTATTTGGGCCATGCTTTTGGGCCCAAGCAGACTATATTTCTGCAGGTATAGATAAGGGAAAGCGCCCTTCTACTTCAGGATCATGACTGCACCAGGAGCTGTGGAGCATGAGACCGAGCCGCGGCTCGTGATGCTGAGGAGATTACTTTGTTTTCTTTTTCACTTGGTTTCAGTTGTATTTCAGCACGTTGTTGTGTTTGCTGTTTTCCTTAGATACTTGTACCTACTGCATCTTTGTCATCATAGTTATACTTTTGCATTGCTTCCGCTGTTGGTTTCTGTTGGTATGCATGTTGTTTACTGTTTCTGTTGTTGTTGTTGTTGTTGTTGTTGTTGTTGTTTTCTTACCCTGTATACCTCACCGAATGAGGGCATAGTTTCCCCACCGACTCACCAAGGCCCTCGCTGCTAGTTGGCAACCTCTGGCGTTTGGGGAAACACAATTGAGGTCATGTGGCGAACCAGGTACGGGGCACCAGTGGAGGGGCTCCGGACTCGGGACGTTACAACTTATTATTTCAAATAAATTTTGGACACACAACCGTAGCAACTATTTTACTAAAATATAGTGTCTGATATTAAAAAAAAATTCACCTGTTATATTTTCTCTCTAAAATGGATTATGATATACATTAAGGAAATGGTTTATGTGATAAAAAATATTTTTTATAAAATATAGTAAACAAAGGTTGTTATAGAAAATTAATTATGTGGGTATTTTTTCACACCTCAAAGTGTCTTTTAATTGTGTATACCTATAATAAAATTGTCCCTCTTGAGATTCAAGTGTTTACGATTGAAATTTTTGATTTTTTTACCTTTTTAGGTCACATGATTACCGAATGTTTTTGTAAACAATGTAGGAAAATTGGATGGGTTTAGAAATTATTGTTCCCAATGGTGTTCACACTATTTCCATACTATTCGGTAATCCTTTAGGATAAAATATGTGATGTTATCTGAGTGGGGTATTTTTTGGGGTTATTAATCAGGTTAAAATATCATTTTATCTACATTCAAATAATAATTTGTTAGGGTATTCTAAGAAAATATCTTCCTTATTACCTGAGTTCTAAGGTATATTTCTTTAATTATTTTAAAGGAAATGGTTCTTTTCCCCCTTATTCTCCCAAATATTTACTTCTATATTCTATTTCTTATTCTTTTACATCTTCTTTATTTTCATAATTGTAAGTAACCATCATTAAAATAATAAAAAATCTTGAACCTTTATTAAATAATTTACTTTCTTACATTTTATGGATATTTACAGTTTATCATTTATTAGAATTAGGTCATAAATCGTACATATCAAACCCATATATTAAAAAGAGGAAAAATTGACTTAGAATCCATTATTCCAACATTATAAAACCTTTATAATAAAATATCTTTTCTTTTTAGGAATAATCTTCATAAATTTTAACTTGAAATCTTTTTTTCAAATAATCCTTATACCTTGTGAAAACATTTATAAATGTGGGATAAGAACAAAAAATATCAATTTGGTATATAAAAGAATGAAATTAATAGTTCTATAGAATAAAATGAAAACTTATAATATTTTTACCATTTTAAAAATATTATTTTACTTTATGAAATAAATTATATCCACAAGAAAAAGTAATTTTTCTCAAAGAAAACAAACTCCCAATGTATGGAAATAAAAAATCTTGTAGGAATTTTTGAGCAGTATATTCCTAACTTGTGTATTCTCCTGTTAAAAATAACAAGGACCTAAATAGTTATATAAGATAACCCTCCTTGGCTAACTACCTCATTCTTTCCCTTGATGATAAAAATTGTTAGACAAGGTATTAGAGAGTAATATCTAGATTACCCGTTGTATAAGTTGCATTAAGATCACCAATCTTATAAGATTTATCAGTCACACATATCCTCATTAATATATATCTATTACTATATCATGAAGAAAAAATTATAATCCTTTAACCTTTTAATTTTAAATACCTTTAAAACTCTTTGGAATACATAAGAAAATAGTATTCCATTTTTTTCATAAACATAATGAGAAATATCCCTTCATTTTGAAAACTCATAAAAATAAAAAATTAAAAAACTATTATTTAAAAGGTTAAACATTAATATAAAAATATTATATTTTAAAATAATCATAAAATTAATGATAATTACTGATGATAATAAATTATATATATGACCTAAAATATAAAATAATGATTCCTTTCACACCATTAGAAAAAGTACCTCATTCTGAAAATGACAAGTAGATTAATTTTGATTACTTATAATGAAAGTAAAAGTTAATTGAATATGATATTTTATATACCTTTAAGACTAAATAATAAAATTCTAAAAAAAATTTAAAGAACATGGATCTGGGGGAAAATTTAATAAAAACATCAAAACTTTTAAAACAAGGTTTTAAATAAAACTCATTCACCATAAATTCTATCTAATATTATAAAATATTAATATATTGAATAATAAAATAATATTACTTATATACGCAATTAATAACCTGATTCATGATAATTTAATTATCACTATACCTTTTTATATCATTTATGATCATTTTTGTTTTAGTTACTTAATCAATTAAGTTTATGTTAGAAGTTTTGAGGATGTTGGGTTAATAATAGAAAAATAGTTTTAGTATGATTATTGTAGTAAAATGGTAATTTTTTTCATAATATCTATAAAATAAATCACAAAATTATTAAAATTCATATACATTAAATACAACTTCATAATTATCCATGAAATTGTATCTGAAAAACAAATCACATCACTTTGTGGTGGTAGTAGTGAACATGTGTGCACAAACAACATTACCATTTTTCAATAGATGAAAATCTAATAAAATAGATGATATAATATATTTATAGAATTATAATTATGTTAGTAGTATAATATAAATTAATTAAATACATATTAATAACCATCCTTGTAAATTGGTGATGAAAAATGAAACACATCGCTTTGCAGAGGTGGTAATCCACACGTACTCCTAAGACATGTTTTCATTTCTCATAGGATGGATAGGAGATGAAAATGGTTTCTCCCATAACAATAATAAAATTTATGTATATTAAAGATACTGATGTTAATATTTCATCCTATTCAATAAATATTTGTAGAAGGAAGAAAAGGAAACAAACTAGAAATAGGTCAGTCATGAGTTATACATTCTCCTTGTATAACCACTTTTTCTTATAACTTAAGCCTTCTAGGATTCATATTTTGCAGGGAACGTTAAATATAGAACACATGTATTGATATTAGAGAGATATGTTTTCAAGAATTGTAAAAAAATATAATTCTAATAATATGTAAGTAAGAGATGATGTGTGGTGTTATTTTATAAGTGAGGGGAGGGGCACCCATGGAATTACTTAAAGTATTAAATTATTATAAATAAATCTTTATCTTTATGTTACAAAAATTTGATATATTTAAAATTTAGTGTGATTATGAGTAACAATATTCTAATTTAATAATATTTTAACAAGTTTATATGATTCTTTGACCATTATATCTAATTTTTATCCCCTCTTGTTAATAATTTTAAAGATTACCACAATACCAAAATCATTTACTTGATCGGAGTAAAGAATGTTACTATAAAATTTAAAGTGAACCATAAGTGTAAAATAGTTTATATTATCTACCATATCTCATTAAATTATACAATGATAATATTTTTAGGAAATCAATTTCAATAAATGAAATATTATTTAATACAAGATACAATTAAAGTCATTTTCAACACTTTTCAAATGTTTTGAATTTAATAGTGCTAAGTTTGTAATTTAATTAGAATATAAGAATATAAAAAATCAATAATATATTATATTTATATATAAAATTTTGTAACACAATAATTAATCATAGAGGTATTACTTTTAATATTTTTAAAATCATATAATTTAATTTTCTATTAGTCGAACAAGCATTGTGTTGTTATTGCATAAGCATTTTGCATAATTATTCCATGAATAAAAATTAATAATAAATTACCACGATATAAAAATAATTCAAATATATAAAAAATACTAATAGAAGCAAAAATATAATATTCTTATCCCTATTTAATAATATTAATGATATTAAAACAAAAATGGTGACATTTTGTATTTATAATTATGTTAAAATCCTAGGAATGTGGTAAGAAATTGAAAAATAATATAGTGTTCTATTTTTATGGTAAAAAAATAACTATCTAATATTTTAAATATAAGTGTCAGAGATATTTTAAAGTCTTATCTAATAGCTTTAGTCTTGTTTTACTCATTTTACTCCTACAGAGGTGACATATATTCACCTCGGATACTATTCATAATGAAAAAAGGGAAATATTTAAACAAAAATGAACCTCCTTATTCCAATTTGGAATCATGTTTACAATTTTCAATTTTTATAACTGGAATAAATCAATTTTAATATAAATATGTACAATGTAACAAAAAATAGTGTTTTGAAAAATGTGTTCTTTAATATAAAAATGAACATATAACAAAATCTAGTATAATAATTATTCCTGTGTAATAAATTAAATTATTTGAAATTAAATTAGGATTATTTTTCTATACAATAATTTAAAAAAATTAAATTTACTTTTATATTAATTAATTTTATTTAATGAAATAACAATTTTACAAAAAATAGTATATTTGAATTTTCAATGATAAATATATATTTTTAGAAAAAACAAAGAATTTAACCCCATGAGAATTTGGATATTATGATTTAAAAAGTTCTATTAATTTTCTAAAATATTTTTTCTTAAAATTTTAGATATTAATTATAATCTCTTTTCAAAAAATTTAATAAATATTATTTATTTAGAAAACACATTTTTCAAAATGTTTCAATCTCAAATAATAACTTTGAATTCAAGAGTTGGGTTATAAATATTAAATTTAAGTAATAATATTTCTATTTAATTTAAAAATTATCAAAAATATATGGGTTTCATGTTAATAAATATTCAATCATAATATTATTTTAAATTAAATTTTGTTGGTGCCATATTCTAGCACTTTCAATAGATTTGGTTTTCACAATTATTCCTCATTCATGATAAAAAAGTTTTAAAAATATTTATTTAAAAAAAATTAATGAAGTGGAAGATAAAACACATGATCATCAAATGAAAAATTATTTTTAATTTTTTAAAATACCTTTGTTGGAATCCCACATCATAAAAAGTGATAAAAATCATTTTTAAAAGAGAAAAAAGTAAATATTAATCTCATCAAGAATAAAACATAATTACGTTCATAGATAATGAAAACATTGGTGTGAAATAAAAATATGGACACAGAGAAGAAAAATAATTCCCAAAGACTAATATAGAGTAATAGAGAACATTTTCATGATATAGTTAGTAACCAGAAAACCGTAAATTATTACGAGACAAGGAAGAATATAAATTCATCATAATTTAAAGTAATACCATAAATGTTATCTTTTGAGATCATTTTCCTAGATCTGAGGGAGTCTTTTAGTATCAAGATAGAGAACATGAGAAAAAATAATTTAATTATTTCCATTCAAAAAAAATTCATCCTTTATTTAGGTGTTGAGAAGTATTTTCATATCAATATCATCACTTACTACAAATAAATAATATTCAAGAATAGTATTTTTATGTCTAAATAAATCTAATTAAATTTTAACAAAGCAAAATGTAAAAATAGGATAATTAATTATTCATCCTTTCATTATACATTAATCAAAACTAAAATATTTAACAAAAGATAATAAAATATTCAATATGTATAAACGTTCATATGAAGAAATAATAATTCATAATACCTAAAAAATAGCACCCTAAGATCAACATAAATCATTCCTTAAATATCTAACATTTAATAGACTTGTAAATATATCTCAACACGATTGAAACCAAAATATTAGAACGATTTGAACTTATATTCTTCCGTAATAAAATTAATGATTTTCACAAAATCACTCATAAATCCATATATTAAATATTTATATACCCTAATCATATAATCTCAAAAACATGACAATATTTTCTATAAATAACCTAAATTACCATAAATATATAGTAAAATTATATATGCTTTTAAATATAATTCAACTTTTATTCCTTAAATAAATTATAATATTATAAAAAAATATTTATAATTATTTTAATCATTTAAAGTAACCTATATAGTGAAATTTATCAAACATAAATTTGATCATGTCTTCATCAAATAAAATTTCAAACCCACGGTTATCTATATAATAAATCACATTTTTCAAAAATATAATAACCCTTTTGTCTAAATTAGCTATAATTAACTCAACATAGTCGGTTATCTTAACTTTAAATGTTATCAATGCTTTCATCATATATCCCGGAAATATAAAATCATTCTTCCTCAAATTTTTTACTATAATGCCAGATAAACATAAGAGTTACATATATCTTAAGAATTTTTTTAACTACATAAATTTCTCCCAAAGTAATATCATCATATATAACCCCCAATGTACTAATTTCATTAAATATATAATCATCCTTATATTTATCAAACCTTAAATAAAATTACAGTACATAAGAGATGATGAAACCTAGTATGTGGAGAGATTAAATCATTCAACACTCATCATAATCCATTATCCAATAATTTATATAATATATCTTTATACATACATCCTTTAATCATAAATAATAAATGTCCTAATATTTTTCAATCTCAATCTATCAATGTTTCCTACATTAAACCTAAATAACACATACCTTATAAATATATATTATAATTTATTCCATTCCAAGTTTCAAAGACGGATGCCATATAATCTACTCATTTGAGTCCATAAGTTTTTAGAATTCCTCAAAAAATTTCCAAAATACTCTACTTCCTTTATCCATTTTTATTAATTATATCTACATTAAAATAGATGTTGAAAAATAATGAAATATTTAAATAATCATTTATAGAATATATATCTTTGAGACATTATCTCAATCTTATATTTCATAATACTTTAGGATAGGGTTTGACATGAATTTTTTAAATAAGGGTTGGTGTTTATAAAAATAAATGAATTTAGATAACAAGATAAATACATATGTCTCACGAAGGTCACCCTCCCTTGTATCTAAGTTGAGGTTTTGAAAAAAAAATTAATATGTCCATTATACACGAAATTTCACATATGGTATTTTCCAAAACTGAGTATGATAAGATAGTTATATTTTCAATACATGGTCAAATATATCCCATTACCATTCATGGTATTGAATTATATAAGACGATTGAGATACATTATAAAGTGTTTTCTAGTAAGTTGAATATTATATATAGTGTCTAAACCACATGAGAATGATTTTTAAATTATTAATATAAATGAATCATCTAGAATAGAAAAGTGTTTTTTCTTTGGTTTTTTCCCTCTATATTGAGGAAGTGATTTTTTTCTACTAAAGTAAATTTGAGAGTCAATAATAAATAATATTATTAATGAAATCATAGTGAACTACTAAATAATTTAATATTGAATATCTTACTCGATGACACCATTACTTTAGTATAATATACATTTTATTCATCACAGGATACACCTATGTTTCCATAATTTTTATTCTCTTATAATTCATGAAATACCCCAAAAATAACAACATTTCATTTTAGAATACTATTCGTTAAGGTTATGTAATACTTATAACATATGATCTTAAACCAAAATATTATCCCTTAATATTTTCTAAATCCTTTAGAGACATCCTTTTCAGTAATGTTATCTAATCCATTAAATTCTTACAAACTATAGGGAACCATCCATAAAACATTACATAATATTTTGTTTTTATAAAATAAATCAATTTTTTTCATTTTTAGGATCTTTATAATTCAGAGTTTTAGATAATTATCTCATAAATCTTATATAAAAATCCTATATATTAAAAAGTGGGAACTTTAACTAAGTATCCGTTTTCCCACAATATAAAACTTTTAAAACGAAACAAGTGTTCTATTCATGAAAAATAGTCATTACTATCAACATTACTTGTTCTTTGTTTTTACACTTCTATACAGACTATGAAAAAAAATGTGGGATGAGAAAAAAAATCATAAGGGTTATAAAATAAATAAATATGTTAGTCAATTGAAAAAATGAAAAACCCTAATTTTTTTTCTTTTTAACATTATAATTTTTTTGTATGAAATAAATAATATCCAAAAGGAAAACACTCTTTTTCTAAAAGAAATCCATTAAAACCATAGAATTAAAATAAAAAATATTGTATGAATATTAGATAATTATAATAATTAAATGTTTTTACTTATGTCAGAAATAAATAGAGTCTAGTTAAAATTATATTAATAAAATTCTAGGTTAACTACCTTCTTTTTCCATTGATGATAAATAACATTACCCAATGCATTAGAGAGCCATATCAGGCTCATCCATCATATAAGTTATATTAAGATCACCATCCAAAATCAATAATTCTCAATTAATATATCATGGAAAAAATATTTTTATTCTTTTATATCTTCAAAAAAAATTACTAGAAAATTTTTTAGAACCAATAATTAAAGAACTCTCCATTTTCGCATAAAATGAGGATAAATATACCTTTATTTTGAAAAATATTAAAACTGTAAATATACAAAAAATCTGTAAAAGTGATTGTATTTGAAAATTACAGTGAATAATTTTAAAGTAATATTAAAATCAATAAAAATGATTAACAGTGATAATTTCTATCCATGTCATAACATTTTTAAAAATGATTCATTTCACACCTTCAGTAAAAGTACCTTGTTGAAAATAAAGAAAATCTTGCTAAACATTATACAGAAATTAAAGGGTATTGTAAATGACATTTGGTAGTCCATTATGTGTTAAAAAAATTATTTGAATAATTTTAATGAACATGGATATGGATGGGAAATAGAATAAAAACATTAAATATTTTTGAAATAAGGTTTTAAAGAAAAATATCGTACTTTAAATATCATCTAGCATAATACAATCCTTAAATATAGATTATAATATTTATAATACTTCTTTACTTTCTTAATATACATTTTCATGTTTATTAATTTATTATTATCCCTTTTAGAAAATTATGACCATGTTTTAATTAGTTACTTAACAAGTTTAGATAACATCATACGTTTTGAGAAGTTCGGTTAATACTCCCCAAACAGCTTTGTTGGATGTTTGGGGTTAAAGGGGTCATTATTCCATCACATAATAATATTAATCAAGAAATTATTATCATTTTTTACATTATATTCAATTTTAAAACAATCCCTAAAAGGAGTACATGAAAAATAAATCACATCGATATGTAGATGTGGTAGTCCACAAGTATATACATATGAAAATATCATTTTTCAATGGGTAAAAAGGTAAAGAAAATATGATATCATATATTTATGGAATTATAATTATGTCATGGATATAATATATATTAAAAACATCATAATTACCATCCTTTTGAGGTGGTGATTAAAATTAGACACATCGCCTTGAGGAGGTGGTAATCCATACGTATGCCATATTCTACTTCCCTACTGCGGCTCAGATACTCGTCGATGATTTGAGGTATTAGGTTCGTATAATGCAGCGTCTCCTACAGAAGTGTTATCTTGAACAGATTAGTGATGGTTTACTAGCCTTCTTCGGCCTTAGAGTGGAAAAAAGATCTAGTTGCAAGGTGGATCCATGGTTTGAGTTTTCAATGTTGCGGTGTGGATGCTATCACAATTTCACCTTGCCTGGTGGCGTTGGGCGGATCTGGTCATAGTGTTTGTGCTTGAAGGCGGTGGAAGGATTGGGGTTCAGGTTTCTGGTGGGTTTTCTTCTTCCCTGGTCTGCATTTTTGGATTATTTTTGTGTGATTTGAATGTAATTTTGTTTTGTGGTTTGGATCTAGATATATGTTTTGTGATTGGTCTGCTCTGATGTTGCGGTTGCGGTGTGGTTACTAGGAAGGTTGTAGATTTATTTTGGGGTTCTAATTCCCAGAGTGGTGGATTGTGAAGGATTTCTGATAAATTTTGTGATCATTTAGTATCATGGATGGAAGAGATGCAACTGGTTTTGTGTAGTTGATTGCATTGAATTTCTTGGTATTGTGAATCCTTGCGGCCCTACAGTTCGAGGTTTGAGGGTCACCACATCTGTCACACATGGGGTTTCTCCATATGAGGTTTAGAGTAGAGGGCCTTCTCCTTATCTTCGCTCCAGAATTAGATGTTTAAGAGGGTATGTATTTTCCATCAGTTCCAGGCCCGTGCATTCATGCACGAGATAGCTTTCCATTAATGAGTAGTAGAAGGGAGTTAATCTTATTGATTTTTATATTGGTTAGGGTCTCTTCTTTGTTATCATGATGTTTTTTGGGCTTAAACATTTTTTCCTTGGTGGTTTGGTTGATTTAGGTCATAAAGTCATGTATGGTTTTTCACTATTTCCTCAAAAGTGTTTGAATAATAAAAATTTAGTTTTCAGTTAGTTGGTAATACACATGTATGCATGAGCTATGTTTTCATATGCTATATGATGTAAAAGTACATTAGAAAGGTTTTTAGAGTAATCATAATAAAATTTAAGTATATAGATTATTTTTATGATGTTATTTCATTACAGTTAAAGAATATTGGAATAAGGAATAAGAATAAACAAACATGAAATATACCTCGTAGTACTTATACCTTCTCCTCAGATAACCTCTTTATCATACCTTAAGCCTTCTAGGTTTTTTCTTTTGGTGAGACTAGGAACTCTATGAAATTTGTAGTGATGATGGAGAGATATGTTTCATGGTATTTTTTGAACTGGAGTTCTTAAACATTGTGAGTAAAGGAGGAGGTGTGGTGTCCTTTTATATGTGAGGGGAGGGGAACCCTTGGAATTACATAAAGTATTACATTAAAATATATAAATTTTCATGTTCAAGTAAAAAAATTGATATATTTAGAATATACATTTAGGATGATTTGAAATAATCTCATAAAATAAAATTTTTACATGTTTAGGTTATTTTTTCACCCTTATCTCTTACTTTTAACCCAATTTGAACTCTTTTTATGAATACCACAATATTAATGTTTCGTAATAAATATGAGTCAAAAAATTTACTATAAAAGAAAAAAGTGTCCTATAAGTGAAAAAATATTTATATTTTAAACCATATACCATTAACTTGGAAAAATATAATATTTTTATGAATTTTAAATAATTAAATAATAAATTATATAAAACAAAATACCATTAAAATCATTTTTGGGACGGTTCACATAGTGTAAATTTTGAAGCCTCAAGATATAAATTTATTTTAAAAGGAAAATATTTTTCTCATAACTAATATTTTTTATTTATCAAAAAAATCATGGAAAATTTTTATTTACCCAAATTGCATAATTTTAATGATTTTAAAAACATTAACATGATTTTTTATTACATGAACAAACATTATATCAGTATTTATTAAGATTTTAAGGAAATTTTTTCATCACAAAAAATTAAAATTAAATTTACATCATAAAAAATTAATTAATAATTTAAATAACCCTTTATAACTGACAAAATCCTCTATATTTTCCAATGAAAAACCATTATATATATTAAGAGTAACATTTTGTTTTTATTCAGTACATAAAATAATATGTATTTTATAATCAAAGTAAAGTATAAATAATTTTGAAATTTTTTGATTCATGGAAAGTTATTGTTGGAAAAATATATCCAATAAAAAAATCAATATTTATAAAAATTATAATTCTTATCACATAGTTTAAATATTTTTTTACATGTTATACCCTTACCAAACAGAAAAATATTCACTATTATTACTATTTATAATGAAAACAATATGAGGGAAATAATCACCAAATTTGAACCTATAGATTACAAATATGGAATCCATTTTTCGTGATTCAATTCTAGATGTTTCAAAAACCAATTTTAATATAAAATATTAAAATGCAATGAAAAATAGATTTTATAAAATTGTTTTTTATCTAAAGAATAAACTTATTCAAAAATCAAGTTTAATATTGGTTCCTTTGTAATAAATTATATTTTTCATAATTACCTTAAAATTATTTTACTTTAATAAAAAAAATTAAATTATAATTTTAAATTACTATATTGAAATATATTAAATGAAAATTTTACAAAATTCAGAATTTTTTGACTATTCCCTAAACAATCAAACTTTTCATAAAAATCTAAAAATTTTATTCTGAGATAATTTTGATTTAATAATTTAAAAATTATATTAATTTTATTAATTATAATTTCTTAAAATGGTTGAAATTAATTATAATTTCTATGAAAAAAATATAATAAAACCCATTTTAAAAAATAACATATTTTTTATAACGTGGTAATTCCAACTCATAGCTTCCATTTTAACAGCTACATTATAATGGTATCATTTTATAATAATATTTTTACAGGATGTCGTAATTTTCATAAATCCTCATATTTGGTGATAATCATGATGTCGGGAATAGTATTATATTAAACTAATTTTTTATGGTGTTACACTGATGCCCTTATTTTTTAAACCTAATGTCTAAGCTTGGTCGAATAATTGGTCTTTTGATATCTTAGTCATGTTTTACTTCTCTTTAGACCTTATCTATTGTTATTCATAACAATTGTCATGTTTCTTTTTTATTATGTTTGTTGGGTTTGTGAAATCTAGTTTCTATGGTATGCCATGTGTGATTAAGCCTTCTAAACCAATATTTTATTTACAATCTACTAATAATTGATATTATTGATAAATATATATTGGATTAATGTATTGGGTTCTCCAATCAAGACATAAAAAAGGGTTTCAAGTGGATTAAATATTATATAAAACTAGCATAGAATTGAGTAGTTTTTTTAAATGTATAAGGGGATATTTTTAGAAGAATTCGTGATTAAGGTGGTGTTTAAATTTCCAATTTTTTTCTAAAATATTAAACATGGGATATTTTTCTGATATAAAAAAGGATTAAATGGTTAAAGGGGTTATTTGGATGGATGTATTGAGATCAATTTGGGCATTTTTTATTTTTTCCCTTCAACACAAAGTATCAATGTAGTTTTATTTCAACATATTAAAGAAGAATTGTGGAGAATAGTATTTTGGAAGATTGAAGGAGAATTCAAATATTTTTGAAGAATAAAAAAATTCCGAAGGATATTGTTACTTTATATTGGTTGTTTCAAAATTGAATAACATATCTTGGAATGTTGGTTTGATGATTTTATGATTTTTGGAGTTCCATAGATAATTTTTAATAAAAGTATTATATCTCTATAAAGAAGTAAATTCAAAATATATATCCATATTATTTATAAGAATAATTAAAAGTGAATATGAATGATTTTCAAAGACGAAGAAGAAGAAATGATGAAAGTTGGTCTATGAGTATTGTCATTACTTTATTTTTCAAATGGATGTAATGGGATTAAAATAAATGGAAAAATACAATAATCCAATCCCACAAACCACCTAATAATCCAAGTCATAAAATGGCCACCTAATCTCAGTGGTGGAAGAAAAAACTATATATTGTGTAAAGGAGTAAAATACCCTATTTGGGTTAGAAAAGTAGAAAGAGGTCAGTAGGGCTTGTAGTGCTTATCTTATACTATGAACGTTGGAAGAAAAAAGCCTAGGATAGCACCAGATCTAGTTATATTTTTTTTATTCATTGATGATATAGTCTTATATATAACTAAGTAGCATATTAAGGCTTACTTTGATAGGGGACTTGGTTTTATATGACATTTTTCATCACTAAAATACATATGTTACTAGGATGATGAAAATTCATCTTCCTCAAACAATTTTTTTCTATTGTGGCTGTTATATTCTATACTAAAAAATACTATCATTTAATCTCATGAACTCAAATGCATTGGAATTGTGTTTTTCGAAGATATTTGGTGACTTTGTTCATCATATAATGCTACATGAAGATGTTTTTAGTCGAATAGAATAATTTTAAGATAATTTTTTAAAGAATAATATGGGAAGAATTGGATATATGAGAATCCTATAGCTATTTCAAATGACTTTCATGGATTCTCAAAAGTCTTCCTATTACATATGATTTAAAATTAAAGTCATATGACTTCAATATATTTTTATGACATCACATGCCATACGAAAGTATGTATGAATTGGAAAATATTAAAATTAATGTTTTCTATGACAAAAATAATCATGAGACTTAAATAGTTTATAGAATTTATAGGGCTGAAAAAAATAAGAATATAATTATATGGGGAAATTTAATCTACAGAATATTAATTCACAATGTTGTGGTGTAATTATGGTGAAATGTTTTTAACAAAACTTATACCTAATGGTATTTCTAATGATATTAATATAGGTACATTTATTCCTTGAAAACTTTACTAGCAACATAATGATAACTACAGTGATAAGAATCTATTATAATGGTTTTTTTGGAGTAGGTTAAGGTAAATCATGGTATGGTATTTTTCAGCGTAAAGGTTATCTAGTTACACTATTCACATGAAGGTAGCATGATATCTACATGAATTTAAGTGTGAGCATCAAACCTTTATCTATATAAAGGTAATATCATCCATGTAAAGGCAATTTGATTCAGGTATATGGCTAATTAAGAAATCCATAAGGTGTGTAAAAGTATTTCATTGTTATATAAAGGTGATCTCCGAAGGAAATGAGCTATGTAAGGATCTAGACATGTTTTTTAAAAGAATTTTTATGATATATAATGTTAATTAAAATATAATTCCCTATTAATAATGTTTATTTGGGGTTATATAATTTATTTAATATCTACCTAATGGTAAATCTATTGATTTACTATAATATATGATTTCATGTTTACATATATTACCATCTATTTGTCATTATTATTTGTATATCTTGAAGAATAATGGAAATAAATACAGGTGATTCTAGGAAATCAGTTCTTAATGGAAACAATTATTATGATTTATTTTACCTTAATTCGATAATGTTATGAAGAAGAATAATTTTTTGGTTTCTTTGTGCCAAAGGAAAAAAATACACAGCAATTGTTTTTTCTTGCATTCATATATTTATATGAATCATTGATTCATATGAATTATCATGGATATAAAAATATTATATCAACCAAAAATTTTCATAAAAAAGATATTACATATTAATAGATGAATATTAATCTCATTATATAAAAATATGCTTGGGGACCACACAGGTTTAGTGTATTTCGAAACATAGATACAAAACAACTGATTCAAAATGTCACAAAAACAGCTATCAATATGTTCTTAAAAACAAGAAACCTTGGTAGAAATACCATACATAATACCTTTTTTTATAACTTGGGGAAAGGTAAATGTAATAAAGGGTGAGCTCAAATGCTCAGTAAGGGTAAGAAAGATAGATATCAATGATCACATAATCCTACCATGAGAAAAAAGTTATGAGAACAAGATCATGAAATTTGAAAACCATAAAATTTATATCAAAGATCATAATCTTGAGTCATAGAATAAATATTGGTACTTAATAATAAATAAATCATAAAGGATTAAAATAACATGACTCATGAGATCATAACATTAGCGTAATACATAGAATTTTGGCACACACATAATCATAGAAAATCATTTCATTTGTAGTCAAGGATAATTAAAAAGACTATCATAGTAGACTGGATTCACTCCCCAATGTATTGAAGTCATAAAATTTCACTCCCAATAAAATACTATTGGATAAATTCCCTAACTAAATTGGTTTCACTCCCCATTCAATTCATATCAATCTGATTATATATCAAGCATTACCCAATGAATTAGAGGGATATATAATTATGCTCCCACTCATCACATACTGAAAATAATAAAAAATATGTTCCAAAAGATCATAATACATTCACCATATCATAAAATGTGAAAAAATGTGTTTTATAAACATTTCATCATTCTATAACCCATATAAAAAAAATTCATAAACATTTCTTCAATTCATCATAACATAACCTATAAAAAAGGATCATGTTTCATAACTATATTTTCAATATAGTCTTAAACAATGTAAAAATAATAATAAATATGGTATCCATGGATAATATACCCAGTATATTCTTAGTGACATTAATAGATATCAGCTTATATGGATTATGATTTTGAAAGATCACTTGGAACATTTTAGGAAGAAAATATCCATTCCACTTTGAAATCACTTATTTAAAATCTAAAAATATATAAAATACTAAAGAAATTTTTTTTATTTGAAAATAAAATTTGAACCATATAAATAAATATTTAAATAAATGATTATCATGAAGGTGGTAAATATTTTTCATTTCATACTCAATAAAACTAATATTCCTTTCACATTTTTGGTAAAAGTCAAAAGTACCACATTTAGAAAACAAAAAGAAGTCTCAATTTATACTATTACATAAAAACTTCCAAAAAGGGAGAAGATATATCTAAATTTTCTTATAATATTATAAAAATACTTTATAACATGTTTAAAAATATTTACATTGAAGAAAAATGATTTTTCCTCAAAGAGAGAAATAATGTCGGTTTTCCTTATAACATTTTTTTGAAATAAAGCCGGTTTTTCTTACCCCTTCAGTCAATTTTGAATTATAATCACCATGAAATAAATAACTTTATATGGATATTTATATACCTTAATATTCATAATTATAATCATAAAATTAATTTATTGGAAACATATACACTACACAAAAGAAAAAAGTGGTGAATATGACATGTGTCCCATGTAAACAAAAAGTGACTTGAAAATCCCTTACCGTAAGTCTCAACATTTTCATACACATTTAAAAATCATTTATAATAAATATAATTTTATTATAAATAAATTAAATTACCATAATAATATTTATCATACCATATATTATGTAGATATGTCATTTTATCACTAATTTATTGACAATTCCTTGTTAAAATCACTGTTTTGGGTAATAACTGCTTTGTTTTTTGTGTATTTTTGGTTTGATAGTTTTGGTCCTTATAATTTAATTATGGTTCAATAATCTCAATGATATTAATAATGATATAAATATCACAAATATTCATTATATAAATATTAATATTTATCCATAAAATAAGATATAGATAAATGAATTACACTATTCATGGAGACGGTAGGTCGTACATGCGCATTAATGTTGTTTCCATTATTTAAAAAATGGAAATAAATAGAGGTAAATAATAATTAAACCCTATTTAATAATTTCTATATCATATATATCATTTATATACCCTAAACATATATATATATATTACCATTCTTTTCATAATAAAATGAAAATTTTAACACATCAATTCGTCGAGGTTATAGTCCACACGTACACACTAAAGATGTTATCATTTTATAAAGGATTAGAATATTAGAAAGTGTATATGATATTATAATTAAAAAAGTATAATTATATCATAAATATAATATACATATGTTAAATCCATCATTATATCCAGTCTTGATAGGTTATGATGGAAATTTAACTACATCAGTTCATGAGGCGGTAGCCCACCGTACACGTGATCGATGATTTAATTTCCCTTTTGATGGAGGAGGGGATAAATATAGGTTATTAAATTAATATATTAATATATTAATATATTATTATATTTTTCATACTTATTCTATTGTATAAACATGGTAGAATAACATTTTAAGGATGTGGATGAATAAATAAAACGAAAACGCATGGTTAAGAATTATACCTCATCCTCGGCCAACCTCTTATGTTCTGTATCTAAATATTTCCAAGAATTATTTTATGATAAAATAAGGGGATATAAGTAATTTATATGGATGTAAATAATTTTTTTGGTTAGGTCATGGATGAATTAAAAAGATCTTGATGTGTGGAAATTGGAGGATAGGATGTGTCCTTCTAGAAGTGGGGGAGAGGACCCACTTGGAAACCACTTAGAAATTTCCTAAAAAATAAAAGATGATAGTTACTACCAAGATTAATGATTCTAAAAGAACTTATATTTAAATTTGGCATATTAAAAGATCCAGATATGGGTATAAAATTATATATAGACAAATTTAATTGGAAAACATACCCTTATCTTTTCATTTAGCCCACGGTAAATCCATTTTAACCTTAAATGAGGTAATTATTATTTTTTCTATAAATTGCTTCCAAAAATAATTTTTAACTTATTATAAAATAATAATTGAACTTATTAAAAAAAGTCCATTTTTCCAAATTCAATTCATAGAATTGGATGAATTTAATTTAATATTAAAGTCCAAGATGCGACATAATATGATTTCCCAATATAAAATTTGTCTTCATTAAAAATAGTTTTTATATTAAAATGAAAAATAAAATTGATTATAATGACCTATATTATATTAATAATAAAATAATTAATCTAATTTTTCTTTTAAAATATTTTTAAAATAACATGGATCTTTTTAAATTCTTTAAATGAAAGGACACATTAAATAAATATAAGTATTTGTTTACTACTCACCAAAAAATTAATCATTTCAAAAATTATAAAAAATTCACTCCTAGATAATATAGAATGTTTTATTTAAAAATTTAAACTCATTTTTTCAAATGAAATTTAGAATAAGAATGAATAATAAAATGGAAAATGGTTTTCCCACTATTATTAAATTTTTATATCAAATGTACTTTTGAGAGAAAATTGGGAAACCAAAACTAGTCCAAAACAAAGGTACTAACCATAAAATGAGCTCACAACGTCATTGAAAAATTATAAGAATATTAAAACCATTCACCCTATATATCCACTAATTAGGATTTATTACCAATGTGTCCCAGTCATTCTTTTGAAGATCTATAAAGTGATTGGTAATCTTTTCCCTGGCCTGGATGTATTCCTTCGTGTTGATATTCCTTTCATTAAAACATCATTCTAGATTGCAGTCTTATTTTTTAATATAGACCCTTTTTTCTTCATTAAGGGAAACTATAATCATTATCAAGTATATTATATTGATAATATCCTTCAAAGAATTTATATGGAAATATTCCTCTAACATTTCCTCCCTGGAGTGTAGAACAAGGTCGAAACATTACTCATTCTTTTATTCCACCTTTCCCACCATTCTATTTAATACATTGACTAGTAATGATTCGAGATTATACACATTGACCTCAACTAGAACTGTCTCCTAGTCCTGCACATTGGTTCAAACTTCATGTGCTTTGGTATCCGTAATTAGAGTCATATTTCCAGTAACTACCTCCACACTATAAACCATTGATGGCTCCACTGACTTTACTTTTGTCATATTATTCCTTTCCTTCCCTAAAGATATTATTACTATTGTTTTGGGAGTGTTCATGTAATATTTATATGGTATGAATTTTTTCCCACCTTGGTGACTGGGAAATTACCAAAAAAATGATACCCTTATTCTCATTCCTTATGCTAGAACTAACTATAGCTACCCCCTAATAATCATAATCCTAATCCATTGTTTATTGGGAAACCACCTATTTACCACTTGGCTCATCATATACCGATGACCTGAACCTGACATTTTTTAGTTTAAATATTGGAATATATGTTTTACATCCTTCAAGATCATCATTCTCTTTTCCACCAAAATTCAAGGTAGATAATTGAATTAGAATTTTAATTGTCTTTGATTATTTACATTAATTAAGAATCCCACAACTCAGAGACACTACAAAATTAATTTTATTAGATATATAAATCACTGTATGCTTCCTTGTGTCATTATCTATGCATCACCACTTTTAGCAGTAAGTTACTAAATATCCTACACATTAAAAATAACTCTATCCTTTAAAGTATCAGAGAATGAGGGTAACGTCATGGAATAAGGATCTTATGAAGACTTCCCTCTCTTCTTGAGAGAGCCCAAATAACGTTTCAACATTGCAAAAAATTTCCATAACATGTGGTTCTTAATTCAAAACATTTGGTTTAACTAGATGTGGATCCAAATTGATAGTAGGTTTGGAATCCAGATAGATAGTAGAAATAACAGTGGGATTAGGATCATCTAAAAGAAAGGGTATATCCACCCCATGGGGTTCAGTGTACCCCCATCGAAAGGATGAAGCATAATGCCCTAAAATGTATCATTATGAATAGAATTATATCCATGATTCAAAGACCAAGTTCTGGTTCCAATAATATTATTCACCAACAGTAATCCAACCCCAATAAATTGGTGGTTTATAAACATCAACCTTGACACATACCCATGAAGAAATTGGATGGAAAATAGATTTTGTTCAACTGTCTGAGCATAGGAATCAAATGACCATGTTCCCCAATATATGAATTAAAGATGGGTTTTGAAAATGAAGGTGTATATTAGGAATACTGACCCATAACTCCATCATCTGTGTATCATTCTTCATATTAAAATTATTTGACTAGTGGAAGAGAAATAAAAGAGATCTGTTACATAAGCATGAAGGTTTAGACTATGTCATAATCAGGTTGTCCTCTAAATAAAACCTGATAAAAATGTGCCTCTTGTTAAGAAGACCAATTATCGCTAAATCTTAAAAACCCCATGTTTTAAACACAAATCTGTTGAAAGAGTCCATTGATGGTCAATGTTGTAGAAGGAAAGTGACTGAAGTTAGGTTAAGAAGGGATGAATCCTTCAAGAACTCTACTATTGAAATAAATAGTTGTGAGAAATTGTTAAAGAGATCGACCACTTCAGGTAAAATCTTGATATCGGGGAATTTCAGGTTGGAATATGGGTTGAAGAAAGGGATAAAGGGAGGAAGAAAAGCACCAAAAGAATACTTAGCGAGTCCCTACCACTATGAAAGAGGAGGTATTTGGGTGAAAAAAATATCCACCTATCGAATCACTAGGGTCACCGAAGAGAGACATAGAGCACCATAGAATAACCACTGTAAAAAGTGTTTTAAAAAAATGCATTTTTATAAAGAAAATGTGATTTTATATCAACTCTATGATTGTTACTCTTCATTATATAAATTTAAATTAATATAGATATATATAGCATATATAAATTTAATTAAAATAATTCCACATTAGGGGTGATTTTAGTTAAATAAATTAAAAAATATTATTTACTTAAAAGAAATTTTAAGAAAAAAGGTGTTTTAAAACATAAAAATAATATTAACCAAAATGATGAAAATTATTGACTAAAATGAAATTAATTAAATTAATATAAATAAAATGGATCATATATTAAATTAATAAAAAAGAAAATATAATTAGACTTTAAAGTACTTTATTTAATGAAAATAAATGACACTAAATAAACAATATTTTTCACTATTCACTGAAAAACTAATATTTTTAGAAAAAATTTGAAAAATTCACCATAATATAATTTTAATATGTTGATTTAAAAAAAGGTATAATTTTTATAACAAAAACATTACTAAAAGTGAAATAAATTAATTATATTATAAGTGTATAAAAAGTAATAAAAATCATTTTGGAATAAAATATTATTTTTTGGAATAAAATGTATTCATTAAAATTTTAGTCCTTATTTACTAAAATTTTATTAATGTACTTTTATTGAATATAATAGAAATATATATATATATATATATATATATAATTTATATATTTTTAATCATATTTATACCAAAAAAATTAAAGGCTATGTTATAACAATCATATTTGAATAATAATATTTCAGGGTATGTTTAGGCTCGGTGCTATGTTTTGTATATGTTATAGATAATTGTTCAATTTTTAAAATCATTTGGTATTTTAGAAATGATTTGATACAAATTATTAAAGACCTTCAATAATTGCTACACATTTTTTGCACTTGTAGTTTAGAATTAAATTCTGTAGAGAGAGGAAGAGGCTGATATTTTTGGATCTAGTCAAGGACATTGAAGTGGTAACTCCTGAGGATTTAAATTACTAAATTTATATATAATTTAAAAATATCTTTTTTAATAGTTATATTGAATATATAATCAGAAATAGGAAACTAAAACAACTATTTGTTATTTCTACGAATATATATTGGATATGTTATCAAAGAAAAGAAGTGTGAGTTCCTTGATATAGAAAGAAGAAAATTATTGTTCAAGAAAAGAACTGAATTTACTATTAATTTCAATTATCCTATTAGTTTAAGAAAAGAATAAATACCAGTATAGATAATATGTAAAGAATAAGAAGATAATTGAAGAGTGAATAAGAAGAATAAGATGAAGTATAAAGAACCTATGCAAACCAGTTTTTCATAGACCAAGAAGAGTCTTGCACTCATGGAATAAAACAAGAAGTATCATCCTTTTGGTTCATTAATGTGAATAATAATTTTTTTAAACACTGTCTTTTATATATAAGAATAAGTTGAATCTATCACCATATACTATACATAATAAGTGTTTTCATGATGTTTTACAAGTCGGAGGTTTAATAAGATCTAGAAAGAACATAAATATCTTATTGAGTTATAATTGGTGATAGACTATCTTGTTGTTACCCATATACTATCATTGTCTATGTGTGGGATACATCTATTTGTGGTATTCATAAAGGCACTATTAGGGAACTATTTTGATAACCTATGTTTCAAGGATAAACCCTACATGTCTATACTCATAGGTGGTTCCTAGTGGGTTGTGTGGACTTTGTGAATTCCAAATCACATGAAGGATTATCCTTCTCTTGTCAAGGGGTAAAAATTATAAATTATTTATACCCTTTCTTTTAGTTTGTTTAGATTAGTTTCATGTGAAGAAAAAAGTGAGAAGATAGAACAAGGGACTCATTCACCCTAACAAATAACATATGTAAAAACATGAAAGTGATAAAAATTATAATGTTTCTTAAAAGTCACCAATTGTGAATCACCCCCTAGTGTTATATTCAACTAGAACTAGTCATATCAATTCCAATCAAAGACTAGTTCACCTTTGATTAGAATGTGTATATTAAATTTATTCTATTTTGATGATTTTAGTATGTGTTATTTAATTTATAATAAAGATATATTTGAGACGTTTTTACAAGATAGTTTTATTTAGGATCCTTTAAAAGAATTAAATTTTGTCCATGTATATGGAAATATAGAATTATTTACCAAGACAATTTTGAATATAATAAAATAAATAAAAAATAGATTGAAGAATAAATTATAAAAATTTTATAAATAAGAAGAAGAGTTAATTCCTCCATGAAATAAAGTATATGAAGAAATATCTTATGTAAATGGAGAAGAGTAGGATTATCAGTCCATTATCAATGATATGGATATCTCTAGTAACTCAAAATTATCAATGGATTTATGTGATCCTAAGGTATGGGAAATTTATTAGTTAAATTGACCGCAAGTGGAACCAATAATTTTTGGGTATGTCCATTTTTCTACATGTTCTCAAAACATATATTTTGACACATTAATATATGTACCATATTCTTATACTAAAGAATCAGTTTATTTATTTTTGGAATATTTAAATATCATCTTGATGATATCAATTGACATGAGGAGGAATCATAAGAATTTTAGAAGGCTTTCTAATAAAATATTTTATCATTTGTAAATATCTCCAAGAAGTTTTGATCCAAATAAGGTGTGAATGTGATACATGAAGTGAAGTGATCTGAATTTAATGAAAAGTGGATTAATACAATCTATGAAAATGATGATACCACTAAATAAATTGATGTCAATATCCATTCATTTGAGGATAAAATGAAAAAAAATCAATGTAATGAATGGATGTTATGTAACACCCCAAACCCACACTATAAAATCTATTTCAGAAAAAAATAAGTTACATAATGGATTGAGTACCAATTATAGATTTGGGGACACACTATTCAATAATTTCATGACATAAAGAAAATATTTAATTACATAAGATCCCAGTTTCTTTTAGGATTATATCTTTAAGGAATTAATATAAATCATAAATTAATAAAACCATGTATTTCTAAAAAATGGACATTTTTTACACTATTAGAAACTACATAATCCCTAAAAATTATTAAATAATACCCACAATCAATCATTTTGTACGTATCATTTATAATATTATTCATTAAAACCATGGGTAATAGAAACAAAAGAATGGGTGAGATCAAACACTCGGTAAGCGAAAACATAGAGTTGAGGCAATTATGTAATAAAGAAGAAATATATATTATCTAAGAATTAAGGAATACTTATAATGAGATAATCAACTAAAATTTGGAGAATAATGAATCCATGTATAATAGTGGAAAAAAAGATCACATGGATAAAAATTTATGAATTCATGATGATGGAATTTATAATTTCGGACATCATGTTCATAATATTAATACCTTAACAAAGACATAATTATTTTAGTTAAGGCTTCTACCAAGACATCATCTTAATCATCAAGACTCTTTTCAAAACATCATACTAAATTAGAAAATCATACAACAAAAACAAAAACATGTCTATCTTAGGAGATATATTAATTCATCGAGGGGAAATATAATAATTAGACCCCCCCATCAGTTTTTATGTCCAATGAATTTATCATATAGGATAATGAGTAAAAAATAAAAAATTAACTTTTCCAAGAATCATCCATATATGAATAACAATATACATAATTCTAGTATATTTCCTCATGCTAAATAATGTTAGAACCTGAACATATCTAATCCAAATAAAGAACGTGGATGGTCAAAAAATACATAGTCAATATTCCAATAATCATCCAGATTGGAATAACAATATACATAACACCCATAATTTTCCCTATTATAATTAAAGGGATAAAATGAATTCTTCTAACTCCATCACTAAGGTCGGAGTACTGTACACATTACTCTATTTCCCCAAAATACCATTTTTTAATGGTGGGAAACTTTCATCAATTTAACCAGTGATTTCTGCTCTTTGAACAAAACAAGATGATTGGATATAATTTAATCATTCTAGGATTCCACCTTGGATCGAGTTTCTAAGTCTAGGTCACCCTCATGGATTTAATTCATGTTCATGATACTCATTCCTGGTTCCATCTCGGGGTGGATGATGGTCAATTATGATGCTTATATCTTGAAAGGGTAGAGACCTTTTGTTAGGGTATGTAGTCAGATTGGACATGTTGGGAATATATGGATGTTCAATAGGTTGGGAACCTATAAAGTTTTCATCTATTTTATAGAATATCATGTGTAAGGTATCCTAGGTGTAAAACCCATGTTATTATACGTCATTAAGGAGGTAGTTGATGCCAAGGGAATAAGTTTTTTGAGGTTTTTTGTACTGCATGCATCCCATGTTTATTATGTTCAGTAGGGATTAAATATTTGGTCACAATTTTAACATATTGTGGAGAAATTAGAGATTTTTTTTAATATATTTCCAGAAAAAGCTAGGTGATTGAGTGTGCCCCCTTGAGGGAAGATTTTAGACTTAGTATTTGATAGAGTGTGTCCCCGTAAGGGGGGTGATTTTAGACATGGATAATAGAGTGTGAATTCCCATGGGGGTGATTTCACACATGGATTTTGTAGTAAATCCATACAAGGGTGGTCATTTAACACTTGTATAATGTCGTGTGAATAAAAACCTAGTCTTAACGTACATTGAAAATATATCATCTTTTATGGACTACTTAAAACATTACTCAGATAGATTCCCAAATACCATATTTTTTTAGTTCCTTTCGGAACATGGAAGCTTAAATGATGATACATGTGTGAGATACATTATCTCCCACTAGGTTCTTCATCACTTTCACCATTCTTAAACATGCCATAATTCTTTCATTTCTTCATATCCTTGGGAAGGAAACATAAAAAAGTGGTTATATAATATACTCTATAAGGGTAAACAATAGAGACTTCTTAGCATAAACATGTGAATTAAGGGTATGAGAATGACATCATAACACTATAAGATCATACCCTTTATATCAAAGATCCAAAACATAAATCATTGAATAAATATTATTAGTTTATAAGAAAATAATCATAAGGTATTCATGATCATAATACATGAAATCATGTCATAGGAATAAGACATAGAATTTTGAAAAACATATAAACATGTAATATCACTCCTGATAAGTCAAGATTCATTCCTATAACTTATTAGAGAACATAATGGGGACTAAAACAATTGGTAAGGACACACCACCATCCCCATTCCTAGTCCTTTACTTGTAAGGGGTCAGTTTTCCCCATCTTCCCATGGTTGATTGGGTTTTCCCTTCTTCCCATAGTGGATCAGGTTTCCCAATCTTGTATCATCACGATGACTATAACTACTAGGCAGGACAAAACACCATCCCCAGTTTAATTCCTTTAATTACAAGGGATTTAGATTCCCTATCTTCACTTATTGGATCAAGACCATCAAATTGATTCATATCATTATCTCATGAGATATATATATTTACCAAATTCATTTGAGGGATATATTGGTCCCACCCATATCCTAATAAAATCATTCATACTTGTTCCACATGATATAAAAACATTCACCATATCCTGACCCGTAAAAATATATGTGTTTCATAAATATCTTATCACATAAAAAAATGAAATGAAAATCATAAAATTATCATCACTTTATAACCTATGGAAAGAAGATAGGTTTTATAATCATTTCATCAAGGCATAACCCATGAAAAAAAGTCGGTGCCCAAATCATAGAACATACAGAAGAGAAACGAGTTTCATAAACATTATTATATTAAAAAATAAACCATTAAAGAAAGAATAATATTGGTACTCTTGGATCATGTCTCCAATAAATCATAAACTATAACAAATTATAAAATATTATAAGGAGAAGGATTTTGAAATATAACATAAAACATTACTTAAGGAAAATTGTCTTTTCTTTAAAAATCATTTTCTAAAATCATTTTCTTATAAAAAAGATTTAAAATTTCATTTAAAATATTTCTTAAGGAAAATATATTTTCTTCTTTAAAAAATGATTTTTAAAAAATAAATAAATTTTAGAAATTTTTTCTTTTCCAATAGATTTGAAAAAATTCCAGATATTTATTTAGGTATGGATCAAAACATTTCATCAATGAATGAATCATAAACAGTCTCAATAAATGATGAGATTGAAGTTATAACACATTACAACATTAGTAACATTAAATACTGATAAAATAAAAAAAATAACATTATATAAAACTTATTCTATCATTAAATAAGTTTATTAATGATATAATATTTTAATAGGTAGTATGTACACCTCATATAAAAATATATGTTCACAACACAGCTTGTGTCTCAAATAAGAAAAATTGAGACAAAATTACTTTACTAATTTGGTAACTTTTAAAAAATAATAACCAAGAAGGAAATATCATAAGATGGATATATAAATAACCACAAATATAATTATAATAATAATATAATACATCCATGGGTAGTACACACACCACACAAATGAAACAAGTGGGGAATAAGGCACGTATCTCCTAGAAATAACAAGTGAGATGAAATTCTCATGCATTTGGTATTGGTTTTCTTTGTACATATTCAACCCGCATTTAAATTAAATATAATTTTATTATACATGTAATAAGGTAATATATTATTATAAATAATACCATATATTATTCACTTATGACTTTATATTTTCTATTTATTAACAATTCCATGTTAAAGTAATGTTTTGGGTAATAACTGTTTTTTATATCATGCGTGTTTTGACTTGTTATTATTCGTCCTCATAATTATATCATGATTTAATTTGTTCTGTAATGTAAATAATTATTTATTTATATTATATATTCAATATAAAAATATTTATAGTATTCTATACAATATATAAATATTAAAATAAATACAATGTTCGTGGATATGGTTGGTCGTGCGTATGTATGAATGATTCTTCCGTTTTATTTTCATAATGAAAGAAAGAAAGTGAATGGAATATATGTATATAAATATATAATATAATTCCATTAGAATTATTTTTTCTTATATATCATATATTTTTACTGAACCTATCTTTAATACATTTCATGTAATGTGTGAACGAATGACATCTCCTTGAAGAGGTCGTAGTCTGCACTTCCACAAACGAAGTTATCATATTTAAAAAAATTGAAATAAAAAAGCTAGGATTTATATAATAACTATAGAATTATAAATAATTACTAAATATAATATATATCATATAAAAACATATTGTACATCATAATTACCAACCATGAGATATGGTGAAGGTAAAACTAACAACATCATATCGTGAGGCGGTAGTTCGTCGTACACAAGAATAGAAAGTTCAATACCCATTAGACGGAAGTGTTTTTAAGTGAAGGTGTAAACCATATAATAATAAATATATCTTTATATTTGGTATATTTTTGTTATTATATGATCTCATAATAATAATAATAATTGAGGTGGTGGAGAAAGAAAATATAGGAAAGAAGCTTGAGAAATTATTTTACCTCTTCTTTGTGTGAATCGTTTTAGTATGAACCAAAGGTATTCTTTGGTTGAATTTATACATAAAGGAGTGAATAAAAGAATATGGGATGGATGTTAGGAAATCAATTTTTCAGTTATTTTATGAACTAATGTGGTTTGAGATGTTTTAATAAGGGGGAGTGTTGGATGCCTTTTATAAGGGAGGGAGGGGAAAAACATGGCATTTTTTAAAAGAAGTTAGGTGTGACAAGATTTTTAATAAAGAAAATTCATAAAAAAAAAACAAAACTCAAGTCATCCAATGTTTTTTTGACAAGTTGATAGGTCATTTTGACCCTTAATTTTATGGTTTAGTCCCTTGTTAAACGTAATTTTACCTTAATCATTGTAAATAATTTTAATCACATTTACGAATATTTTCTGTAAAAAATATTGTTATCTTAATAGACTATAAATATGATACTCATTAGAAACGTTTATGTATGTTTTTAAAATTTAATTTATAGAATTAAAAAAACAATTTTAATTCTAATCTCATAGACACATAGAGAAAGTATGGTTTTAAAGTGAGAATGTACAAAATTTCATTATGATTTTATATCAAAATTTAATAAAACAATTATTAACAAGAATTACATTATATTATTAGATATATAATTGATCTAATTTGACATTAAATTAACCATAAAATATAATTTAAATAAATAAATAAATTAGAAGAAAAATAATTTTTGAATTAAAATTCATTATTTTTTACTATTTATCCAAAATTGGATTTTATGAGAAAAATAAATTAAATTAACACGAAGATAATTTTGGAATTATAAATTAAAAATGAATTTTATTTTATGAAATAAAAATTTCTAAAAGAATTTAAAATTAATTATATTATTTCTTATAAGACATAAAAATGAGTTCTCTTAAGAAAATAGTGTTTTCAAACTTATAAATACTTTACTAAAACCATGGTATTCTATATTATAAATATGATTTATCTATAAAAAACCATTATAGATAATATTTAGAAATTATTTATTACTATTTGTATTACTAAGTTTAACCTCTATGTTATAACTATATAATTTTTAAAATTATAATAATAAAATGTTGTTTCATAGAAATTCACGGTTGCGTGCAACACAATCCAAGTTGGTGTTGCATTTAGTGCAATATTAACTTGGTATAATATATAAATAAATATTGACTTTTTGTATCACGTAAAACCTGAAATCAAATAAAATTAATTTATTTAAAAAAGTGTCACAAAAACATGGGGTGTTACATTATAGACACCATAAAATGAATTTCACCCTCTAAATTTTTCTGGTTTATCAGTGGTTTAATACTTGTAAGTTACTTCAATAGAAACCCACGTCATAAATTTGAATACCAAAAAAAATTAATAACATAATGGTTACCCAAAGTAACATGTAACTAGGTTTCCACATAAGAGAACATAGGTGGAGAGTGAAAACATGGACTTGGAGGAAAAGCTTAAATATTTGTTGGGAGTGATTGAGGTCATTAATCAAAAATAGGTGAATGATCAATGGAAAGTTATTGGACTCAAATTCATAAATATATAATGATATAAAAATTTCATCAGGTCAACAAAATTTAAGGTATTCGAACAATGTTTTATTTCTATATCATATTTATAAAGTTGAATAGTTTTAGGAAAAGATAAACTTACATGATTTCTAAACAACCTTACCATTTATTTTCCCTTAATACACTTCCACTTCATTACTCTTGCCAAGAAATGAAGGTTAATTTTTCATTTATGAGGCATTAACATATCGTGAGATCCATGAATATAATATAGTTCATTTCATATATTTTTATCAAAAAAAATTTAGCACACGTTATCCAATATAAAAAATCTTCATATGGTGAGATAATACATTAATATTTAAAACCTTCTCAAAAGTTTAACATAAACCATTCCATAAATTGTTAACCTTATAACCCTTTTAGGAGTTGATATTCAAAAACTATTGAAATAAGATCACTAATTTTCTAAAAAAAATATTTGTATTGATCCCCCATATATGATAAAGTAGCTCTTCATTGTCTTATACCAAACATGTGAATACCTTTACCACACATTCCCACGAAACATGGTAATAATCTGAATTACCAAAATTCCTTATTTAAAACAATCATTTTTATTTATTCCAATGTATATTGGACACATTCTTTAAATCCAAAAAGGTTATAAACTTCATCAAAGATAGCACAACCACTTTTCAATAAATCCTTAATTAGTTCCATGGTAATCATTATTATAAAAGATTTCATATCCCATGTATGATAATCCGAAAACACAATATCATTACATAAATAACATGTTAAGGTTTATATTTCCTTAGTCAAAATTCCACATTTCTATTAAATCATTTTTTCATTCCATTGGATACATTCAACATAAACTTATAAATCCTGAGTAAATTATATAAACTGAAAAATCCAAGTATATTTCACCATTCAAATAACATAATTCTTGACTAAAAATATATAAAAAAATTTATTATTACACTTCATCCATAATCCATTATAAGACTACCTCATCCTATTACATAATAAATATTTCCATTCACATTTCATCTGTAGTCTCATCATCATTTTTAATAAAACCATAACTCATACCACCTTTCTAATTATCTTCTTAAGCCTTCCACTTGCGACATTAATTTTAATAATTATCATTGATTATACCCTTAAAGAATTTAACCTTTGATGAATTCTTAGTTAGGGTAATACTCCCATATATTTTATTAATCTATCCCTTCATTTTTTCTTGTAGTTACTTTATTAGTGTCCTTTCCCACAGGAAAAGCATCTTCATGTTCCCGTAAGACATTCACTTTGGTTATTCTTTATAAATAATTGAAACAAAAGATAATAATAATTATTTCTTATATAGTATCCATTACCTAAACTCTCAGTGAACTCATTCCTTATCTTCCATGGTGTGTCTTAGAGTTGGATAAGGTACACTTTTCAAATCATGTTCCTTAAAAACATACTTTTCCAGATCACAATATCCTTCACTCCAGTGACCATCGCATTTTAATTCTCATCAAAAAATTATTATTCAAATTCAATGTTAGCCTAATTCCTTATAGTTCCTAGCATTGACTAAAACCATAAATCATTATGTAAGAAATAATTATCATAGTGAGGAACCACTTAATCATAAAAACCACTTCTATGATGTCTAAATTATGACACCTTTCTTAATCTATGAAACCTTGGGTTTTTTCTAGGTTATTAGTAGACAACACCCATTTAAATCCTTCATGATGGTTCATAAATATTTTGTTAATTTCCAAATCATATCCCTTGGGAGTGACAAACCAGGTGAACAATAAGGCTCATTGTCATGTACTTGCATATTCTTGAGTCAGGTCGATACACATTGCCAGAGTTGTTACCCCTAGGTACATCTATTCCAGACCCACCTCCACTTTTAGTATCCATATATGGATGTAATTCTAGGAAACCACTCAATATATCCTTTACCCAAATTCTAAGACAGATTTCTAAACATTAACTCACCCTTAGACTTATCCTTAGAGACAACCTTATACGTATCCTTAGAAATATCCCTAGGTATATCCGTAAAGTTTTCTCATCCATGTTTCAAAAGGTTGACTAAACCTTCACTTAGATACCAACTATAACAACCCAGTCTTAACATATATATAAATTACTTAATTCTATGAAATACTTACCACATTACATAAATAGACACACATAGACCATATTGGTTTTCTGCCTCTGTAAATTAAAATGTCAACAATGATACATGAGTGAGATGCTTTATCTTATATTAGGTTCCCCATGAATACCACCATTATTATACACAATATACTTAATAAATATCTTCATATTATGGGTAAAGAAACATAAAAATGGGTGATCTGATATGTTCAGTAAGGGTAAACATGGGAGACATGTAAGCATAAACCTAAGCATAGGGGTATGATAACGAGATCATAACATTATAATATCGTGCCCTTCATATAAACGATCATAAATATAAATCATGGAATAAATATTAGTTGTTCATAATACATTAATTATAAGGGAATTGAGAGAACACTACTAGAAAAACAGGTATTTGCGACGGGTCATTTGTGACGGGATCCCGTCGCAAATGGCCTTTGGCGACGGTAGCCTGTCGCAAATGGCCCGTTGCTGAAAACGGCGTCGCAACATCCCTTATTTGCGACAGGCCCGTCGCTAAAACCTTTTTTTGCGACGGGAATAATACCAGTCGCAAATAGTCTCCGTATATTAGTAAAAAACATTCAAAATAGTTTTTGCGACGGGTCCCGTCGCAAATACCTGTTGTGACGGGCCCGTCGCAAATAGTTATTGCGACGAGCCCGTCGCAAAAACCTATTTTTTAAAAAAAATAAAAAACTATTAATAAATACTATTTGCGATGGGACCCGTCGCAAATACTATTTAAAATAAAAAATAAAAAACTATTAATAAATAAAATAATAATTCTATTTGTGACATGCATAGTATCCCGTCGCAAATACTATATAAAAAATAAAAAAAATAAATTATTAATAAATTATTTTAATTAATATAATAATAAAAAAATAAATTATTAATAAATTATTTTAATTAATATAATAATAATCCAATTATAATTCAAAAATAAAAAATAATAAAATATTAATAAATGATTTTAATTAATATAATAATAGAATTATAATTCACAAATAAAAATAATAAATTATTTTAATTCATATAATAATAACATAATTATAATTAAAAAATTAAAAATAATAGAATATTAAAAAATGATTTAATTAATATAATAATCTTAGAATTATAATTCATAAATAAAAAAATATTAATAAGTTATTTTAATTAATATAAAAATAATATAATTATTTTACGTTCAAATATTAAAATAATTCAAGTATTACAAAAAAATATAATTAAATTATAATATTATAAAATTTTAATATATATATATAATTTAATATTATAAAATATAAATAATATTATTATTCATATTATTGTTATTGAAAAATATAATATTATTAATATTTTATAATGAGACAGAAACTACGAATTGAAAAAAAAATCATATTTTGATTTCACAAATTTTATAACATAAATACAAACTCTAATCTGAAGGAGGGGGGGAGGTGGGGGATCTGCAGATGGTGGTGGAGGAAACTCCATCCCTAAAGCATGAGTGAGTCGGCGCATGTACTCCATCTGCTCCTGATGTTGCTGCTACCACCGACTCGTCTGCTCCTCGTACAGCTGCTGCTGGCGTCGACGGTCCTCCTCATGCTGCTGACGCATCTGCTCATGCTCCTGTCGAAGACTCTCTATCAGTGCAGTCTGAGATCACAACTGATCCTCATACTGTGTAGTAGAATAATATGCACGAGCTCCTCTCGATCTAGACGCCGACATCGCAGCACTGCCATAATAATCTCCGGGAGTCAGTCGAGAGCCGATACCAACTACCTGACCCTTCTCGAAGGCATACTGGGTGGCCTGTATCCATGCCGCCTCATCAAACTGACGGCCAGTGGTCTGATCTGATGACTCGTCCTGACTCTCAGGTCGGGCCTGTGATGCTGCGGCTTCATATGACTCCTGTAGTTGCAATTTAAAATTAAAATTGTGAATATATTATATGCAGTTAATTTTTAAACCTGAAAACAAATAATACTGACCACGATGTGATGTTGACGATCACCTCTGAGCTCCCCAGTAGCAAGATCACTATACATCCTCCGATATACGTCGTACTCCGTAATATCGGGGTTCTCGACATCCTATAAGAATAAAAAATAAACTCTTAATATTTATAGTTATATAAAATATTTATAAATAATGTACGTACTAGATGTTGTCTATGAGTACTGAAAGAACGACTCCTAGCTCGATGAGTCACCTCCTGTCTCCCCCGATTCGGCCTCCCCACTGATGATCTTCTCTGAAAGGCACCACTCAACCAGTGCGCACATAATCCATCCCATACATGGGATGAAATGTACTCTGGTCGGTGTGTTCTACATGACTCGTCAAAATCTGACACTCCTGCTTTCTTCATGGCAGCTTTTCATAAATTGTGCAAAAACTGACGAAGGCGATCACGCATGGCCACCTCCCATGCCTCGTGGATGGCGTCACGCATGGTATCCTCGATCGGATACCATAAACCCTACAAATAAATCAAAATATCAAGTTAGAAATTAAATAATTTTCAAAATAAAAATTATTTATTTACGTATGTACCAACCAATGGCCGAACATGGCCTGCTGCACATCAATTGGAATCTTCTCCCATGTGGTCCATGGCTGAGAGAAATAGTTGCGCAAAATAGCGCTGCCCTGTCCGACTGCTATATGCGAAAAACTGTAAAAATAATAAACATTTATTATGTGAATAGATTAATGAAATCTTAGTCAAATCCACAGGTTATCACACAGGTTATCACACCTCCGTGTGCGCGGATCAAACCCAAGACGTGGACATCGCTCGGGGATGGGGTCAGGAATCATCAATCGTGCAAGACCGCGCCCCCTCCGCGTACTTCCTGGAGCGCCTGTAGGCTGAGGGTCGTCTTCTAGCAACTCATCCGCATCGAAAGGCAGGTCAGCATCCGCCAACTCACGAAATGTGGCGTCGTCCATCTGAAACAGAAAATGTTAATGTTAGCAAATAATTGATAATTACTATTATATATACATATATACATATTATGATTGTATATAAATACCATGGAATTCTATAAGTGTTCATCTTCATCATCATCTTCATATATGTCAATGTCATCTTCATATTCCTCCTCAACATCATCGATATCCATTCGAGTTATAGTTGCTTCATCTCTTACAATTTCAAATTCATGTGTGACATCATTAACATCATCGTCATCACCGACTCTTAAATGTGGGGTGTCCTCATCGATACTCATGTCTCTTTGTAAAAAAGATTGATTTTGAGTACTCTCTTGAAAAACTTCAATTCTTTGCACATCAGTGAAAGCACATTCAGTTTGACTAAACTGATTGTCTCGAATTTTGATTTTTATTACACTCCACCAATCAGTCAAGTCTCTTGATGTAGCACAGTACTTTGCGTAATAAACTTGATATGTCTGTTGAGCCAATAAGAATGGTTCATTTACTGCGAGAACACTTTTACATTTAATATCGATGATTCCATGAGTCAGATGAACACACACGCCTCTCTCTGTATCCAACCACCGACATTTGAACATGGTTATGTAATGTTGTCCAAGATAACAGAGTTCAATGATTTTATCAAGTATGCCATAAAAGTCAACTTCATTTTCTCGATGATGAGATCCTCTCAAGCTAACTCCATTGTTCATTGTTTTATTTGATTCCCCATATGCATGTCTGTGGAATCGAAATCCATTCACCACATATGCATTATAAGTTTTAACAAGTTTGGATGGTGGGTTACTCAATACACACAGCCGTTTGTCAATTTTATCAGAATGTCGAGACACTTGAAAATTTGTGAAATAATTATCAATATAGTAAACTATACATTGAATGAGTTGCTAAAAGATAAAGAATTTATGTTACCAGTTTTTGAAACCACTGAGAGAAATTTTTCAGTCGACGTTCTTCGAGAGCAGCTGCTGTAATTTGTGGAATTTGTTTCTTGATATGATTATCATACAACCTATAAAAACCAAAGTTATTTACTGTAACATAAATGATAGAATAAGTGATATAAACACTTACAGTACAACTGATGTCATCTCTTTACAGTTGAGCAGAACATACGTATGAGCTCTATGATGTTCATCATCTGAAAGCCAGTGTTCATAAACTCCACCAAAACCAAGCGCTGACTGGTTGAAAACAGATAATTGATTGTCGATTTCATCAATATTCCTCTTGTTCCGTCCCATTCGGTTGTGTTTTGAAGGATACTCAGATTCAAAATAATGGGAGCAGAAAAAAGATATTTCCTCTTGCAAATAAGCTTCTCCAATAGATCCTTCAACAGATGCTTTGTTGCGTACTTTTCTTTTCGATTTTTGCATGCATCTTTCAAATGGGTACATCCATCGAAACTGTACCGGACCTCCACATTTGGCTTCATATGGAAAATGTAACATCAAATGTTCCATTGAGTCGAAGAAAGACGGCGGAAATATTTTTTCCAGTTTACATATAATTACAAAAAACATCTTTTTCAAGTTTGCCTAGAGCATCATAATCTGCTGTAGCCGCACAAATTTCCCGAAAAAAATGAGACATGTCTGTTATGGAATCCCAAATCACAGAATTCAACAGATCTCTTAATCCAATGGGTAGAAGTCTCTCCATTATATCATGACAATCATGACTTTTTAATCCAGTAATATGACCATTCTTTACACATCTACCCAAATTGGAAGCACAGCCATCTGGAAGTCTCAAATCTGCAATCCACTGACAAAATAATAAACGGTTTTCTTTAGATAGTGTATAATCTACTTTAGGTTTTAGTAACCTTTCTGTTCTGACATTCTCAAATAGTTCCAATTCTGGACGCCTGCAAATTTGGGCAAGATTTAAACGTGCATTTACATTGTCTTTCCTCTTTCTTGGCGTATCCAAAACTGTATGAAACAAATTATCAAAACAGTTCTTCTCAATATGCATGACATCTAACATGTGTCGGACCAACAAATCAGACCAATATGGAAAATCCCAAAATATGCTACGTTTAATCCAATTGTGTTCTTTCCCAAAACCAGAAATTTTCTGTTGGTTTATTGTGGGACCAAAAGTGATGGGAGGTAATGAAAATACAACTGATTTTAACTCCGAACCTGATAGCATTTTTGGAGGTCCATCCCTTTCAACTATTTCTTTTCTGAAACGAGATCTGTTTCTGCGAAAAGGATGATCAGCTGGAAGAAATCTGCGATGACAGTCAAAATAACAAGGTTTCTTTCCATGAATGAGCATAAATGCTTTGTTCTCTCCCATACAGTAAGGACATGATTTCTGACCATGTGTACTCTAGCCAGATAACATCCCATAAGTCGGGAAGTCACTTATTATCCACATCAATGTTGCTCTCAGTATGAAATTTTGTTTCGTTGCAACATCATATGTACTGACACCAGTACTCCACAATAAATTTAATTCATCAATCAATGGCTTCAAATAAACATCAATATTTTTCTTCGGATGTCCTGGAATTAGTAAAGTCAAAAAGACATATGGCTCTTTCATCAACATCCATGGAGGTAAATTGTACGGAGTTAAAAAAACAGGCCAACATGAATATTGACTACCATAAGATCCAAACGGACAGAAACCATCAGTGGAAAGGCCAAGTCGAACATTTCTAGCTTCTAAAGAAAAGGACAGATGCACTCTATCAAAATGTTTCCATGAATCACCATCGGCTGGATGATTCAAGCTTTTATCGGTTGAAATATTCTCTTTATTCCATGACATCATTGTCGTTGTATTCTTAGACATGAATAAATGTTGAAGTCTGGATGTAAGTGGAAAATATCTCAACTGTTTTACAGGAATCAAACCAGACTTCCCGTGTTGTCCTTCTTTATATCTCAGTTGCCCACATGTGGGACAACTATCAAACGACTCATTTTCCCCAGAATATAAAATGCAGTCATTTGAACATGAATGAATCTTCTGACAAGTAAGTCCCAAATTTCGAACCAGCCTCTTACTCTCATAGTAATTTACAGGTAAAACATTTCCTTCGGGTAACAGTGTTTTAAGAAAAGAAAATATCTGGTCAAAACAGGTGTTTGACATTCCGTTATCTGATTTGATAGCCATAAATTTTGCAACTGCTTATAATTTTCTCATCATGCATCCAGGATATAATGCATCCTCCGTAGACTTCAACAACTCATAAAATTCAGACGGTGCCAACTCAGGATTTGAAGTTATATCAGCCGGAGTTTCTGTTTGTTGAACAGATGAACCTGCAACATCATGTACTAAATATTGAAACCGGGATGGATCTGGAATCAAGTTGGTATCACCTGCTCTGGAACTGCGTTCACTGTGTTGATACCAAAAAACATAATCTGGTTGAAAACCAAAACGCAAGAGATATTCTCCCACTTTGTCAAATGTGTCAAACGTTCTCAATGCACATTTTCTGCAAGGGCATTTTATTTGGCCTTCTGAAACAAATTCTGGATTTGATGCCGCAAATGATAAAAAAGTCTCCACACCCTCTACATATACTGGATTTAAACCAGAACCGTTTGGATTTCTACGTTGATTTATCCATATGCGGTCACCTAATAATGATTGTTGACGACCCCGTTGTTCCATATATCTCTATAAAATATAAAAGCATTACTGGTTTTGAATAATTTGTTAGAAAAAACATTCAAGCTAGGATAATTATAGAGTTTAGATCATACACAACTGACGCAAACTTTTTATTGAGATACACCTAAAAATTGACCCTTTAAGAATTAAATATGTTGAGAATAAAGCAAAACATGTTACAAATATTGATAATTTTAATATTATATAAATTTTTTATTATTTTCATAGTATTAATATTATTGGTAATTAATACTAATTATTGGTAACTATTACTAATTATTGGTAATTATTGGTAATTATTGGTAATTATTGGTAATTATTGGTAATTATTACTAATTATTGGTAATTAATAATAATTATTGTTAACACTAATTATTGGTAATTATTACTAATTATTGGTAATTATTACTAATTATTTTTAATTAATACTAATTATTGGTAATCAATAATAATTAATACTAATTATTGGTAATTATTGGTAATTATTGGTAATTATTGGTAATTATTGGTAATTATTGGTAATTATTACTAATTATTGTTAATTATTACTAATTATTGGTAATTATTACTAATTATTGTTAATTATTACGAATTATTGTTAATTATTATGAATTATTGGTAATTATTGGTAATTATTACTAATTATTACTAATTATTGGTAATTATTACTAATTATTAGTAATTATTATTATTTATTACTAATTATTGGTAATTATTACTAATTATTGGTAATTATTACTAATTATTGTTAATTAATACTAATTATTGGTAATTATTACTAATTATTGGTAATCATTAATAACTAATACTAATTATTGGTAATTATTGGTAATTATTGGTAATTATTGGTAATTATTTGTAATTATTGGTAAGTATTGGTAATTATTACTAATTATTGTTAATTATTACTAATTATTGGTAATTATTAGTAATTATTGTTAATTATTACTAATTATTGTTAATTATTACTAATTATTGGTAATTATTGGTAATTATTACTGATTATTACTAATTATTGGTAATTATTACTAATTATTACTAATTATTGGTAATTATTACTAATTATTCGTAATTATTATTAATTATTACTAATTATTCCTAATTATTGTTAATTATTACTAATTATTGGTAATTAGTACTAATTAATTTTAATTATTACTAATTATTGGTAATTATTACTAATTATTGGTAATTATTGGTAATTATTGGTAATTATTGGTAATTATTGGTAATTATTGGTAATTATTGGTAATTATTGGTAGTTAATGGTAATTATTGATAATTATTTCTAATTATTGGTAACTATTGATAATTATTACTAATTATTGCTAATTATTACTAATTATTGGTAATTATTACTAATTATTGGCAATTATTACTAATTATTACTAATTATTGGTAATTATTACTAATTATTGGTAATTATTACTAATTATTACTAATTATTGTTAATTATTACTAATTATTGGTAATTAGTACTAATTAATTTTAATTATTACTAATTATTGGTAATTATTACAAATTATTGGTAATTATTTGTAATTATTGGTAATTATTGGTAATTATTGGTAATTATTGGTAATTATTGGTAATTATTGGTAATTATTGGTAATTAATGGTAATTATTGATAATTATTACTAATTATTGGTAATTATTGATAATTATTACTAATTATTGCTAATTATTACTAATTATTGGTAATTATTACTAATTATTACTAATTATTGGTAATTATTACTAATTATTGGTAATTATTACTAATTATTGGTAATTATTACTAATTATTACTAATTATTATTAATTATTGGTAATTATTACTAATTATTACCAATTATTGGTAATTATTGGTAATTAATACGTATTATTGGTAATTATTACTAATTATTGGTAATTATTGGTAATTATTGTTAATTATTAGTAATTACTACTAATTATTGGTAATTACTACTAATTATTGGTAATTACTACTAATTATTGGTAATTATTACTAATTATTGGTAATTATTGGTAATTATTGGTAATTATTGGTAATTATTACTAATTAATACTAGTTATTGTTAATTATTGATAATTATTACTAATTGTTGGTAATTATAACTAATTATTACTAATTATTACTAATTATTACTAATTATTACTAATTATTGGTAATTATTACTAATTATTACTAATTATTGGTAATTATTAATAATTATTACTAATTATTACTAATTATTACCAATTATTGGTAATTATTACTTATTATTGGTAATTATTACTAATTATTACCAATTGTTGGTAATTATTGGTAATTAATACTAATTATTGGTAATTATTACTAATTATTGGTAATTATTACTAATTATTGGTAATTATTACTAATTATTGGTATTTATTACTAATTATTGGTAATTATTACGAATTATTGGTAATTATTCCTAATTATTTGTAATTATTGTTAATTGTTCCTAATTAGTAGTAATTAAATGAATAATTACCAATAATTAAGAATAATTACCAATAATTGCGAATAATAACATTATCAGTATATTTTATTATTGATATTAAAATAATATAATTTTTTAATTTATACACAATTCTCCTTTCATCTGTGTGTTTTCTATCTCCACATACAAATAATACATGTGGAGACAGCAAACACACAGATGAAAAGAGAATTGTATATATATAAAAAATTATATTATTTTAATATTAATAATAAAATATACTAATAATTTAATAATGTTATTATTCCTAATTATTGGTATTTATTACTAAATATTAATATTTATTCTTAATTATTTGTAATTATTACTAATTATTCTTAATTACCATTTAAATATTAACAATGAATACTAATAATTTAAATTTATTAAGTAACAAAACAATGTAAACATAATAAAATTACAACTAATTAAGAATAATTAAAACTAATAAAAAATGAAAAATAAATATTAAATTAAAATGAACATAAATACATTGAAAATTGATCTGTTCTGATCGTTCTTCGAAACATTAATATCAACTCCGAAGGAAAAAATTAAACTTGAGAAAAACTAAACTTTAGAAATAAAACATTGAGAGAAGAAGAAGAGGGAATTTGAGAATGATTTGAAAAAAACGGATGGGGGTATTTATAGGTTAGATTATTTGGGACAGGTCCATTTGCGACGGGATTCCTGTCGCAAATAGTATTATTTGCGACGGGTACCATCGCAAATACCTTAGCAATCATTTATTACGGTCAACGGGTAAATACTTATTTCACGACGGGACCCGTCGCAAATAACCACCTGCCAACATACTATTTGCGACGCGGGAATATTCCCGTCGCAAATACCTTTTACCGCCGCCGGTTATTTGCGACGGGAATATTCCCCCGTCGCAAACAAGTTTCCCGTGATTTGGCGCGCAAACCGCGCCAGTCCTTTTGCGACGGGGAAAGCTATCCCGTCGCAAAAGGCTACTTATTTGCGACGGGCAAATAACCCCGTCGCAAATAAGTTTTTAACAGGACTATTTGCGACGGGAATAAATCCCGTCGCAAATAACTCGTCGCAAATGCCCATTTTTCCCGTAGTGGAATAATCCATAAAATCACAACATAAGAAGAAGACATGGAATTGTGTCATACAAAAAAACATGTAATATCATTCCCTATGACAAATACACATTACTAGAACTTATCATGCCACTTCAAGGATACTACATCTACTGGTAGGGACACACCACAATTCCCAGTCATTGTCATTTTTTATAAGGGATTGGGCTTCCCTGTCTTCCCAAACTGGATTGGTTTTCCCCGTCTTTCCATTGTAGATCAGGATTCCCCGTCTTCCATCTTCATAGTGACTACACCTACTGGGGAGAACAAGCCACCATACCCAGTCACAATACAATACATGTAAGGGATTGGTTTTCCTGATCTTCTCAAAGTGGGTGAACCATGTCAACTTGACTCCCATTGTTATCTCATGAGATAAGAATATTTTTCCAATACATTAGAGAGAGATATAGATCTCATCCATCTCATATTAAAATCATTCATGCAAGTTCCACAAGACAATATATCCTTCATCATATCATAAATCATAAAAATAGATGTTTTTCATAAACATCATATCACATCCCATGAAATGAAATAGGTATTATAAACATTTCTTCACACCATAAACTATGTAAAATAAAAATGTTTCATAATCATCTCATCAAAGAATAACTCATGAAAAGAACGGGGTTTCAAAAACCTAGAACCCGCAGAAGAGAAACAAGTGTCATAAACATCATCATATTAATAAATAAACCATTCAAGAAATAATATGAATTTCATTCTTTGATCATGTCCCCAGTAAAGAGTAAAATATAACAAAGGATGAAATCTTATATCGAGAAGGATTTTGAAAGATCACTTAAAACATTTCTTAATGAAAATAACCATTCATTGAAAATCCTTTTCAAAAATCATTTTCTTATAAAAATGCATTACAATTTAATCTAAAAAATTTCTTGAGGAATATATCTTGTCCTATTTTAAATATACTTTTTAAAATATAAATCATTTTTAAAAACTTTTTCTTATAAAATAGCTTGTAAAATTTAAAAAAATATTGAAAATTATTTTAAAATTATTTTCCATGAAAACTTATAAAAGTAGCTTGAAAACATTTTGAAAATGTTGTTACTTTAAAAATAATTTAAAAATGTATAAAAGAAGATTTGAGATCATTTAAATCCTTTTTATTAAAAAAGACCTTTTGAAAACATTTAAAAAAAAATTGAAAATAATTTGAAACACTTTTAAGCCTTCTTTTAAACACTTTTTCTTTGAAACCTATTTTAAAATCAGAAAAAATCCTCAATAATAGAAAAAAAAATCTTTTAAAAAATAAATTTTTAAACATAAAAAGGAATCATCAAATAAATAATGGTCATGATGGTGGGTAAGTCCATATATGTTGAACATTCCTTTTATACCATAAATGTTTAGAAAAGTGACATGATCATAAAATTATGAGAATATTAATTAAAAAAAATTAAAAGGAAATACATGTGTAAAGTTTTCATTCAAACATAATAGGTTAACAATAATAAAAAAATTCAATCTTTTTTAGAAAATATTGTTTTAAAATAACACAGATTTTTGACCAAAAGAAGAAATAAAGTCATAAATTCATAAAAACGTTTTATCTATTTTGTTAAGAAGAAAATATTGAAAAATGTTACCATTACTTGGATAAATTATTAACATAAAATGATTAAATAAAATTCCTGAGCATTCTTGAGAGATGGATTATAAAATTTTGTCAACGGAAGAATAATAATAACCAATCTTGATAAATGGTGAGATTGAAGCTATAATCCTTTACCACCATTTTAATTTTAAATCATAATACAATGGAAATAAAATCATTGCGTGAAGATTAAAAATTTATTAAATGCTCAAAATTGATGATATATCATGTCAAAATGAATTATATACACCTCATAGAAAAATATAGGGGTAGAACATTTCATGCATCTCAAGGAAGGAAAATTGGGACAAAATTACATTATCGATTTGGTAACTTTTTTCACATAACACACATGAAATAAATATCATTAAATGGATGTTTAAATATCCATAAATTTAATTATAATAATAATATAATAAATTCATGGGTGTTATACGTGCCACCCAAATGAAAAGAGTGGTGAATAAGTCATGTATCTCATGAAAATTAAAAGTGTGATGACATTCCCTAACCATAAGTCTTAGATTTCTATGTACACGTTCAAAGATCTTGTATGAAAAATATAAGTTTATTATACATATACCACAAGAACCATATTATTATATCTTATACCATATATGATTCAATTATGGATATATATTATCCTTTTATTAAAAATTCCATGATAGTATTATTTCATGTAATAATCGCTTTGGTTATCATAGGTGTTTTGACTTTTTATTCTTGACCCTCATACTTAGATCATGATTTACATATTTAATGAACGTAAAAAATGACATATATACATATATATATATATATATCATATATATTTTGTATATAAATATTTATAGTAATATATAAAATATAGAAATACTAAACTAAATACATTGTTCATGGAGATGGTCGGTTGTATGTGCCCATGAACGCTACTTCGGTTTAATTATCTTATTGGAAGGAAGAAAGTTAATGAAATATATGTATATAAATATATAATATCATTCTAGTGGTATTATTATTTCATATAAATCATATAATTTCACTAAAACATCCTTCATACATTCCATGTAAAGTGTGAATGAATCACATCGCGTTGAGGAGGTTGTAGTCCATATTTCCTCAAATGAAGTTATAGTATTTACACAAAATGGAAAGAATTAAGGTATGATTTATATAATAAATATAGAAGTATAAATATATCATAAATATAATATAAATCATACAAAAATATAGTGTTCATCCTAATTCCCAAGCATGAGAGGTGGTAAAGCTAAAATGAACACCATCGTTTCGTGAGGTGTTTAGTTCGCCATACATAATAACGGTATGTTCATTACCTATTAGATGGGAGTGTGTGTAAGTGAACGTAAAAAAATAACAACATCTAAATATATTTTTGGATAATATTTTTTATTATATGAGCATGGAGTAATTATAATTGAGGTTTTGGAGAAAGAAAATAAAGGGAATGATCTTGAGAAAGGATGTTACCTCTTCTTTGGGTGATCCCTTTTGGTTTTTACCATAGGGATTCCTTGGTTGGATTTATACCCAAAGGGACACTTCAAGGAATAAGGGATGAATTTTAGGAATTTAAATGGGAATAAATTTTCTAAACACAAGTGCTTTGAGATGTTTGAAGAAGGGGAGAGGTGATGGCAATTTATAAGAGGGGGAGGGGACATAGTTGGTATTTTTTAAAACAGGTTAGGCATACCCATGATATTACATAAAACAATTCATCAATAACCAATAAATAAATAATTAAATGTTTATGGCCTAAATATTTCTAGCCAATGTGTTTTGGACAAGTGGATAGGTCATTTTTTCCTTAAGTTTAAGGATTAGTCCCTTGTTAAGCTTAATTATACATTAATCACTGTAATTAATTTTAATCGGTGCCACTGATATTTTTGTTCCAAAATAAATTTTATCTTATTAGAATATACATAATATACTGATTTCAAATTTTTATGTTAATTTTTTAAAATTCAATTCATAGAAGTGGAAAAAATAATTTTAATGCTAATCTCACAGATATGTCAAGAAATCGGGGTTTTAATGTGAGAATGTTAAAAACTTCACTAAGTTTTTATATCTAAATTCAATAGAAAAATTATTAAAATAATATAAATAAGAAAAATAGATTTATAATTAAAATATTTTACATTAAAATAAACATAAAATATAATTACACTATATAAATAAATTAGTTGAAAAATTAGTTTTGAATTAAAATTCCGTATTTTTTAATATTTATCAAAAAATAATGTGTCACAGAAAATAAACAAATTCACCCAAATCGAATTTTGGAATTTTGATTTCAAAAAAGAATTTTATTTTATCAAATTCAATTACAAAAATAATCAGAAATTGATTTATAATTTTTCACATGATATAAAAAAGTATTATTTTAAAAAAATATTTACAAACATATAAAAGATTTACTAAAACTATTTATGTCCTATTACCAATATGATTTATATATATAAAAAAATTATAAAATATATTTATAATATATTTATTAAAATTCATATTATTATGTTTGACAACTATTTTATAACTATCTCATTTAAATAATTATAATTATAATATGTTTTTTCATAGAAATTGAGTTTTTTATGTAATGAATGACAAGTTAGCGTTGCAATATGTGAAAGCTTAACTTGGTATAGGGGATAAATAAGTTTGGAATTCTTGTAGAGTGTAATTCATGAAATCAATGGAAATTAATTTATTCTAGAAAAGATTCACAAAATCACTAGGTGTTACAGAGTGTCCCCCAAGGGGTATGATATCACATAGAGATGATAGAGTGTGACCACCAGGGGGTATGATCTTATACTTGGATGATATAGTGTTTCCCCAAAAGGAGTATGATTTAAAACAAGAGTGATAGAGTGTCTCCCGCAGAAGTGGATAATTTCACACATGGATTTGATGAAGTGTGTCCCCCCAAGGGGAATGATTTCATACATGGATTTGGATGTCGGGAATGTACTTCATGAAGGTATCCTACGTACCCTATGTGAAAAAAGGGATCAAAACACATGTAGTTTGATTCCCCAATTTAATGTTGTGCTATAGAACTTGTCCACGCAGTTTAACATTGTGTATTAAGGATGCTCATGTCATAGGAGTGTCAAAAAGGGATGGTGTGGGGATTACACATAGAAGCAAACTAGTATGGGAGACACATTTGATGGATGGGGTAAGGGTTACATCCCATGTTTGTTATGCATGGGTAATCTTGTGCTTGTTACATTGAGTAATACTATAGTATAATGTCATTTTTAGGAAGTTTTTGTGTAGTTTAACATCATATGACTAGGAAATAGAGCTAGGATGTTTTATGTTGTATATCTTGGACGTTGATGGAGACCATAACCTGATGGGAACCATGTCAACATGAGAGGATGATTCGTCATATGAAATATCTACTAAGATATGTATGTTGTTTACCTCAGTAACACCACCTCTAAGGAATATGTATCAATCTCTCATTTTCCTCTAGGTAGGTCATGGTGTAGATGTGGCCATCAAGGTGTAAGAAATAGGAGGCCCAATGTTAGGTTATCTATGCTTAAAAGTAATGGGAATTAATGTACCAATTCCGAGGAGAATTTTTTAGGATAAAGACTAGGTTTTCACTTCGGGAAAAGTAGGTGGAGATAAGTGTGGATGGTATAGGTCACATGGGGACTTTCGGTGTAGTTGAACCATTCCAGGATTAGCATGGGGTCCCTGGGAAATCAACATTAATGAAAGGGTTTTGGATTATATGGGGCACCATAAGTAGGATTAGAGTATGAGTTTCATGATGGAAGGTATTCATGAAGGTTTGGATCTCCATGAAGGTCGGGGGTCTCACAGAGGTTAGGTGTCTCGTGAAATATTATGTTTCACAAAATAGGGTGACCCTACCTTAAAGTGAGGTCTTGGTTCCCATGGGGTTGGTTTCATAATGGATAGTAATCTCAAAAAAACCAAAGTTCCCCCAAAAGAATTTATTCTTATGGAAAGGACATGGAACTTTTAGAAATTCATCTACGCCAAGGACTAGGGTTCTCAAAAACCCATTGGTGGTAGTTTTTAAAAAGATCATTACCTTTAAAGGTTTGCCTCTTCTTTCTATTGAGAATATTTTGGGTATCATGAGTTTAGATCTTTTCTTTATTATTGAAAGGTTGATTCCCCTTGAAAGTTAGACATATGGGGTATTTATAGTCTTAGGGAGGAAAGGGAACTAGTTTAGAAAAAATATGGAGGCTTTCATGAATCTTTATAAGATTTATGAACACATGGGGTTCCATGAACCAGTGTTACACAACGAGAAGGATACCATCAGATCTCAGAGTGGATGGGGACTTCATTGAAATGGATCTTCATGAAACAAAAGTATGTTGCACGAAGGGTAACATTAAAGATCCATGTGGTTAGTGACTTCTTAGAGCTACTTCCATTCGAGAAGGTCTAGAACTTCATGAATTATATACCATAAATATATTTTTGGGATGTTTTGCCTCAGATTATCTTCGAATTCTCTGTGACATTCTCAATCTCTCTTAAAACACGCAAATTTCATCATCAACAATTTCACCCCCCCCCCAAAAAAATTTGGATCTAATGAGGTAATGGAGGGTCTGATTTTGTGGGAAGATGATCTGAAATTTGAAGTTAAAAATCCCAAATCACAGAAATTGAACTTATTATACCCTTATAAATAGGGGTATTGGTCCCTTAGAGGCCATAAAATTCTCATGAAAGATAGTCCAATTCTCTATTTTAATGAAACTCAATTACTTTGTGTGATTTTGTTATCCTGATCCTCAATACTCAGGAAACTCAATACTTCCACATATAGACTTACAAAACTGGAGTTCCACAAACTCACTTCCATGAACCTACCCTCAACAAAGACACATTTTTTAACAAAACAATTCCAAAAAATACCAAAAAAATTTAAAGTATTTAACAGTGGCCATTGAGGGTGCATATTCTTCCACAACTCATTTAGAGGAGTTTGACATGAAATTTATTATTTGAGAGAGTTTTTGGAACACATTGGATTTTGACACACTCACTACACTTTTTAAGAAGGATAAATAGGAATTCACACAATGCAAGATTCAGTCGCTATACGGTTTATGGATATTGGATGAGGTCTTTAACCCCTTTTTAATTGGAAATGATATCTATTAAAAGTTAATGAGTATCTCAAGACTATACCAGCGGAACAAGGTCGTTGGAGTCTATATCTTCAAGGACCACATGTCTCTCTCTGTGAACTATCTACAAAACAATGTGAACAATATCAACGAGGAGATGCTGGAGGTAGAGGTGTCTTCCCCTATGTACGAGATGACTCTTAAGGTGAACATGGGGAACCTACTTAAAGGGTGGAAAGAAGGCTGGGACATATGCTAGGATAGAAACATCATGGATGAATAGGTGTTGGCATACTAGGCATGCCAGTATTTACATGTGTTTGAGGCAGAGATGAAGCATGTGAGCCTTTATTAGGTTTCATGGCCCTCACAGTTCCACGTTTTCTTCCATTAAGACATTATGTCAGAATTTTTGAGTGGGTGGTCACCAGGGACCAACATATTACATCTGCATTACGGGTTGGTTAGCATCGTCTTGTTGGATATTTAGTAGAATGCTATGATCCCAACCCAATGATACATGTTTGAGGAATTAGTCTCCATATAGAATGTGTGGGAGTACAAGGAGTAGCTATCATCCATACCAAGGGCATTGTTATTCATGGTGCAAGGTATAAGAGAACACAATACAGGGATGAAGGAAATATCATTCAAGTAGTGGTTCTGGTATTTTTAGGACACGCCAGTGAACAAGATACCAGAGAGGTCATGAAAATTCCTTATGGAGTTCCATCAGGGTAAAGAGAACTCATACCGAAGGATTATGACGGCAATACAGTAGTAGATCTAGAGTTATAGCATGAAGCTTGAGGTTCCCATGGAAAGACTGGAAGTGTTTATCACAACGCTAGTCTATGGATTGATGCTTCCAGTGATAAATGTGCACATGGGGGTGTGGTCGAGCACTATTATGATGATGGTAGTATTGGAGATGTGGTATCACATCAATCTGGTAGAACTAGTATGGTCAAAGTTGTAAAAGGAACTCCGCCATATCAGCCAGCACTATGGAAAAATGGATATTTGCGATGGGTTATTTGCAACGGGGTAGGGTACTGTCGCAAATAGTTCACTAGGAGGGACTATTTGTGACGATGCCCTCTCCTCATCGCAAATAATTAGTTATTTGTGATGGGGAGATGGATCCCATTACAACATGGTTGAAGAGGGTTACGCCCCAAATCACGGAAAGGGTATTTGCGACCCACTTTTTTACTCGTCACAAAAACCCAGAGGTGTCTTTTAGAATTTGCGATAGGAGATCAATCTGGTCGCAAACAGTATGTCGACCAGTTGGTATTTCCAATCAGAACCATCACAAATACCTTTTTAACCACCTCCCCTAATTAATAGGGGGGAAGTATTCCTGATGGGAATTCCGTTACCAATAATCTGACCTATATATACCCTCATTCGTTTTCCTCCAATTTCACCCCCTTATCCACCCCTCTCTCCCTCTCTACATATATTTGTTTCTCTAAAACAATTCAAAGATTAAAGTACTAAATCAGATCAATATTCATGGCTTATATCCTCTGAAAGATTCGATTTTAAGGTATTTATCTATTTCATTTATTTTTTTTAATTCATTTTATTTTATATTGTATATAATTATTGTCAATTAGGTGCATTTAAATTTAATTAGAATTAGATCATTTCATTTTTCATTATTTTTTTTACAAATAATTATGTGTGATAGTTATTAATTAGTATCAATTAATAATTATATTAATTATTATTAATTATCAGTCATTGGTATTAATTAGAAAAATTATAAGTAATTATTAATAATTAGTCATAATTATTAATAATTAGCGAGAATTAGTAATAATTAGCGATAATTGGTAAAAATAAGCATTAAAAAGTACTAAATTGAAATAAACTGTAATAATTTTTTATAATTAGAAATATTTTTTAATAATTTTCATAATTAGTAATAATTAGTAATAATTAGTAATATTTAATAAAATTAGTAATAATTAGTAATAATGATTAATAAATATGATTAATTAGAAAAAATTAGTAATAATGAGTAATACATATGATTCATTGGTAATAATTTAGAAAAATTGGTAATAATTAGTATTATTTAGTAATAATTAGTATTAATTAGTAATAATTAGTAATAATTAAGAGTAATTAGTAATAATTAGGAATAGTTAGGAATAAATACTAATAAATAGTTATAAATAGTAATAAATATTAATAAATAGTAATAACTAGTAATAAATAGAAATAATTAGGAATAACTAGGAATAATTAAGAATAATCAAGAATAATTTGGAATAATTAGGAATAATTAGTAATAATTAGTAATAATTAGTTATAATTAGTAATAATTAGGAATAAATAAGAATAATTGGTAATAATTATTTTTAATTAAGAATAATTATTAAGAATTAGTAATAATTAGTTAAGATTAGTAATAATTAGAAGTAATTACAAATAATTAGTAATAATATGGAATAACTAATAATAAATAGAAATAAGTATTAATAATTATGATTAATTAGTAATAATGTGTAATAATTAATAATAATTAGGATTAAATATTAATAAATAGGAATAAGTTTGAATAAATAGGTTTAATTGGGATTCAATTTTAATAAATAGGAATAATTATGATTAATTAGTAATAATTAGTAATAGTTAGTAGCAATTTGTAATAATTAGTAATAATTAGTAATAACTAGTAATAATTGGTAATAATTAGTAATAAATAGTAATTTATAGTAATTAATAGTAATAAATAGTTAATAATAGTAATAATTATGATTGGTGAGAAATAATTAGTAATAATTAGTAATAATTAGTTATAATTAGAAACAAAGAGTAATAATTATGATTAATTAGTAATAATTTGGAATTTTTATTTATAATTAGTAATAATTAGTAATAATTTTGATTAATTAGTAATAATTAAGATTAATTTGTAATAATTAGTTATAATTAGTATTAATTAGAAATAAATAGTAACAATTAAGATTAATTAGTAATAATTAGTAATAATTATTAATAATTAGTAACAATTAGTAATAATTAGTAATAATTAGTAATAATTAGTAATAATTAGGATTAATTAGTAATAATTATTCATAATTATACATAATTAAGATTAATTAGTAAAAATTAGTAAAAATTAGGATTAATTATTAATAATTAGTAATGATTATGAGTAAATAGTAATAAGTAAAATTAAATAGGATAAATTATTAATAATTAGTAATAATTAGTAATAATTAGAAATAATTAGTAATAATAAGTAAGAGCTCTAATGACAGCAGTAGGAGGAGGAGGAGGAGATGCGTTGATGGTAGTAGCAGCAACACGAGCAGATAGAGTACATGCGATGCGTGACTAATGGTTTAGGGATGAAGTTTATTATATTATCTTCAGAAACTCCTCTAGAGGACCCTCACCCTCAAGGATGTATTTGTGATTTATGATAAAACATTTGAATGGATGTTTTGTAATATTTACTATTAGTTGGAGTGGAAACTCAAGAGGAGGGTGAATTGAGTTTATACTTAAAATTTCAGTTAAAATTTTAATCTAAAGATCACCCTCTTTGGAAACTACCTAGTTAATTAAGGCAGTAGAGATATAAGTATTTAGTTGGTCATAAAGTTTCACAAAGGGTGATTAGTACTCAATTGAATCAGTGTACAACACTTATTCAAATTTTGAAACATTTTTATTGAATTAAACATATACACACTCAAATCAGAACTAACTATCAGAGTTTATGTATAACCATTTTTTATTTTTTAAATTATAAGCAGTAGAATATAGAAAAGTAGAGTATTACAAAAATATATAACACATTAGAGTTAAAGAAGAGGTTCAGTATCAATAAGAGACCCAATAATCTCCACTCAGTGATCACCCACCACTAAATAGTTTATATTAAAAATAAACATGATACAATGTCTGTATCGGGATTTACAAAAAATTTCACAGACTGTCTAGGGCTCACACCCTCTTCCAAAGTTCTTCGTGGAAAAAAACAAACAATCCAGACCACACACGTTCTCTTCCATAGTTACACGTGGGAAACAATGTTTAGGAAGTGTGATTTGAGTATTTTCAAGAATACCCCAGTTCAAGCGTAGGATACATTGTGTGTAATAGAAAAACACACACTTCTCAAAAATGAAATAGAAAGAACTCAATATATCTAAAGATATAAAGATTGATATTGGAAGTCTCAATGGGTTTAAAGTTCATATCTTGACTCCTTAGAGTAGAGATTTTGTAGTTTGAGTGTTTTTTCTAGATGTTGACTAAAAAAACAGAGTGCCGCAACTGTAGGTTCTAGCATTAAAGTATTGAGTACTCTGCTTCATAGTTAGAAAGAGATTTGACTCCAAAATCCCAGGATCTGGAAGAAAAACCGGACCTAAGATATTTATTAATAAAAAAACTAATGATTCCAAAAAACAGAGGATTATTACAAAACTGAGAGTGCACGACACCCTGTATGTCTACCTCTACCATTGAGACATTGTAATTGGGGACTGTAAAGGACCACATCATATCCATCCCCAAAATCTTCTTCTTAGTCAAGGAATATTCCACCGGATTGGATTCCCTATAATCATACAAGACTATCAAATATAAATTAGTTACCTTGTTAAGGCATTTAACCCAGTGAGGTAACACTCTCCAGGGAACGTTTTGCATTCTAGATTCCAAGTATGAACCGCAAGCTAAGAGTCTAATTAAATCCATAACATGTTACAATTATATCGTTCATCATACTTAAGTTCATGAATTATCACCCATAATTCATTCTTGTATGAAACTCCAATGTTGGTAAAGTGATATAAGCACCCTGTGACAAAACCACACTATGTGTGAAAAACGCCACCACATTCGGATAGTCCTGGTGCACCAGAAGTAGCACCATCCACGTTAACCGTGATCCATGGACTAATCAGATGTATCCAGTGTATATATTTATGAACCTGGGGCTTCTAGGGAATCCCAGAAACTCTAAGAAGTCTACAAACCTGCAACTCCAAAAAGAAGTTTTGAATTTTACATGTTTGATTCCATGAGTATCTCAAGACTATACCAGTGGCACAAGGTCGTTGGATTCTATATCTTCAAGGACCACATGTCTCTCTCTGTGAACTATCTACAAAACAATGTGAACAATATCAACGAGGAGATGCTGGAGGTAGAGGTGTCTTCCCCTATGTACGAGATGACTCTTAAGGTGAACATGGGGAACCTACTTAAAGGGTGGAAAGAAGGCTGGGACATATGCTAGGATAGAAACATCATGGATGAATAGGTGTTGGCATACTAGGCATGCCAGTATTTACATGTGTTTGAGGCAGAGATGAAGCATGTGAGCCTTTATTAGGTTTCATGGCCCTCACAGTTCCACGTTTTCTTCCATTAAGACATTATGTCAGAATTTTTGAGTGGGTGGTCACCAGGGACCAACATATTACATCTGCATTACGGGTTGGTTAACATCGTCTTGTTGGATATTTAGTAGAATGCTATGATCCCAACCCAATGATACATGTTTGAGGAATTAGTCCCCATATAGAATGTGTGGGAGTACAAGGAGTAGCTATCATCCATACCAAGGGCATTGTTATTCATGGTGCAAGGTATAAGAGAACACAATACAGGGATGAAGGAAATATCATTCAAGTAGTGGTTCTGGTATTTTTAGGACACGCCAGTGAACAAGATACCAGAGAGGTCATGAAAATTCCTTATGGAGTTCCATCAGGGTAAGGAGAACTCATACCGAAGGATTATGACGGCAATACAGTAGTAGATCTAGAGTTATAGCATGAAGCTTGAGGTTCCCATGGAAAGACTGGAAGTGTTTATCACAACGCTAGTCTATGGATTGATGCTCCCAGTGATAAATGTGCACATGGGGGTTTGGTCGAGCACTATTATGATGATGGTAGTATTGGAGATGCGGTATCACATCAATCTGGTAGAACTAGTATGGTCAAAGTTGTAAAAGGAACTCCGCCATATCAGCCAGCACTATGGAAAAATGGATATTTGCGATGGGTTATTTGCAACGGGGTAGGGTACTGTCGCAAATAGTTCACTAGGAGGGACTATTTGTGACGATGCCCTCTCCTCATCGCAAATAATTAGTTATTTGTGATGGGGAGATGGATCCCATTACAACAAGGTTGAAGAGGGTTGCGCCCCAAATCACGGAAAGGGTATTTGCGACCCACTTTTTTACTCGTCACAAAAACCCAGAGGTGTCTTTTAGAATTTGCGATAGGAGATCAATCTGGTCGCAAACAGTATGTCGACCAGTTGGTATTTCCAATCAGAACCATCACAAATACCTTTTTAACCACCTCCCCTAATTAATAGGGGGGAAGTAATCCTGATGGGAATTCCGTTACCAATAATCTGACCTATATATACCCTCATTCGTTTTCCTCCAATTTCACCCCCTTATCCACCCCTCTCTCCCTCTCTACATATATTTGTTTCTCTAAAACAATTCAAAGATTAAAGTACTAAATCAGATCAATATTCATGGCTTATATCCTCTGAAAGATTCGATTTTAAGGTATTTATCTATTTCATATATTTTTTTTAATTCATTTTATTTTATATTGTATATAATTATTGTCAATTAGGTGCATTTAAATTTAATTAGAATTAGATCATTTCATTTTTCATTATTTTTTTTACAAATAATTATGTGTGATAGTTATTAATTAGTATCAATTAATAGTTATATTAATTATTATTAATTATCAGTCATTGGTATTAATTAGAAAAATTATAAGTAATTATTAATAATTAGTCATAATTATTAATAATTAGCGAGAATTAGTAATAATTAGCGATAATTGGTAAAAATAAGCATTAAAAAGTAATAAATTGAAATAAACTGTAACAATTTTTTATAATTAGAAATATTTTTTAATAATTTTCATAATTAGTAATAATTAGTAATAATTAGTAATATTTAATAAAATTAGTAATAATTAGTAATAATGATTAATAAATATGATTAATTAGAAAAAATTAGTAATAATGAGTAATACATATGATTCATTGGTAATAATTTAGAAAAATTGGTAATAATTAGTATTATTTAGTAATAATTAGTATTAATTAGTAATAATTAGTAATAATTAAGAGTAATTAGTAATAATTAGGAATAGTTAGGAATAAATACTAATAAATAGTTATAAATAGTAATAAATATTAATAAATAGTAATAACTAGTAATAAATAGAAATAATTAGGAATAACTAGGAATAATTAAGAATAATCAAGAATAATTTGGAATAATTAGGAATAATTAGTAATAATTAGTAATAATTAGTTATAATTAGTAATAATTAGGAATAAATAAGAATAATTGGTAATAATTGGTAATAATTATTTTTATTTAAGAATAATTATTAAGAATTAGTAATAATTAGTTAAGATTAGTAATAATTAGAAGTAATTACAAATAATTAGTAATAATATGGAATAACTAATAATAAATAGAAATAAGTATTAATAATTATGATTAATTAGTAATAATGTGTAATAATTAATAATAATTAGGATTAAATATTAATAAATAGGAATAAGTTTGAATAAATAGGTTTAATTGGGATTCAATTTTAATAAATTGGAATAATTATGATTAATTAGTAATAATTAGTAATAGTTAGTAGCAATTTGTAATAATTAGTAATAATTAGTAATAATTAGTAATAATTGGTAATAATTAGTAATAAATAGTAATTTATAGTAATTAATAGTAATAAATAGTTAATAATAGTAATAATTATGATTGGTGAGAAATAATTAGTAATAATTAGTAATAATTAGTTATAATTAGAAACAAAGAGTAATAATTATGATTAATTAGTAATAATTTGGAATTTTTATTTATAATTAGTAATAATTAGTAATAATTTTGATTAATTAGTAATAATTAAGATTAATTTGTAATAATTAGTTATAATTAGTATTAATTAGAAATAAATAGTAACAATTAAGATTAATTAGTAATAATTAGTAATAATTATTAATAATTAGTAACAATTAGTAATAATTAGTAATAATTAGTAATAATTAGTAATAATTAGGATTAATTAGTAATAATTATTCATAATTATACATAATTAAGATTAATTAGTAAAAATTAGTAAAAATTAGGATTAATTATTAATAATTAGTAATGATTATGAGTAAATAGTAATAAGTAAAATTAAATAGGATAAATTATTAATAATTAGTAATAATTAGTAATAATTAGAAATAATTAGTAATAATAAGTAAGAGCTCTAATGACAGCAGTAGGAGGAGGAGGAGGAGATGCGTTGATGGTATTAGCAGCAACACGAGCAGATAGAGTACATGCGATGCGTGACTAATGGTTTAGGGATGAAGTTTATTATATTATCTTCAGAAACTCCTCTAGAGGACCCTCACCCTCAAGGATGTATTTGTGATTTATGATAAAACATTTGAATGGATGTTTTGTAATATTTACTATTAGTTGGAGTGGAAACTCAAGAGGAGGGTGAATTGAGTTTATACTTAAAATTTCAGTTAAAATTTTAATCTAAAGATCCCCCTCTTTGGAAACTACCTAGTTAATTAAGGCAGTAGAGATATAAGTATTTAGTTGTTCATAAAGTTTCACAAAGGGTGATTAGTACTCAATTGAATCAGTGTACAACACTTATTCAAATTTTGAAACATTTTTATTGAATTAAACATATACACACTCAAATCAGAACTAACTATCAGAGTTTATGTATAACCATTTTTTATTTTTTAAATTATAAGCAGTAGAATATAGAAAAGTAGAGTATTACAAAAATATATAACACATTAGAGTTAAAGAAGAGGTTCAGTATCAATAAGAGACCCAATAATCTCCACTCAGTGATCACCCACCACTAAATAGTTTATATTAAAAATAAACATGATACAATGTCTGTATCGGGATTTACAAAAAATTTCACAGACTGTCTAGGGCTCACACCCTCTTCCAAAGTTCTTCGTGGAAAAAAACAAACAATCCAGACCACACACGTTCTCTTCCATAGTTACACGTGGGAAACAATGTTTAGGAAGTGTGATTTGAGTATTTTCAAGAATACCCCAGTTCAAGCGTAGGATACATTGTGTGTAATAGAAAAACACACACTTCTCAAAAATGAAATAGAAAGAACTCAATATATCTAATGATATAAAGATTGATATTGGAAGTCTGAATGGGTTTAAAGTTCATATCTTGACTCCTTAGAGTAGAGATTTTGTAGTTTGAGTGTTTTTTCTAGATGTTGACTAAAAAAACAGAGTGCCGCAACTGTAGGTTCTAGCATTAAAGTATTGAGTACTCTGCTTCATAGTTAGAAAGAGATTTGACTCCAAAATCCCAGGATCTGGAAGAAAAACCGGACCTAAGATATTTATTAATAAAAAAACTAATGATTCCAAAAAACAGAGGATTATTACAAAACTGAGAGTGCACGACACCCTGTATGTCTACCTCTACCATTGAGACATTGTAATTGGGGACTGTAAAGGACCACATCATATCCATCCCCAAAATCTTCTTCTTAGTCAAGGCATATTCCACCGGATTGGATTCCCTATAATCATACAAGACTATCAAATATAAATTAGTTACCTTGTTAAGGCATTTAACCCAGTGAGGTAACACTCTCCAGGGAACGTTTTGCATTCTAGATTCCAAGTATGAACCGCAAGCTAAGAGTCTAATTAAATCCATAACATGTTACAATTATATCGTTCATCATACTTAAGTTCATGAATTATCACCCATAATTCATTCTTGTAGGAAACTCCAATGTTGGTAAAGTGATATAAGCACCCTGTGACAAAACCACACTATGTGTGAAAAACGCCACCACATTCGGATAGTCCTGGTGCACCAGAAGCAGCACCATCCACATTAACCGTGATCCATGGACTAATCAGATGTATCCAGTGTATATATTTATGAACCTAGGGCTTCTAAGGAATCCCAGAAACTCTAAGAAGTCTACAAACCTGCAACTCCAAAAAGAAGTTTTGAATTTTACATGTTTGATTCCATGAACCAACATGAACCTCCTTATAGATCACCGTCATGCCACTCTATATAGGGACATGCTTACTGTCAAAGAGAAGGGAATTACGAGAGGCCCATGTGGCCATGATCAGAGCTACAATGGCCACAAGGAAGTGATTTATAACCTTTGTACTACAACACACCTTGGAAAACTCTTTTAGTAGATCATGAAGTAGCATATTTCCATCAAAATCTATCCCAAAAATACTTCCAAAAAATTCCCACATCTACCTAGCAAAGTTTCACTCCAAAAAAAGATGTTGAGTATTCTTCTCAGAAGCCATGCATAGGTAACAAGATAAAGCAAACTGAAAACCAGCCCGCTTGAACTGGTTATTGTAGGTACCTGGTTCTTCCTAATTCTCCAAATTAGAAGAAATATTAAAGGCTAAATAAATGGGGTCTAGAATTTAAAGATCCAGAAAGGTGCACGATAGGAAGCTCCACAAATAATCTAATAATAATACATTCTTGTGAACTGACCATTGTGGTTATGCCTCGATATCACTGTTTCACAGTCTATAAAAGTGAAATTTTAAACTTCCATCCCCACCTGATATGGAACAATACCGCCATAGCAGTGCATGTAAGAAAGAAAATCAAAAATGGATAAATGACCCAAGACATGAGGAACAAACATGTTGTCTTATAGAGGCCTCTCGATCCATGTCGTGCTCTAGTAGTTAAGATAAGAGTCCCTGCAAACCATCCACATGGTATCATGACTGATTCTCATGAAGTATTTCTTGATAGATACCCAAATAGATGATGTAAAATAATACTTATATCCATTATGAATCCTTACTTTTAATATATTTGTAAAAAGTCACTAGACCCATCCTTAGAAATCAAACACCATGTTAATTTTCCAATAAGGCCATCATTGAAAGTCCAGATATCCTTGACTCCAAGGACTCCCAATTCAACCAGCTTGATACATTCCTTCCAAGAAGCTGTGAATTTTTTTCTCATGAATAGACCCCATCTAAATGATGTTTCATGAAATACTTTGTAGCTCCTTGATGAGACCCCTAGTCCATAGATAAATAGGAAATGAGTAAAAAACTTAGAGGTGATCAATGAGTTGACAAGACATACCCTCTCAACCATGGACATCAACTCCCCTTTCAAACTAGAAAGTTGATTCACAATTCTAGAGGATATTCCTTCCATATGTTACCTCCCCACCTTTCCCCAAAAAAGGGTACCCCTAGATAATAGATTGGTAGAGATACCATTCTTACACCAAGACATTTAATTATATTATTCTACTTACCAATCATTACTCCATTACCAAAAACAATAAGAGACTTGTAACAACTGATTTCTTGGCCATCCACCTCTTCATAGTGTTCAAATAAGGCCTTGATGGAAGAAATGGTTCTTTTTGAAGCTTTCCCAAGAAATAGAATGTCATCAGCATATAAAAAATGAGATGGTGCAAAGTCATTACTACCCACCTTGATTTTTTTGTAAACAAAATTGGGAAAGGTCATTAATGCATCGAATAAGATAGTATTCAGAAATAGAAAAAAGAAGGCCAGAGAGTAGGTCACCTGGCCGCACAACTTTGGTGGAGGGAATAAAATTTCTGGGTGTGCCATTGATAAGAATGGAAAGCCTCAGTGAACAAAGAATGGTATTAATCATCTTGATGAAATCATTACAGAATCTATACCTTTTAAGGACATCTATGAGGAAACTCCATTTTAATGTGTCAAAGGCCTTTGAGATGTCAATTTTCATTGCAAAATTTCTTGGATTCATCTTTTTCCTCATAAGAGTGACACTCTTTGAAGTAGTGAAAAGACAATCCTGGATATTTCTTCCAGCAAAAAATCCAAATTGATTGATAGTAATCATGTCACCAACCATTAGGCCCACTCTATTCATCAGTATCTTGCTTTTGATCTTAGGGATAGTGTTTCCAAGATAAACTACCCTTGATATCAAGAGCATTACCATTCTTGGGAAATAGGGTAATGAAACATGAGTTCATCCCATACAAAATGTAAGAATGAGTAAATAAATTGTTTATAGATCGGGTAATATCATCCTACAAAACATCCCAGTAATATATGAAAAACAAGTTAGTAAATCTATCAGTACCAGGAGAACTGTCCACATTGAGAGAGAGAAGAGCTACTCGAATTTCCTCTTTAAGAGAGGGGGTAACAAGGTATTGATTATCACGCTCCTCAATGCATTGGATTATGTACCCAACCATTTTTTGAGTGATGACTTGCCCATCATCAGAATACAACACTTTAAAATGTTCCACAACTGCCACATAAATCTCACTGTTAGAAGTATATAAATGACCATTGATGTGAATTTCCTTATCCCTAGCTCAACTCTCTTCTCTTTATGTAGTCTCTTGAAAATTTTAGATTTCTTTTCTTCTTCATTTAACCATATGACATTCAATTGATTTCTAACCAGCCTTTCCTGGATCATAAGTTAGTCATCCAACTAGTTATGAGCCAGGATTTCCTCTCGAGATGGAGTAGACTGCTGCTGATTTTGATTCTGAATACAAGAGAGCTCCGCCTCAACATCCTTAATGTCACCATCCAGATTATAAAATGATATTCTACTCCATTCCTTGATAAGTTTATTAAGATTATTTAGCTTCTCATCCAACCTCTGGAGGGGACTTCCAATGGGCTCAATATTCTATGCTTCCATCAAAAGTTTCGTGCATCCATGCTCCATACCGCACCCATTGTTGAACTAGAATGGGACGGGTCCTGATCGTGCCAGTTGGATATTGATCTTCACAACAAAAGGGTTGTGGTCAGAGTAATATTTGGGTAATTTAAACCCAAAAATTCTATGAGCAGCACCTTGATCAGCCATTTGGACAAAACATCTGTCATGTTTTATTGGACTCTTCACATTACAGATGTAACGACACTATGTGAATTTAGCTCCAGCAAGTGGGACCTCAACAGGATTACATTTGTCAAGGAATACAGAGAAGTCAGAGTTCCAGTACTATTAAAATTGCCTCCAAATTTTTTCCTCAAGTCTCAGTACTACATCAAAATCTCCAAGAGATATCTATCTCTCTTCTATCAACCCAGAAACCTCTTTGAGATCCTCCCATAACTCCCTTCTCATAATATAGAAGTTTGATTCATACACAAAAGAGACTAATAATTCATACTCAGCTATGCTGCAATAAATCAAAAAACTCTGAGACCTATTCAAACAAGACTTAATTTTAATGGATTCATGCCGTAACACCCACATATGATCCATGTTAGAAGCATGAAAATTACTGGACACAAATTGGTACCTAATGGGGCCCCAATTGAATCCATTATAGCTTCTAAAATGAATCTCTGGCTCTGCAATACCAATAAGTAAAATCTTATTGGCCATGATAAAATGTCAAAGGGATTTGGCCATTCAGGAATCTCCCAACCCATGACAATTCCAATAAAAGATCTTCATTTCATATGGGTCATTCCTAGTGTATGAGGACCATCCTTTGGCACCATTTTCAATTGGACCTTCCCTTTCTTCCCTCTACCCTTCTTTCCTTTCCCTTTTCAGTTGTTGTCTACCCTAGAGTCCCCAATGGGTGAAAACACAACATCATTCCCCTCAGAAACCTACTGTGAACTATCCACAACATGCTTGGTGTTCTCAGCATTAGATGAGAGAGCCTGCTCAAGGAGGGAAACCATTGTAGGAATAGGATTTACATGTTCATGTTATTTATTAATGAGAGAACCTTACCTAGTCTCGAGAATATCTGTAGGGTCATGCGGCTTGGAATCTTCAATATCATCTGACCAAAAAACACAACTAAAGGGTGTAAACTTGTTCTGTGATTTTAGGGGAGAAGGGTCACTGCTCACTTGTATTTCCCTTCATGCTTTGTTGAAGGGGAGTGTGTGCCTGAATTTCCCTCTAGGTCAGTTGTAACACCCCAAGATTTCATATTATGTTATTTATTTAATGTAATTCAATAACATGCACTACCCGTAATACTGAGTTGAAGCGCACCACGACATACCAAACTAGACATTCAAAAGCGGTTTATAATAGTATTAACTGAATTTTGAATTTTTTAATCCTTATAATTTTAGAATCCATATTTTTATTTTCTTAAACATAGTGTAGGAACAAATTCATTTTTTAGATAAAAGAAGTATTTTTCAAAAAATTCAATTTTACCGCCTTTTAATGGCGAACCCTTTTCAAATCCAATATTTGAAACTTTTATATATTAAATTTGAAAAAATTTACTTCTTGTTTAGAATCGAGACATAAGAATTTAGTTTCAATAAATTATTGGTGTTTTTTTGATAACATTCATGTTTGGGTGAATAGTGAAAAATACTATATTTTAACAGAAAACAATTTTTTTAATCGAAATAATTTATAGTGTTGAATTTTAAATTTGAATGTTTTGGAAGTATAAGAAAATTTTATTTTTACCATTTAATCCAATGTTGGTCAATGGATGTAATTTTACATTGAAATTGGACATAAACAAGTGTCAATCTTTTGGTAGTTATTATTTCTTAAAAATATGCATTTTCGTTTTGACAATGAGAATTAATTTCAAACTAATAAATGAAATTTATATGTTTTTAATTTGGTAAAATAGAATTAATTTTTGAATTCAGAATATCAAAATTATCTTAGGGTGAAATTTTGGTATTTTTCTGAAAACATTCAATTTTTGATGAATAGTGAAAAACACTAAGTTATTAGTTAAAACTGTCTTTTTATTTAAATAATTATTTATTCTATTTAAATTTATTTTAGGTCAAAATAGATACATAATACCTATATAAGTTAAATATAATTCAATTGAGTCATTTTATAATAAGTTTAGATATATAAAAATTTTATCAAACTTTTCACCTTCTTTTACCCACCTCCTAAGAGAATTCACAAATTCTGTTAAAACACAATTTTACTTCTTTTGTGAGTGGAATTTCAAAAGTCCTAGAGACACAGTTAACCTATTTAAGTAAAATTTGGTTCAATAAGAAAAAAATAATTTTTTGGTGAATAGTAACTTTTGACTTTTATTTACCGCGGTTAAAGGTAAATAGGGTAATTCAAGGTAAAAAGAATATTATAATAATAAAAAATTACCTTAACACTTGTCCTAACGTTATACGATGATACATGTCCGACCATGGGCATATTTGGGTCGATTTTGGGACCCCATGTAGCCACTTGTAAGTGAAAATGACACTTTATATTTTTTAAGTTAAAGTAGAGACAAAAATAACAAAAGCAAATATGTTTTAGTAAAACTATTTTTATATGAGGTTATATAATTGATAAATTCAACTATAAAAATTAATTATAAAGATAAAAGGATTTCCTACATAATTTTATTTTATTTATAATTTTTATACATTAAATAATTAAATTTATTTATAACACAATGATGATGCAGTAATTACCTTATTAATGAAAGAATCAAATAAATTGTATTATAAATAATAACATAAATATAATTTCAATGTTTTTATGACATACATGAACTTTATAGGTGAATATTACATATTAAGGTTTATTTAAATAATTTTTTTCGAAGTAATAATGTTGTTGTGACTTAAAAAAAATTAAATAATGTCAAAATTGACATAACTGAGTTTTTAAAAGAAATACTGTATTATTGGTTGATATAATATTCGTAAAGGATAAGGTTCGGCCAAAAGACCAAAATAATATTATATGTGTCAATAATGAACCTATTTGGGCTCTATTGGAAGTATTTAGTATTTTTATTAACCATATAATATAAAATACCAAGTGACATGGTAAATGTCGAACTATGTAACTAAGAGTTAAATCTAAAAGATAAGGTTAATATAGTAACCCAAACCTGTGTAACACCTATTGGTTGAGTGGTTTTCAACCCATCCCCACCTTGGAATTTAAATAATCAACTTTAGATCCATTATACACCGAAAATTATTTTAGTATAAAATAATATTTCTAGCTTTTCCTAAGGTGCCCCTCACCCCTCTTATAAAAGGGAACTCCCCCTTCTCTCTAATTCACACCTTCAAAGCCATTTGACTTGGCCAAACCCTGCCAAAATACCCAATAAACTGTCCTACCTTCATCCTATAGGCCTTCATTTAGATATAAATCCAACCTATGGAGCCCTTTTGATCAAATCAAATGGAAGAACCCAAAGAAGAGGTAATGATTTCACCACCCTCTTTCATGTTCCTTTCTTATTCCACTTCCTCTTTATTTGTCATTTCCATTCTAAAATAATAACTCCAGTACATTATATATACTATTATTTTATTATAAATATGGTACAATCATATTCATTATTCTATCCATCCTTTGAATAACATGTCATCATACATGCGTACATACGACTTACTGTCTCTACGTGGTGGTGTAATTGTTATTCAATACATTATTATTTGGATGGTTATAATAATGTTGTGTAATTGATTTAAATAATAAATATAACATGATAATTATTCTGTATATATGATATACCATCCAATTATATTTTATTTTAATATCAAAAGAATGATATTGTCTCTCGTGCATACGTACAGATTACCTTCTCCACAACGTGATGAGATTCATTTCCATGTTCATCATTCAATGATGATTATAAAAATATATATTAATAATTATGTAATATATGAAATAATAATTCTACTAATGATATATATATATATATATATATATATATATATTTATGTACTTACATACATCATATTCACTTCCGTTCAAAATGATAGGAAAACAGACACCACGTTTAAGCGTACTTACGGCCTACCATCTCCATAAATGGTGTTTTCCATTTTAGATATCGATATATTATAAATATTTGTATTCTAAATATATATGATATATAAATCAAGGTTTATATTCTGGAATTATATAAATCATGATCTAAATTAAACGATCAAGAATAACAAGTTAAAAAACGTATGATAAAAGGGAGATTATTACCTGAATCGTTAATTTAACATGAAAATCATTATTAAATGGGTAGAATAAAGTCATAAATGAATCATGTATGATATAAAAAAAATTATTATGGTTATGGTATATTTTAATAACATACAATGGTCACTATACAGAAGGCTAAACGTACTCTCAACCAAAGGAAAGTGCAAGGTAAGAGGTTTCTTATCTCACTTTTAATTCCGTGAGATTTCCATTGTTCGCCACCTATTGTGTGTGGTGTATTGTGTACTACCATTTGATATATATTATCATGATACTATTCATTATATTATATGAATTATTTGTTGGTTATTAACTTTTGGTCATACGACTCGATTGATCACAACGTGGTAAGGGTTAATTTCACATTCTCTTTATTATCCGTGGTGGTTTTTATGTAAGTATCAAATGAGACATATTTATTATCCTTGTGAATGTTTCATAAAATATTTTTCAAAGGGATTCATATTAATGGAATTTTTTAGAAAAAAATCATTTTAAATGTCTTAAATATTTATTCTTCTAAATCATTCTCATTAATGATCATGTTTTCAAAATGGGTTTTAAGGATTTGTTTATATGGACATGAATGTTTTTTTAAATGTTATTTCCTTTCAAAAGTTTCAATGTGTTATTGGAAAATTTGATTCAAAAATGTCTTTAAATGTCTTCCTTTAAAAATTGTGTTACTTTTAAAAGTTTTTTATTAAAAAGGGATATTTCTCACAATGATTTTTACAAATCATTTCATCTATGTCCACATCCTTTGATGGATTTTACGTTTTTTTGAAGTTTATTTATTATGATACAAATCATCCATATTGTATTAAAGGTTTTGTAATGTGTTTGACTATAGATGTGCTATTTCAACCAATTCATGGTTTACTGATAAAGTAGTAACATTTCTTATTCTATTTTTAATAGGAATGTTTATGTTATGTTTCAACCTTTTCATAGGGGGGAATGTATTGGACTTAGTAAGTGACTAGTGGAGCCTGCTATAGATCCTCGATGCATCGGTATGTCTCATGATACAACATGACATGGAATTGGTTGAGGCCTTTCCCAATTTGATATATGTTTTTCGCTGAGGCCTTAATTATTTATAGACGTCTTGGCCGAGGCCATGACAAAATGTTTCAGAATTTTTGGCATTATACATTTGCATTATTTACTCAGCTCATATTTCGGCCATAAAAGCATTCATGTTTATTACTGGTAAAGGAATGTGGTTTCAATTATTCAACATAATTAATATTTATCTTATCTTCCACTGTATTGTTTACCCTTACTGATCATTTGAGATCACCCCTTTCTTATGTTTCATTTTCACAGGATATGAAGAAGTTAGTTATGAGTGACCTGCAGGCATAATATAAGAGGCTTGGATGTTTCTAATGGAATAAATTCATGTTGTATTTCCTTTAAAGTTGTAAAGTTGAACTTATATATGAATCTTGTTTCCAATAATACAAAATTTATTGGTCTTTTAGGAAACAAATTCCTTGTGATCATGCCAATATTATGTAATAATGCACCGACTCTGGGTAACTAGGGTCAGGGAATTGCAGTTGGTATCAGAGAAAGTTTAGTAAAAACCTTGGACACTAGATTTAGATAAACTCTAATTAGAGCACATTACCCAAAGATAGAATTTGAGGATTAGTATAGGAGAACTTCCTAGGATTTTGGTATTTTAGAGATTTTGTGAGTTTTCCAAGAAATAAATCCCTATCTGGATAAGATCAGGAAGAGGCAGCTCTGGCACAGATGTACCTAGAGGTAACACCTGAAAAACCCTCTTTGAGCTAGACTCGAACGTAAACTGGTGCACGATAACAGGCCTTGTTGCACTCTTGGTTACGACACTCCCATGGGATATTCTTAGGATTAATCACATTTTCATTACAATCCATTATGAAGGATTTTGGAGTAAATACTTCTTGAAAGGATTTTTCTATTATTATGGATTATATCCATAAACTGTTCAATTTACGTTAGGTATTTTACACATTTGGAATTATTCATTGCAATTCATAAACTGACCTAGTGTATTCCATTGTATAGAAATGACGCCCAATATAAGGAATGTGAAATTTATAAATACATATGATCCAAAGAGTAAGAAAGATCATATCATTCATGGTATTAATCCAACATTTAGAAGGGAAATAGTCTCCCATGTATTCTCAACATATGAAGAAATAGTATCATATGTTAATAAGATAAGTAACGATTTTTTTGAGTCTGTTGGCTTTGAAGAGAAGCAAGAGAAGAAACGGATGGATGAGAGAAAGATGGATAAAGGGAAGAGGGAAAAGAAGAATTTCCCCGTATGTGATAACTATGGGAAGAAACACCCTGGAACATGCATGAAGGGAATGGGATTTTCTTATAAGTGTGGAGAAAAAGGACTCCAAGTATGTGACTGCAAGGGTAAGAAAAAGGTTTCAAATGTATAATGCTTCATCTGCAAGAAATTGGAAGATTACGTGAACTAATGTCCAAATCATCAGAGTATGGCCCAAATGATGTTATTGGATTTTAATCAAGTTTGGATACTACCACAGATGAGGATGAATGATTATAGATCTTATGTTGTTATTAAAGAATTATGTAATTTCATTGTTGTATCAACGATGTACTAGTTATAATAATTATTGAGTATATAAGGATTGTACTGCAGTACTATTTCATTAAGGATTTGAGATTATATGGTTCTAAGAAAAGTAACTTAATAGTAAGCTATAATTTTTGGAAAATACATGATTGAAGGAAAGGTAATATTTAATATGTTCATGATATTGAGGTAGTGATTTTGGAATAAGATATGGTTGATTTGGATAAATTGTATTAGATATTCTTGACTACCTTGAAACTGATTAACGATTCTTATATTCCATCATTGTGGGAGTTTACAATATTTTTGGAAGTATATCCAGTATTCTACAAGGAATAAGGGAGAAAGAATGTAATCAATAAGGTTTTATGGTAATTCAGGATGTTGCAGTGTTTTAAAAGAATGCATGCAGAAGGTGTTAACATGTTATTACATGGAAAAAAGGATATTAATTATGTTTATCTTTGTTATAAATTTTGGACTGTGAGTTTGGAAAAAAGTATTTTGGATAATTATAGTTTGATATTATTTTTTGATTTCCACAAAAAGGACAACCTGGAGGTCTGGCAGTTACCTGTCGCGTCTAGTAAGGCCGTGAGACTTGAACCTGCAACCGAAGGGTGAGAAGGATGTATCACCTACCACTGGCCCACATGATGTACTGGATTGAATAATGTAGTTTTTTTAAAATTTTCTGGTAGATTAATTATAAATTCATTTATTGGAACCCAATACTAATTGGATAAATAGATTTTTTTTATGTTCTATTATCTTTTAGAGTGAAAGATGAGTTTGTGGTAAAAATTATTTAAAGGATGGAACTCTACATGTCAAATATATATATTTTTCTTATCTTATTCTATTAATAAATTAATTCTTAAAATTTATGTATGGGATCCTAAAACTAAAAATGTGTTATCCTAATACATTATGTTTTTTTTTGAACCAATGATATTTTAAATCATCATAAATTGATGGCTTTGAGTCCCTCAATTCTAAAATTGTTTGTGACTGATGACCTCAATCACTATCTATAAATATTTACATTTTTCCACAAATTATGTTTCCTTAATTGACACAAATGTTCTTCTAATCAAGATAATAATTTTGTGGTGAATTTTTTATTTCCCTTTCCCTCTTATTAAGACTAAATTTTATTAACCCAATTTCCGATGTGGGTTCCCCACAAAAGTATTTTTCTATTTTTGACTTTTTATTTTTGAAAATCAATTTTAAATTGTGAGGATGAAATTTACTGAAGGAGGGGAGAATGTAACACCCAATTATTTCATAGTATGTTATTTCTTCAATGTAATTCAATAAATCACACTACACACAACCCTGAGTTCAAGCGCACCACAACTTACCATACAAGCCATTCAAAAGTCGTTATGAATAGTATTAACTGAATTTTAAATTTTATATAATACTTACAATTTTATAATCTATATTATGAGTTTATTAGACATAATGTAAAAACAAATTCATTTTTTCTGATAAAAGAAGTATTTTTCAAAAAATTCAATTTTACCACCTTTTAATGGCAAACCCTTTTTAAATCCAATATTTGAAACTTTTATATATTAAATCTGAAAAAATAAACTTCTTCCTTAGAATCGAGACATAATAATTTAGTTTAAATAAATTTTTGGTGTTTTTCTCATAACATTCATATTTGGGTGAATAGTGAAAAATACTATATTTTAATAGAAAACAACTTTTTTAATCGAAATAATTTATAGTGTTGAATTATATATTTGAATGGTTTTGAAGTATAATTAAATTATATTTTTAACATTTAATCCAATTTTGGTCATTGGATGTAATTTCACTTTGAAAATGGACATAAACAAGGGTTAATCTTTTGGTAGTTATTACTTCTTAAAAATACACTTTTTGGTTTTGACAATGAAAATTATTTTTAAATTAATAAATGAAATTTATATGTTTTTAATTTGGTAAAACAGACTTGAATTTTTAATTCTAAATATCAAAATTAGCTTAGGGTGAAATTTTGGTGTTTTTCTGAAGACATTCAATTTTTGATGAATAGTGAAAAACACTATGTTATTGGTTAAAACTGAGTTTTTATTTAAATAGTTATTTATTTTATTTAAATATATCTTAGTTCAATATATATATATAATACCTATATAAGTTGAATATAATTCATTAGATTCATTTTATAATAAGTTTAGATTTATAAAAATTTTATTGAACTTTTAACCGTCTTTTACCCACCTCCAATGAGAATTCACAAATTCAGATAAAATTTTTTTACCGCTATTGTGAGTGGAATTTAAAAAATTTGGGAGACATGGCTGATCTCATTAAGTAAAATGTTGTTCAATAAGATGAAAATTATATTTGATGAATAGTAAGTTTTGACTTTTATTTACCGCAGTTAAAGTGTGATAGGGTAATTCAAGGTAAAAAGAATATTATAATAATACAAAATTAACTTAACACTTGTCATAACATTATTGGATGATACATTTCTGACAATGGGCATCTTTGGGACGATTTTGGGACCCCATGGAGCCACTTGTAAGTGAAAATGACACTTTATATTAATTAAGTTAAAGTAGAGACAAAAATAACAAAAGCAAATATCTTTTAGTAAAACATTTTTTATATGAGGTTATATAATTTATAAATTAGACTATAAATATTCATTAGAAACATAAAACTATTTCCTACTTAATGAAATTTTATTTATAATTTTTATACATTAAATATTTAATTTTATTTATGACAAAATGATGATGTAGTATTTACCTTATGAATGAAAGAATCAAATAAATTGAATTATAAATACTAAAATAAATATAATTTCAAAGTTTCTAGGAAATAAACTAATTTTATAGGTGAATATAACATATTAAGGTTTATTTAATGAATTTTTTTTGAAGTAATAATGCTGTTATGACTTAAAAAAAATAAATTATTAAATAATGTCACAATTAGCATAATTGAGTTTTTTTTAAAAAATATTATTTTATTGGTTTATATAATATTCTTAAAAGTATAAGGTTCAGAAAAAAGTCCTAAATAATATTATATGGGTTGTTAATTAAAATATGGGGGTTCTTTGGGATGTATATAGTATGTTTATTAACCATATAATATAAAAATACAAAGAGACATGGTAAATGTCAAACTATGTAACTAATAGTTAAATCTAAAAGATAACGTTAATATAGAAACCCAAACCTGTCTAAAACCTATTGATTGAGTGGTTTTCGACCCATCACCACCTTAGAATCTAAATAATCAACTTTATAGCCATTAGAAACCGAAAATGATTTTACTATAAAATAAAATTTCTAACTTTTCCTAAGGTGCCCCTCACCCCTCTTAAAAAAAAGAACTCCCCTTCTCTCTAATTCAAATCTTCAAAGCCATTTGGATTGGCCAAACACTACCCAAATACCCTCTCAAATGTACTCCCTTCAATTTAAAGTCCATCCTTTAGTCATAAAGATAACCTAAGGAGCCCTTATGATCAAATCGAAAGGAAGAACCCAAAGAACAGTTAATGATTTCACCACCCTCTTTGAAGTTTCTTTCTTCTTCCACTTCCTCTTTCTTTTTTGTTTTCATTATAAAATAATAACTCGAGTATCTTATATATACTGTGATGTTATTATAAATATGGTACAACCATATTCATTATTCTGTCCATCCATTGAATGACATGTCACCATATGTGCATACGTACGGCTTACCGTCTCCAAGTCGTGGTGTAATTGTTATTCAATAAATTATTATTTGGATGGGTATAATAATGATGTGTAGTTAATGTAAATAATAAATATAACATGATAATAATTATTTATATAAGATATACCATCCAATTATATGTTATTTTAATATCAAAAGAATGATATTGTCACTCGTACGTACGTACGGATTACTGTCTCCACGACGTGATGAGATTCCTTTCCACAGTCATCTTTCAAGGATTATTATAAGAGCATATATTAATAAGTATGTAATATATGTCATAATAATGATATTGATGATATGTATATATATTTATGTATGTACTTACATATGTCTTATTCACTTCCTTTCAAAATGATATGAAAACAGAAACAACGTTTATGCTTACGTACGACCTACCATCTCCATAAATGGTGTTTTCCATTTCATATATATATCTATTATAAATATTTATATTATAAATATATATGATATATAAATCAAGTTTTCTATTCTGGAATTATTTAAATCATGATCTAAATGAAACAATCAAGAATTACAAGGTAAAACACGTATGATAAAGAATGTGATTATTACATGAAACGTTAATTTAACATGAATATCATTATTTAATGGGTTGTATAAAGTAATAAATGAATAATGTATGATATAATAAAAATTAATATGGTTCTGGTATACTTTAATCACATACAATAGTCATTATACATGAGGTTAAATGTACCCTCGGCCAAAGGAAAGTGCAAGGTATGGGGTTTGTTATCTCACTTTTAATACCGTGAGATTTCCATTGTTCACCACGTGTTTCATGTGGTGTATTGTGTACTTCCATTTTATATATATTATCATGTACCTATTCATGGAATTCTATGAATGATTTTGTGGTTATTAATTTTTGGTCATATGGCTCGATTGATCATATTGTGGTAAGGGTTAATTTCACAATCTCTTTATTATCTGAGGTTATTTTTACGTAAGTATCTACTGGGATATATTTATTATCCATTTCCATGTTTCATAAAAGTGTTTTCAAAGGGATTATTTTTAAGGGGATTTTTTTACAAAAAAAATCATTTTAAATGTTTTAAATATTTATTCTTCTAAATCAATCTCATTAATGTCCATGTTTTCAAAATGGGTTTTAAGGATTTATTTATTTAGACGTGAATATTTTTTTAAATGTTAATTCCTTTAAAAATTTTCAAAGTGTTATGGGAAACTTTGATTCAAAAATGTCTTTAAATGTATTCCTTTCTAATTTTTTTGAATTTTGAATGTTTTTATGAAAAAGGGATATTTCTCACAAAGATTTTTACAAAATCATTTCATCTATGTCAATGTCCTTTGATGGATTTTATGTTTGTTTGAAGTTGATTTATTATGATAAAAAAACATCCATATTGTATTGATGGTTTTGTGATATGTATGACTGTGGATGTGTTATTTCATACCATTCATGGTTTATGGATAATGTACCGACATTTCATATGCTAGTTTTAATATGAATTTTTATGTTATATTTCAACCTTTTCATATGGGGAATGTATTTGACATAGTACGTGATGAGTGGAGCCCACTATAGCTCCTCGATGCATCGGTAGGTCTCATGAGACAACTAGACATGGAATTGGCCGAAGCCTTTCTCAATTTGATATATGGTTTTGGCCGAGGCCTTAATCATTTTTAGACATCTTGGCCGAGTCCATGAAAAAATGTTTCAGAATGTCCGGCATTTTACATTCCCTCATTATGAAAATAATATTGATAGTTCTTGTTGTCATTCGACTAGTAGAATGCCCATTATTATGTTTTATTTTGGCATTAATTACTCAGCTCATATTCCTTCCATAATAGTATTCATGTTTATTATTGGTAATGTCATGTGGTTTCAATTATTCACCATGATTAATATTTATGTTATCTTCCATTGTATTTCTTACCCTTACTTAGAGTTTGAGATCACCCATTTCTCATGTTTCATTTTCCCAGTATATGAAGAAGTTAGTTATAAGTGATCTGGAGGCATAATCTAGGAGGCTTGGATGTTTATAATGGAATAAATTTGTGTTGTATTTATTTTCAAGTTGTAAAGTTGAACTTATGTATGAATATTGTTTCCAATAATACTAAACTAATCAGTCTTTAGAGACATGATTTCCCTGTGATCATGCCAATGTTATGTAATAATGCACCGTCTCTGGATAACTAGGCTCAGGGCGTTACATCAATTTTATCGAAGACTTTTCCATGCATGCCTTAACCTCCATCATCATGGGGAATCAGTACTGGGGATTCAACTTGTTCCTGTGACCGAGTTGTGACCTTCTCTACATTATCTTTGTCCCATCAGATTGAAACCGCATGTGCTTCCACTATAGCGTCATCTCCACAAACAAGGATAGCAGCCCCCAGAAAAGATCTGGCCTCACCATTTGGAAGCACTACCCCTGAGCCGGTGACTTCTTGAGCAGAAGCCATTTGTGGAATAATGTAGTCCTCTTTCTCTGGTGTTTGCCTGTCAATTGAGTATTGTACAGAAGTAGCACCCTCCTAATGATCAGATAAGGCAAGCCCCTCCAAAACCTTAGTAGCAGCCCCATTCCTACCCTGAGGACTAGAAGGAATTTTATCCTTGTACTTCTTCCATCTACATGTAGCATCATCATGTCCTTTCACTTTTCACACACTGTATTCTTTGTCCCTTCTGCACTCAAAAGCCAAGTGACCAAAAAACATGCACTTCAAGTAGAATTTCAGCTTCCTTTCGTAAACAATCTCAAACTTCATACTATCATCCCACGTTGTTAGAAAAATTACCTCAATAAGGGTTCTTGACATATCCACTTCCACTAGTATCTGGGGAAAATGACTAAACCTCAGATTAGTTGTCTGTAGATCCAATCAAATGGGGTTTCCAACATTTGAGCCAATGTCCCATAAGATCCTTGGATTCCAATTGAGGAAATTCAGCCTACATATTCAAATCCATATCTGATCATGAGTGTTTCAGAAATTCATAGGATCAATATTCTGGTCCCATTACTGAATATTCAAGAATCCAGGTTCCAGAGAGATGGTGCCCTTACTCCACGCCCTTCTCTTGTGCTCATTCGATGGGAAGACGACAAGATAGTGTCCACTTTACATTGAAGTAATTTTCCAGTCATCAAATCCCCATGCATCGTCAATACTTTTAGTCATGTCATTAAATTTCTAGATATTTACACATTTGGGGATCATCACACGTGCAATAATCGAGAATCGACATAGACTAACACGTTCCTAAACTGCCTCCTGATTTTCTAACACATGATTGATCCTCCCCTTCTTTATCACCAACCAGGTGGAGGTGCATCAAAGAGGTGTATGGCTCAGATACCGCCTTGACCACATCCGCAAAATTCAACTTCGGACCACCATCTTCGAAAGTGAGGGATCCCAAAGCAGCGAGTAATTTTTTCACAATCACAAAAACTTCTGAATGACCAAGACATTCTGCAAGATATCCCAAACGATCATCTTCCTTTGAAATTATCCCTGAATTTTTCACCACACGATCGTCTAAATCCCATGATTTAGGGTTTTCTCCCACATCTTCCTATTTTTACATCTTGAAACAGATTTGATGATGCATAGGAAATAGTATTGAATTTTTTCTCCCAAAATGATATTATTGATGGTCTTAGGTTCATAGTGAGATTACCGGTGTTCTAATTTTTTTTCTTCAGATCTAGCATGTAGTAATTCTCTCTCTAGTGTCCTCTATTGCTCTTCTCTTCCTAGGTATTCTATTTTATATTTGAGGTCTGACAATATGAATAAGAAAACCACGTGCAGCCATCCTCATACCTTGTAATATCTCCAGATACGGTCTCTTGATATGTCTACAATCAGCATTAATTAATGTATCAGGCATTAAATTTACCAAATAAAACTGTTAAAATGAACTCAAGAAATTGAAAAAGTATTGAGTAAAATAGTGGGTATCGGTAGGCTGGTAACGGTAGCCCTATCAACGGTAGCCTTAATCGATAGCCTTTAGTGGTAGCCTTCATCAGTATCATTATCAGTATACATCATTGGTAGCTTTATCAGTAGACTTCATCTGTAGGCATCATCTGTAGAATTCATCAGTAGGATTTATCGGTAGGCTTCATCGGTAGGCTTCATCAGTAGAAAACACCAGTAACCTCTATCTGTAACATTCTAGTGGTAACCTTTTTCGATAACCTTCCAACGGTAACCTCTATTAGTAACCTTCCATTAGTAACCTCTATTTTTAACCTTCTAGTGGTAACCTTTATCGGTTATCTTCCAGCAGTAACCTCTATCGGTAACCTCTTACTTAGTGAAATTTTGTAGAGTAAACATTATCTATGAAATAGTGAAATTAATGATAAAAAATTATGACTTGATAAAAAATATAAATATCAATTAAATAAGATTATCATAATAAATAATCAATATTTGGGATTATCAAAATAGGTGAGTCCAACAATATCCACCTTTTTTATAATCACAAATTATGTTAGTGAAAATTTAGATTGAAGTATTATTGAGTCAGGGTTAAACAAATTTTCTAATTTTGTCAGAGAATTGAATGTACATATATTATCTATTAGTAATATTGAACTATGTTTATTATGGAAAATATGGAAAATCTTATATGCAAGGACTCTAGTCTACTTAAAACATATCCCCCATTGTGATTAACCAAAAGAATATAAGATAAAAGTGGGTTTTTGTATTAATGAAGCGATAATACAATATACAAAAATATTTAAAGGATCCCTATCAACTAATACATACCACATTCTATCCACATCAAACATTTCTAGTGGAGCATATTATTTTGAAGGTGATGAGGTGGGTCTCAAAGATGGAGGGATCAGTCGAGGTATGGCAGTAAACAATGTTGGAGGAGCTGCTACCAAAGCATCAATAGGCTGATAAAGAGTATATCTATGAGGGATCATAGTGGTCAAGATTTTGATGTCTTGTGAAAGATTCATCAATGGGGAAGCACTGGGAGAGCCTGAGGTGGCTGAGGAAGAAGGTAATGTTGGAGGAACAATAATGTGATTATAGTCCACATGGAGGAAGGGAAACAGAAGATTCCTGAAATCCATAATGATGCTTCCTCCTCTTTCCATAGCTGAGATAAAATCATCCTTATTCTCCATAAATTTTCCCAAGGTAGGATTCAATTCTCTCAGCCCGTTAAGTTGATCCTTAAAATCCTGAGTGACAGGTGGGATCCTCATGTTTTCCAACAGCAGAATGAAGTGACCATCCATTTGATGCTTAGTGTACACCCTTTTGTAATAAAATTCAACTTTCTCATTGATGTCCTTCTGATCTTGATAAGCCTCCCTTAAATAATAACCCATAATATTATGAATGTCTCTGGTAGTGAAAATGACCTGATTCATGGACTAAGGGTCTGAGGTACTTACACCAAAGAACTTCTTCACTTCTTCTCTAATAACTAATCTAAAATCTTCTAGATCAATCGAAGGAGAGGTTGAAGAGGAAGCAGATGCAAAAAGAGTTTCCATTGCGAAAGCTATTATCTCATTAAAAGACTTGGTCAGAACACTGATAAATATTTTCACATCATTATCATATCAACTCACATGTGCCTCCATAGACTTCTTAAATTCCTCAAACACAGTGACCATATACTGAACAAAACTCTTAACATACTTAAGGACTTCTTCCACTTGAAACCTTAAATCCATATATGAGTCCAAACTCACAATTAATTGTTTCTCATATTCCATAGACTTTGCCAATGTTCTGACTTCATTCTAACATTTCTTCACTTCATGTAAAAAAATTTATTGAGAGGTAGAGATTACTCTTTCTAATGTAGATGCCGCAACTTCTTGATTGAAATCCACTGATCTCTCTATCTCAACAGATCAATAATAAAAGTGTCTCCTCATATCTGATTTTATTGATTATAAATCATCCTTATTCACATAGTCTCAATGTATAAGCACTATTAGATGCACAATAGTGGTCTATGAAACAGAATAAATTGGAGGGATTCTATTAGGATTTTCATCTTCAGAGTCTCCATAGTCTTAGCCCAAGACCACGAATCCATGATCTTCTGAAAAATCCTCTATTACATGAGATACAAAAAAGGAACCTGTGGAAACAGGTTACTCCACCTCACCTAGATAATTCTACAGGTCAATGATATTTGCCTCCTCGATTCCTCCTTGATCAACTGCAACAACAAGAGAGTCGAAAACTACATCTTCTACATAATCTTCAACAACAGCCATAGCAATTTCAGCTTCAACGGATTAAAATTTTTCTTCCTCTTAACTCTCTACCACTTCTGTATATCCTATCAAGGGACTGAGAATCAAAAATTCCTCTTCAATTTCATTAATAGCTGTATCAAATTTCTCAAGATCAATATCATATTCATCATCCTCCTCTAATATCTCTCCTATAGTAATTTCTTTTAATACATTCTCTTTTTCTTCTTCTTCACTGGTTTCCTCATCATCACTTTCCCTTAGGAAAGCCTCTCTTTTATTAAATTTATTTGGTGGGATAGGATCACCAAAGGATACAACATTAGAATGAGGACTTAAGGGAAGGTTAGGATCACTCATTTCATATATAGAAGAATACTATATTATGTGCATAATAGTTGCCTCCTCTTCTTCGTCTAAGTATATTGGCTCCACTTCATCAGGCTCTAAACCTAGATCTCTCTTATTCCCCGATCTAATTGGGTAAGTAATAGAATTGAATTCCTCATATATCTTAGGCTCATCATTCAGCCATTTTATATTCCAAGGGTTATATCTTATCTTCATAAACATGAAAATCATTTTGTTAATGAAGAAGTTGTCTCTTACAACTACTATTTCCTCATTATTTCCAACAACTCCTTTTACTCTCAACATCATGGGTATCAACCTAGCATGAAATAAAGAATTTTATTTGGAACTATGCTTTGTCATATTCTCCAACCAAATCATCATCAACCTACAAAGATTTATCTTTTTTCCATGATTCTATAGATACAATAGAAATATTTCTTGATACATCACGGTGCAAAAGTCTCCTCTCGTGGGACACAAAACATGTTTAAAAACATAAAAGCAACCTATTTTCTCCTTCCATTTCATCAAAAACCACCTTTTTAGGGATTTCATTCCCTGTCAGATCAGAAAAATCCCCTTCATAGCTGAAATACTCACAGGTGGGAGGCACCACTCTAGATTAATAATAAAAAATTTCTTAATGTCGGACTCTTAAGCATTCATCCCATTCAAAATAAGAGAATCTCACACTTACTCTATTTATCTTTGAAGACATTCAATTCTCATCCTAATACTGTTCGATCTTCAGAAACTCATAAAATTATTTAACTAGATTTGAGTAGTATGGTCCATTGTTATTTTCAAAACATTCTACCCAATATTGAGATTTGAGTGCCTTCATCACTAGAGAGTTTCTCGACAGTATCCATTCCGAGCATAATTCCTTTTCAACCATGATTTCCATCTTCTAAAAATGTGGATTGATCAGCTTTTCCATTAGTTTTCTTCTACTTCTAAATCCATTTTTAGGTATATTAGGGTTCAGCGCATCTCCTTCATCACCAACCATCAGTCTCTTCAATCTTTCCATTGCAATCTGGAATGGTTCAAGGGCTTTAGTAGAAGGTTAGGGAGCAAGAGGTTTGAGAGATGTTTGAGGTGGATCGAAATGTGGTTTGTAATTTGTTTTTATCATAAGAATATTGAAAAACAAATCAAGTAAATGAAATATATAATACTGAAAATGTTTCAGATTCCAATAGAAAAATGCAATTTCCCAAACCTATGGTCGATAATCATTAAGGTTCCAATGGTAAGGTCTTATCAGTGAGGTCTAACAGTGATGAATAATTGGTGACGTCTAATTGTGAGGTATAATTAGTGTGGTCTAAAGATGAGTTCAAAAGGTGAGGTCTAATCAGTGAGGTATAATGGTGAGGTCTTATCAGTGAGGTCTAATAATGAGTTTTAAGGGTGAAGTCTTATCGGTGAGGTCTAACGATGAGGTTTTATTGGTGAGGTCTAATAGTGAGGTATTATTGGTGAGGTTTAATGGTGAGGTCTAATGGTGAGGTCTAACAGTGATTTATAATAGTGAGGTATTATCGTTGAAGTCTAAACATAACTGTTTATCATTCCTAACTCATTTTATATGTGATTTAACCTCTTAGAATTCAAAGTCTTTGTGAATATATAATCCAATTGGTGTTCAATGCCAACGAATTCAAGAGTGATATCACATTCTTGATACCAATCTCTCAATAAGTGATTTATCACATCATTTTTCTTTGTACTAGAATGAGATAATCTATTTTTATAGATTTTAATAGCACTTATATTGTAACAATTTATAGAGACATGTTTGAGTTGATATCCATGGTCTAGTAACGTGTGTTTCATCTACATAATTTGAGTAAAAAAAACTACCAAAAGCTATATATTCAGCTTTGTCAGTGAAAAATGTAACAGAATTCTTTTTTCTTACTAAACCATGATACTATTGACTTGCCCAAAAAGTGACATGTTCCTGAAGTTATTTTTCTATCTAACATACAACCAGCCAAGTCAGCATCTGAATAACTTATAAATAAAATGATTGTACTCTTGGATAAAATAGTCCAAAGTTTGTAGTATGCTTTAGATATTTAAAAATACTTTTAACAGTAGTTAAATGAGATTCTTTGTGATTGTATTGAGAATGATCACACATGCATACACTCAACATAATGTCACCTAGGCTAGCATTAAGATAGAGAAGACTCCAAATTATAGCTTTGTAATTGGTTTGATCCACTAGTTTACCAATTTCATCAGTATCCAACTTAAAAGTTGTACTCATCGGTGTATCCCTACCTTTATTACAATCTAAACCAAAACGTTTCAAAATATCCTTAGTATATTTACATTGATTTAAAACAATACCATTTTTGTATTGAAAATTTTAAAATACAAGGAAAATTTTAGTTCCCCCATTAAACTCATTTCAAATTCATCTTGCATCATCTTTGAAAAATCAGTACATGATGAATTTTTAGAGGATACAAAAATAATATCATCTATATAATTTTGTATTATTAATACTATGTCATCCCACCTTTTTATTTCATAACTTTTCATTACATTTTACATTCATATGATCTTTGAAGTCTAGTGTCGTGGAAATCAAGAAAAAAAACCTAAAAACATAAAACGTTCTTCTAATACACTTGTACGACTTCATCATAAGTTCATCCTATGTAAAATTATTTCATCTCCTTACTGGGATACATACATCAAAGGAAAGGGTGAGTAGAAGGCCCCACAAGGAAAACAAGGGAATCAGTTTACTTGTGAAATCAATAAGAACTTGATAAAAAACATAAAGACATGAGAAATGGAAGTAGAGGAATTTTATAATGAAAATAACATGAATCATGATGTGAATATGTGGCTACAAAATTTAATTTATACATTCATGATCATATCACCAATGTCCACTTCCAAGGTGTCATAAACATTACCAAGGATATTCCCCAAGGTATCGTGAAACATGTCATCTCTAGAGATTAAATTGTTTACACAATGCATTGGAGATATATCAAGGAGAACCACTAATATTTATATATTTCCATGTGATAAATATAGATCATAATCATTCATTCCATAAATAACCCATAGAGAGTAAAAGAAATGGGTTTCAATTCATAATCGTGACGTTTTAAAAGTGCTTAAAAATAATATCATTATGTCATTTATAACCCATGGAAGGGAATGAGGGTTATATGTATGAAAATTCCAATATAAAGAATATAATTTTATGTCTTTATGAACACCCGTATATATAAAATAGGTCTGGGTATTCACATAAATAAGATAAGAGTATTTATTGAGAGAAAGAGAGAGAGATTTTGAGACAAAATTCTTGTAGCATGACGGCTATATAACGTGGTTTTAGAAAACAATATGAAGAGAGGTGACAAGGGTAAAACACTCAAATATAACTCATAATAATGTATAGGTATAGAATAAAATAGAAAAAATAACATGGTATGGATATTTTAATGACATACCACATGGAAAGGAAACATGAAAAAAGAGAAGATGCGATTTCTTTTATGAAAATTTGGAATCCCAACAGCATCACTTAAAAATCCATAAAATCAGTTGATGAGATTAGAAATAGTCTCTCTTAATTAGGACATAAAATGGGTAGAAATAATTATATAGAATAATGTAATCCAATATAATGAAATAGAAACTAAAAGACATAACAAAAAGAAAGTCATGACTTAAAAGTGGAGGTTCAAAGGTTCCCTTACCTGGAAAATTAACTTTGAAAGAATGAAGGTTGAGACCTTGGGGGCTTGAGGGAACTTTGGGATGACTCCTTGGGAGATAAAAATACCAGAGCTTCATTGAGGGGGATTTTGGAATGAAAATAATGAGGGAATGGCTTGGTATTTATTGGAAAAGTGACGGAATATTTAATTAATTTTCAAGGGAAACCTCATCGGTGGTATTTGCAAAACCATGGGCTTTCCCATGGTATTGTCCACTTGGGAAACCTCATAACATATCTTAATATTCATAAGTAGAACATATTTATTACATCATGATTACATCATATATGATGTCATTAAACACCCGCAAAACAAAACTGTATTTTTACTATTCACCAAAAATTGAACTGTTTCAGAAAAAACCCCAAAATTTAACCTAACCTAATATAGATTCTCTGAATTCAAAAATATAATCCATTTTATGAAAATAATTTTCTAAATATTTTTAATTTAATTTTTTAATAAATTCATTATTTATTCAAAAAAACAACTGTAAAACTATAACTTGTTTTGTAACACATTGAAAAAGTAATAAAGGTCCCTTAAAATTATCAAATAACCATAAGAAAATAAATTAGAAATTCATGATTACATTTTATGAAAATAAATTTTAATTTTAAATTATTAAATTAACAATAAAATTGTAAAAAAATATTTATGACAAACAAAAATATCAAAACTTATACTATGATTGTTTTTTTACTTTTAAGATGTCTAACTTGTATTCATACATTCATGGGTGAAGTTTCAATTTTTCTGGCCAATTTACTATTCATTAGTATTCATAAGTGTATGTTACTATTCATACTTTACTATTCACTAAAAATCAAGTTGATCTTATTAGACTCTAAATTTATTACTGATCACAACTGCATCAGATCATTTTTTGAAAATCATTTCACATTATTAATTATTTAAAGTATATAAATATATTTTAAAATACCCCTTTTTTCAAAATTCATCAATAATATGGAACTTCATCCTACATTTATCTGGATATTTAAAATTCACATAATTTACCATAATAATAAATAACAATTTTATTTTTACCAAGGGATTATAAAGAATATCTACGGACTGGTTACATAGCCTCTTATAACACCTATATAGGACCTAAGTGTAAGGTGTGATATGGTGATAGAATCTTGGGGCAGTTCCAACAATATTTCCCGAGTGGTGATTCCTATCAGCCTGAATTTCTCCCTTATGCAATTCCATTCAACCTTCACTTGGTGGAGTTCAGCTTGGGCTCGGTCCAGAGCAAATCCCAATGAAGCCACCTCCTTCCCAAGCTCCGACGGATGGTCTTTGTGTGGTCTAAGTCAACTGGATGAGGCCATAGACACTTGTTTCTATATTAAACAGGATCACTTATATTTATAAATAGTAATTGTAGCATAAAGAGTTTAGTCTCTAATGGTCATATTTAACAATAGTCATATAACAGTCCAAACCCAACGGTTTAATTTTAATTATACTCACATCATTAATTAAAGTATATACTTTTGTGGAGTATAAAATGAAATAACACACAAATTTAGTGAAAAAAATATTATTCAAAAGTTTGAGTTGTTACATTATTCCACCCTTAAAAAAAATTTTGCCCGAAATTTTAACTCATACCCTAAGAAGAGAAAAGGATTGGGTACTTCTACCTCATAAACTCCTCTAGTTCCCATGTGGCTTCTTCGCATTCATAGTTCCTCCACAATACTTTAACAAGGTCAGTAGTCTTGTTGCATAGAACCTTGTCTCTACTATCTAAGATATCTACCGGATACTCCTCGTAAGAGAGTTCATGTTCCAGTTGTACCACCTCTAGATTTAGTACATGTGAAGGTTTAGGTACATACTTTCTCAAGAGGGATACATGGAATACATCATGAAATTGTGCTAGATTTGGAAGAAGTGCAAGTTGACAGGCCACTGCTCCTAAGAGATCAAGGATTTCATAGGGTCCAATGTACCTAGGGTTGAGCTTCCTTTTCTTCACAAACCTCAAGACTCTATTCCAAGTTGAAATAAGAAGAAGGACTTTTTCACCAACATCAAACTTCATGTCCCTACGACCATTGTCAACATATCTCTTTTACCAACTTTGAGAAGCCTTAATGTGTTGCTGGATGGCATGGACCTTTTCTGTCACATCATGCACAAGATCGTGCCCAAAAATATTTCTCTCACCAGCTTCATTAAAAAAAGTAGTAGTTTTTACATCACTAACAATATGGATCTTCATAGGGTTCCATTTGAATGCTAAAATGGATGTTGTTGTGGTAAGAGAACTCAACTAAATGGATATGTTGATCCTATCCACCTTTAAATTCCATTGGTCATATTCTCATCTTGTCCTCGAGTGTTTGAATTTGCCTTTTAGATTGGACATCAGTTTGGGGGTGATAAGATGTACTAAAATTCAATTCATTTCATAGAGCATGTTGAAGACTTTTCCAGGCTTTTGATGTGAACCATGGATCACGATCAAATACTATAGTAATTGGAACTCCATACTGCCTTACCACTTCCTTCACATAAACCTTGGGATGTTGATCAAGATTGAAATCTTCCCGAATGGTGATAAAATAGACAGTCTTGGTGAGACGGTCCACAAAACTCATAATGTATTGTTTCCTTTGGAAGTTCTCAGGAGACTAGTGATGAAGTCCATATTGACATTATCCCACTTCCCTGATGGTATGGGTAGTGGTTTTAATGCACCTTTATGAAGTTGCTGCTTTTACTTTACTTCCTAACATACCAGGAACCTTGATGTGTAGTCAGCAATCTCCATTTTCATATTATCCCTCTAATAATGATCACGAAGATCCCTATACATTTTTGTGCGTCCAGGATGTACAGAGAATGTTGATCTATGAGCTTCATTCATCATCTCCTTCTTTATTTCTGGAATAGATGGAAACATAGTCTTGTACAGAATTTCAGTACACCTTCTTGATCTATATTGAACTCACGAAACATCCCATCCTTCACAACCTCAGACTTCTTCTGTTACAAAGGATCCTCTTTCTGAGATTTCGTGATATTCTCTAGTAATGATGGTTGAAAAATCATTTGGGTTAGGTTTGATGATGTCCCTTCTCTTATAATTCCCATGTCCAGCTTTACTATGTCATTGATCAAAGGATCTCTTTGAATCCTCATCATGGAAAGAACAACTGGATCTTACTTGTTAATGCATCAGTAACTTTTTTTTCTCTTCTGGAATGATAATGAATTGATCAATAATAGTTTTTGAGAGGTTAAAACCATCTCCTCTCTCTTATGTTGAATTCCTTTTGTGTGAAAATATACATCAAACTTTTATGGTTTGTGTATTTATCACACTTCTCCCCATAAAGATAGTTCCTCCATATCTTTAGAGAAAAACTGACCGCAGCTAGCTCCAAATCATGTGTAGGATAATTCTTCTCGTGAGTATTCAACTATCAAGATGCATAAGCAATGACTTTGTCATTTTTCATGAGGATGAACTCAATCCATTTCAGAGATGTATCACTAAAAATAATGAATCCCTCTCCAGTTGAGAAAAAAGTTAACATGGGTTCAGTAACCAATCTATTCTTTAGCTCATGATAACTTTCCTAAAACTCTTTTATCTAGATGAACTTGACCAATTTTCGAGTTAACATGGTTAATGGATTAGAAAGTCGTGAAAAGTTTTTCACAAACCTCCTATAATATCCTACAAATCCAAGGAAACTATGAATCTCAGTTATTGTTGTAGGATATGACCACTCCTCTAAAACTTTTGTCTTTGTAGGGTCAACTGTGATTCCTTCATTGGTTGCAATGTGCCCCAAGAAAGCAATATGTTGCAACCAGAATAAAAATTTGATGAGCTTCCCAAAAATCCTCTCTTCCATAGAGTTTTTAGAATAACCCTTAAATGATCCTCATTCTCCTTGCAACTTTTGGAATATATCAGAATATCATCAATAAAAACTACTAAAAAGTTATCAAGGTAATCCTTAAAGACTCTATTCACAAAATCCATAAAATTAGAAGGTTCATTAGTTAGTCTGAAGGGAATAAAAACAAACTCATAATGCCCAAATCTTGATCGGAATGCAGTTTTTTGAATATCTTCTTTCTTCACCCTCAATTGATGATAACTAGATCGAATATTAATATTAGAGAATAATTGATCCCCACAAAGTTGTTCAAATTAGTCATAAATTCTTGGAAGAGGGTATTTGTTCTTCACTGTGATCCTATTCAGTTCTCTATAATCAATACATAATCGCATTGATCTATCCTTCTTCTCTACAAAGAGAACTAGTACTCCCCCAAAAGGCACACTCGGTCAAATAAAACCCTTCTCCAAAAGATCTTGGAGTTTCTTCTTTAATTCCACCAGCTCTACATTTTTCATCCTATATGGCATCTTTGATATCAGATGATATCTAGGTACAAGTTCAATGGATAACTCTACCTCTTTTTCTGGGGGAGGTCCGGGAAACTCCTCAGGAAATACGTCAACATATTCCTGGATGATGGGGATATTTTCTATCCTTAAAATCTCATCTCCTTCTTCTTCATCACCGACCTACTATATAAATTAGGATATATGGGGTTCCTCTAGACATATATTAGGTTGGGATATCTCTACTTGGAAGTTAACTGTTGGTTTTCCATTCAAGACTACTGAGATTTCCTTTCATCTGCATTTGATCTTTGTATTATACTTTGAGAGTCTGTCCATCCGTAGTATAATGTATAATTCCATCATGGGAATGATTACTAGATTTGAGATAATATTCTGTCACTAAAGTAAATATTATATTTTCTAAACACTGACAATGCTTGGATAATCCCACCATGAGTCTTGACTGATAACTCTACTTTTAGAAAATTGGGGGATGATTATAAATTCTTTGCAAACATGGAGGAAATAAATGAATGCGTAGAACCAGAATCAAACAAAGTACTTGCAAGATATAAAAGAAGAAAAATATTACCTTCCACCACATCATTTGGTGCTTCATCTTCAACCGTAGTGATAGAAAAAGCACATACTTTCTCCCTTGGGTGATGCTGAGGCTGATGGTGATTCCCCGCCACTGCACTCAGATGTGGACAGTGATTGGAAAAGTTCCCAAGATGTCCACACTTATAGAATAGGACATCAAGAAGGGAATGTACCATCTTCCCATTGTCTTTAGTGTTTGGGAGTTGAGGCTTCACCTCAATTTGATAATTCCATGAAATATGGCCATCTCTACCACACTTGTAGCACTTCTAGATTCCGAGCAGGCAGTTCCCCAAATGATTCTTTCCTCATTTATTACACGTGGGATGTTGCACTTTCTCACCTCCTCTTCCTTTATCGATGCTCCTCCCTAGTCTTGGATCTATTTATCTCTTATTGTCATTGGATTTATGAGACCACTGCGTCTCTCCAAACTCCAGTTTGACTTTCATCTCACTTTGCACAATCTCTTTATAGCTATCATTGTCTCGGTTGGCTGGATTCTTCTGCAGATGAGGTCTTAGTCTACCGAATAATCTATCAACATTACCATTTGGATCCATGAAAAATCTAGAGGTGTAATGTGAAAGCCTTTTAAAGTTCATCTCATATCTTCCCACAGATTCATTCTCCTTATTTTTCATCTCGAGAAACTCCTTCTCCATTCTTATTCTCATCGATCAAGGGAAATACTTGTTGAAGAATATCCATCTGAACTCTTCCCACTCCATTGCTTCAAATTCAACTCTTTCCCTTATGTTTTTAATCAGTTCCCACCAATGATTAGCTTCTCCCTCAAAGAGATAAATAACTATGGCAACCTTATCTTGCTCAGAATAGTAGAGCACAAAAAATATCTTCTCGATAGAGCTGATCCACTGTTTTTAAATAAATGGGTAAGTAGATCCACTGAATGTTGGTGGTCGTTGACACATAATGGACTCAACAGAATGTTGTTTCCTTCGCGATGAGATCAGTCTCTTAGCTTGATTCATATTATTTCTCATTACTTGAGTCAGTTGGTTTATCATTCTCATGAAAGTTTCCCTTACTTCTTCCATCGGAGGGTCGTAAGTGCATGGTCCATTGTGGTCACCATTGGCACAGTTCCTCCTATTCCCGCCATTTTCTAAAACAAATAAAACCATATTGAGAATCTTTTCTGATTTATGAATCTTTTAACTATAAATAATTTTATGTCTTAAAACATCATGCTTTAAACAATTAAATCTCTCTATAAATCCTTCATATTGATTCATAAACAGATTATGATTAGACAAATATATACCTAGGGAGTGTCATAACCAAGAGTACAGCAAGGCCCATTTTCATGTTTCAAGATACCCTAGGTCAAGTCTGAAACTCCTTATCAGACTTTTCACTCCTAGGTACATCTGTTCTAGAGCCGCTTCTACCTGCTTGTATCCAGAGAGGGATGTATTTTCTTGATAACCCACTTACTCAATACTCACCAGAATACCAGGGAATTTTCTTATACAAAAACTTTTCTATAGGGTTCTTCCTAAATTATTCATAGCCTAATTTCATAAATTAAAAAACTATCCTTTAATACCAACTATGGCATCCCAAATATTTATTTCATTACTTTTCATTGCAATTTACCTTCAAAAAATCATTAAAGTCTAGTGTCTTGGAAATCAGGAACATAAAACATGAAAACAAAAAAATTCTTCTAATACACTTGTATGGATTCATCATAATTTCTTCATTAAGTACAATTATTTCATATCATAACCTGGAGACATACATCAATGGAAAGGGTGAGCAGAAGGACCAGTAAGGAAAACAAGGGAATCAGTTTACTTGTGAAATCAATAAGAACTTGATAAAAACATAATGACATGAGAAATAGAAGTAAAGGTATTTCATAATTAAAATAACTTGAATCATAACTTGAATATGTGTATAAACATTTAATTTATACATTCATGAACATATCACCAAGGTTTATCCCCAAAGTGTCATAAAAATTACCAAGGTTATTCACTAAGCTATTTGAAACATTTCATCTCTAGAGATTAAATTATTTACCCAATGGATTGGTGCTCTATCAGGTCACAACTATAATATGACTTTATTTTCATGGGATATACAAGGATAATAATCATACATTTCATAAATAACCAAAAGAGAGTAAAATAAATGGGTTTCAATTCAAAATCATGATGTTTTAAAAGTCCTTAAAAATAAGATCATTATGTCATTTATAACCCATGGAAGGGAATGAGGGTTATATGTATGTCAATTCCAAAATAAATAATATAATTTTTATGTATTTATGAACACCCATATAGATGAAATAGGTCTGGGTATTCACATAAATAAGATAAGAGAATTTATGGAGAGAAAGAGAGATAAATTTTGAGACGAAATTTATGCAGCATAACAACTATATAAAGTGGTTTTAGAAAAAAAAAAAAAAGATAAGGTACATGGGTAAAACACTCAGATATAACTCATAATACAGTATTGGGATATAATAAAATAGAAACAAGAACATGGTATGGATATTTCAATGACATACCACATGGAAAGAAATATGAAAAAATGCGGTTTTTCATTAAAGGTTGGGGCTGAATCCTCAATTTATTATTTAAAGAAAAGACCACTTTTAGAATGGGTAGAGGGTGACCCATTACATAGCTTGAATTCCCATGTCCATTTGTTTGGAAACAAGGCTTGAAAGCCCATTTTGTGGCCCAAAGGACCCCTCAGTGAACAGTACTACCACAGTACCCACACTACTACAGTACTACCACCGCTACAGTATTGCTACAGTACCCAGAAATTCTCCCCTACTTGGAATTGACTCTAGGTATTTTGGAAGCCAATAATGAGCATATAACACTAGTGTAAAAGTTCATTGGCAAAAAAGAATATGTGATTTCTGTTACGAAAATTCCGCCGCCTAACGACGTCACATAAAAATCTAGAAAATCAGTTGATGAGAGCGGAAGGGGTCCCTCATAATTTGGACATTGAATGGAAAGGAATAATGATATATACATACATAATACAACATAATTAAATTTAAGCTAGAAGACATTACATATAAGAAATCATGACTTAAAAGAAGAGGGTGAAATGTTCTTTTACCTTGAAGAGTAACTTCGAAATCTTGATGGTTGGGATCTTGGGGGTTGAGGAAACCATGGGAGGACTCCATGGAGCTCAAAATACCAGATCTTTGTTTAGGGGGATTTTGGAATGAAAAGAATGATGGAATGACTTGGTATTTATAGGAAAAGTGTGGGAATATTTAATTAATTTCCAAGGGACACCTCATCGGTGGTATTTGAAAAACCATGGGCTTTTTCATGGTATTTTCCCATGGTATTGTCCACTTGTGACACCTCATAACATATCTTACTATTTATAAGTCAACCAAATTTATTATATCATGATTACATCATCAATGATGTCATTAAACACCCGCAACTCAAAACTGTATTTTTACTATTCACCTAAAATTCACCTATTTCTGAAAAAACCCAAAAATTTATCCTAACCTAATATTGATACTCTTAATTCAAAAATAAACTCCATTTTATGAAAATAATTTTCAAAATATTTTTAATTTAATGTTTAAATAAAATAATTTTTTATTCAAAAAAACAACCTTAAAACTATAACTTGTTTTGTAACACCATGAAAAATTAATCAAGGTCCCATAAAATTATTGAATAACCATAATAAAATAAAGTAACAATTTATGATTACATTTTATGAAAATAAATTTTCATTTTAAATTATTATATTAATTATAAAATTGTAAATAAGATATTTATGACAAACAAAAATATGAAAACTTATACTATGATCATTTTTTCACTTTTAGGTTGTCTAAATTGTATTTATACATTCATGGGTGAAGTTTCTATTTTTTTGGCCGATTTACTATTCATTACTATACATAATGGTATGTTACTATTCATATTTTACTATTCACTAAAAATCAAGTTGATCTTATTAGACTCTAAATTTCTTACTGATCATAACTGTAGAAGACCATTTTTTGAAAATCATTTAACAATATTAATTTTTTAAAGTATACAAAAATATTTTAAAATATCCCTTTTTCCAAAATTCGTCAATAATATGGAACATTATCCTACATTTATCCAGATATTTGAAAATCACAAAATTTTCCATAATAACAAATAATAATTTTATTTATACCAAGGGATTGAAAAAAGTACCTATGGCCTCCTTACATAGCCCCTTATAACACCTGCATTGGACCTTAGTGTAAGGTGTGCTTTGGTGATTGAATCTTAAGTTGGCTCGGACAACATTGCCCAAGTGGTGATTTCTATCACCTTGATCTTCTGACTTAGGTGATTCCGTTCAAGATTCACATGTTGGAGTTTGGCTTGGGATTTTTCTAGAGAAAAGCCCGGTGAAGCCACCTCCTTCCCAAGCTCTGAAAGATGGGCTTCGTATTACCCGAGTCTACTAGATGAGGCCATGGACTCTTATTTCAATATTAACCAAGATCACTTGTATTTATAAAAAATAATTGTAATGTAAATATTTTAGTTTCCAATGGTCATATTGACCAACGATCATATAATAGTCGAAAGCCAATGGTATAATTTTAATTATACTCACTTCATTAATTAAAGGATATTTTTTGTAGTATAAAATGAAATAACAAACATATTTAGAAAACAAATATTATTCAAAAGTTCAGATCATTACAAAGACATCTTTGGATATTATTTTAATAAAAATAGTAGGATCAGATATTCCTTTAGTAAAACCTTTTTAAATGAGAAAATAACTAAGTCTGTCACACCAAGTTCTAGGAGATTGTTTTAGACCATATAAAGCAGTATAATGTTTAAATATATTATTTAAAAAATGGGGTTTTATTAAACCTGAGGGTTTCTCAAAAAATACATCCTCAACTATGTACCCATTTAGAAATACACTTTCAAAATCTATTTGACAAATTTTGAAATTAAGATGAGCTACAAAATCAAGTTGTATTTTAATGGCTTCTAGTCGAGCTACATGTGAAAAGGTTTCCTCATAGTCTCTTCCTTTCTCTTGACTAAATCCTTCTGCAACAAGTCTAGCCTTATTTCTAACTATGTTTCTAGATTCATAAATATTATTTCTAAACACCCATTTAGTTTCTATGGTCAAAGTGTCTTTAGGCATTTCTACTAATTCCAAAACTTTTTTTCTTTCAAACTTATTTATTTCTTCTTTCATATCTATCACCCAAAATTTGTCATTGATAGCATCTTTAATATTTTGGGCTCAAGAATTGAATGAAAAGTTTGATGTTCAACGTGGTTTCTCATATAATCTCTATTTTTTGATCCTCTATTTAGATCACCTACTACAACATCTATAGAATGGTTCATGAGGGTTCTAATACCTCTAGAAATGGTTGGACTAGTGTCCTCATGGTTGTCTATAGGTTCAGATTCAATATGCTATGATTTTCGAAAATTTCTTAAACTAGTTGCTTTCACAAAGGGTTCACTGTCTTTATCATTAATGTCCAAAATGGACATATATTCATTAAGATGTTCAAGAGAGGTTTTGGGTTCATGTGGATCAGAATCATCAATTTTTACATGAACTGATTCTTCCACACATTTTCTTCTTATATTGAATACTCTATAATATTTACTAGATATTGAGTAACCTAAGAGAAATCATTCATCACACTTGGAAGAAAACTTGTCAATATTATCCTTAGTGTTAAGGAGAAGTACTTTGCAATGAAAAACACTAAAGTTGTTAACCTTTGTCTTCCTATTATTCCAGAGCTCACAAGGGGTCTTCTAAAGAACAGGTCTAATTAAGACTCCATTGATGATGTAACAAGCTATATTAATAGCTTCATCCCAAAAATAGATAGGTAGGTTATACTCATTTAGCATAGTCCAGACAATCTCTTAAACTATCATATTTCTTCTTTCTAAAAAACAATTTTTTTGAGGTGTTCTAGGAGAATAGAAATTGTGGTTATATCCATTTTGTGAGAAAAAATATTCAAACACCTAATTTTCAAACTCATGACCATGATCACTTCTTAGGGTCAAAATTCTCTGTCCACAAATATTTTCCACAAACTTGGAATATTTAATGAAGTAAGAATGTGCTTCACTTTTGTGAGATAGAAATTATACCCAAGTATATCAAGAAAAATCATCCACAAGAACATAAACATAGTTCTTCCTATTTAAACATTAAACTATAGATGGACTAAACAAATCCGTGTGAACCAACTCAAGCAGTTGGGAAGTGGAAATTTCTTTCTTTATTTTGAAAGAAACTTTGTGTTGTTTTCCTTTTTGATGATGATTAAAAACATTGTTATGTAGGAATTCTAAATTAAGTAAGTCTCTAACTAAACATTTCCCAGTTATTTTACAAAGAGAGTGCACATTTCGGTGTCTTAATATTTTATACCGTAACCTGGATTCATTTTGAAACTAATTTAAACAAGAAAATTTTTTCATAGATAAAGAGTTTAAATCAACAGAATATAAATTTTCATTTCTAAGAGTAGTGAATATTAAATCATTTTTAGAATTAAAACCATTTCATGTATAATTTTCAAACATAACATTAAAAACATCATCACACAACTGAGAGATACTAAGTAGATTGTATTTTAACCCATAAACAAAATGTACCTTTAAAATTAATAAATTATCAGGGTTACTAATTTGGTCTAAGCTTAAAATATTCCCTTTATCATTATCACCAAATGTAACATTTCCACCATCAAAATTAATTTGGATCTTGAATCATGAATAATCCCCTATCATATGTCTTGAATATCCACTGTCTAAATTCCATAGAGTTTTATAGGAGCTCTTCATACTATTTTCCTTCAAAACAAATTAAGTATAGAGTAACTAAGGTGCCCAGATTTTCTTGGGTCTAGAGAGGATAACATGTAAAATTTTAGGAACTAATATTTGTCTCACATCTTAACTATAATAAAAAAATATGTTTTGAGACATGAACACTTTCTTAGGTCCTTTAGAAAAGCAATTTTCAAAAGATTGTCTAGAACTTGAACTAGCAGTGAACCTTCCATATTTTGGAACAAAATTCTTTTTAATAATTCATCTCTATACAAGTTGATATCCTAGAATAGTTGTGTATATTGAAGAAATATGTTTCCTTAGAAATTGGGTCAAGGTATCTCCTCCTACAGTAAACTTCTCATGATCTCCTTTTGATTGCTCAATTGATAATTTATGTTCTGTGTTTTCTTTTAACAATTGAGCACATTTTTCTATCTCAATTTCCAAATAAGACTTATAATTGGAATTTAAAACATATTGTCTTTTTAGTAATTTATATTTATAATTGAGATCATTAAAGGTATCCCCAATCATTCCAAATTATTCAAATAGTTCATCCTTAGTCATATTTTCCACGTTGTTTGAATCTCTTTCATTCCTAGAATAGTAAGCATTATGTATTGGAGAATTAGGTATTACCTCATATGGTTGTGTCCTAAAATATAGGTTTACATGTTTTATCTTTTCAATATCAAAAGTTTCAGATCCAATGAAGTTGTCTTTTTAAGCACTCTATGTAGCTTTTATATATTTTTATATCCCTTTTCATTGTCCTCATATTTCTTCTTAAATTTAAACTTGGGGAAATCAGCCTTAACATGGGATTTTCATTTACACTCATAGTAGACTATCTCATTTGTTTTTTAATTACATTTTTTTTCCTTTTTTCACTATCCTTTACTATCATACATTTCATTATAGATTGACTTTTTAAAGAACTTATTCTTTTGGCAGAACTTTTTGAATATCAAACCAAGATGATCCATCTCAACATCACTGTCCTAATGTGAATCTACACTGGTGGAACTATATATGGGAACTTGAACTTTTTCCTTATCTTTTCTCTTTGGGATAGCAGTCTAGAATTCTACATATTTCTTTTATGGTTCTTCATTTTCTTAATGATTTACCTTAAACTCTTCTTCGTACATCATAATTTTTCCAATTAGATCCTTCACTGGTAGCTTTCATATATAACATGATTAATAGATAGAAACCAAAGTTCCTATATATATTTCAGGTAGGAATCAACACAATATCATAATTTGATTCTTATTGTCCATCAGTTTCCCAAGCAGACTCATTGTATTTACTATTTCATTGAACCTGAGATACATTTCAGATATAAGTTGATTAGGCTTCATTTTAAAATTATAATATTTAATAGTATAAGTATTTAATCTCATTTTTTAACATTGGTTGTTCCCTTATGAGAAACTACCAAAGTATCCCAGATTTCATAAGAAGTTTTATAGTCATATATTTTATTGAATTCTTTATCACATAGAGAACAGTAAAATGCATTCATTACTTTACAATTATTTTTATATGTAGCTTTGTTCAACTGAGACCATCTGTTCCTATAAGTAATAAGAAATTCATGTTGTTCTTCAATTGTGTTACAGATTTTAGGACTCATTCTCTCTAGATACATTCTTATTTTTAATTTCCACTGAGCATAGTTATTACTATTATAGAAAGTTGGAATGTTGGTAGCCACACCCTCAAATCAGTTGTCCATAGTTAATTAGAATTTAAAGAACTAAAAATTTAGATATGATATAAATTTTAGGATCTCTAACATAAAACTAAAATCATAGTTGAATAGAATTTGAAAGGACACACAATAGTTCAGATCGTATAAATAAAAATATTACCCTCTGATAACAAATGTTGGTCAAAGATGAAACTCAAGAGGGGGGTGAATTGAGTTCGCACTTAATATTTCTGTTAAAATTTTAGGCTAAAGATCCCCAAATTTTGAAACACCCCAGTTAATCAAGGCACTAGAGCTATTGATGTATAGTTTGTCAAAAAATTTCTCAAAGGGTGATTAGTCCTCAGTTGAATCATTATACAAAACATATTCAACTTTGGAAATAGGTTTACTGAATGAAACATATACACACACTAACCAGCACTAACTATTAGAGTTAATGTAAAATAGTTTTCTGTTTATGAAATTATAAGATGTGGATAATAGAAAAGTATTGTACTGAAAAAATATAGAAAAAAATATAGTTAAAGAAAATGTTTAGTCTCAATCCAAGACTCAATCCTCTTCACATGGTGATCACCATCCACCAAGTAGATTATATTAACAATAAACTTGAAACAGAACCTGTATCAGGCTATACAATAGTTTTCACAAACTATCCAAGGATCACACCCTCTACCAAAGTTCTTCATGGAAAAAACAAACAATCCAGACCACACACGATTTCTTCCACAGTTACACGTAAGAAAAAAAGTGTAAGAAGTGTGATGTGAGGATTTTTAGTATCCCGCAGTTTAATCCCAGGCGACAGTGTGTGTAATATAAAAATAGAAACTTCTTCGAAATGTAATAGAAAGAACATAATAGAGAAGAAGTTATAATGATTGATTTTAGAAGGCTCTATGGGTTTAGAGTTCTACTCATGACTCCTTGGAGTGAAGAATTTATAATTCAAGTCTTTTTTGGGATGTTTTATCAAAAAATAGAGTGTCACAACTCCAGGTTCTAGGGTTCAGGTACTAAGTGTTCTACTTATTAGTTTGAAAGATATTTTATGAAGCACATAAAATAGTATTGAATTTATTCTCCTAAAATGATATTCCTGAGGCTCTTTGGTTCACAGTGTTAGTGCTGGTGTTTTTCTTTTATTCTTCAAATCTACTGCGTAGTAACTCTCTCTCTCTAGCATCCCTTTTCATCCTTATCATCCTTGGTCTTCTATTTTATATTCGAGGTCTGACAATAAGAATAAGAAAACCATGTGCGGTTTTCCTTGAACCTCGTATTGTCTTTAAACACAGTCCCTTGATATGTATACAATCAACATTAATTAATGTTAGAAGAATTAAATTTACCAAATACCACCATTAGAATGAACTTAAGAAATTGAAAATGTATGGAGTAGAAGAGTGGGTACCGGTAGGCTAGTAATAGTGGCCTTCTCAATGGTTTCCTTCATCAGTTGCCTTCAGCAGTAGCCTTCATTGGTAGCATTATCAGTAGACTTCATCGGTAGCTTTATCAGTAGAGTTCATCAGTAGGCTTCATCGGTAGACTTCATCGGTAGGCTTCATCGGTATGCTTCAGCGGTAGGCTTCATCAGTACAATTCATCAATAACCTCTATCGGTAACCTTCCAACAGTAACCTCTATCGGTAACCTCTTACTTAGAGAAATTTTTCATTGTAAACTTAATCGATAGAATAGTGAGATTAAAGATACATAGTTATCACTTGATAGAAAGTATAAATATTAATGAAATACGATTATCATATCAAAGAATCAAGATTTTGGATTATCAAAATAGGTGAGTCCAATATTAACTTTTTACATTTCTATATAGTGTGTTTTTTATATTATTGTTAATATTTTATTATTATTATTTATTTAGTTTTCTATTATTTTATTACTTTATTTAATTTTTTTATTATTTTATTAGTTTTATTTATACTGTTATTATTATTATTTTTATATTTTTACGAATATTATGGTTTTTATTATTTTATAATTTTTTTATTTTTTTAATAAAATTAATAATATAATTATTAAATTATTTATATTATTTTTTTATTATTATATTAATAATATTATTAATAATATTACTTTTATACTTTATAATTTTTTTATTTTACTAATAATAATATTATTAATATTATTTTATTATAATTATCTGATAAATATTATTTATAATAATAATAATAATATTATTATTATTATTTTCTAATATTATTTTTTTTTATTTTCTAAAATTATTTTATTATTATTCACTAATATTATTTTATTTTTATTATTAATATTATTTTATTCACCTTTAAATTTTTTTATTTTTAAATCTATTTGTGACTGGCACCTTTTGCGACGTGTACACCAGTTGAAAATAGTATTTATGATGGTTCGTCATAATAGGATTTTCTTAAAAATATTGGGAATATAGTTTGAGATAGGTGCACGTACCGTCACATATTGTTTTTTTTTTGTGACGGCACATTGTAAAAAAATATTTTGCGAAACCCTTTTCTGCAACGAAGCATTTGCGATGAGACCCCATCATAAATTCCCCATCTCAAATATTCTAATTTCTATTAGTGTAGTGGAAGACTCCTCTTTGTGTGTGTGGGCCCTTCTATTTCCAGTATGGTTGGGTAGATGCACACAAGGAGAGATTTGAGTATCCAAACCCCACCACTCCTCCCAGCACAAACATTCGGTTGTTGATTCTAAACATCGAAAAGAGTCACCCTCTCCACTTGGGATCATTGAACATGCTGGAGAGGATCGAGCTGGTGGGCCGGTACATTTTTCACAAGTTCCCCCATATAATAGGGATGGTGACTGATGATGGAATGGGGAATATTGAGTATCATTCATACCTCCTTGCCTTTGAGGCATGGTACAATTGGCAAGGGTCAACTGAAAAGTGATATGTGATCCATACCCCACACATCGATTTGATAGGAAATTATGAAGCCCCCTACGGTTGACCTAAGGGGTATACATAGGGGTATGTAGAAAAATCCAACCCTCGGTCCTCCTAAAAATATGGCATATGTTTACATGTGATTATGGGAGTGATGAAATGATCTACATCCACCCACTTCTACTTATGATCTCATCCATGACTATGAAATCAGCTATAGGATAACATATATCAAGTATAATTTGTGTCTACAGACAAATTTTGACGATGATAGACGAGTCTTACAACCATGAGGTCAAGGAAGAGTAGTAGGTGGGGCTCCCCCTGATAGTAGGGTTACTCAAATGGGTGGATCAGTAACTACAAATCTTATAGTTATTATACATTCACCGGAAGAATCCATAGGTAGGGGAGCTACAACAGGCTCAACACTCTATGGAAATAGGTATCGTGATGATGGTAAACCCTCTTGGGTAGTATCGAGTGTGTACTTACAAGGTCTAAGAAAGAGTCAATGCCTTTTAGATGTTCCTCGGTACACTGTCTTCCTAACACTAGGTAGAGTTGTAGTATTTACAAGAAGATCACCTCTCCCTATGGGATGTGGTAGCATCATCATAATGAGGGGATATTCCTCACTTGGTTGGACCATACTAGAGAAGGCTTACACGATTACCATAGTGAAGCAATTCAATACATACCATAGCTCAAGTTATTGATCTTCTATATCGGCATTAAATGTCCCTTGACAAGCTAGGTGAAGGTGTTGTTGGTTATGAACTCTTCTCCAAATATCTCTATAAGTGATCTAGTTATTCATGAAACTTTACATGAGGGGTCAGAGAATAAGTTTTAACGGAGAGATTTCAATTAGGACACTCCTAGAGATGAAGGTCTTGTCACTGATTAGGTAAACCCTTTGATCATGTGAGCCTTTAATATTACCCAACATTTAAGTCTTCTTCCAAAATCCCATTTTCACTTATTCTAGAATAAGTGAGAATAGAGAGGGGGGTTCATGTTGGACCTCAAAAATAGGGAGAGGAAACCTCAATATTTAAAGGGGTGAGTGTGAGGCCTTTACTTGATTTCATGGATTTGTGTAATCATCCATCGGATTAAGAGACACTTGTAACCGAGGTGACAACCATTGGGGTAATTCCCTCTTTAGATGGATTTCATATGAATCTCTCAAAGATACTCAATGAACAGTACTTTTTTATAATTGATTTCCATTTCCTTCTTTTATTATCATCTTTTAGATCTTAATAGTTATGATTCGATAACCCTATGTATCAAATGGTATTTTAGACATTGTGCATATATCATCTATCTGTGTCAATACTCGAGCCCTGGGTAGTGACAACAGACAAGGTTATTCCATCCAAAAAGGTGGTTGAAGTGGATGTAGTGACTAAACCTTCCAAAAAATCTACATAAGGTTCCTATTAGATCTAAATCCTCAATGGAGGATTTATACATCATTTTAGAAACCGAGTTAATCAGGGATGCTATGATGGTTTCCATAGTCTCAGAGTTTTCATTAGAGGTATCTACTAGAGTTGATGCCTTAGAAAAAAATGTTTAGTTCATGCCACTGACAGAGATATTCAAGGTGGTTGTAATAGCCGATCCTTCCTTATAGGTTCATTATGATTTAGTTTAGGCTTCCTTCATGTATGAGGGGTCTAGAGAGGATGTTTTCCCCTAGACCTAGGGTTCAACCTTCCTAAGGACATACCTACAGGTGATCTAGCTACAACATTTATGGCAATATTTCCTCTAAAAGATCCAGCACCACCTATTGAATTCAAAGATTCCAGAACATATATTTCCTTAGAAAACTAAGTCTTATGAAATATGGAATATAATAGCATGTTTAAATTCATCATAAACACCCTTCTTGTGGATCTAAGAAATAGGGTGGGATCTCTCCTCTATTGGATACTCACCCTAGGAACTATTTGGGTGCACTCTAGAGGCATCCATGAACTATCTCAAGACTTCCTCATTAATAGGTAATGTGCCGAGTTGTAGGTGTTTCATTGTTCCATACATAAGAAGAATGCTATTGAAACATGGGCTATCAAGGAGGCTGAATTAGAGATATCTCAAGTATAAGTACTGTCATAATAGACTATAGTCGTCGCCACTTCCCATTTAAAGATCATCAGAAAAATAATATCTTAGTTGGGTGTAACTGAGTAAAAGGTAGTAGAGGTGGCCTCTTTAGTGGCTACTTTTCAAGCCGATCAGGATCAAGTGCATTTCATGGTTGAAGAGGGTTTTTATATTATATAGGAAGTGGTTAATAATCTGGTGGAGAAGTAGTAGACTATAGAGTATACTCAACTAGGGTTGGATAAGTTTAGTCACTCTCTCTCTAGATATGATTCTTACGGAAGTTTTACATTATCCTATAAAAAGGGGAGGTTCCAATTTGTGGATGAACCATCAAAACATTGTATGTTTTGTTTTAAATTCCCTTTTTCTTTATAAAAAATATTTTCACTACATCTCGATCACATTGACAATGAAACTAATAGTGAATGCTCATCCCACATGAGTCATGCTCAGTGTGGGGAAAAAAGGACAAAGATGATATTTTTTATTTATACCATAGTGTGGGGATAGGGTTTAACACTTTGGTTATAAACATGTTTATTAACCCTTGGGAGCGTCTAAGCTGAAAATGTTCCGGATGGAGCATGAGACTCTCTAAAAAGGTTATTTTATTTCTCAACATGTTCTAGTTCAAGAATGGTATTAGGTTAAGACTGCTGAATTATTCTGGAATAAAAGGCCGAAGAAGATCTTGAATCAAGATTATCAGGATTTGAAACACAAAATAGATAATATGATGATGAAGGATAATTTTTTACCATGTTCAAAACATAGAATACATTATTTTATTGTTGAGGATGAGGAAAAACAAATGAGGGTTGACCGATGACCTTGTTCTTGAAATGGGTCCTATCCTAAAATGTTGTCAAAATTATTTTGGGGTGTATACCTAGGTTGGTAGGTGTGTCATTGTGGAATAGGAAAATATCATTACGGGGCCTATTCCAAAATGAAATGGGGTGGTGATCGAAGTCAAGGGATATTCGAAGCATGGGGATGAAATGATGGAATTTTCAAATTAATTTCGAAACACTTGAAATTAAACAACTGTGGATTTGAGCACATTGGGTAGGTGTATCCGTTTAAAAAAAGGTCAGACGAGTCTTCCAAGGGGAGAATCATTGTGAATACTGAGTGATGGTTTAAGAGCATGAACGATGAGGTAGGTAACCAACACCAAAGGGAAATGAGGATAATCAAACTAGGGTCTAAGATGATTCACAGTTTAATATCAGGCAATGATGATTATGGACACACTTTTTAATTTCATACATTGAGGATGTTGTATCAAATAGTTTAGCATCATGATATTGAGATATTGATTCATATAGTTTAACATATTTTAACTCGAATGTCTGAATTAACATAAATAACACTCACTCAGCCATAATTGGTGGGGAAGTAGGATACTAACACAATGGGGGTACTCACTATATGGTCTTATGAGGAAATAGATATCAAGATTTTTCTATAATGTTTTCTTAAACTAATGGGTTTAATAAGAATACCTAGTTTTTTCTTGGGGTCTATAATGAGTCTCTCATGGATTTTTACCTTTTTTTCTTAACCAAATTATTTGTTCTTAAGTCACAGAAATGAAGTGACTGGAGATTTTAACTCCTGATAATGTTTCTCTTATGGTTTTTTTCCTTGAAGAGTTTTTTTCATCCTTTAGTTAGTAGTTTATGGTCATACCAATCATAACAAGAAGTTGTAAAATAGTTTAGGTCCACATTGATCTAACCATGGCTCATAGTTTAAGATCATTGTTATTGGACCAAAGGATTACATCCATTTTATGGTCATTATTTATGAATATGAGGGGGCCACTCCCATAAATGTTTTTATGATTATAGAGAATTCATAACTGATAGAGTAGTATTCATATGGAACTTTTCAATAAACAAAATTATCTTGGGGTGAGTTAGATACAGTTTAAGTTTGTGATGCTCAGAATATGGGGCTATGATCCTCAATGGGGATGTGTCTAGAAAAGGGGGGTGGTAACATGATGTAAGTGTGGAACACATGAGGCCTTATCACATATAACATCTTGGATACATCTTTAATTTTTTTTAATTTAATGATGATTTGAATTGGGCTTTGAGTTTAAGGTCATACAATTAAGAACAATTTGAAATAGTTTATGGTCATAATTAATAGACCATGGGGGTGAATCTAAAGGAAGTGTGCATGAAATTAAAGGGAGGTTGCTTAATGTGAATTGATGGATAAAAAAGCTCAAAGGCACCTGAAACATTCCTATAGTGACTTGCACACATTTTAATGTCATTATTCATGGAAATGGGCTCTGAGTTTATGGTATTAGAGTTTATACTAATGGGTGAACATCCAAAAAGGTATGTGTATAATGGAAGAGTAAAAAATATGATGTTTAAGGTATTATATTGATGTATTATTCCAAACGACACATTTATAGGGTGACTTTCACATAGTTTAAAGTCACGATGCTTGGATTTCTCCTCCTGGTTAAAATTTGTAGAGTTTATAATGGTTTAAAATAGTTGAAGTCATAATTCTTGGACCACAAGGTGTTTTGAACAATGGAATATGTGATTAATTAAATAAATTTTACCCAAAATGAAATATATGATTATAAGGCCACCTAATGATGCATAAAATATCTCCAAGACCATTTTCATAGAGTTTAAATTCATAATCCTTAGACATGAGATCCATGTTTAAGGTCGTAGAGTTTGGACCATAGGGAACACATACGTCTAATCCTAACTTGATAAAAATCCCTTCTAACTCCTTAACCCAATTGATTAAGGATTGATGTGAGAAATAAGATGCACTCTGAAGATCTTTTGTCGGAAGGTGTGATGAGAGAAAGTGACTCAAAAATCTCACAATGGTAGATCATGAATTTGAGACATGGATAGTAAAATGAGAGTAACAGACATGTAAGGAATGACTAACAACCATGTTCTAAACACATGTTCTATGTCCACATTATTTTAGCATGGGGTTAACAAATGACGAATTGAATGTTGAAAGAGTTTAAAACATGGGAGATACAATTAGTTAGCAAAGATCCTTCAAAATGTGAGCCTAGTATTGTAGGTGATCCATTTTTTTCTAGGATTAATTACTCTTAGGGGTCCCATTCAGACCTATTGGTTGATGATTATAAAAATATAATAAAACAAAATGCAAGTAAGTGGGAGTGGGGAACGTCTTAGAGGGGATATTGACTGAACATGGATCTATTCAATCATTCACTCAAATACATTATATAAACACATTGGTAGTAAAGGATCAAGCCTTTTAAAGAGGGGGTGACCCTAAGATGATTCGATGGAGGGGTTAGGCTCCAGATGGGATATTTGGATGTCACTCTATATCCCATGGGGATAAAAATCAACCCATGTGTAGTCCTAGAAAATGATTTGGTATGGGACTAACAACAAATGGGTGAAATCCTCCCTGGTGAGGTTATCAAACAATATCATACTATGAGGACTCCTAATTTTATTTGGTGTAAGGCTAAATTTAATCATTTTTTGTTGAGAACGTTAGTTTTGATCATACCAAACATATCATATAATTCATACCAGTTTCATATGGTGTTGAGTTTTTTTATCCAATAATTATTGTATGTGGGATCCCAATTTTTATGAGGTAAGGTGTTTTGGTCTGCACATAATTATAACACGAGCAATCCCAATTTTTTATGGGGTAAGGATATTTTTTTAGCATCATGTGCTGTGGAAGTTAGGGTTTTTAGTTGAATGTTCTATAACATGGACAATGGATTCTACTAGTTTATGTTCATAAAACTCATAACAAAGGGGATTATGCAATTTTATGGCCATAGAGCTTAGAAAAAAGAGTTATAGGTGTGTTAAAAAGGCTTTAATGAAATGAAATACGACAAACTTATGTAAATTAAGGGTAAAAGGTACCCATTACCCTATAAAAATAAAAAAAATCATGCCTAAGTCAAAGTCTTGATGTCGGTGGAGGAAAGACCTCATAATGGGTAAACAAAGGGGGTGAACCTAGAATATGAGATTCGTTCCTCCAAAACGATCCAATGGGAATGGAAATCAAGATGAATGTAGATCTAGGATGTGGCATGGTAGTATATATCTACTAGTAGGGGACTATCCTCTCAAGTGAGAATATTGAATCATCTCATATGAGGCATCACAAATTTATATGCGGTAATGAAATAGTTTAACCTATTTTATTGAGAATGTTACCAAGGATTGCATACTGATCTTCCCAATATTTAATTTCTCCTGCTAGATAATGAGGGAATATAATCTTGCTAATGAGTCAAGAAGTATGATCCAAGATTATACGCAAAAAGGAGGCCCCTAAAGGAATTTTTTGGTGATGGTGTCGTCGGTGTTGGGGTTTTTTGCGATGAATTTTTGATTGAGCCTAGTTACAAATGGTTTGTCTGTAACTATGAATCCCATGGAAATGGAAATCTTTTCACACATAGTTTTTGGGAAATGTGGGATCATAAGATTTATCAATCGTTAGGGATGAAGAAAAACATGAAAATTAGAGGAAATGCACATAGTTTATTGTCATAATTCTTGAACCAAGACTCTTAGTTAATGGAAATATTAGTTTCACTAGATTAGGTACATAGATGGTGTTTTGGTGGTTTCAAATATTTAAAACCCTATTAAAAGGAGACCAGGAGGCTCTTCACCGAATGAAGTGATCCTGAAGCGATTTTCATGAAGTTTAAGGTTGTAATGATTAGACTATGTTATTTAGAAAACAGTTTAATGTAATTATTCTTTGACTTGGAAAATTTTTGTTTTTTGGGTGTCTATGAAGAATGTAAGAGGTAAAATAATATGTGAAAAGAGGTTGATACTATCCCATGTACCACATAAATACTTTGAGAAAAACTTCACATGGTTTAAGGGTGTAATTGTTGGACTGTAAGTGGGGCTAAAGGGAAAAATATTGGTAAATTTTAGATAGTTCTACAGACAAAGGTTCTATGCATCCCTATGTATCACTTGAAAATGGGAATCGAGTTACATGTATTTTGGTGAAATGGTGTGGTAGGATACAGGTTATAGAAGTTGTGTAAACCCACTCTAATAAAGGAATTGAAGCATCCCATGGTTTTCATTGGGCATCCCATGCTTATGACACTGGTTAAGGCTACATTTTATCATAATGTGTTAAGGAAATAGTTTTTTGGTCATCTCACAACTGGTATAGAAGGCATCATGTGTTCACTGCATAGGGTAAGACCACAGTTTCTCATCATGTATTGGGGATGCTGGGATTTCTAGTTTAAAGTCGTACACCATAGACTATGCCTCCCACCTATTTAGGGTCAGGGATCTTGGAACATAGAGGTTTTAAATTATTTATAACCATAATTATTGGTCCATGAATCCTTGTTTAAGTTCATAGATTTTAGGCCATGGTTCATACATTTTAAGGTCACATATCTTTCACCATGATTCTCACATGAAGTAATATGTAAGAAAATTGGAATTGGTGGGAAGGGAGATACTCTCTCTATCCATTTTTATTAAGAAGTATTATCTATTGAAATAGACATTATGGAAAATTTATTTTCCTTCCCATTTGGGATCCAAAATTGGTGGTTTTTTATATGTATCATTATAATTTTGTGATCCAATTCCATGTCACGTGGGAGGAAGGAGTGGAGGAGAACTATCTCATTGACTTCTCTTTTTATCATGATCTAGTGCCTTTCTATGTTATTCATGTCTTGAATATTTTTTCCTCAAGTGATTCCAACACATCTAGAAACAATTCTTCCATTATTTTTGGAATTTGTTGGTCATAGAAAATTATTCAGAGGAACTACAACTAAACCTCAATTGGTATGTCTTCCTCTATTCCATACACCTAGGGGTATGGGTTCATCTATGAGGAATTTTGATTTTTCATCCAATAGGACTATAGGAAAATTGGAATCTTGTAGTGCCAAATCTTTTTGTTCAAGCCTACCCATTTCTACAAGATGTTATAGAGGGCCTTATTGAACACCTCAATTTTCCCATTTTCCTACACATGGTAGTGAAAATTTTTATTGGATCAAATTTATAATGTGGAATATATTTTCGTCATATTAGAATCTTGTATGTTTTTTTAGTTTTTTGGGAGAATAGCATGAGTAACAATAAATCTAGGGCTGACATGGGATCCCATGAACTCGATCATAGACTGTGTTTTGAAATATTTTAGAGGAACAACTTCTAAAAACTTGGATAAGAAGTCTATTGAGGTCAAAATGAACCCCAATTATTTAATTTTCATTTGTGGGTATGTCCCCAAAATATTGAGGCCCCATACTGAAAAGGGAGAAGATTACTTGGTAGTGTGGTGACAATCCCTTAGTCGATGCACAAACTTGTAATGAATCTAATATGAATGATATCTTCTTGAGAACTTAATACCGTCAGGGACCACGAAGGGTCATAAGTATCACAATATTGTAATTTTTTGGAAAGATTCAATCATGCGTGATGGGCTCCACATGATCTAACTTGTTTCATATACATATCCTAAAATATCTTGTCTCCTTGGATGAAATGGATGAGAATCTCATTGAATCCATGCTTATATATGGTTCTCTAAAGGTTAAGCCCACTCTAAAGTTTAAAAAATGTTTCATTTTGGTGGATTATCTCATTCTCAACTTGGTCTCATATGATAATGTAATGATAGGGATTCCTGAAAATGGGATTTTCCCAATTAGGCCTTTTCTTGACAATGAGAGGATTTGATGATCCGGTCAATGATGTAACTGTGGCCATATGATACAACTATTTGTTTCCATCGTCTAAATTGGTTGGGACAATGGCCCTTCAATGTTCCACATGAGTTATTAGGTGACCCGGATCATGTTCTGAAAGTTATGTGGCTATACCTTTTAATGAATCATCTCATCCATTATATGACCTAGGGACAAGAGTCACCTTTAGTTGGGAAGGGAACTCGGATATCATCTGATTGGTGCATTCTATAAGGGGTACTAGCTTTTGTTTTTTAATGATTAAATCATTATTTATATCCTTGATGACTTGATTTGGGTCTCCCTTAAAATATTAATAGGGGGTATCAATCATGAGAGAAAACTCAAGACCAGTAATAAGGTCATGATATAGTTCATCATTTTTTGTGGAGCCTCCAAATGATAGGAATGACTATGGAAATATGACATGTGTTGGAATGATGAAGTGGATTCCCAATTCGACCATGTTGATCGTGAGGTCATTAAGACTTCTACCAGTGAGGATCTGAGAGGCACCATCAAAGTAAATATGCCAAAATGAAATAGCTTGATCCATTGATTGAATTGATTTTATTGGAAATAAATATATTGGGGTGATTCTTTAGGGTCTTCATGTGTAACCAGAGTGTTTGAATGTGCCTAGAATTTGAAAAACAATTTATGGGACGAACTAGATGACGAAATGCTATAGGATTACCACCCAGCATGCCAATCATAATTTCAACATGATGATACTAAGAATATCATTTAGTTGGTCTACTCGAGACACCATATGTAACTCATGATCCTAAAAATAATGCAACAAATTATACATTACATAGATAAGTGTATGGAAACTCTTTTTGATGGGAGTGTATATGATCTCACTATCGAGGAGCATGAGGTTGAGATAGTATTGGTTGTTTTATGTTCCATAATTACTTTTCTATGATATAATGGCATTATGTAACTATTCTAGGTTAGTGACACAAAGGAAAATAGTCATTCTCGAGATTGGAGGCATCCAGACTGGAGGTTGTAGCAGGTACTACTCTATATCCTCAAAGTTAGTGTGTCACTTCTCATCCCATTTGTAAATGGTGCCTTTCTTAATCAACCTCAAAAAGTCCATACACCTTCCAGCCATATGTACAACAAATCAGCATATGTAGGCTAAGTGTCCTTGGAGGCCTCATTACTCCCAGAGATTTCTCAGGGAGGAAATTGATTGATATCCATAAATTTCTCGAGATTGATCTCAATACCTCTATATTTTATGAAAAATATTAAAAAAATCTAAAGTAACCTAGAATACACATATCTATGGGTTCATCTTATAGTTTCAGGATTAGAGGAAGCTGGACACATTCTTATGATCCTTGAGATGGTCCTAAAATTGGTGGAATTTTACCACCATATCATCAACATAACATTACAGTAATGTCCCAACAATTAGCTTTAATATGTGGTGAATGGTTTATTGGTAAGTGGATCCATAATTCTTAAATAAAAAAGTAATATCTTGATATAAAATGGTTCTTTGTGGGACCTGTAATGTGGTGGAATCCTCATCCTCAGGGGCCGTCTGGATCAGATTTCACCTATAGTATCCATCCATGAAGAAGAGGTCTTGTAACTCAGTCATGTAATCAACAATCAAATCTATCATTAAAATTGGGAAATCATCCTATAGACAATGGAGATTGAGGTCCTATAAGTCAATAGAGACTCTAATATGACTATTCCTCATCTTAATTGGTATAATTTCTTTATTAATATGGGTTGTTAGACCCACCTAACAAAGTTTGATTTAATAATCTTGTCAAATTTGTCCCTGAACATAGCATCGTGAGAGGGTTTCATCATTTTGGGAGGTTGTTTAAACCTATTATGACTCACTGGGTGTCCAAGATGGTGAATAGATACATGAGGGTATATCCTTATCATCTCATCATTGCTCTCGGAAAATATGTCACAATGTTGTTCCAAGAAGGCCACATACTACTACTTCTCCTTTGGGGATATAGCTACACTAAACAATTTCAGAATTATATCATTCTCGGTACCAAGGTTCACCCTGGTTAACTCATCAAAAGTTTCATATTTCCTTATTCATGAAATATAAGATCATTAGCGTGTGGAGGCATCACTTTTACTTCATTTGACCCATAGGATCACTTGTGTCTACTCCAGTAGATAAAGAATCATTAATGAGGAGTTACTTCCCCATTATGACTATGGAGATATAAGCTACTGAGCCAATATTGGATAGTTTTTTACTGTGAGGTCCGCTCTTGATATTGAAGTAATATAAGTGAGTCAAACTTCATTGATTCGTCCCTACTTTTTTAAACATGAAATAATTTCATGGATCAGTGGACATGTGGTGAAATTTTTAGTACATTATAGGTGTTTGGTCCCCCAGTATTATCCATGAAAACTCTATGTATGAGTATAAGGTAATCTATTGTAATTATGTTTATGGAGATGATGAAACAACCCTATGTTCCAGCATCATGTTCTCTAACCGATTAATTAGGAGAACGAGTTTATCCTTCAAGTATACCCAATGATCGACTTTATTGGTCATAAAATATTTGGGGGAATTTATTCACTCATCCTCATCAATATAAAACTACATTCAATCCCTTTTGTGGAAGCTAACATCCAGGTAGTGAGCCTCACAAGAATCAAAGGGGGATGCATCACCCTAGAGTACCCCTACTCGACCATTAAGGGAGAACATGAGGTACTAGTGGTACAAAGATGTGAATACAAGATGAAAATGATTCCAAGGATTTTCAGCAGCACATTTTAAGTAGTATTATATGATACTTCATTAAATTATATAATTAATATCAATCCAATTAATTGAGAATTCACCAGAATTTTTTCATGTGATTTATTCTCCCTCTTATCAAACCCCTGAATCATCATGTTGGAAAGAGTTAGATCTTCTTATATATATCCAATATTATAGATCATTCAAGACTGAATGTTGATAATTCCAATGCCAGTACCCACTAGGCTTTGGTGGATTTCCATGCCATTGAACTGGCCTCTAATACACTGTTGGTGAATGTTTTTTGTAATGGTGACACCCTCTTCTTCTTTAGAAAATGAGATAATGTCTTTATATTCCTCTTTCTCAGCATTATATGTGTAGTAAGCCACATTATTAGATACTTCATCTTATAACATAAGGGGTATTTTCTAGGATTTGGAAAAGGCATCTTTCATTTCCTTTTATAAGTGGAGAAACTCAATGATCAAAACCCTTGTGGGTATACCAACATAGTGATTTATTAAATCATATTTCCATATATAGGGAATACTCTCACCTGTGGAGGGTCTAACATTGGCAGGGTGTAGAGGATTTCTTTGAATGAATGGATGGGTCCTTGATAGTACTGAAAATTCAGTTATTTTCAAAATGTCATGCTATTAACAACTCTTAGAAGAGTCTCGTTTGGATGAGGTTGGTCTATGGAAAGATGATGTTGATCATAGTGTGATTTCAACCAAATTTTAAGGTAAAATTGTATTGTTAGCTACAGAGGCATACTTGATGGAGTGGACTGGGAGGGATATGAAAGATTCACTCTATGAAAATACCAATTCCTAGTTTTAGTAGCATGAAGAGACTAGTTTGAAGCATAACCAGGAGCATTCCGTCAGCTCTCATTTCCTTTACCACACCTATAATGTCATTATATGGAGGCATTTGAGGTGTATGCATAGAATTCATCATCATCGGACACTGTATGTTTTTCTAGTAGATCAAAATCATTCATAGAGGTGCATTCCTAATCCTCATTCATGGAATATTCCAGAGTTGGGTGTACCCTAGGTGTATCACTCAAATTAGTAGTCATGAATTCTCCAAGGGTTCACGTTGTAATTATCACCAGAGAGTGACTTCGATTTCCATTGTACCATTATAATATCTTCTTCCAAGACATAGAAGGCTATAACATATATGTGGAGAAAATGGTTGGATGATGCATGGAAAAAACTTGTGGTTAACCCTTACTCAAGAAAACAATGATAATACTATGAGCTCAAGAGACTATCCTATGAGCTGAACAGACATTTTATTTCTATATCCCATGGCTGGGATCTTGTTCAAACTAGATGAATTCTTCACTATTGTTGTCAGGGTCAATGGAGATATGTGTCACAAATGTTGGAATGTCACCCAACATTACTAAGACATGATATACTATTTCCTGGCACCAATATTTGAATACAAGTAATTATTTTATGGAATTTCCAATGATCACATGATATAGAAAATGCTCAGTGATTCCAGTGATTCATCACCCCTAGGGTGTATTTCATTCCAAAAACATTAGGATTCCATTCTTGAGGGCACATATGGAGTATCTTGGGACCTAAAAATCCCTGAAGGAATAACTATTTTTTCTTATTTTTGTGAAAGGAACCCTGGGAGCATGTCCTTGACGGGGTGTGGAGAGATATTCTTCCATTGGAGTGGTTTCACTTGTAAAAATTGTTCGTGATAGGGATATACCTGTGGAGGATATGCTTGTAGGACTGAACTCAGGGAAGCTCATCCAGCAAATGGGCTAGTAGGTGCACAGTCTCAAGAACTTCTTCATACACGATGGAGCATGTCTCTTCCTTCATGGGTCTTCTCATGGTATCTATAAGGGTAAATGGGCGTGACTATTTTCTATTATATTGTATGGATTTCTCCAGAAGCTAAGACTTTTATAATAATTCATGAAATCCACCCATATAGTTTAAGGATATAAGGGTAGGGACCATCTCATTCGTTACATTCTTCTTTAAAAATGTGAGTAGTTTTTTCTAGGAAAAAGACATGTTGACTGATTACATGAGTCCATTTCATCAGGTGATGAAGTTGGATACTCTCTCATCAGAAATATACTTTTATTTAAAGAGTTCATTTATTCTTTTCTTTTTCATTGTGGATCTCAACTCATAGAGGAACTGTCAATGAAGATCCTACCAAGTGGAAATAGAATCTATGGGTAGCTAACTATACCTGATTAATGTAGGCATTTCCAAAATCTAGGAAAATCATTGGATTTTAGTGACCTATTTTTCTTTAGAGTTTGTAAAATTCGTCCGCACCTTGAGTTTATATTGGAAAAGTGTTTTAGTAGATATCCCATCCCCTTAAATGATATAAAACATGGATTACCAAGATCTATGGTTGATCATTCAAGATCCAACAGAGTCAGTTATGTCTTTTATTTTGGTAGAACTTCTACATTTTGTTTTTCTATATCCTTGATGTAGGAAACAATAGTATCTATCACTTCATCTTGGTGGATGTTTGTGGCCCCCAATGCATTGATGGGGTCGTTGACTCAAGAAGTATCACGTCCTCTATTTAAAGGTAAATAATCACACTACTCATGCATGGTTAGAGGCATGTATCTCAATAATATTTCTTATCCACTAGCTTCTTCCATGACAAGGTTCATAGGAACAAAAATTTAAAATTGTGGAATCTGACTATGAATGAATGGGTTCCCCATTGGAGGAGAGATGGGGTCCCTTATCGAATTTTTAGGTTAGCGTTCTTCTCAGCATTGAGATTAGTGGTGATCCTTTTGTAATCCTCAAGATCTTGAAGAAAGGAATATATCATGCGGTCCAACAACATTTTTGGTGTAAACTCAGACAACTCATAGGTTTTGATATATCCCTTTCATTTAACAATGTACCAATGATCAAGAAGTAACATATCATTGGGGGACTCCTAAGGCCCAGTTCATATATCTACTTTCAAGTGTGTACACCTGCTGAGGGTTTATCCCGATACTATGTCGCCCCTTGATGTGGTTTCTCCCTATAATGCTCTGCATTGGTGTCCTTGGCCATTTGATCCTCTCAAGGGTCGGTGGTGATAGGATTTACTATGGTAATATTTAGAAGGGATCCTTCATCGTTGGCATATAGGCCAGATTGTCAGTTCTGTCCATATCGAAGGATAGGTATAAAATAGAGGGCGTAATACTTCTACTAGCCTCTAATCCACATGTATTAATATGCTTTTTCTATAAACCGGAAACGCATAGTGAGGCTCTTAAATCATGATTTCTAGATTTTTTGGCAATTTACATACAACTATGGGTGCTGAGATACTTGGACTGATGCGATCTCAGACTTATTGTACTACTATTTGATGAATTCTACATGCTCATTTTTTCCTGGGTAAGTTAGCTACTGATCATCGAGGTAGTGAAACATCTCTTAGATAATCTGAAAGAAATGTACTTCCTGGTCCTTGGTGAGGGACACCAAGATAAAAATAAATTGGGTGTTGTAAGAGTCCATAACACAAATGATAGATGGAAAGTGGTCGGAAGGTCCCACAAATCCTCCTTCTCAGGGTAAGGATCCTACACTTGGTCAACCAATGAACCAATTTTCACATGTTAAGATAAGGTTGGTGTCATATACACGTACCTATTTGGTGGTTGATCCACCAGAAGAGGGGGTGCGACATCGGTCCAATATCTGCTATAAACTGAAACATTTCTCAAAGGAGGATGTAATTTCAATATCAATTCCATTCATGATAGGTTTATTAACACTAAATCATGTTTGAGGGTAGAAAAATCAATTTGAGGATTAGCGATGTACTTACCATCATCTTAGGGTGTCAACCAAGACCCTTACATATCTACAACTTTTTTGTGTAGGTTGAGAGAATCAAAATTGGAAGTGATGGATATGGTTTCATTTTGAGTCCTTGGAAGGATATCATAAATTCCTCCACCTATAGGCTTTTATGGAGGGATATAGAGATATTTTGGGACATTGTTTCCATGATTGTAAGCCTCAATTTTCGGGATTCTCATTGAGCCATCCATTGCTTCAGAATCAGAGAGATCATTGATGACACAATGCTTCCCAGGGTTCTGGATATGATGGTGTAGGAATGCTATAATAAATTACTATAAAGAGATCTTGGGTTTTCTCTACATGGGTTAAGGCATGTGTTCTGGACATGTGCCCCTTGATAGGTACTCACCCTCTTGCCCTAGGATAATCCATTAGAGTAGAAAATATCTTTGGCATGGGGAGGAATTATATACTTGTTTGGGGTGGTGAAGAGAGGACCTCCATATTTATTAGTGGTAGCATGAGTAGGACCTCTATGTTGATTGATGGCACTATAATGAGGACCATTGCATTGATTGGTGGTGGAAAATAGAGGACCTTTGTGATGGTTGATGATAGAGTGGGGAGGACCTTCATATTGATTTTTCTCATCGAGGGGTGCACCATAATGGATTCCAGTGCTTATGGTGACTAAGAGATTCAATATGGATAGCCTAATAATTGGTTGGGATCTAGATCCTTGTTAGGAAAATAAGGATCCTTGTTAAGCTATTGTAGGGATCTAGTGGGATATGTTGGTGGTGGTAGGGGAAATAAGAACTGTAGATGATTCCTCCTATTGGGGAAATATTTTTTTCCTACCCCCGACATCAGTGTTGGGTGTTATGAACTGGGTACAATAGAGAAGGGATAAATTAAACCCATATTTTGACATAAAAAACTAGTAAATGATAGATATTACATTTCCTAGTGGCATCCCTCCTAGGTATCTCTTGAGTGGTGGTCACTAAAACCGTGGCTCGAACATCTCTTACCTCCTTAATGTAGGGGAGTGAGATTTAAGAGCACCATAAAGGGAGTCTCCTAAATTAGTTATGATTTAGAATGTGGGTGGTTTCCCCATTTTAGCTCCCAAAGTCAGCAGTTTCGTAAAGGTTTCAATTCCTTGAGGTATTTGAGGGACATATCCCTGGTGGGAACAACCACTTTCGGATCATACCAGTGAACAATGGAATCAATCAAACATCTATGAATGATCTTGGAGGGTGAAATGATACGTGGTTTCCCATTTAATAAAGTTAATATGAAATTCATGGAATGAGTTAACTCATGTTGGATTATCATACCAATGTTTTCTTTACCTCAGTTCCTATTATCACTAGATCACTGACTTCCTATACCTTGAGTACTAAAAGGCATGTTGACTCTTCTGTCAGTACAAATATAGTATTGATGATTCTGAGTGCCCTAAAATCATCCATTCTTCTAGGAGCAGATAATAATTCCACACATACATTTTCATTGAGTGATGATTCCTAATGTTTTTCCTCCCAAAGATGCATGTTAGTTTCTTGTTTGTCCCACCACATTATTGATCAAACAAAGCATAGAATATCTGTATCTGCTGCCATTAATATCCATTGATTCCTAAAATGTAATTACTCCCCAAATATGAGGATAATAGTTTTATATAGGGCTCACAATTTCTATTTCGGATGTTTTCACCAGGGCTAGTGTATTACATTCACTACACTATTTCCATTCATTCCCACTTTTCTAAGGAATGTAGCTTTTGTCCCCTTAATAAGTGAGGCCAACTGCATGATCAAAATAAAATGATAGTATGTAATTTCCTCCATCATGAATTCCTCCATGGACCTTTTCACCAAGTCTGGGTATCCCTAGTATGTTTAAGTCATGTTCATGAATCTCCTTCTAGGTGATATATCATGGTATAATTTGGTTAATTACACTGCATCTATATCAACAGGATAGAAAACATTGATCAGGGGTGGTAGTAACATTGGGAATTATGGGAATGACTAGATGTTGGGTGGGTTGGGAACAAAAAAATCTTCACATTTTTGAGGGAATATCATGTTTGAGTTATCTTAGGCATGAAACCCCAGTCTTCCCGTGTCATTAAGAAAAGATATGATGCCAGGGGAGTAAGTATTATGGGTATTATTTTACCTCATGAATCCCATTTTTATTACATGGTTTAGGGATTATAGATTAGATCACAAGTTTAACATATTTTGGAGACATTGAGGTGTAATTTTAGTGTATTATGGGGATAGGTTGTGTGGTTAAGTGTGTCCCCACCGGGAAGATTTCACACTCAAGGTTTTATGGTGTGTGACCCCACATGGGGTATGATTTTAAACTTAGATGATGTATTCTTCCTTTCAAATGTTGAATATTTAACACACGGATTGTAGAGTTTGTCCCCTATAGGGGGTGATTTGAAGATTTATTGATGGATTGTGTCCCCCTAGGGGGATGATTTCACACTGGGTGATGGAGTTTGTCCACCTAAGGGGATAATTTCACACTTGGATGATGGAGTGTGTCCCTCCATGGGGGTGGATTTCACATAAGGATTATTGAGTGTGTCCCCACAAGGGTGATTATTTCACACTTTTATTTGATGAAGTTTGTCCCCAAAGGGGTATGATTTCACACAAGGATTTGGTTGTTAGGATTGAACCTCATGGAGTTATCCTATAAACCCGATTGGAAAACCGGGATTAAAACCTGTTTAGTTAGAAGATATAGTTTAATGTTTTCTTCCAATATCGGTCTATGTAGTTTAACATCATCTGGTAATGATTATTGTGTTGTGGAAATATCACCAATGAGGTATGGTGTGGGGATTACATGTAGAAGCTTCCTGGTATGGGATTCATGTATGATGGTTGGGGAATGTGTGTCATTACATGAACGGGGCATAATGTGTTTATTACACATGGTAAGGATATAGTATAACACATTTTTTCGAGGATGTTGTTGTATAGTTTAATTTCATATAATTAAGATGTATAACTAGGATGTTTTACATCTTAAAAATCAAACATTGATGTTACCTACACCCCAAGGTAGACCATGTCAAGGACAGAGGAGGATTCATCATAAAGAATCTATATTTATATAGGTCATTTTTCTCACCTATTGACACAGTATTTAGGGCTTATGTGTCCATTTCTCACATGCCTCTATTTAGGGGATGACATATAAAATACCATGGAGGAGTTAAAATCAAAAGGCCTAATGTTAGGTTGACTATTCATAAAATAAACAGGCATTAAGGTACCTATTATAAGGAGAAATAGGTAGTATGAAAGTCCAAGATGGACTTAGAGTAAAATGGGTGGACACAATGGTAGATGGTACTTATCAAATGGAGACATGGGGTACAATTGAACCGGTTCTGGATTGGCATGGTGGTCATAGTCCCTCAGCATTCATGAAAGGGTGTTGGCTAAAAGAAGGAACCATAAAAAGTCTCGAAGGATTGGTTTCATGATGGTTGGGGCTCATGAATGTTTTGGTATTTGTGAGGTAAATGAATTTAACATAGGTCAGTAGTCTCATGAAAGAGTATGTTTTAGGAAATTGGGCGACCCTTCCTCCGGTGGTGTCTTGGTTCCCATGGGTTAGGTTTCACAAAGGATAATTATCTTGCGAACCCCCAAAATCCCCAAAGACATTTCTTCTTATGTGATGTTCATGGCCCTTTACAAAAGGCATATCCACCATGGTTTGAGGTTATCAAAAATACATGAGAGGCGGTTTCAAAAAATATGGCTACCATTGGAGGTCCATATCTTCTTTCACTCATGAATCTTCTCAATATTATGATTTCAGAACTTTTCAAAGAATATGAAGGGTCACCTCCACATGAATATTAGACATATATGGTATTTATAGGACCAAGGAATGAAAGAGAACTGGTTTTGTGAAAGTTAATGTATTTCATGAAGCATTATGAGAGTCAATAATAGGTGAGGTTTTGGGAACCATAGTTGCACTATTTGACAATTTCCATCAATGCTCTATATGGTCTGGGACTTCTATTAAATGGACATCTACAAACCAAAATTGCATTATATGGAGGTTAACATCAAATATCATCACGATTAGGGACTTCTATGAGATAATTCCATTCTATATGGTCTATAACATTATTAATATAGTCTCATAAGTTGAATTTTGGGCCTTTCACATGAATTTTCATTGAATCTGTATTCTCTTACTCAACCTATCTTATGAAATGTATACTTTAATGATAAAAATCATCATAACCCATTAAAATAAAGAATTCTGATGTCTAAAAAAATACATTGTAAACTTTCTAAAAATCATCCATATTGGAAGAATAAAATATTGAATTCCAATACATTTCCCTATATCAATTAAATAACATTATTTCTTAGTGAACATTATCCAATCTGAATTATAAAAGATATGATGTTTACACCTTATAGAGAAATGGGTATATGGATAAGTCAATACTAAAATAACATGATCACAATATTTCTAGGGAAATGAGGTTGATGGTTTCAAAAGAACATACTACTAGTGTAATAAAGGAAACCTATATGTATGTTTACATATATGAAACAAATCCCTGTAGAAGAATTATACTAAGGACATCATGCAAGAACTCATCAAGAATAGAATTGGTTGATACCATGAGTTCAAAACTACAATATATATATATATATATATTTGAAGATAAATCATGATACATGAAAACAAAGAGGGTAAATCCTTTTGAATATTACATGTAAAATGAAATTGAAAACCTAAAATAGTTTTTAGAATTTTTTTTAACATTGTCCTATGAGATAAAGTTAGGGGTCACTTTAGAAAGTATGTTTTGAAAAGGTGATCTGAATCCTTTTGAAAACATTTAATTATAAAAATTAATTTCCAATAATATATCCTTGAATATGTCAAACAATTATAACATAAATGTGGTGAGGAAGATAGAACATATTTTTTTGAAATAGTAAATGTTATAAAAGAACTTATTATACCTTTTTTGAGACTCGTGATGTAAAAAAGAGTAGTTAAAATTTCTTTATATTAAAGCGTCATTTTCCAAAGTAGGGTTATAAAATAACATAAAAATATTAGGTTGGAAGAACCAAATAATTAAGGAACAAATTCCATGAAAAAAACTTCATAACTCAAATAATGTGATTTTGGATTCCAATAACCCTTACGGGGAACATTTACCATGATGTGAGTAATATTTTTCATGGTTTTATGTAGTAGAAATTAATATAACCAAAAAATGATGTAATAACACATAAAAAATAAAATTTAATAATTTACCTATCTTACATAACATAATTACAATATAAAAATCATAACTCAATGAATGAAAATTGAGTTACCAATAATCATTAAATAGGGGGAAATGAATCATGGAAAACATGAATAAAAGAAGAAAATTTGTATATTAAATATCATGAAATAAAAAAAATTATTATTTAAATACCTAAATGTGTATAATAGAAACCATTCAAAGAAAATATGGTACTTAAAATGAAACTTATCTCAAAAAATCATAATTGAGGTGAAGAAAACTCTTACGACTTAATTATCATTTTAATCAAACACCCTAAAGGGATAGAATGTAATTAAACATAAAAATCAATTAAAAACATATAATTAATGATATAATATATCAAATAGGTATTATGTATACCTAATTTAACTAGGTACCTATTTTTAAATGTTCCTCAAAAAAAGAATTTTGAGATGAAAAACCCTTACCTTGTTCCAGATTCATTCTGCACATGCGCCTAACTTCCTAAATAATAAAATTAATTTTAATAAATGAATTTTCATGAAATATTTTTATTATATATTTAATTTCGTATGGACTTTCTATTATCATTTTTGATTTATTTACTATATATATATTTCTTATGTTGTCTAAAATTTGAATCAGTGTCATCTTATTTTGAAAATTTTAGTAATCCAATATGATATTTTAATAATAGGTTAAATAATTAATATTATATTTTATATACTCACCAAAATATTTAATTAATTATCATAAAATAATAATATTATTATTATAATTTAAGTTCTTATATTTAACCATGATAGAGTTATATAGAATTATTAAATTAGGTGGTAAAGACAACCCAAACATGAACACGCTATATCTTGATGGGTTGGAATTGTTAAGGAAGTGGTTAACATCATTATAACATAATAGTAATGATATTATTCATATTTTTTTCAATTATCTAAATCATATTTTATGTGTTATTGATATAAATATAATATCATGATAAATATTGAAAATAGTTACTTCATTGAGGAAGTAGTGCACACAACTCATGGTTAGTGGTCTTTTATTTTCTATGTGAATAGAAATGAATAAATAAAGGTTTTTAAATCGATCTAATAACACATAACTATAATATTGATTCTTAAGTTATCATATTACAATTATAAGGATACGATTGGAAAAAAATTATTATAAATAAAATTTTAAGGATTAATTACTACTCATGTTGGGACATAGAACAATATCAAAAATGTATCCTTATAAATAAAGATAATAGGGTATCTAATTGAGATGAGAGGATTTAGAACTTTATAATGGTTTATCAAATGAGAAAAATAGAATAGTTTCATATAGTATTTATGTAAGGGTCTGTATTTTCCCATTCCCTTCCTTTATTATTCTATAGTTCCCTATTATATTGGAGTAATTTCATAATTTTAAAAGTAGTTTTAAAAATGGTTTGACATTTTATAAATATGTTTTAAGATGGTTTTAAAAATTATGGATTCAATTTCAATGTTTTAAATGTTTAATTGGAATTTAATTCAGAATTTTTTTAAATAGACTCTATGTTTTTTTTAGATTTTTGGATTGATAATTACAATTTTTCATAATTATTGATAAGTTAGATTAATTTAAAAAGTAATATTTTCAAGAAATTTCATAACCTTACAAATTATTTTGTTGTTTTGAAAATGTATGGAGAGTTTTCAATAAGTTGTGCAGGTGTGAGTGGTATTTTTTATGTTCTATATAAGAGTAATCTCCTTTTTTCTACTTAATTTATAACGGTTAAAAAGATTTTCTATACGTTCCATAATGGAAAACTGAATCTACCATGCACTAAATAAAGATAGTAGTCAACCTATGTAAAGGTCTGTCAAATTATCTAAAGGTTTTGTAAATATAATTTTTCCCTAATGTAAACATACAACAATTTTTATAATGGTAGGTAAGATTAACATACCCTTACATGATCCTTGGAATAATGTTGTCTAAGGGTAAAACAAGTTACCCATGTGAAAGCCACCTAATGTTCATAAGGGTATGGTAGAATTTTTAAATTAGGTGTAATGGTATGACCAGGATACCCTTGTTTAATCCCTTTCAAAACATTGTGTAAGTGTAAAAAAAATCTACCCTTACACAGAACCCCTAACCTACGTATGAGTAGTATAAATTTTTCTAAAACTGAGGTGTTTTCCATAAAACATCCTATAATCTATTTTAATTTTAAATAAATGTATTTAATCTAGAAGTAAGTGGGTTTGTATTGTTAAATTGTTTTCAATGTGATATTTGACCTTCCATAAATTTGGAAGATTTAAATTAGTCTTTTATGAAATCATATTAAATATAGATTTAATTTGAAATGATATTTCCACGTGGATACTATATCCATGTATTCCAATATAGATCTGTCCATGTTTTAATTGAGTCTGAATTATCTCAAAGACTCCCTTGAAGTCTTCTGAAGCCACATATAGTTGATCTATGCCTCCCACTGAGATGCCAATTCTATGTTTCCAAGATGAATATTTATTTATCTCATTCTCCCTCACCCCCTCTCTTCTTAGTTTTGGGTAGAATTATTTGAAGGAAAAAAATCCAGGCAGGGGATGTTAAACTTCTCCTTAATTCATAATATGAAAATTTGGAATTATCCATCATTATATTCTTCAATTTATATTAATTAAACTAACTATAATAAGATAATAATCTATAAAATGATAACATGAGGAATGAATATGTGATAATCTCTAAATTATAAAATAAGAGGATAAATTACCTATTATGTAATTTTTTTAATGATATATTGTTCATTTTTTAATTTTTTTCAATGGAATTTTAAATTATGATTTATAATTTCTCATATTAGTGCTATAATTTCATGCAATAGAATTATTGTGTTAATATTATTCCAAGAAATTTAATAGAAGATTAGTGCTTTCAAAAAATTGTTATCCTATTATTATTTAATTTCCTAAATCGAATTAGAAAAAATATTACTTGTGTAGGATAAATGAAGTTATCTTATAATATATAAATTGGTTCTTGAAATAAATATTATTGATAATAATTTCAACAATGTTGATTGATTATTTATTACATGAAGTAGATAATAATGTTTTATAATCTCTAAAAGTTTTATAGGAATGATGAAATAATAATTTTCATTTTCTTGATTGAAGATCATTATTCTTGTGTTATTCAAGATAGAGAAATAAATAATGCTATGTTTTGGTACTAAAATGAAGAAATAACATATATGGGAATTATTTGATAATTCTATTTATTTAAATATTGGAATGGATGTTATCACATATTGATATATTATTGTTCATGGTAAAATATTTCGGATGAACGGTCACAATATTTTTTATATATATTTTGTTTCATATGATATTTACTAGATAGTGTGTTATATATAATTGTAGTTGTTAACAATGGTTAATATGATTGGAAATTAAATAAAAAATTCAATCTGGTAATGATTTTTTACAATGAAATATGAATGTTGAAATATCTATCATTGAGAATGTTGAAAAATGAAAAATCAGCTTAAGGGATAATGAAAGATTAAATAAATAATGTTTAACCTTGTAAATTTATAAAGATAAAGATGCTAAGATTAGTTTTTAATTAAATGATTAATTCATGATGGTAATGTAAATATAATTAATGCTTAAATCATTAATTTTGGGCTTATCTATCCCATCGTTTATTGAAAAATCACAGTATGCCTTGTTTTTTGTCCATTATTTCCTCAAAATTATTTTTTGAATAATAGATTTAAAATGTATTTATGATCTATAGATTCAGTACATTGTAAGATTAAATTTAAAATTTTTGAAGTTGGAATAATGTGTTGGGATGATCGAGACTATGATGGCGGCACGAGGTGCCAATTATCGTGACGATATGGGTGGGGATTCATGGTTGTGTTAGGATGGCATGGCATTCCCTTTATGATAATAATGAGATTATAATGTGATGAAGGATCTAGTTTTATGTGAAATGGTGTTGGGGATTGAACCAAAACTAAAAGAATGGGTAAAAGCATTGATTTTCCATTGTTATTGTGCTGGAATCTAGGATGGTTTCTTGAAAATGAATCTTCTTGTTTAATTTTCTCAGAGAAAATTTCTTTTATATTATCAGTTTCAAAATAGGGGAAGTACTTTTATTCTATGAACCATGAGTGCATATTTTAGGTAGTATCTTGGATATATTCCTAGAGTACATTGAAGTTTATGATATGATAAATGAATTAAAAAAATAACTTGGTTCATTATTGATGCTTCCTTACGAAGATGGATTACTTTAGAACATAAGTAAATAATTAATATTTTCATTAGAACATTTCATGTAAGATTAAATTTTTATTCTTGGAAATTATAGAGATAATAATTAATTAATGGAAAATTAATTAATTAAATTAAAATGATGAATGATGCTTGTATAGTTATTTTATACTTAGGACTTAGCAGTGGAACCTAGTAGTCTTATGTGATTGTTGCAGCATTTGACTCTAAGACTATGTAGTTTCCCATAGTGTGTTTGTTAGATTTATATATATACTATATGTCTTTTAATTTCATATGCTACCGTATCCATTTCAGAAAGGTGGATGATAGTTAATAGACTCTGGGATAATTTTTTCTTGAATATCATGGTTGGTGATGAATGGATGGATGACTACCCTATTTGACCACAATATATTCTCTTAGTATTATTATGTACTGGTATGAAAAATGGTCATATTTCTCTATATATTTCTATAGAGGGTTGTGATGTATTGTCCTTAATTTTGCACAAATTTATCTCTATATATTGTATCATAATGGTTTTTATACATTTTTTATATCTTGTTTATAATGGATTGATATATAATACATGACGTTTAGGATATAGTGGTTCCTAGAAAATACTCAGTTACTATTTGGATACCTATATGGGATGATGTCATTCATGGGGTTCATGATATATTACTTTTTATTAGGTGTCCTCAGGATTTTCGATTTTAGCCCAAGTGTCTTCAAGATAGAAAAATTTTAGAGTAAGATAGCTCAGGACATATGACATTGGGGCAGAGAAAAAAACTAGTGGAGAAATGGTAGCATGTTACCTTAAATTGTTATTATGTTGGATAGTATATTTTTACTTCTATATAATACATGGTGATTGATCCATGGTGAGGATGGGAAAAGAATAGTAAACTTTTTTATGTGGTGAGTTGGCTTCATTTGTTTACTCACTGTGATTTAGTATTCGACTGTCACTTCATGCATGAGATTTTATAGGGAGGATCATATTGATTACAAAGTTTATTCTAACCCTACATATATATAAACTATTGTTTTTTTAATTGGGATATAGTTTTTGATTGATCTATAATTTTCTATTTTGAATAATTATTCAAAATATTTTTTGAGTTTTGTGGTCACTATCCATGATCAATTTTAGTGGGTTTTAATTGTTTTAGTTGTATTTATTTAAATTCATATCATCTATTAACATTTGTTCATATTTTTTATTAGGATTATTTAGTAGTTTTTCTCACCTTATTTAATAATTTTAAAATCATATAGGGTAATACCTCTTATCTGTGTGTATGTCATACTCTCAGTGTTAGTCGTAATCCTATGGACTATTGGAGGTGGTATTCAAGCATCATTATATCTCTTATCACATTTTTAATCAAGAAGGAGATGGGGCTGTTAATAATTTCATGGAATGGGTGAGTCATGAAGAGGTGTATGTTTTCCCTTTTATAAGTTAATAAAATTACTCTTCTATGAATACTCTTTTAATTTTCAATGATATCATTAAACTATTCAAAGTTTAAACACTCCAAAATCTTGAAATAATGGTTTGTAGGTTGATCTTGGGTTGATAAGGTATTAACCATTTCTTGTTGGAATTAATTTTTTCTTAGGTTTTAATCTTATATTTTTTACTTGATAACTATTTTTTAACTAAGTAATTTATGTTTTACTAAAAATATAAAAAAACCATATTAAAAAATTCTGTTTATTGAACCAAATTTTTATCTCTATTTATTATAATTCAATTTATTAATTATAAATTTAAAATTTTAAAATAAAAAAATTTATATATAGAGAAACATTTACAAATGATATTTTAAACATTATGTGTATCTAATTTTATTTATCATTTGTTTCATGAACCATCACAATGGGTCTCGAGTTACGACTCCCCAGGACTGCCTCTAATAGGCTAGTGGATGTATTCTAGACACAAGTATCAATATAAAAAAAATAGGAGGCCATATCCTATTTTACTTATATGCACGCACCCATTAATATCTCTCTTAAACCATTCAGAGATAAAATAAACATTAAATGAAAAGCATGAAAACATATTATTAAAAAACATATTATAGTAAAAGTAGTGAGAGCATTAAAGGGAGAAATAAAATCCCACCATGAACTATAAAAATTTCTAAATGTATCATATGGAGGGAAAGAAATTAGAATAAAAATGCTAGAAATCTTCTCATCCAAGAACTAGGAAACACCCTGGTTAGTCAAGCTCACCATGTTCCACCTGCTCTGGGTCCCCTAAGGACTCTGTAGAATAGCCAATTATCTGTACAAGATGTAGAATGTGATGGAAAATCTTGTGTATGTTTTAGCATAAAAATACTCATTAGGAACCCCCAAAACAAAAATAAAAAGGTATCAGCTAAAAGAAAATAGTCTTCTCGACCCAACTAGAGGGAACCCAAATGTGATAGAAACATAATCTCGATCTAATCCTTGGGTATGTATAAATAGTTATATCAGTACAAATGGGGGTTTCAACTAAGACATTAGATAAAACTATAATAACTCCGGGAATCACGAAGATATATTCATCTAAGACTCCAAGTCTCATGAGGTTCTAGACTTAGAGCCAACCACAGGATTCTACTAGAAGTTCAATGGTAACACTCATCTAGGAGAACACATTCCCTGAGATCTGTTATCCAAGACTAATCTCTTCTCATAGATACACACCGTCAAAAAATATTCTTCCATCCCTAATGACTAATCCAAAATATACCACTCCATCATGAATTTCTAAGATGATCAAACATTCACACATTCCCAAGTGGCATATATCTAAGAGAACACGGTCGTCAGATATCACCACGAAGAATGACATCTTGGAACCCAACGGATCTGGATATACATATAGGGGATCTCACCCATCCTTATTGCGGGACTCTAATAACCCTATTAGAACCATGAAATTTCTCATCACTCGGAGAGGGTATCAATCCAAGAACCATTTAGGGACACTAAAAACCCAATCTAGAACACTAAATACCACATATACTATGACAAGGGATCACACCTTAGACCGTTGGGGGTCACCAGAAACCTAATACGGTAATCCAAGAGATCTCATGTAGATAAAGGATCACTCCCTGGACTACTGGGGGGAACCAAAAACCCAATATGACATCTTGGAGATCATATCACTCTGATAAGGGATCATTGTTCATGTAGTGTTGGTCCCAACATTTCCATAAACCTCATATGATATGAATAATTAAGTAGTGGATCATATAATTAATGATACCACAAACCCTATGAAACCATACATTAATTAGTGGAATGTATACCCTAAGATTCTATAAACCCTATAGAAATTGGCCCCTATTTAGTGGGTCTTATAACTAATGATTCCAAAAATCATACTAGGCCATCCTTTTATATACGGAATCATAGCCCAAGAATTTTGGGTCATTATGGTAACAAAAACCTAATCTATGGAAAATTATATGATAGAGTATCCCACTATAGCCTCCCTAGATGAAACACTTACTATAGTAGAACTAATCCTATTAAGGGGATCAAGATCCCATAATGAGGATGTAATTCTTCATTATAACCTCATAGGGATAGACGAAGGGACTCACTCTACCATTGTTGGTTAAAACGTCACTAAAACAAGTGACCCACAATATATCATTCCATCATAAATTAGAGGTCCAAATAATGGCCACCATCACATTCTATGTAGAAAAATTCTCATGGTAAGCTACTCACATGCCTAAATCTGAGTCCGAAATAAGAATATATGTTAGATGGAAAAATCCAAGAAATGTACATGGAATGTATAAGGCTCAAATGTTGTGTCACCCCATATAAACACATGCACTTTTACTCTACTATATGACATGGTTTTCCTTGTGATCTTATGTAGTGTGTATATGGTGTACATGTCGTGCCTCACCTAACCAAGGTCATTAGTAGTGACTTTCCCCACTTTTCTAGGCCTGATATTTCTCCACATAGGGAGTGTACCCCTAATACATAGCATTTCTCGGCTAACTGGACTCATGGTCAAGTCATATTCCCTTTCCCATATCCAGCACCTCATATCCTTGGACTACGTCCATGCAATAATACATGACCATGTCTCTTGAAAGGACTTCCCTAGCTATATACCTTGGAAACATGACTTGGGTTCACAACATGAAATGTAAACCTAGTACATGATGTGCATTATCTAAAATTAGTCTTCCTAGAATGGGATGAATGCACAACATGTGAACATGCACTACATGTTGGGTGATTATAAATTCTAAATAGGAATTCCAACGAGCTTCCAAAATCACCCCAATTTCCCCCAAAAACCTACAGATTGACCCCTTGGTGGTATCTCAAAGTCAAAATAGGGCTATAAAACATTAAATTACAAAAAAGAGAAGGTGATGATAGAATAAAACACATATCTTATTACCTCAAAGAGAAACACCAAATCATCATGGTTAGATCCATGCTCTGAAGCCACTGCACCATGATTCTGGAGAAATTACTATCAAGATCAGAGATCAGTGGCATCTATTCTCTGTGGTTTCACCATGGTTTATCATTCTATACAAGGGGGTGTGTTTTACTCCTATCTATCATATGAACACTAAAGTTTGGGAGAGGATTTATTCATTAAATTTTATGAAATGAATAAATCTCCAATCAACTCCCCTCCAATATAGGCCCTCAAAAAAACTCTCAGTGAAAACATATTTTATGTCGTCTTGAGAGAAAACCTCACATTATAAACCTAACAATTTTAATATATTTCTAATATGTACCTGGTCAATAGTAATATCACATTTATTAGGAAACATTGTGTCATTGATAAAATATAAATAATATTTTTAATATCACCAAGTTGAGTTTCTCTGATCCCTGAAATCTCATACTAACTCAGCAACTAACTTCAGAAATATTCCTAGAAATATTAGAAATTCTTACAGGGAAAACTACGAGTCACTAAATCCTCCCCACCTTATGAATATTCATCCTCAAAAAGAAAATACTAGGAATAATGACCAATTTTATCTCTCCACTAGAACTATTTTTCTAGTGAGCTCACCAAGGGTTCCCATACTGCTTACAAGCATGCACTCAGGGAAACCACAATGGAGAAACCACACCCATCATTTAAGTCAAATAGAATTAAATCCTTAAAAACATAAAAACATGTATCCTCGTCCACTACAGGTGGAATCACAATGAACCCAGTCTATCTATGGTCATAGGGTCTAGCGGTATGCAATCTGAAAGACTTGACACAAATATTGATGAAATCTAGAACTTCTCATATTCCCCATGATAAGCAACACCACTGACTCCTCAAGTGTCTCGCATATAAATATAATGCCCAGAACATTGGGGTAAAAATAAAGAACACATTCATATCCATGTTCACATGCTGGGGGTTTCTAATCCCTCTATACAAACCTCTATCACGCAACCACACTCTGAACACACTAGCCAAAGGAAATCATCTTCCACACCTTAACACAATCTTATTTGTGATGGACTAACTCACCTATGTAGTTTTAATTTCATTACAAGAATTATTCTTTGTGGGGGGAGAATCCCTCATCCTCATGCATCTGAAGCTACATCAAACAACAACAACACATAATTCTATTGACACCATGCATCACTAGGGGAAAACCTCAATAAAAAGTGACAATAAAAGATTACCTCATGATATTGTCTAAAAAATTCTAAAAAATTATAAAGGTCACAGATCATACCTCTAATAAACCTCAGAGCCTCCGGTTTATATGCATCTATGGTCTGTAGATATGCTCACCCCCATCCTCAAAATCCCTATGCCTCGCACATACCATCTAGGGGTTATGGTGGAAACATCTTGAATAGTCTTCCACCTACTAATACTATCACCACTCATTTTCCACATCTTCTATAATTTAGACCTCCATGATCCAATCTCTACCTCTTCCAAGGAAGTACATTGACTATCTATATCTCTCTTTCCATAATATGGAGGGTCGTACAATCTCACGCAACATTTCCTCATTCTTCACAAGTGTAACAAATCCTCTCATATATATGACCCGGTCCGACCTAGAAGCCCAAGACCATAGAACTTTCATCCAAGGATCATCTCCTGAAGTGTCTCACATGCTTGGATCCCTAAGCCTGCTATCAGCTACCATATTTGAAGGTCACAACTCCTGTGTTCCCAGAACCAATAGTTATTATCTTCTCATCTCGAATGATATCCAACACCAAGGCCTACTCAAGCACTCTATCATAGTTGGGAATGCACAGATATACCACCAACACCCTGATATCCTAATGTAAGACCTGATCTAAGGTCTGTGATCTGAAAAATGAATCTCAAACCATATATAGTGAGTATTGTACCTAGTCTATAAACCTCACATATTACTCTTCCATGAACTTTTAATATTTTCGAAGTTGTAGATGCTCTTAGATAAACCCAGATCTCAATATAGATGGATAGATCTCTTACATGAATAGCCTCAAAAACTCTAACCAAGTGATAGTCACCTCATTGTGTGTCTACATAACCAGACTAATCCCTATAAAAGACTTACCTCTATGACCACTATCTGATTGAGAGGTGTCCTCACAAGGAGTAAAACTTATGTAACTTCCTCAAGATTGACATAACCTTCCTTGAGGTCTAGATCACCATTATAACTGAGTGTTCACTTCCTTTGGAACTCATAAAGTACACTTAACCTACATGCATCCTCAGTATGAACTTTTGAAAATACCTACTACTCAATGGGTGGTGGCTCAACTAGCTGACCACTAGGGTTCCTACCTTAGAATCCATTACCTGCATTCAAGCCTCACCTCTGGGTAGATCATCATCACAATCCCATCATGGAACCCTATATTTCTCTCATTATAGTGGAATCCTAAAATAGAATCAAGATGAACCATGGTCAAAGATAATATCTGGAGAGATAAATACAGGACATGAAACCCATAACTCATTCCTATATAATTAATGTACCAATATTTCCTTATGTACATTTCCCTAATGTACCATATAAAAAAGTAGATTATCAAAGACCTGGTAAATGGATACATCAGCTTCCACACCAAGACTTTATTCTTTGACCTGAAAGCTGATCTAGAACCACTTTAAAATTTTCTCTATGCCACCAAAACCAAGATCACAAACATCGTCCCTAAGGAATCACCTCCACTAACACCACTCTATAATGACCCATCCTAAGGGGGCTTGAACCATGACTCCCCAAGCTTAACTCCAATAAAACATATACTGGAATATTTCACCTAGTAGGTATATCACACAAATGGTAGGCCTTAACTTATTGTACTTATACGCACTCACCCACAAAAATCTCCATAAAATAGTGTAGTGATAAAATAAACTAGAAATAAAATAAATCGATACCTAGAACCCAAAACTTGTGTATAAAAGAATTAATAAAATAATAAAAAGGAAAAACAAAATAAAAAAAATATCAGTAAAAATTTCTAACCAACTTAGATATAGGGGACTAATATCAAATAAATATTATGGATAGCTCCTTGGAAAACCACCAAAAAACCCTGGTCGGTCTATCCCATTAACCTCCACCAACTTTGGGTCCTAATGGAACTCCATCAAAATTTCGGTCATCTGCATAAGACAAAACATGTGTGGGAAAATCCCATGTAGGGGTGAGTATAAAAATAATCGGTAGGTTCCCCAAAATAGAAAAGAAAAATGGAGAAACTAAAAGGAAATAACCCACTCAACCTAGCTAGAGGTAACATAAATGAGGGAGAAACACCATCTTGAACCCATCCTCATATATACATGACTAGTTACCTCAGTTTTCATGGGGTGTCGACCAATACATGTGAAAAGTCGATAATCACTACTAGGATCTCCAAGATATCCCTATCTTAGACTCCAAGTCTCATGAGGTTCCAACCTCATATACAACTATATGATTCTACTCGAGGCTCAATGGGAACACTCATCAGTGAGAATACTCTCTATATGATATGTTTTCCCATATTGAAGTCTTCTGAGATATACACTATATTGGGAAAAAATACTCCAATCCCGATGGACCATCCAAGATATACCACTCAATCAGGAATCAATAATCCAATGGCATATCTCTATCATCCCAAGTGGAATACATCCAATATAATATGATCGTCAATTGTTTCCATAAAAAAGTTCATGATTGAAGCCAAAGGATCTCAATACATAGATGAGGCATCTCACCCTTCCCTAATGGGGGATTATATTAACCCAATTGGAATCATGAATGATATCATCAATAATTGAATGGATTACTCTTAAAATCATTGTGAGACACTATGAAACCAATCTAGAACACTAAAAACCATATATCCTTGTAAATGGGATCACGACTAGGACCATTAGGGTATCGTATAACAAAAGACACCAAAAACCCTACCAAAAGAATTCATTGAGTAGGGTATCGAGGATCATTTATTCAATGAATCCACAAACCTTACAAGGCTATCCTTCCATATAGGGTATCATCTCCCATGTAGTGTGTGTCACAATGATTCAAAAACCAAATCTAGGGAAAATGATATGATAAAGGATCCCACTCTGGCCACTCTAGAGGGATACACTGACTCTACCAAAACTCATCCTATTGAGGGGATCACAATATTATAATGAGGATATAATGCCAAACTATACCCCCATATAGATTGACCGAGGAACTCAATCAATCATTGATGGTTCATACATCACTAAAAAAAGATACCTAAAACATCTCCTTGCATCACATCTCAAAGTCCCAAACTATGGACACCATCATGTTCTACGTGGAAAACTTCTTGGGGAAGGATACTCATAGTCCTAAATCCAAGCCCTTAAGAAAGAGATACATTACAAGAAAAACACAATGAAAGTTAAACGGTGTGTATGGGGTTCACACGGTGTGTGGCCTATTATGAACACCTGGATGTTTCCTATATCGCATGGGTTTTCTAGCCATGTGAGCTTCTACATCAAGTACATGGTGTAAAAAACATGTCTCGCATCACCTGGGCCCCCAGTCATGTCTTTTCACACATAGATTAGCATACCATGTCTATGCACATGAGGTGTACCCCTGGTACACGATGTGTCTTAGCTAACCGACCACTAGGCCATGTCATCTTTATGTGATCGTGTTTGGTAACTCATTCTTGTTCACTCCTGTGGTGTAGTATAACACAACCATTTGTCTTGACATAGCTTCAATGGCCATGTCCCTTGGCCACATGACCTGGGATCACTATAGAAAATGTATCCTCGATACATGATGCATGTCCACTATAAGTAATCTTCCCCAAATGAGAGGAAAAAAGGGGCGTGTGACCCGCCACTGTTCACAGTGTCATTAGGAATTCGGAATGGGAAATGTATTTAATGTTAATAAAAATTATTTATGTGTAAATATAATTATATATTTGTTTAATGAAATATTAGATACATTAATTAAAATATATTAATTTAATTGATTATAAAAAAATCATAAAATATTAATAAAGAATTATTTGAAAATAACTATTTTTGTATTATCATAGTCGTTAACTTTAATATTAGTAATCAAACATTTATGGCCAAAATTTAAATTGAACTTATTAAATAATATGACATTTTTTGTATAAAATAAGAAATCGTTTTTGATATATTTATTTTCTATATGTAATGAAAATTAATATTTAATATATGTGAATAAAAAAATTCTTAAAACACATTAGGATCATTTTTTGTTAATCATATATATTAAAATTTTTGTGTGTTACATTCTACTCGCTATATATAAAATTTTCCCTCATAATTTTAATTATTAATCATGGTTGAAACAAGGTGAGGGTATTCTAATCATATTTTTCATTCGGGGTATAACTTCTCATATGACATATATATTACTCTATTAGGCTATATCAAGTTACTTATCCTTTCTAAAACAACCTTAATCATTCCTACCATCATAAAACCAAGTTTATATATACAATAATAATATATTCATAATAACATAAATTTAAAAAAAACATTTTAATATCAAATATATAAACCATAATGATATTACATATTCTTCCAAAACAATTATTCTATTTTAACCCTGGAATATATTAATCGTATGTTCATAAAGTAACTAGTCAATATATATCATATTCCGAAAATAATAGATATAAATCACTAAGAATATAATGGTTTAATTTTTCTTTAAGTTATTAATAAATTCCAATAAAATCTAGAACACCAAAAAAATTAGTTTCAAAGAATTCTATGCTCAATATCATGCTTAACACGCAACATTGAGCTTTAAGAGAAGTGTAATATACATTAAAATAATATTATCTGATATTGACACTAAAAATTATATGTTAAATTAAAGGTGTGAACGGTAATAAAAAAATTAGGAAAATTTTGTTCTCTGTAATTATATAATGATAATCTATTTATTAATACATAATAGATAATTACTAAATTTTCAATGAAGTCATTTTATGCTTTAAAGAGATGTTTTCTTCAAAAATAATTTTTAGTGCATTTTTTGTAAAGTAATTATAATTAATTTATACCAATTTTAGATATTTAATTTGTGGTAATTAATATATATTTTAAATCAACATTTCAATATTTTCTTTGGGTCAATTTTTAGTATTTTTCTGAAAATATTTATTATTCCATAAATAGTGAAAAAATGCCGATTTTCTGTAAAATAGAAACATATTTTAATTAAAAAAATAAATTTAAAATTCATATTATGTATTACATTACCATAATAAGTATTTATTTATAATTAATTTAGTTTAATTACATATTAATATACTTTATACATTATTTTTTATAAGCTCATTTTTAGGCTTAAAATCATTATGTTAAGAAAACTATTTTTATGTGTGAAATTTATTTTTACATAATTAAATTAAAATCATATCTATTGATTAAGGGTTACATTTATATGAATATACTTTATATTCAATAAAATATTTTAAAATTCATTTTATTGTTTTTATATGTAAAGTAATTGAATTAAATTTAGTTTATTGGAAAAAAAATCATTTTTCTAAAATAGGCTTCCATTGATTTTTTCCTGTTTATTTAAAATTAAATTCATCAAAAAATATTAATTGTATTTGGTAAATGGATTAAAATTTTTAAATAAAAATATTTAATATATTTAAAGTGGTTCAACTTATTTTTTGGTCATAATGAATAGTAAAATTGTACAATTTTGTTACCATGGTCAAGGTTAAAATGGATTTATCGGGGGGTGGGTTAAACAAATCCATGAGGGTAGAAACTCCACCCAAAATTGTATAATTGTTATTTTAGGAAGATATTGAAACCATATATTTTCATAACATCAAATCATGATCCATTTAGATCTACTTTGACAAGAAATTGACTATATATTATCGAAATCCTTGAATTAATTTCATTTGTATCCATCCCCTCACTTATAAAAGAGAAACTATTAATCTCTATTATTTAAAAAACAGGAGAAATATATATATATATATATACATATATATATATAAATATATATTCCCAAACCTTACTATATTCCTTCAATTCATCCTATAGCTTTTAATATTATATTGAGACCAATATTTTATGTCTTATAGTGTAATATAAAAGACATATCTCAAAGGAGAGTCATAAATCTTAACAAAACTTATTCAATTTTATTTATTCTCCCACAATTTTAGAACCCATTTTATCCCTATAAAATTTATTAATATAGTTTAAAAAATATACTGAGTTGTTATAATGATGATTTTAAATCTATTTCCATCTTATCCATCAAATTGAAAATGAGAGTATCGCCTGTGTTTATGTGTGCACTACCACCTCCACATAGTGATATGGTTCATTTTCCATCACTATCATTCATGGTTGGATATTATGATATATTTTATGTATATATATATATATATTAAATTTATTATATAATAATATTCTGTAGAAGTGATTTATTATTTACTTTCCTTTAATCAATACATTAAAAAGTGGAAATCATTACTCAGGTATACATACGGATTACCGTCTCCACAAAGTGATGTAAGTCATTGTTCATCACCACATTATATGATTTGATATAAAATTATATTTAAATATTAAATACTATACTTATTAAATGATTAATATTTGATAGTTTATTTAACCATGATCAAATTTTAATGACTATTATCGCCGAACCGAAACATACATGAAAAATGAAACAATTATCACTCAGAAATGAGGATTTTGATAATTTATTATTAATTAATGATTGTGTGAATATTATAAGTTGATAATATATCACATTATAAGTGTTTAAATGGTTTTTTAAATAATTATAATTAATATTAATTTATTATATGTGAGGTCGGATAACTGAGGAATTAATTCATAAATAAGGTGAGGGTTCTTTGTCTCAATATTGTTTCCTTGAGACATATTTGATTTTATGAACCTATTTATTTTTATGAGGTTTTTATAATACCCTTTAAAATTTCATATAAATTATCCAAATTAATTCATGTTCTATAATTTTAAAATTTAAAACATTTCATCCAAGGGGATTAGATCTGAATGTTATGAAAGTGGTAAGGGTTTGTCATATGAAATTTTCTTCTTTGGGATATATGTTATATTATAAACATATCTTCTTTTATGATGGATATATAATACACCTTTGATATTATGACCCACTAATATACTTATGTTTATATAGTTTAATGTTTCATTTTAAGCTATTTATTTTATGAGGCTTACAACTAAAAAGTTACCAAAGTATTAAGGTTTATACATTACAATCTCATTTTTACCAGGATTGTTTATGATTAAATTTTATTATAATGACATTATATGATATATATATCACATATATTATGTATTTTCTTATTATTTGGTTATTTAAGAATAACATATTTTTTTCCTTTCATTTTACTCGATTTAAGTAATCAAGAGACTGAAATAATGTTTTTATTGAAATCTGACATTATTTATTTCTTCTGTGAGGAATCATTTTATTTCTTGTCCATATTTATTTAAATTGTTTTAAATAATGTTTTAATAATAAAAATCAATTTCATAAATTTATTTTAACACATTTTTGAATTTAATGTTTTAAAAATAATTTTTTTGTATTTTTTGAATCATAATCTTTGGAGTTTTTACCAAAAATATGTGAGAAATATTTGTTTTGATGTATACCGTATGAAAAGATTATCCCAATATCATTAATTATCCAAAATTTTTATCTCAAATTACATGTGTTTATATTTCTTCTCAAATAAATTATTTTCCTCAATTTTTTTAAATTATTATATTTTAAATATGTTATTTGAAAATTAAAAGTGTATTTTCCTCATGAAATGTTTCTATGACCATTTAAAGGTATTTTCTTCTATAAAAATATCCTTTGATGTTTTTTTGTTTTACTAGGGATATTATCTAATCTCCAAATATTTATTAATTATATATATATATATCTTATGATTTTGATTATGAAATATTGAATAAACCCATTTTCATTTCCATGGGACAAGTTTTAAAGAAATGATAAATGTTCTCTTGATCTTATGGCATACATATGAATGTGTTATGATTATACGATGGGTGGGTATATTATTTAACACCAATCTATTGGGTAAATATTAATGTTTTATGAGATTAAAGGGGACACAAGTGTTAATCCCAATACCAAAATAAGAAACACAAGAGGTTATCCCAAGACCAAAAGAGTGCATACAGGACGTTATCCTAACCCTAAAATAGGTACATAGATTGTTATAAAAATACCAATAGACAATTAATATCATGTTGGGTAGTATTAACATAATATTTATATGATTATGATACATTCCCAATATATTTGACTCCCTTTTGAAATTATCTTACACAAAATTGTTATAGCTTAGAATCTTTTATTATCTTAGAATTAATGTCTTATGAAATACAAATGCTTTAGGCCTTGAATCACATTTATGATATATTAATTTATGGGTATCATTTTATAATGTTAATTTAATTATCTCATACCTCTATTCTTATATTTCTCTCATTCATTATCATTTATTAATATATCCTATGTTTACTATGATTAACCAAAAGAGTTCACCCTTTCTTATGTTACTTTACCCTTGGTTATGAAGGAATGTTTTAAGTTGGGTATGACTAAGAAGTTTCCTATGTTAATGAATTTATTAGATATCATGGGGATATTTCCTGAAATAAGAGGATTATGTATCTAGTATAAAAATTCACTTAACCTTTACAGTCTTAGAGAATGTATTGTTGTGAAATATATTGAATATTTATCTAAAATGGTGTAAAAGTTTTGAATGTAAAATTAGGTAATTATAGTTGGTATCATAGGATGGTTTAACTATTTTTGGAGATTAATAATATCAAAATTTTGTATGAAACATTATTCTATAGTATAACATCTTGTGATATGGTAAAGAAAGGAGTGTGGTTTTCCTAGAAAAAACATCTTTTCTTTAATACTAGCAAGTATATGCATTAGTGGAACTGATTAACCTAGGTGTTAAAACTATAAATAAAGATTATTGGGTATTAACATGATCAAGAACTATATATGATTAGTGGGACTAATAATTTATACCTAGATAGACACTCGTTTGGGATAATATTTGGTTAACTAACATTTTCATCATGATCCATTTAAAAGGATTTGAATTGATGATAAAAAAAGGTGTATTTATTTAGACATACTATAATTTATTCTCATTATTAAATTATTTCTCACATTGATTATTATTACTCACATTAATAATTTGAATTTTATTTTATCAATGTAATAAATATGAATTATTTTAACATTGTATTTGACAGATGGTGTAGTGATTATCCTTATGAGAAACCAAATTAAATTGAGATGTAATGTGAAATATTGGGATTATACCGAATTGGATATCTCAAGATATCATTAACAACCAGAACATATGTGAATTTACAAATGAAAAAAATAATAAAAAATGGAGTTTCATGAATCCCATAGAGGAAAGAAGATTCAGCTTCATACATGTATGAAATTTGGAAATTATAACCCACAGGAATACCTCAAAAGAACAAAAAATGTTTTATGTCTGGAGAATAAGGGAATAATGTTATAAAATTATAAATAAAAAAATATGTTTTTGGATAGTTTTATTTAGGGTAATAATAGTTTTAATAAGGGATAATCAACGGTTGAATTTTTGGAATGTGGAAAGTATGGGAATTATAAAAATAAATTTTCTATAAGGAAATGTAGAGAAAATAATTTTCAAGGTGGTACAACTGAAGGTTTTTCTATTAATAATGAAGTGGCTATGAATGAAATATGAAATGATTGAATTTTTTTAACAATATGTTTTATGATAAAAGTAATAAATAAGATTAAATTGATGTGGATTAATCTTATTACATGATTCATATTTCATATTATAGAAATTAATTATTAAGGTCTAAGATGGTGAATCATGGTTGATGGTTTAAAAAGTAAGTGGATTGATTGAAGTGTCTATGTATTATTTTTTAGTAACAATTTTTTAGAAGTGTTTAATAAATTATATTTTTTTATTATAATCATGAAACATATAATTATTGTTCTATATTATTTTTCAATAATTATTTTCATGAATATGTTGATTGGTATTGATAACCTAGAAAGATGATTTAGTGGTAAGGTGATATTTTTGGAAATGTATTTAATATTAATAAAAATTTATGTAATATTTATATAAAAAATTTGGGTCGCTATACTATCTAACTAACTTTTCCCAAAATCAAAAAACCCTTTATTAAATAAATATTAAAAATATATTAATCCTAATAGTTATACATACTTCAATCATTATTTCCTCAATAGTTTTCCACAAAATTATAACCTTTTTATAAAATAACTTTTAAAGGATATTTATTGTATTTAATATATGTTTCTAAAAAATTAAATCAAAAATATTAAAGAAAAGTCCATAAATGTTTCACATAACCCTCATAAATTTAAGAATATACCAGAATATCATCAATTTATATAACTCACTAATGAAAATATCTAACAATATAAATAATTAATTTATATTATGATTTGTACCTCACTAACTTTGGTAAAACATGGAAACTAAAAATTTCAATTATAATAGGAATATATTAATATTCGAAATCATTTAAGTATGTATCCTTATTCGATTATAAGATATAGTGATTTCTAGATACATACCATTACAGTTTCATTTCAATAATATTATTTCAACAAAATACTAAAAACCAAAATGGGTGTCAATAAAATTATAGAAAATTATCAAATGAATTTGAAAACTCATTCCTAATATGAATCATATAATGAAACCTTTATTTATTTTTAATAATTATAGTTCATCCTATGAATCTATTTTTCAATACTTGGTTATAAAAGGACATTTTTCAATTAGGTTCCCTAACCTAATTAGATAAAATTATACTCAAATACTTCATAATGGTTCTTTAAAGGGATATGATTAAACTAAATCATATCCCCCATGATTTTAAAACCAAGTGTTTTGTTAGGCGTCTTTTTCGTGAACCAGGTGATGATCGATTTTATACCCAATCCTCCCATTACAAGGTTATTACCCCTTGGTGCATCTGTGACAGAGTCTGTATTCACTTGTAATTTATAGATAATGATATAGATTCTAGGAAAACCACACAATCATTAATTTACCAAAACATTGTGATGTCATCCATCACATCGAGTTATTACTAGGATTTTTGCTAAAGTTGTCTTATCCCAACCCCAAAATATAATTTTACTTAATAAATCATATACTATCCTAAAGAGTAATATATACATTTTAAAATATGATAAGCTTTAAATTATCATTATTTGAAGAAATTTCTGTCTACCAAATAATTATAAACTAATAACATCCTAATATATAAAGTTATCTGAACCATTCTCTAATACTAATTGTAACACCTTGGATCCACACTCCTAGATCTATTTCTTAAAAAACGTTATTTGAAGAATTTCTTTCAATGAAACTATATATCCACTAAGATAAATTTCCCATAATTACATGAATTAAAGAAAATATTTTATTACATACATTTTCAATACCTTTTAGTTTCAAAGCATTAGAGGTTTATGAATAATCCTAAAAAAATAAATTCCAGGTATTTTTAAACCATCTAAAAAAATTCCACTATAAGAAACTACTTAACCCTTAAAAAGTCATTACAATATCCTAACATCTATCTTATTATACATATCATGTGTAATAATTTTCTTAATAACCTAGTGAAATAGAGACATAATAAGGGGTTAGCTCAAATGCTCGGTAATCGAAAACATAAAACTAAAGAAATAAAGGAATAAATGTGGCGTGAATATTATGGGAAGAATATGTAATCCTCATAATTACATTTTAAACTGAAACTAATAGAATAATATATCAATGAATAATAATGGGAATGAAAATATCATTGGGATAATAATAACTGAATTCGTAGTGATAGAATGAATAATGTCAGTCATATTGATCTTACTCTCAAGACATTATCTAGGACATCATTCTTACCATAATGGACTCCTCCAAGACATCATTATTGTCTTCAATATTTTAGTTAATAAATCTTTTTAAATTGGGTAGGAAAACAAAAAATAAGAAAGTTTTTTCTCTCATTGTACTTTCTGATACATTGAAGGACTATATATTTTCAAGCCCCACCCATCACTTATTTAATTCCAATGCATTCATCATATGAGATAATGAGTAAATAGTAAAAAATCAACATTTTCTATAATCATACATATTATAAAAACAACCTAAAAAATTCCAATACTACTCCTAGTGCCTATAAAATTGAAAACATGATCATAACCTACATATAGAAATAAGGGGGTGGTCAAATAATATTGAGTCAGTTTTCCAATAATCATCTCTATTGGAATAAAAAAATAGAATACAAATGCTTTTCCCCTATTCAATAAAAGGAATAAAATGATCCTATCCCATTCATATAATGAAAGTGTATTATCAGAAAATAAATATTCAACTTTCCAATAATCATATATACTGGAATAACAGCATATTGAATGCCAATAGTTTTCCCCATATCAATAAAATAACATTATTTATAGGTTAAAATCATCCATTCTTAATTTTTTAAATTTAACGTTCACACTTTTTAGAGAAATTAGAATAAAACTAAGTCAACATTGAAATAACATTATCATAATCCATATAGGGAGAGAAGGTGGATAGTTTTAAAAGTATATATCCCTAGTGTAATAAAGTAACTTTAGAAGGATGTTAACACACATAAAAAATCCCTATAAAATAATACTTCGAATGGTATCATGCAAGAATGGCTCAAGAATAGAATAGTTTGATACTATGAGTACAAAAACCCAAAAGATAAATATATATTAAAGGATAAATGATGAAATTTTAAACCCATGGTGGTAATTCCTTTTGAATATAATAATTAAAATAGAAGTGAAAACAAAAAATAGTTTTTGGATATCATTTTTAAAATTATTGTAAGAGAAAAATTTAGGGGTCACATTAGAAAGTAATTTTCAAAAAGATGAATTATATTTTTTTAAATATTTTTAAAAAATAAATGAAATAATTGTTTCCAAGAATTAATATAGTCTATAAGATAAAAAATATGGTTTTGAAATGAAAAACCTTTTGAAACATATTAATATACTTTCATTTGAAACCCACGTTATAAAAAGAGTAGTAAAATATTATTTATATTAAAATATAATTTTCACAAGGAGGATTATAAAATATCCTATAAAGAAGTTGGAGTGTAGGAAAAAAACATTGGAAGAGAAAATTTCAAGATAAATCTTTATATCTCAAAGAAAAAATTTGAGTTTCTAATAACCTTTATAAGAATCATATCTTAAGAATTGATAACTATTTTTTAATGTTATTATGTGGTTGGAATGTATATAACCCAAACAAAATATGATATAATATCACATAATACAACCAAAGAAAGTATTTTAGTCAATATATATGAAATAATTTCAATGTAATGACCACAACTCAATGTAAAAAATTTAGTGACAAAACATTATTACTATTGGGGAAGCAACTGAATCAATATCCACTTGAATAGTGGAACATGATTTGACTATTAAATCCAATGAAATAAAAAATATGATAAAAATGCATCCATTAGAAGAATATAAACTATACAAATATATCATTGTTTATAACATGTAACATGTCACAACGAATCAAAAGTTATGACCAACAAAATCCTTACAGAGTCGGTATCATTTTAATCCAACCCTTTTAAAGAGAGTAAATGTGATTAAGCTTCAAATACCATTATTAAAATAAAATTAAAGATATAAAAATCAAATAGTTATTATATACCCCTTACAAATTAAATTAGATTCTTACTTTGAAATATATATCAAAGAATGGAATTTGAGATGAAAAACTCTTACCTTGTTCTAGATTTATTCTGTACATGTTCCTAACTTCCAAAATAATCAAATTTAGTTTTCTAAATAACTTATTATAAACCTTATTCTTATTTATTTAATTAAATATGGGACATTTTTTTTATCATATTAAATTTACTTGTTATATAGTTATTTGTTATGTTTATATTAAAATTGAATCGATGTCAATATATTTTGGCACTTTTAGCTATCGAAGAAGATATTTTAATAATTTAAATACTTAATAGGTCATTTCTAGAACAAAAAATCAAAATTTATATTCATATTAACTCATAAAGATATTAATATTTATGTTCCCATAGTCATCCCTGATATATTTTTTTAACATTATCAAGTCTTTGGTTAAACCGATCTAAACTTGAACATGTTATATCTCAATGAGTGAGTATAGTTCATAATGTTTTTTATATCATTATAGTATATTAATAACAATAAAATAGATATTTCAAAAAAATTAAATATATTTTTATGTGGTTTTGATAATGAAATAAAAAAATATGGAAAAAAATGTTACTTCATGGAGGAGATAGTCTGCACAACGCACAACTAATATTATTTTATTTTTATAAGTGAATAAAAAAGAATAAATTCTAGTTTTTAAAATAATATAATAAAAAATAATTATAATTATTCTAATTAATTTTTTATACTACTCTTGTAATGTTAATTTTTTAATAGAATGATTAAAAATAAAATTTTAAGGTTTATGTAATACATACTTCGAGACTTTCAACATTCTCTTGAATGTATCCATCAAAATTATGGGATTATGATAACCAAATTGATACTGGTGTCCTATTAAATAAATATAGGGTTATGGGTGAAGAAAAATTTTATATGTTTGTAAAAAAAATTAAATTAACGGGTGTGCAATTAAATAGATATTTTGGTCCCCTTTTATATGTGATGAAATGGGAACTTTAGTGAATACTCGTTTATCTTTCAATGATATCATTACAATATTCTCTGAAACCAATACTCTAAAAGTTAGAAATAATGGATTTTTTCAAGATATTACATTGATCAATCCTCATTAAATTATTTTCAAACATATTTATACCATGTTGGAATTCATTTTTTCATGGATTTTATTTTTTTTACCATTTTTTATTATTAACTTAGTAACTAGTTTCTAACTAAGTAGTTTATTTTTTTAGTAAAAATATAAAATATCCCCTATTACCAAATTTGGGATTATTTAAAATAAATTTAAAATAAATTTTATCTAATTAAATTTATAATTATGATAAAAGAATCTTTTAAATTCAATGACTTTATATATAAAAAACTTATTTTTTGTTAAAAATGGTGGTTTAACCATTTTATATTCTTAGTATTATTTAGAATTAGTTAAAAATCAAATATGTGATAATATAATTATATATATTTTTAAAAATAATATTAGATTTTAAGTTTAAAATAAATTAAATTAATTTAATAGATAAAAATAACACAATATTAATAAAAATATTTTTGAAAATGAAATGTTTATAGTTATTGTGATCATTAATATTAATCTTAACAATCATAAATTTATGCTCAAAAATGAAATTAACCATATTAAATAATTTGATATTGTTTATTTAAAAGATGAAATCAATTTATTTTATATATAATTTTTAAAATTTAAAAATTGAAAATTTTAATATTATTGAATTAGAACAATTTTTAGAATAAAATATTACTTATGTTTCCAAAATAATATACTTGGGTTTTATAAAAAATATTAATTTAAAATTATTTTTTACATATAAATATATGTATATATATTTTATAAAAAAATTAAATATTTTTGTCATTCTTGTATTACTATAATTTCATAAAAGTTATACTTTTAGAAAAATAAGAATTTTTTAACTATTCACCTAAAAAATTATTTTCAAAAAATACATCTTAAGAAAATATTATATTACTAAATCAAAAAATGAAAAATCCTTACTAAGATCAATAAAATCACAGATAGGGGTAGGGTTGAATTAGTGATTACTTTTTATTTCTATGTTATCTTTCCTATATAACAGCATTCACCTCAAGATAAAGATTTTTCACTTTGCTAAAAAAAACCTTCACACGTCCATAGGAACAAAAATATTTTCATGGTTTTCTACTCAATAAGATAATATTTTCCTTTGAATAGTTTATAGATAATCTAATACCACACAATCCAATAGAAAATAGTCCTTTTTTGTGGATACCACTAGTAGTAAATATTTTTACACTTTTGTAACACTACGATCAATACAATAATGCATGTACTTCTTCAAGCACCAATGATGTAAAAAAAGCTTTTTTAATAAGTTTAGAAACCTTCAATTGTTGGTTCCGAACATGTCATTATAATTCTTCAACAACTTCCAATTTTTTATTTCTTCAACAAAAAAATATTCACTATCCTACCCATCAGTAAGTAGAAATAACTTTTCTAGACATCATAAGAAAACTCAGTCTGATGAATCAATCTAATTCATTAGTCTGGAAATATAGTTTGAATAAATATTATAGAGACAATTCAATGTCAATTCTTTCATTCCATGAATCGATCATTTTGATTGCTCATTCTGATTTGGAAAAACTTTAACGCAACCTCTTACTTAAACTTCTTACGCCTAGAAAACATTCTTCTAGGAATTTTATCTTAAAAATACCTTAATAAAATCTTCCTAAAATCCTTTTGTGCTCTCTGTGTCTCTTAGAATTGAAGAGTGTAAGAGTATATTGTACTTTGACCTCTATTTATAGGTTCATCAGAAATAGAGTGGCCGGGAAACCAAATTTATTTTCCCACTCAACAAAATTACATAAACTCAAATTCCACTTAAATTTTAGCTTTATATTTGACCATTTAATTTATTTAAAACTCTTCTAGATTCTTCTCAAAACTTCTTGAAAATTATCACACCTTCAGCCTTCATAAAAAGTAAAAAAAATTCGTATGATATACTTTTTCTTTCTGAAATAGTTTTTCATTCTAATTAACCATATATAAGAATAAATACTTCTCATTCTGATGCTCCAAATCAATAAAAAAATTAAACTATTCCATCATAAACCTCAATGAAAATTACAAACACATTGAAACCCATTTCAAAAACTGTTTATCAAAAACTTCATATGTTTTCACCCATTCTTCATTTATTTAAAAAATTCCCATAAATAGAAAACTATGTCTAGTATTGTTTATTCATCGATGATTTATTGGTGTCACATCATGTCTGATGAGTTGTGAACTATTTTAAAAAAACCTCCATGAAAATGGTTGATTATATTTTTAAAATTCATCAGATGTATTATTCTTTGATCCCATTCAATGAATTGGTCTCTAGAGATCATTTTTATTATATGTCCCAAGAACATTACAATTATATTCTACATCTGATATAACTCTAAATCTGATTCCCTAAAGATACCAAAAAATATATTTTATGGCTTTTTTTAATAATCTTGTCTTATGTATCAGTGAAACACCACATCTGATGGAATGGTATCAGAAATAGCTTCTGTCAAAACCTCAGAAAATGATGTTGCATCTAAATAATTGATTTTTCTGATAAAATAGTCTATCTAATAGATCGGTTGGTTAACACTTCCTAAAAACCTCTGACTTCAAAAAAAATAAAACTTATTAGAAATTAAAAAAATTTAGTGTTTAGTACTTCATTCATCAATGATTTGGGATTGGAATACTTTGACTCTATATTCTGTTTTCTTCCAAGAACATATGCTTGTATTATGAATTATTTATGATGTTGATAACATTAGGATTAGAGTAGTATTTTTAAATATAAAATTGGAAATTTATATATCCTTCCATAATTTTAACACCTTAATTCACTCTATCAGAAACTCAAAATGATTACAAAATATTAAAAAAAACATGGACACCTTTTCTCCCCTTTCCCTCTCAAAATATTGGTTCACAAGTTTTTAGATATCTTATGGTGTTAATTACATAGAAAATAGCCAAGAGTCATCAAAAAAGTATCCAATACCTTGAAATGAATTTAGAATCTGATCAAAAATATCATTCTGGACACAATGTTATTCTAGGAAACAACATTTCTAGAAAACATTTTCCGAACAAAAAACTAAAACTTGTGAAATTTCTTAATAACTTTGCATCTGATCATATAAGTCTAATACTCCATCATATGATGACCAAAACTTAGAAAAAGTGATTTGATTTATCATAATAATTACCAAATACAAAACATTAATCTGTAACTTCTTCTAGAAACCAAAAATAACTTCCAAACACATTAGTCCCAATAATATACCCATTTAGATTTTGTTTTCAAAAAATATTCATAAATAAATAAAAATTTGTAACACAATATATGGATAACTAATCAACAATTAAAAACCTATGTGAGTGAACTCATTATAGGAAATAATAATCATTGAAAAAAACCATGTTGTCTATAAGAAGTGATTTGTGAATATTCTTATTGAACATAAAACTTTTTAAAACAATTCAAAACATCTTCCTTTTCCTATAACAAATTTTCTATAAACACATCAAAATAACTATTAAAACAGGTCACACATATACATTATGAGTTCCCAACTTACCCAAAACACCCACTAAATAAATTCATGATTAAAAAATTTATCACATATCAATGGATAGATTTAGAAAACATCAATTTATCCCCCTTGAAAAAACTATAAAAACTAGAAGATATAGGGGATAGAAAAACATACCTCAACCTTAGAGGGAAATAGGTCGGATGACCATTTTTAACCTCAGTTTATAAAATGATTCCTTTGGAAATGTTTTTTTAAATATGTTAGAAAATTGTTCTGTTTTAAGAACATGCTCTATATTTACTTTATTCTTCTCCACATTATCTTTTATTTAGTGATATTTTATATCAATGTGTTTCGAAAGAAAATGTTATACTATATTATTTGTAAGATTAATAAAACTCTGATTATCACAACATAAGAGCATAAGTAACATCCATTTTATAAGAATATCTTCTAACTATTTATTTCTCTCTAAGACCATTTTTTGTCTACGGTATCCACTTTTTGGTTAAGCAGTAACCATATATGGGATCTGACTAATGAAAAAGTTCCCGCTTCCAAAGTTAATAATTTAAAATTAAAATATTTTAAGCTAAATTGAAAATCAAAATAGGGGAGTCTAGGGTGAGATGGTGGGAACACACCTCAGGCTGAGTGCCTCCATCCTATCACTGACACCAACCATTAGCTCGACCACCAAACTCAATCGCCACTATAAACACATCCCTCTAAATGAACTCTAGGTCACTATAATCCTCAAAAAGGAAATGTTTTACCATTAATACACTGGAAAAACTTCTCTACGAACTAGACCAGTACCAAGACAATGGTCCACCTAAATAGAATCAGTCAAGACTTATCAAACCCCATAGCCATTTTCCTAGACCAACATGATCACTGGGAGAAACAACAACCAACACTATCCAAAACCCATGAAATAAATCATGCATTAGCCACACCTTCTAGAAAACCATAAACTACTCAATAGGAAATCCATCACCTTTTAGAGAAACACTACTAGGAGATCTGACACAAGATATCCAATCCAACATAATCCAATAATAATATTTTTTCTGTGAACCAAATTTCATCAATACCATTACTTAAAAAATAGTAAACAAATGTTGACTGAAAGGAATGGACATGGATAGAAACAAGTAATCCTTAACTAAAATAGAGAAACACACAAAGAAGAAACTACATAGCACCAAAATTCACATCCACAGAAAAAAAAATATTTATTCACTACATCACATGCTTACACAATGATTCGTCTACCTTTCTCTCCAAACTCTTATCCACCTTTTTGTACTGTCAACACCACCATGAGACTAGTGAGGTAAAGATCACCCCTGAATACATGAAAATTGAACAAACCCCAATTGAACCAAAACCTAGATTCATCACCATATAGTGAACATATCAAAGCATTTGGATCCATCAAGAAATGATAGATTTACTGATGCCACTTTGGGTTGGGAGGACCGGTATCCAGATCTAGCAAGACACCTCAAGATGACTCTGAAATCATACCAGGATGATGACCATATTAAGAGAACTAACCACTAAACTAGGAACTGAAAAATGATAAATTCTCATAGTTAATACATGAATAAATCAAAAATTTAATCATGTAGGGGGTGTCGAGATTTACTAAGTATCAAGATGAATCAAAAAAAGGGAAAGAAAACCCAAATGAAAATGACAATAAAACATTTTTGGGGGGGAGTAACATGATCCAAGAATTTCCCAATGAGGGAAGGGGGGAAGATACCCTGAGAAAAATCATAAGGTAAAACCTAAATAATAATAGAGATAGATCCTCCAAGACATAAAAATTTCATCCTTACAACTGATACTTTAATCACATAAGTTGTGTTACAACTTGAGTGGTGGTAACATACAAAACTTCATCCATACTATGAGTTACTGAATTCTATATCTATGTATTCCAACTTATAGAACATTCCACCATAAATAAAAATCTACCATATGGGCATTTTATATAATCTATACTTCCATCCAAATAAACATATATACATCAAAACAAATCAATTATTTTTGAGTTATTATATCTAATTCTAAAATCTATTCTGCCTCTCATATATCTAATATTTATTTTTCCAACAAAGATATTTGATTTCGTTGGATCACTTTATAGCCTTTCACATAAAGTAACCACATATAAAATATATATCACTGAATCATTCATATATAAGAAACTTCCAATTATCTTCTAAAACTCTTTAAAACAAACTTCTTTTACTTATCTATATTTAGTCAACTTGGTTCCCACTTAAATTTTTGTGGAAAAAGGTTTTTAAATTCTCCAATCCAAACTTCTTAAGAATTTACATATCATAGTTCTCTTGAGAAAGAAAAAATTATTTCATTTTTTTGATATTTTTAATCCAATAAATTTTTTCATTTCATTGAGATTGGATATTTCTAATAACTTCTTCATATCTTAAAAAAACCATTAACAAGTTCTTTCATAATTCAAAGAAAATATAGTATCATCAACATACATAATAACAATGAGGTATAAATATTTACATTCTTTGATGAAAATATTAATATCAACTATTCTGTTTTTTTTAATTCAACTTACTTAATTAGGTATCCAATTTGGAATTCAAATCCATTAGATATTTCTTTAACCCATACAAATATTTCTTTAACCTATACCCATAAAATTCATCATTTACAAAAAAAATCCAAAAGGTTGATCAAGATACACATCTTCATAAATTTCCCCTCAATGAAATGATGATTTCACATCCATATGAAATATTTTATAAAATATTTGTGCTGAAATTGGAAGAAAATTTATGATTTTTTTAACCATTCAAAAAGGTAAAAAGTTTTATCGAAGTAAATACCTTCTATTTCTGAGTAACCATTTAAAAATAATCATAATTTTTTTCTTATAACATCATAAACATCATTCAACTTGTTTTATAACACCTACTTCATACCGATAACATTTTTTCATTTGGTTTAGGTACAAGTTCCCAAGTGTCATTATTCTCAATCTGATCTAACTCTTCATTAATATCCTGAATCCATTCCAGATGCACAAAAGCATCACTAACATCTTTCAACATATATTTTTAATATAAATATGTATGTGTAATATCTTTTTATTTTCATCTTTTTTGAACCATTTTTTATCACCAGTGATGTTTTGATATTTCACCTATTTCATCATCCAAGGATGGGTTTTACGATATTCATCATTATCACCACAAATAGCTGATTCTGAATCTCCCATATATATGGAATAAATTTTTTTGGAATTAATTTAATGTTTCTAAACAAAAAATATTTCATATTATTAATATTTTTCTTCTATATATGTTTTTGAAACATCTTCCTGATATTTTTCAATAACTTTTAAATCAATAGAATAAATTATTCTTCCTCTTTATTTGTTAAAACATCTCTGTCCACTTCCATCCGGAGAATATCCAATAATTATTCCATATTCAACTATTTGATAAAACATTCCAATAATTCTAAATTTGTTCATTACGATGAAGGGACTCCTAAAAACACTTAACGGTTTCAAACTTGTTGTTCTATCATAGAAAATTTTGTAATAATTAATATTGGAACATGTCCTGTAGAAACACCGATTCTAAATATAAATTAAATTACTCATCACTTGTCTCTATAGTTAGTGAGGAAGACCATGTTCAAGAAACATTATACACCCCATCTCAACTAAACATATATTATTTATTTCAGAAAATCCATTATGTTAGGTCTTATATAGTGTACTAAAATATTTCTAAATTACATGTTTTTTATCATAACTTATGAATTATTTTACTAGTATTCATCACCATTATCATTTATTAACTTCTTCATAAAAAATCCATATTCTTTTTTAGATCTTCTCTAGAATCTCTTAACATCACTAGAGCATCTGATTTATGTTTCAAATACATAACAAAAGTAACGTGAATAAAAAAATCAATAAAAAAATAAACTACATATATATGAAATATGATTGTTTTCTCATTTTCCCACAAATATCATAATGAGTTATTTCTAGGGGTCGAGTTGAATGAATTTCAACGTTTTCTGCAAAGAGTTTGTAATCATACATTATTGAAAAATTGAAAAACACCAATATCTTTTTCATTTCATATCAGGAATATCACAAACATTTTCTCTCTTATATAGAATTATCATATTTCATTGAAATATATCTCCCATCCTTTTATTCCATAACTTAATTTCTTCCATAATTCTTAGCTGACATGAATTTTGTACTTCACCAACTTAAAATAAGTTTTCTTTTTTATTTTGAACTTTTGTAACAATGTTTCCATTACCATCTCATTTTAAAAAACCATTTTAAAAGAAAACATTATTTCCTTCATCAAAATGTTTTGAAACACTTAACAATTTAGGTTTCATCCAATCAATAATATAGGACATCATGCATTTCAAATATTCTTCCCCAATAACAGTAAATCCAACACCACTGATTGGGAGAGATTTATCATTGTTAAACATCACTATTAATTATTTGAAATATTTCACATTATTAATTAATTTAAAATATATTATTATCTAGGAATAAAACCCACTATCCAAAATCAGGTTTTGTTATCTTTTTTAACATTGAGAGTAGTTTATACAAAAATATAATTTTGTTTCCATTTATCTTCTTTCACATCTATATTTTGGGAATTTTTAAAACATCTTTTTATACTGGTAAAAAAATAACACATCCTTAAGCAGGATTTCAAAATTTTTCAGATCTTTCACAAATAGTTTCCAAAGGTTAAAATTTATTTTCATATTTCAGAACAAAATTATCAAAATTATTTCTTTGATATGATTGACTTCTCTTTGAACATTGATTCTTATAACTCATGGGAAAAATATAGTGTTTTTCATTAAACCAAAACATAGTTTTTGTATGCCCTAATAAACCTCAATACAAAAAGTACCCATAGAAAGAATAAATTACTATTGAACTTTTTTAATATCTAGATTTTTGAATATTTTTTATAAAAACATTCTTATATATTTCATCTGAACATTTTTGTCCCCCAAACAGCCTTTTATTACACAAAATGTTCTTCATCAATTCATATTTCTTTATAATTTTTTTAGAATCAGAATTATTATTATCCTTATTTTCATAATCATAAATTTAAGAAACTTTTGAATTCTAAAATTTGTTGGTTTTTTCGAAATACATGATTTTCTCATATTTCTACATCTTAAAGAAAACATTAAATTTTTAATCAACTAATAAATAAAACTTTTTTTATTTCTTAGGTTCACGCTTTCTAACATTATCTAACTTTATAGATAGTGATTTTGAAACTTGTAACTCATTGCTAAACATTATAAAGCTTTTGTTTAACTAGCTCTAGACCTTACATATTTGATTTTAAATTTATTTTAAGAATTAAATTATGATTCTTTTATTTTTCAATATACTACTTCAGAAATTCAATCTCTTCCAGAAACATAGCCTTCTATTCAAGATAATTTTCTTGATTGTTCATTATAGAACCTTCCTTCTTCAACTTCTTAATTTATCTTTCAAGTATTAAAATATTTAAAAGATATTATTTCAACTATCTCTTCATATGAAACTATAAATCAGTATATTATTTTTCAGAACTACTACTTCTAAGCTCTTCATCATTTACTATTGCAATAAACACATTTTCTCCAACAAATTTAGTTATTTTTTAATATTCAACATAAATTCCTTCATATTCATAATCTTTTGAAACAAACAACCCCTTTTGGATTTAGAGAACTTTTTATGTTTTTTGTTTGAATTGGGTTATGATTTATCAAAATGTTTCTACCAATATCTTCTTTGCCTTATATCATGTTTATCATTATCTTTTTCATTCATTTTTTGAAGAAAATTTGTAATAATGTTTCTAACCACTCCACATGCAAAATATTTCAGGGGTTTCTTTCCTTTATACATTCCATTACCTCTTTTAAAATACATTCAAAATAATGATAAAGTTTCATAAAGATTGTTACTAAAATTATTTTTGGATTTAGAGACACCACCATATTCTTCATTGAGAATCTTTTTATATTTTACTTTCTTGGAAACCATAAAGAACATTTTTCATTCAACCTTTTCTTTTATTTTCTGAAAATTATCCATTCTCATTTCATAAGTAATAATACTACTATGAAAGTTGTCTAAAGGATGGTTTTCATGGACTCTATCATCCAAAGATAAAACCTTTTCGTCAAACTTTTCAAGAATAATTCTCAAGATATTTTCCACAATAGGCGAATCTTCTTTCTTCTCACCAATACATCTTATGTTGCTAACAATATCATTTACCCTTGTAAATAATTCACCAAAAGGTACATAATCACCCATTTTTAGCTCCTCATATGTTAGCCTCTAGATTTTAAATGTTTCATTTTTCACCTTTTTATTTCTTTCATAATCTTTTTTCAACTTTTCCTAGATACTTTTAGTAGTTCCATATCCCTCCACCATAAGGAATAAACTTTCATAAAGTGATGAGAGTAAAGCCTTAATTCTCTATATTCTTCTTATCCACAAATGTTAGAGAAATGTTTTGAATAATAGAAGGACATTCATCTGTAGCAACTTCCAAAACAACATAACTAATATACATAACATTAAGAAGCATCCTATCTTTCCGTATATGATATTTATTTACCTTAATGTTTGTAATCTTCATATTGTTCACACAATTCATATTCTCTATAAAAAATTTTCTTCAACACATTTAACAAAGAGTAAATAAATAAACCTTTCCACTAATTCCTCTTGAAAAGGACCAACCTAGATATGTATAATCTTTAAGAGGGGTTGGAATAAATTATTGATTATTTTTCCATTTTATGTTAAATTTCTGTATAACAACCTTCAACTCCTGTAAAGGATTTATCACTTTTCTAAAAACAAAACATTCTCAAAACCATAGGAACACAAGTATTTACAATCTTCACAAATCAATAAGAGTAACAAGTCCATCGAATGGTTTGTAAAAAATCCAATACGACACAATACACATGAAAACAATACTTTTCCAAGGATACAACAAGTAATAAATACACTTACACTTGTGTAGCACTATGATCAATAAAATAGTACATGTTAAACTTCATTAAAAAATTTTGTAAATAAAGTTTTGTAACAAGTTTAGAAACATTAAACAGTTGGTTGTGAACATGTCACTATGTTGCTTCAACAACTTCCACTTTTGTATTTTTTTTAACAAAACAAATCTTTAATTTCCTGCCTACTAGTTGTAAGAAAAAAAATTTATGGACTTCGTATGAAATCTTAGTCTTATTCCCTAATAATATTCATTAGTTTGATTACTAAGTCAGGAAACATAGCCTGAATATATAGTCTTGAAGCAATTCTGAATTTTTTATTTCATTCCCTTAATCTTTTGGTTTGATTGCCTAGTATGATCCAGAAAACCCTAACTGTAACCTCTTCCTTATAGTTTTTTTGTCCAAAAATCATTCCTTCAAGTATTTTTTTCCACAAAAAACCTCAACCAACTCTATCTCAAAACCTTCAGTGCTCTCACTCTCACAAACAAGTGAATTGTGTTAGAGTAAATTTTACATTGAACTCTATTTATTAGTGTTCCATAAATGGAATAGGAGGAAAACCAATTTAATTTTATCTCTCATCCAAATTCCAGAAACTCGAATTCCACATACATTTCAGCTTCATATTTAATGATTTTAGTGCTTATTAAATATTTTTGATTATTCAAAAAACATCAAGGAACATCTAACACCTTAAACCTTATTCAAATATACAAAAAAATTTCATGCTGATAAAAACATTATTATGATAATATTTTTTACATTGATTTCAAAATTGCACGACCAGAATGTTCCCATTCAGATGATCCAAACCAACTGAAACTTTTAAAATTTTCTATCATAAAAATAATTAAAACTTCCAAATACATTAAAACCCCTTCAAAAAACTTTAACAGTATGTTCATAATGTCTCACCTTTTCCTCATTTTTTTAACAAATCCTCATATCGATGAAAATTGTGTCTGATGAAGTTTATCCTTTTATGTTTCATCGGTGTCACATCTTGTACAAGGTTTCATAACCTAATTGAAAGAAAAAATATTTTTTATATATAAAAACAATTGAACACATTGCCAAAAAATTAGATAGATCTGTCTCGGATCTAATATAAGAAAATCAGTCTCAAGATATCATTTGTATTATCGGTCTAAACAACATAACATCTTTGTTCTGTCTTTGATTGAAATATTTATTTGATTCCTTCAGGATACCAAAAAATATTCTATGGAATCGGTGTTAGAATATCCTTTTATGGATTAGTGGAACATCTTGTCAGTTGACTAGTATTGAAAGAAAATTCATTCAAAACATCAGCAACTAATAGTGCATCTAATGATTTACTTCATTCGATAAATTAGTCCATCTCATGGATTGGTCGATTAGCAGTTCTCCAAAACCTATAACTTCATCAAAATCAAACTACATAGAATTAAAACAATTTTAGTTAATTTTTCCTCATTAACTAATGATTTTTGATCAAAATACTTTTTCTTAATATTCTCTTCTCTTACAAACAATTCTTCTTAGGTCATGACTTCCTCATGATGTTGAGAACATTAGAATTTTTATTGCATCGTCTGACTTAAAATTGTAAAGTTCTATGAATTATGATTATTAAAACACCTTCTGTATTTCTATCAAAAACTCAAACCAATTTCCAAATATTTGACAAAAAACCCAAGCACTATTTCTCTGCCCTTTCATTCATAAATATTTGATCATATGTTTTTTGATTACTTATGATGTTATGAACTTACAAAAGAGAAAATTATCATTATAAAATTATCAAATATCATGAAATATTTTCAGAATTTGATAAAAAACATCATTATTGGAACAATATCAGTCCGAAATAAATCATTACCCCAAAACAATTTTCATAAAAAAATTGAATATGGTGAATTTTTTTAGTATACTTTTTTTGATCATATGAGTTTGGTACTCCTTTTTATAATCAATAATACTTACAAAGTGAGTTTATTTATCATAATGACATCCAAATAAAAAAATAGAATAATATTATTCAACAAAATGAAATCCAATTCCATCCAACATGGTCTCAACAATAAATACGATTATTTTTTCAAATCCAAATTACCAAATTTATAAATTCAATTTTTGAATAAAATCATAAAATAAATGAAAAACATATTATCAAAAAATGAAAATTTCAAATATAAGATATTATTATTATTTTATATCATTTATTGTCTAAATTAGTGTAAAATAGTTTTTTAATATAAAACAGAATTTATCATGAATATCCATATGCTTCTTGAAATAGAAATTTATATCACATAAAATGGTAGTTTGAGAAAAATTATTTTCTAAAAAATAAATTATATTATTAGTCATTTTAACTAATATAATTAAATTTCATTCATATTAAAACTATTATTTATTTTGTTTAAACATATATTTCATAATATTGTTACCCCAATTTATTTGTTTTAATGTAATGACTAGGCTATAAGGATCATACTTAATATTTTTATTTTTATCTAAATATATCATGATTTATTTTCAGTTTAGTGTTACACTTAGAGTGACACATAAAACACATTTTTCTCATTTAAAGGTAATCATATATTAAAATCTCAGGGTGTTACATATTAAATAGAATAGGATTAAGGATCTTAAAATTTTGTTATAAGAGAAATTTAAAATTCATAATAAAGAATTTAGGAATGTAAAAAGTGAATTTGAAGATAAAGTGATGTTAATTTAAATCATATGAACACTGTCAATATGTGATGTCTTGAATTGGAAGAAAAAAATAGACAATTTACAGATGAGACATATTTATCTTTCACAATATATTGAGTAAGGTACAACATCCACCAAGTGTTTTAATGGGGATTCTTATGTCAAAATACATATTTTATGTGTAAAGAATATAATTAGAGAAAATAATGATCATTATCTAGAAAACAGAAAGAATAAGGTTCCATCCATGCATAAATTTATAGGTAATTCTAATTTTTTATGCAAATAATTCAGGTTTAAGTTCAAAATATGTACATCTATGGATGAAAATAAATAAATATAATAAAACAAACATATATAGGGTGGATAGAAGAGGTATTTTGTGTTTTGGTTCTCTAAAATAATTCCAAATAGTAGTGGAGTAGACTAATTAACTTCTTACTTACAAATATTGAATTTTATACGCAAAGAAGTTAAGAGGAAATAAATCAAGATTCATGGTTCAATGTTTTTGTTCTGATAGGCTTGAGAAATATGTACTATTGTTTGGGTACATCCATCAATTTAAAATGGAAAATTATTCCCATTTCATGGGGGATAATTCTTTATAAGAGAAAAAATACACATAAGAAAAAAGGAAATATGTCGGGTTGAAGTAGATTTGATGTGATTGAATATTACTTTGGTATGTGAAATAATGTGTGTTTAAAAAAATGATTTATGTCTATACCATTATGTATAATATACATAAGATAAAATATGGCAATAAAATATGGTAAATAAAGAATAACCAACCTTCAAAAAGAAGCTTAAAAAATCTAAAAACCCAATTTTTCCCAAGAATATTTAAATGAAGGATGGGATAACCATGCAAGACAAGAAGTTTGACAATTAGATATCGAGTGATTCCAAAAATTTCTAGAGTATTAATACACCTAAAAGTATTCCAGTTTAAAAAATTAATCTCATGAATCCATGTGAATACTCTAAAAAAAGTTATGCATATTCCCAAATATTGTTTAGTAATATTGTCAACAGATTTAAAAGAGTAAAGAAATATGTTGAAACCTATGTGGATTTTTATTTTAGAGGATAAGAATGGAATCCACATAAAGATGCCAAATTTCATGATATATTTTAAATAAATGAAAACCCTCATTTTATAGAATAAATGTGTGGGAGATGTAAAAATATTAGAAAATATTGCAAATCAGGTTTAAAAATCCTTCCAAAATCAAAAAGAAAACTTAAATAGGATTACATTTAAATTAAGTTTAACGTATGATGAAAAAATAATATCTCCATAAAAATAATATGAATATTTGAATAGTTCCATGTTGTCCAAAAAATAATACCTAAAAAAGATTTAAAATCATGGAGAATAGAGAAACGTGGTTGTAAAAATCTTCTCAAAATAACTATTAAAATTGAGGAAAAAATATATCCACCTTATTCCCTTAGCTTTATGTACTATATTTTTATTGAAAATTATATTAATTAAATGTAAAATTTTGTCTCAGGGGGAGAACCTGATAAAAATTGAATTCTATGAAAAAACAAATAGAAAAGAGATTAAGCTACCATCCTGGTTTAATTTCATAACTTGTGTTCTAAAACAATTTTGAGGATGAGACAATACTTAGTGAGGAGGTAGAATTTTTCAAATATGAAAAGTCACAGTAATTGTACTGGAGTGACTCAATAATGAGGATACAATTTAAGAATAATCATATATAATCTTCTAAATTAATACATTAGAAGTAAATAATAATGATGAAGAAACATACAGAGTGACTCTTTCATGAAAATAAAAAATTCTAGAATTTACTCAAACTTGTATTGTTGATAAAGGTTTGATTTATCATCCCTCAGACATGGTACATAATGTTATATTCTAATAAAATTTGGATAAATTTAATACAATTAATGACATTGAAGATAAAAGTCAAGGAATATTCGAAGTTATTTTCTAGAGTTTAACACTTTCTATGTAAATTAATATTTTTGAATTTTATATTGATGTTGCTGAAAGAAATTTAGGTTTATATATTTCATGATAAATTTTTACCTCAAATGATATTGATTAATTGGATAAGTTTGAACTGGTTACATAAATTTAGAGAAATATTTTTTTGTCTCATTTAAAATTGGTATTAAATTCTTTTATAATTGACTTATTTGATGTGTAAATCAAACCCTCATTTTTCTTCCACATCTATTACTCAAGTAGAATTAGATAGGAATGGTTGGAGTAACATTCCTTAAGTATGTATTGACCCTCGTTTCCAATTATGTTATATTTATTATTAATAAGGGGGTGAAGGTGAAATTAAATATTAGTAATAAAGTTGGATAGAAATAATAAATGGAGAGAATATATATTTACATGTCATTTATAAGATATTTTAATAAATGAGGGATATTATTGAGCTCACTTTTTGTGTGTTGTATTTTTTAACCATGTTTAAAGAGTATCAATGTAGTTTGATGTAAATATGTTGTGTCACGACCCGCCCTCGGGGTCCGTGCCGTGACTACCCCAAGCCCGCCTTCCATAGGCCAGGGGCTGGCGACTAGCACCAAGGCGTAAATCCCGGTAAAAAAAGGGAAGGCATTGCCTTTGTAAAGTAAACAAACACCACAGAGTAAGCAAGCGGAAAGTAAACACTAAGCAAAAACAGAGTACAACTGAAAGTGCGGAAAAGTAAATGGGCCAGAATACAAACTCAAACTGAAAGTAAAGTTCAACTCGAAAGGGAAAACAGCAACTGAAAAGTAATAGCCGCTAATCCGAGCTGTCCACTGGAAATCCCACCTGAAGGGTGGGTACAGATAGCTCCTCTGCTCCACGGGTCCCACCGTCCGCTCCGAGCACGTCCCGCCCAGTGGTCCACCTCCGGGGTACCGTCCCGCTCTGCAAGCCTCAGCTAAGGTCAACGCTGTCCGTCGTCTGCAACCAACACAACGTAGTGAGGGCAAAGCCCGTGCAGGGGTGAATATAAGCTACTCAGTAGGGACCCCGAGACCCCTGAAGGTCTCTCAAATCCACAAAGGATAAACCACGAAGAAAGGTACAATCATGAAGTAACAACCGACACTGCTTAGGTATATGCCCATACATATACCTAAGACATCAATTTCAAAACGTACCAACCTCCGAGCCCAAGTACAACTCAGTCCACACAGGAAAGTAAACGTATTCCACACAGGAAAGCAAAACGTAATCCACACAGGATTGCACAACACAATCCACACAGGAAAGCAATAGGATTCAGCTCACACAGGTATACTTCTTCGAAAGACGATAAAAATGATCTCTGATCCATCTAAGTCGTCGGACCCACGAAGGATCGATAGGTAACTAACCCCCGCAAAAGACCCACACAGGATCGGGCCCACACAGGACCTGTAGGCGCTGGTTCACACAGGACCGCTGAGCGCAAAGACCCACACAGGATCGGACCCACACAGGATCGGGCCCACACAGGACCTGTAGTACTGATCCACGTAGGATCGTTGAGTGCTGTAGTCATCGTCGTCGAATCCACACAGGATCTCTGTACTGTCGTCGTCGCAGTCACAGTAGCAGTAGTAGCAGTAGTAGTCACAGTAACAGCAGCAGCCAGCACTAGGGTTCCCGCACACAGCAAGCTCGTTCGGAGGGTCCGCTCCACGAGCCGAGAGGCTGATACATCAACTGTCACAATGTCCAGAGTTGATGTATCCAAAAGTTCCGTATCGTCAACAGGAACTCAACGCAACAGACGGCGCGTCGATCGGACGCCCGGTCTGAGAGTTATTGGCATTTTCGTCCCCGGGGCCCGGTTGGTTTTTAAGGAAAAACCAACCCGACCGTACTCCACCTACGTCCAAACCTCGGGCGGAGTATGCCAAAAGATCCGTCTCACTAAGAGGAACACAACATAGCCGATGGCACGTCAATCGGACGTCCGTAGCTCAAGATATGAGTGTTTCCGCTCCGAAGGCCCGGTTGGTTTCGTGAACGAACCAACCCGGCCGAACTCAAAGTAATCCTAAACCTTGAGTGCGATATACCGAAACGACTGTCTCGATCCAAGGATCGCTTTTCCACAGACGGTTCGTCGATCGGAGGTCTGTGGCTCAAGTTATGGCCAAATGACCGAAACCGATTCGAAACGGGGGGTCCGGGTCCGGGCCGACCCGGCCCGGCCGGCCGGCCGGCCGGCGGCGCGACGGCGCGGCGGCCGCGGCGGCCTGGCGCCGCACGGAGGCAGCGCGGGAGGCAAGCCCCCCGCTTGATTGGAAGGGGCGGCGCGGCATAGCCGCGCCCCTTTGTAAATAAAACAGCCCCCACGTGGGGGCCAGCTTGGAGAAAAACCGGGGGGCCTCCTGCCCCCCCCCCCTCATGGTAACCTCCCCCCTCATAAATGAGGGGGGTTTTGTGTGCTGGTCGGGGGATTAATTCCCCCGGTTTATTACAATCCGGCCGGCCAGCTGGCCGGCCGGTTTTCTCCAACGGGACCGGAAAATCCGGTCCCCTCTTCGGCTTCCGACGCCGGCGGCCCGGCCGCCGGTCTTATCATTCCGCCGCGGCCCGGAACCGGCCGCAGTGATCGTCGTCCGACGCGGTGTGACGGCACCGCGCCCCTCCTCCGTGCCTTGATTTCTTTCAACGCGGCGTGACGGCGTCACGTTCAAGATGTTTCTTCTATGGTGCACGCGCGACGGCGTCGCGTAAAATAATCGCACGATTAACCGCGTGGTTCGACGGCACCACACCACCTTGTTTCCACCCGCAAGGTAATTCAACAAGAACGATGGAGGGGGGTTCGGCCGTGTTCATGCGGTCCGGCCCCCTCACGTTAAATGATAACTTTAAAACCTTACGTTAATCATGTACGAACCACGAACAAAGATAAATAAATAAACAAAATAAAACAACCCCTACCTTGGGTAAAGGTTCGAAGATTTGTCAACGTCCCGCGGAAGACAACGTCGTGGAGGTCGGGCGTCGCGGTAGTCATTCGTCAAATCCGATGACGAAGAGGTACGTCCTAAGAGACACGTCGTTGGCGAATTCTTGTACGCCGACGAAGGTTGTCCGAGGAAGAAGTGGTGTTCCCTTTCGTTGACACGGTAGACGAAGAAGGGAGGAGCGGCGTTCTTCGTCGGATCTTGAGCGTTCTTCGTCGGAACTTGAGTGTTCTTCGTCAAAGATTGAAGAAGGAAGAAGAGCTCTCAACCTCTCCAAGTTGGCTAAAGAGTTCTAACCCAACAAAATAAGATAAAGTCTTATTTTATTCACAAAATAATTTCAAAGGTTTGAAATTCAAATGAGAGATAACTCCACATTAATTAACAAGTTGTCATGTTAATTAAAGAGGGGTTAATGGAGTTTGAGGGAAGATGTAAGGTTTAGGGTTCGTGTGGGCCCCACCACACTTAATCCTCTCAAGGGAGGTTAAGTGGGTGTGGGTCCCACCCCTAACTTCCTTTGAGAGGAGTTAACCTACAAAAGTAAAAATAAAAAGAATTCCACACTTTTTATTCAACTTTTTATAATCCTCCCAAAAACTAACTTTCGTTCCGAAACAAACGCAACTTCCGAAAAGGTCTATTTAAGCGAATATCAGTGCTGCGAGTTCATCGGTGCCCTCATATTTCAATTCTGAGCACCGGATTAAAAGTTAGGAATTCTCGCTCGTTCGTTCACTGAACGTACCCGAGCCAAACTTCGGAAATTGATTCCGGGCACTCCAGGCCTCGGAATTAGGTGCCGTCAGAAACTGCGCTCTTGTAAAATTCTAAAGAAAATTAAGAAAAAATTTACCTTGAATTTTACGGGTCTTTACATTACTCCCACCTCAGGGCTTTACGTTCTCGTAAAGATACATCAAAAACTAGGGAAACAAATGAGGGTACTGAGCACGCATCTGAGCCTCCCGCTCCCTTGTGCTCTCCTGGAGATTCCCGTGCTGCCATCTGATGCGCACAAGAGGAATCGATTGCCCATGCAGGACCCGCTCCTGTCGATCCTCTATCTCCACCGGAACCTCTGTGAAGGTCGCCCCATCGTCAATGTCAAGCTCCCCATGGTCAATGATGTGCGTCGGGTCGTGCACGTATCTCCTCAGCTGAGACACGTGGAAGACGTCGTGCACCTGGTGCAACTGAGGTGGTAGAGCCAGGCGATAGGCCACCTCGCCAACCCTGGTGAGGACCTGGAAGGGTCCGATGAAGCGCGGAGATAACTTGCCGCCTCGGCCAAATCTCCGAATACCACGTCGAGGTGAGACCCGCAAGAATACGTGGTCGCCATCCTCAAACTCCAGTGGCCTCCGCCTCCTATCAGCATATGACTTCTTCTGGCTCTGAGCTGTCCTCATCCGCTCCTGGATGACCTGGACCTTCTCTGTCGTGGCCTTGACCATCTCCGGTCCCACCAGTGCTGATTCTCCAGGGTCTGTCCAGTACAAAGGAGATCTACAAGGTCGGCCGTACAACGCCTCGTACGGTGCCATCCCGATAGTGGAGTGGTAGCTATTGTTGTACGCAAACTCCACCAAGGGTAGGTGGTCCTCCCAGCTATGACCAAAGTCGAGGACACATGCGCGGAGCATGTCCTCGAGAGTCTGAATGGTTCTTTCCGTATGACCATCCGTCTGAGGGTGAAAGGCTGTGCTCAGACGTAGCTGCGTCCCGAACGCCTCCTGTAACCCCTTCCAAAGCCGGGAAGTAAAGCGAGAATCTCGATCGGATACGATAGATGATGGAACGCTGTGGAGCCGCACAATCTCCTGAACGTAGAGACGTCCCAAGCTCTCTACTGAGCCCTGCTCTCTGATGGGTAAGAAGTGTGCCGACTTGGTGAGTCGGTCAACAATCACCCAGATGGAGTCATGACCTCTGGAAGTGCGTGGAAGTCCAGTCACGAAGTCCATAGATATGTCGTCCCACTTCCACTCCGGAACCTCCAAGGGCTGTACCAAGCCTGCTGGTACCTGATGCTCTGCCTTCACCTACTGGCAGGTAAGGCATCGATAAACGAACTCTGCTACTGCCTTCTTCATGCCCGGCCACCAGTGCTGTCGTCTGAGGTCCTGGTACATCTTCGCCACTCCAGGATGTACCGCCAAAGGAGAAGTGTGAAACTCTCTCAGCACTTCCTCTCGCAAAGCGACTGGTACCATGGTACGTCCTCTGAAAAGGATGTCGTGCTCTGCTCCAAGGGAGAAACCATCAGGTGCCTGTCTCGAGGATATCTGTGCACGCCGTGTCTCACAGTCAGCGTCCTCACGCTGTGCCTCCCTGACCCGCTGCAGTAGTGGAGGAGTGACTGTGAGAGATTGAAGGAAGGCTGCTCCATCTCTATCCATGAAGGATATCTGTAAAGAGGCTAGCTGCTCCGTCGCCTCCTCAAGTAATTGAATGCCCGTCCTCCTGCTGAGGGCATCGGCTACTACGTTCCCCTTCCCAGGAGTATAGACTATCTCAAAGTCATAGTCCTGGAGGAACTCGAGCCATCGCCACTGTCTCAGGTTTAGGTCCTTCTACGAGAAGATATACCTGAGACTCTGATGATCGGAAAAGACTGTAAAGCGCTCGCCCAACAGATAGTGTCACCATGTCTTCAGAGCGAAGACCACTGCTGCTAACTCCAGGTCATGGGTAGCATAGTTCTGCTCATGCGGCCTCAACTGTCGTGATCCATTGGCGATCACTGCCCACTCCTGCATCAGAACACATCCGAGTCCGGTCCCTGATGCATCGCAGTAGACTACGTACCCTACTCCCTCCTCGGGCAACCTCAAGATAGGTGCGCTAGTCAATCTCTGTCTCAGCTCCTGGAAGCTCTGCTGACATCTATCTGACCACACGAAGGGTTTCCCCTTCTTCGTCAAAGCTGTGAGTGATGCTGCAACTCTAGAGAAGTCTGACACGAATCTTCGATAGTATCCAGCTAGTCCCAAGAAACTCCAATCCTCAGTCACGCTCCTGGGTGGCTCCCATGCTAACACAGCCTCAATCTTCGCGGGATCCACTGCAACTCCCGCCTCAGAGATAACGTTTCCCAAGAAGTGGACCTCACGTATCCAGAACTGGCACTTTGAGAGCTTACCATAAAGCTGGTGCTCTCAGAGTGTGTCTAGTACAACTCGCAAGTGATAGGCGTGCTCCTCCTCTGTCGTAGAGTAAATCAGAATGTTGTCGATGAAGACCATGACAAACCGATCGAGGTATGGCTGAAAGATCCTGTTCATGAGAGCCATGAACACTGCTGGAGCATTGGTTACACCGAATGGCATAACCAAGAACTCATAGTGGCCATACCGACATCTGAAGGCTGTCTTCTGCACATCCTTGTCTCTGACTCTGAGCTGATGATAGCCTGATCTGAGGTCTATCTTCGAGAACCACCGTGCTCCCTTGAGCTGATCAAAGAGGTCATCAATCCTCGGTAGCGGATACTTGTTCCTCATTTTCACCTGGTTCAGGCGACGATAGTCAACACAAAGTCGCAAGCTCCCGTCCGCCTTCTTGGTGAACAAAATCGGGGAAGCCCAGGGTGAAACACTGGGTCGGATGAACCCCTTGCCCTGCAAGTCCTCCAACTGTACCCGTATCTCTCGAAGCTCGGCGGGGGCCATCCGATACGCTGGAGTGGATATCGGGGATGTCCCGGGGTACAAGTCAATATAAAAGTCTACCTCTCTGCGAGGAGGTAGCCCTGGAACGTCGTCGGGAAAAACGTTCGCAAACTGATCCACCACTGCAGGGAAACCAGGACTCCGCACGTCAACTGCTCCAAGGATAAGGCTAGCCAACTGATGAGTGATGGGCTATCCTCTCCTCCACGGAAGTCCATCCTATGCTGCTAAGGCTCCCTTCTCGCCGGTGAAGGTGAACCTGCTCCCGTCGGTGTGTACACATCGCACCTTGCGCCTAAAACAGTCAATCTGCGCATGGACCGTAGATAGCCAATCCATGCCCAAGATGAGTCGTAAGGCCTCGACGCTGCTACAAGAAGATCCTAGCCGAAGATCTCGCCTCCTAGAGTAAGCTCACACTGCCGGCACCAGTGCGTAATCGTCGAGTCTGCTCCCGTAGGAGTCTCTAGCCGTAAGAATCGAGCCAACGGCTCTGTCGGAATCTCCGAGCTTCGAACAAGGGCAGCGGCTATGAAAGAGTGACTCGCTCCTGTGTCTATAAGAACTGCAGAAAGGGTGGAATAGACACAGATAGTACCTCGAATCATCTCGGGTGCACCGTGGTCATAGGCCTCTGCTGCCTGGAGCTGTGTCTGTCTCTGCCCGCCAGCTCCCTGTGGTCGGGGTGGACCTCCTGGTGGTGGTGGTGGCAGAGCCTCAAAGCGTCGCCCACCACCGGCTGCTCGTCCAGCTCCTCTGCCTTGTCCGCCTCCTCCCTGCGGACCGCCACGGTTGACCCTCTGCCTCTTCCTCGGTGGTCCCTCAACCGTCTGCTGCTCCTCGGCACGGCGGGTCGGGCAGTCACGAGCCAGGTGGCCCTTCCCGCCGCACGAGTAGCACTGTCTTCCTCTCGAAAGACTGGCTCCGCGCTGTGTGCCCCGCACTGCTGAGCCAGTGTCCTGAGGTCATCTGCCCGAAGGTCTGGTCTGCCTGGACCCCTGAGTCATCCGTCGACTGCCTGCTGCAGATGACTCTGCCACGTGCCGCCCTGCGGTGGGACGTTGTGCTGGTGTAGACTCAACAAGGAAGCTCCCGATCAGAAGGGCCCGCTCCAGTACTCCTGTCTGAGTCGGTATGCTGAGGGAGATCAGCGATGCCCTGATCTCGTGTCTCAAACCCTGCTCGAAGGTCCGGGCCCGGAAGAATGGGTCCAGTACCATGTCGGTCGAGTAGCGCGAGAGATCGGTAAATCTCGCCGAGTACTGAGCGACCGTCATGCTGCCCTGCCGCAGCTGTAGAAGCTCCTGGATACGTACCGCACGAAGGGTGGCTGGGACGAACTCCGAGCGGAAGAGGCTCTCAAAGTCCGTCCAAAGTAGAGATGCCTCATCGTGCACCTGGAGCATCAAGCTCCACCATCGTCCTACTGCTGCGTGTAGTAGGCTCGCAGCGAGGATCACCATGAGGTCTGCTGGTGTCCTCACTAGCCTAAACACCCGTACCACTACCTCCAGCCAGTCCTATGCTGCATGGGGATCCGTCTCCCCGTGAAACCTGGGCGATCGCTGGCGCTGAAACTCATGCAGTGCGCTGAGGCGACGTGCATCGTCAGCGGCTGCTGCTGGAAGCATCGGGGGCTCGGCGGGTAGAGCTACCGCCGGTGCCACTGCTGACAAAGGGCCTGCACCGAGGCCTCGTCGCTCGGTGGGCTGATATAAGTAATCACAAAGAAAACTTTGAAACACACACGCAATCAATGTTTTCGTGCATTAATTCGGAAATCAGAAGTCAGGGTCCTGGTGTACGGATACGTTGGCCGCCGCACCAACACTGGACTCCCTGGACTGATAACCACACTCAATACGCTAAACATTATTGCTTCACATAGAAAAGATCAGAGTTCGCGGTAGAACCGAACTCCTCTGATACCAATTTGTCACGACCCGCCCTCGGGGTCCGTGTCGTGACTACCCCAAGCCCGCCTTCCATAGGCCAGGGGCTGGCGACTAGCACCAAGGCGTAAATCCCGGTAAAAAAAGGGAAGGCATTGCCTTTGTAAAGTAAACAAACACCACAGAGTAAGTAAGCGGAAAGTAAACACTAAGCAAAAGCAGAGTACAACTGAAAGTGCGGAAAAGTAAATGGGCCAGAATACAAACCCAAACTGAAAGTAAAGTACAACTCGAAAGGGAAAACAACAACTGAAAAGTAATAGCCGCTACTCCGAGCTGTCCACTGGAAATCCCACCTGAAGGGTGGGTACAGATAGCTCCTCTGCTCCACGGGTCCCACCGTCCGCTCCGAGCACGTCCCGCCCAGTGGTCCACCTCTGGGGTACCGTCCCGCTCTGCAAGCCTCAGCTAAGGTCAACGCTGTCCGTCGTTCGTAACCAACACAACGTAGTGCGGGAAAAGCCCGTGCAGGGGTGAGTATAAGCTACTCAGTAGGGACCCCGAGCCCCTGAAGGTCTCTCAAATCCACAAAGGATAAACCACGAAGAAAGGTACAATCACGAAGTAACAACCGACACTGCTTAGGTATATGCCCATACATATACCTAAGTCATCAATTTCAAAACGTACCAACCTCCGAGCCCAAGTACAACTCAGTCCACACCGGAAAGTAAACGTATTCCACACAGGAAAGCAAAACGTAATCCACACAGGATTGCACAACACAATCCACACAGGAAAGCAATAGGATTCAGCTCACACAGGTATACTTATTCGAAATACGATAAAGATGATCTCTGATCCATATAAGTCGTCGGACCCACGAAGGATCGATAGGTAACTAACCCCCGCAAAAGACCCACACAGGATCGGGCCCACACAGGACCTGTAGGCGCTGGTTCACACAAGACCGCTGAGCGCAAAGACCCACACAGGATCGGACCCACACAGGATCGGGCCCACATAGGACCTGTAGTACTGATCCACGTAGGATCGCTGAGTACTGTAGTCGTCGTCGTCGAATCCACACAGGATCTCTGTACTGTCGTCGTCGCAGTAACAGTAGCAGTAGTAGCAGTAGTAGTCACAGTAACAGCAGCAGCCAACACTAGGGTTCCCGCACACAGCAAGCTCGTTCGGAGGGTCCGCTCCATGAGCCGAGAGGCTGATACATCAACTGTCACAAAGTCCAGAGTTGATGTATCCAAAAGTTCCGTATCTTCAACAGGAACTCAACGCAACAGACGGCGCGTCGATCAGACGCCCGGTCTGAGAGTTATTGGCATTTTTGTCCCCGGGGCCCGGTTGGTTTTTAAGGCAAAACCAACCCGACCGTACTCCACCTGCGTCCAAACCTCAGGCGGAGTATGCCAAAAGATCCGTCTCACTAAGAGGAACACAACACAGCTGACGACACGTCAATCGGACGTCCGTAGCTGAAGATATGAGCGTTTCCGCTCCGAAGGCCCGGTTGGTTTCGTGAACGAACCAACCCGGCCGAACTCAAAGTAATCCGAAACCTTGAGTGCGGTATACCGAAACGACCGTCTCGATCCAAGGATCGTGTTACCGCAGACGGTTCGTCGATCGGAGGTCCGTGGCTCATGTTATGGCCAAAAGACCGAAACCGATTCGAAACGGGGGGTCCGGGCCGACCCGGCCCGACCCCCCCTGGGTCGACCCGACCCGGGTCCGACCCGGCCCGGCCGGCCGGCGGCGCGGCAGCCTCGGCGGCCTGGCGCCGCACGGAGGCAGCGCGGGGGGCAAGCCCTCCGCTTGATTGGAAGGGGCGGCGCGGCATAGCCGCGCCCCTTTGTAAATAAAACGGCCCCCACGTGGGGGCCGACTTGGAGAAAAACCGGGGGGCCTCCTGCCCCCCCCCCCCCCCCCTCATGGTAACCACCCCCCTCATAAATGAGGGGGGTTTTGTGTGCTGGCCGGGGGATTAATTTCCCCCGGTTTATTACAATCCGGCCAGCCAGCTGGCCGGCCGATTTTCTCCAACGGGACCGGAACAATCCGGTCCCCTCTTCGGCTTCCGACGCCGGCGGCCCGGCCGCCGGTCTTCTCATTCCGCCGCGGCCCGGAACCGGCCGCGGTGATCGTCGTCCGGCGCGGTGCGACGGCACCACGCCCCTCCGCCGTGCCTTGATTTCTTTCAACGCGGCGCGACGGCGTCGCGTTCAAGATGTTTCTTCCATGGTGCGCGCGCGACGGCGTCGCGTAAAATAATCGCACGATTAACCGCGTGGTGCGACGGCACCACGCCACCTTGTTTCCACCCGCAAGGTAATTCAACAAGAACGATGGAGGGGGGTTCGGCCGTGTTCATGCGGTCCGTCCCCCCTCACGTTAAATGATAACATTAAAACCTTACATTAATCATGTACGAACCACGAACAAAGATAAATAAATAAACAAATTACAACAACCCCTACCTTGGGTAAAGGTTCGAAGATTTGTCAACGTCCCGCGGAAGACAACGTCGTGGAGGTCAGGCGTCACGGTAGTCGTTCGTCAAATCCGATGACGAAGAGGTACGTCCGAAGAGACACGTCGTTGGTGAATTCTTGTACGCCGACGAAGGTTGTCCGAGGAAGAAGTGGTGTTCCCTTTCGTTGACACGGTAGACGAAGAAGGGAGGAGCGGCGTTCTTCGTCGGAGCTTGAGCGTTATTCGTCGGAACTTGAGTGTTCTTCGTCAAAGCTTGAAGAAGGAAGAAGAGCTCTCAACCTCTCCAAGTTGTCTAAAGAGTTCTAACCCAACAAAATAAGATAAAGTCTTATTTTATTCACAAAAGAATTTCAAAGGTTTGAAATTCAAATGAGAGATAACTCCACATTAATTAACAAGTTGTCATGTTAATTAAAGAGGGGTTAAGGGAGTTTGAGGGAAGATGTAAGGTTTAGGGTTCGTGTGGGCCCCACCACACTTAATCCTCTCAAGGGAGGTTAAGTGGGTGTGGGTCCCACCCCTAACTCCCTTTGAGAGGAGTTAACCTACAAAAGTAAAAATAAAAAGAATTCCACACTTTTTATTCAACTTTTTATAATCCTCCCAAAAACTAACTTTCGTTCCGAAACAAACGCAACTTCCAAAAAGGTCTCTTTAAGAGAATATCGGCGCTGCGAGTTCATCGGTGCACTCGGATTTCAATTCCGAGCACCGGATTAAAAGTTAGGAATTCCCGCTCGTTCGTTCACTGAACGTACCAGAGCCAAACTTCGGAAATTGATTTCGGGCACTCCGGGCCTCGGAATCAGGTGCCGTCAGAAACCGCGCTCTTGTAAAATTCTAAAGAAAATTAAAAAAAAATTTCCCTTGAATTTTACGGGTCTTTACATGTTGAAAGAGAATTAGAGTGAAGAAGAGTATCTTCGATGTTGTAAGAATAACCACAAGCATTTTGAATAAGAAAATAAGTTCCCATATATTTTTATACTTACTATTGGGTGCTTCGTAATTAAATATCATTTCTTTGAAACTAAGATTGAATGTTTTGATGATTTTAGTGTTCCATGGAAAATTTTAATTAAATTATTATATCTCTCTAAATAATTAATTTTATAATATCCATAAAATTTATTTGTCATTAGAAATTAAAAGTAATATGGATGAAGTTTGAATAAGAATAAGAATAAAGGTAGGGATTTGGCCTTTGATTATTTGAAAATATCTCACTTTTTAAGGAAAAGAAAGGGATTAATATATAAAAAATATACCAACTTAGGACACCACATTCATCTAAGTAGTTAGGAAATCTAGTGTCACAAGACCTTAAAGGTTTCATCCATCATTGGCCGGTGTATGAAAGAGGTAGATACCCTATGTTAGTAGATATAGGTTATGGAGGATAGTAAAGAAAATAATTATTATCCTGCACCATTTAGGTTTCTATGATAAACCCTAGAGAGTACCATCTCTAGTTTGGTTTTATTGATCTACTGATGAGGTTCCATTGTATATAAAGGAGTGACATTTCAATTATAACATTGAGGTACGGTGTAGTTTTATGTGACACTATTTATCTCTTAAAACATGTGTGTTATGAAGATCATATGAATTTATCTTCATCATGAAAAACATTTTTCATTGTGGTTTTTACTTTACATTAAAAATTGTTGTTATTGTAGCTGAGTATATTAAATTTATTGGAATTATGTTACTTAAGTATCATGTATACATAAGTTCATCATCTAAGCCTACATGAATAAGTTTTTGGTTGAACAAGAAAAAGATTATGATAATGTTTGGAAGAATATTATCGGAAGAATATGAAGTATGAAAATCCTAAATAAATTTTATATGACCTTGAAAGATTCTCGTAAGACATCATATTTTTCTTGAACTTAGACCAAAATCATATGATTTTAATATTTTCATATTATTTTACAAGTCATAAGAAAGTACATTTGTCCTAAATATTTTGTAAAGTGATTTTTTGTATGGATTCACAAAAATTCATAAATCTTAAATTGTTTATTTAATTTTGAGGAAAAATAAAAGAAGAACATGATTTTATAGGGAGATATATGCCGTAGAAAATAAAGAGCACAATGTATTTGTGTATCCATGGTGATTTTTTTGATTTAAACGTATATGTAAAGTTATTTGTGGTGATCTTGAGCTACATAGGCATATTCCAAAAATCTCACTAGCTATAGAAAGGAAAATATAGTGATAAGAATCTGATGTAATGGTTCTCCAAAATACATGAGGGTGAGTCTTGAAATTGTACTCATATATGTGAAGGTTATCTAAAAAATGCTCTTCACATGTGGAGGTAACATGATATACATGTAGTGTTAATCATGAGATACAAAATGAGATCTACATAATGTTAATTCTATATATGTAAAGGTAATTTTATTAATGTATAAGGGTAATGAATAAATTGAGAAGTTATGAAAATATTCTTCATAGCTATGTAATGGAAATCTCAGAATGAAATGAGGTAATTTAGGGTATAATCAAGTTGTGTAAATGTAATTTTAAGAAATATAAAGTTAATTCAATGATAATTCACTACATTTGATGTATTTTCAAGGCTACATAATGGTATATGAGCTCTAATTAACAATTAACATAACTCTTTGTAAAGGTGAATATATCGATGCATTGTAATCTGAGATATAAAGTATAAAAATATCATAATATGTTTATTATGATTGTCAATATTGTTTAATGAAAAAAGGTAAGAGTAAATACAAAATTTCCTTGGTGATATGTTCTTAATAGAAAAAAATATCACATGTTATTATACCATGATTTGTGAAAGTTAAAATAGAAGATGAAATTATAGGTTCTTTACACAATAAAGGATAAATCCACTACTATAGTCATTACATGTATGCATATATTCATATGAATCCATAATGAATAAACATTAGTGTGTATTGACAGAGAATATTTCATATAATAGTTTTAGGACTTTTGATAGTTACATCACGTTGGTTACTGTTATAGTTTATGGAGAAATTTTAGGAAGAGAAGAAGAGGCTGTTTTTTTTGGATTTGGTTACATACATTGAATTGGGAATTCATTCAGTTTTAAATTATTGAAATTATTAGAAATTAAAAATAAGACATTCACACAAAATAGTGAATAGGTGATAAAGGAAAATAAAACAACAATGATATTTATTATATATATATATATATTGGAAAGGTTATTGAAGAAAAGAAGTGTGAGTTCCTTGATATATAAATATGAAAATCATTATATCAAGAAAAAGTCAAACTCTACTATTATTTTCATACATGCTATAATTCAAGTCCCAGAATAAAGAACCATTTCATATATTATAAAATAATAAAGAAGGTAATTTAATAGATAAGAAAAATAAGAATAAAGAATCTATGTAGTCTAGTTTTTCACATATAAATAAGAGTCATTCACTCATATAGGGAAAGAAAAAGTATCTACCTTATGGTTTACTTCTGTAAAGAATAAAAATTTATTTCTGTACAAAGTTGTTCATATAGAATAAGAATTTGTAGAAAACATCTATCAATGTAATGAATAAGTTATTTTATGCTTCTATGAAATTAAGATAAGGGGAACAAGATATAGGTAGCACATAAATAACATTTTGAGTTTTAATTGGTGATAAACACTTCCATTTTTACAACTATACTATCATTGTAAAGGTGTGGGGTTCACCTATGTGTGGGAAACACTAAATAACTATTGAGATATTATAGTAAAAACATGATTTCAAGTATAAAATATATTAGTTTATATTCATAGGTTAATTCTTGTGGGTATTTTGGTCTCTATGAGTTTTGAGTCACCCTAAATATTAGAATTTCATTATTGAGAGGCAAACCCTGTAAGCTCACTATTATCGTTGTAGGTGTATGTTTGGATGTGTTTCATGTGAATTTAAAAGTGATAAGAGAGAAAAATAAAGTCATCACCTTAACTAGTGATGGTTGTAAAATAAGTAAAGAGATAAAAATTTTAATTTGGTTTTAAAAGCCACCAAAATTGATTCACCCAACCCCCTATAGTGTTATAATCATCCCTAATTAGTCCCCTCAAGACGTTTTTTTATATTAAATTTATTATGTTTATTTTTTATACTCCTTTATTCCATGTGGTTTAACTTATTTTATATTATTATCACATATATTAAATGTTGTTAAACTCTTATCAAGATATCATAGTCATATTCATTTAATGTTTGTACTCTTATTTTAGTTAATTAAGTTCTCTAAGAAAAACGTTGTTTGAAAATGGTTTTCAGAAAGGGATTTAAAAGAGTGTGAATAATTTTTATATAACAAAGGCTTGTTTGGAAACATAAAATAAATATTTTCATTAAATTGGTTTTACCAATGGTTTTATCTCCCATTTATTAGGTTATATATGTGTATATATTGGGATGAAACTGGTTGTGGTTTATATTTGCATAAATATAATGTAGCTTCGAAATAAGGGGAATGGAGAGGTGAGATGGGTGATTGATATTATGAATTATTATTATATATTATGTTTTTGTTTTTTATTAACATATGTTTAAATGTCCCCTTACCTCCCATATTTAGTTGAACATACATCATAGGTAAATTTAGTGCTTGGGTAGGATACCCTAGACTAAATTTGTTTCCTTTCACTAGTTTTGTGTGCTTCCCTGACTAGTGAAGTAATTTATATGGCACTACCATTATCCTATAATTCTTTAGAGATAAAATTCACTAATTGAGTTTATTACTTAATTAGTGATTTTATATAACTTGGTGACCCTAGACATAGTGACCCTTATGGTTTATCCCATGATTCATAATTGAGGTATTTATTTACATGATTTTCCTTTCTTGTTTAAAACATGATATAAGATCAATTTGTAATGTTTTATCATTATTTTTATATTAATTAGCCTCGGTTTTGTAAATTACTTAATCACCACTTCCCTTAGTTATAATTTTTATTATCATTATTATTATCATTATAATAATTCATTTTATCCTTTAGTTTCCCCCTTTTAGGTTGAATATTTTATACTCTATCCTACTATACATTTTTATGGGGTTATTTTTCTATATTCATTGTCATGTTGTGGTTTATTTACAAGTTTTATAACTCTATAATATTATTATATATGAAATTATATATACATTTATAATTTTTATATTTTCATTCAACTATATTTTCAATATGGGCTATGTCTAAATTACTAAATAAGTTTGGGAAAATAAATGTGAAAATCTCATATTTTCAAAATTAAACTACTAATTTATATTGATTAAATTAACTTCCATTTTTCTTTTGGAAACTAGTTTTAAATGGATTTCAATGAAATATTCTTCCTTCTTCCAAATTGTAATTTTATTTAATTTAATGTGGAGATAAAGAGTGTAAATGTGGTTTGTATTTTATAATATTTATAAATGTTATTTTCATAAATTTTTTTTCAAATAAGTATTATTAGGTTGTGTTATAAATTTATTATTTAAAATCTTTGGTTAAAATCTAATGGGATTTTGTATCTCACACCCCATATAAACATCAAGGTTTTAATTTTGTTATTGTGTATTTTGTATATTCATAGGTTATATTCTTTGTGGATATCAAGAACTATTTCTCATTTAGTAAGATGTTATGGGATATAGAGGCATCCTTGGACTATAAGGTAATGATCACTTAACGACTCGTATTTTGTGGATCATCTAAGATGGTTGATGCATCAACCACATCACAATTTTTCTTTTATTTTGGTTTATTCAATATTTGTTCCTATTTCATATCATTTTAAAATTGATTACAATATATGGATTTGTTAATTTTAGTGGTTATGTCATGTTTGATTTATGTTTTTTTAACTTATTATTCTATTATTAATGGTAGTCTTATGTATAGATATGCCATTTTGGATTCTATGTAACAATATTCTACATTTTTATTATTAATTAGATGGAAAAAATTCCCACAAGATTATTTTTGATGAATCAACACTTGTTATTATACCAGAGAGATTGGAATTAGGCCTTAGGCCCTATCATGGGCCAAATCAGGTGACATGTAATGTTGAACTGAGTTGGTTCTGGAAAAAAGTGTATTAAATCCCCATCTTATTATTTTTGAAAGTCTGATAGATAAGAGATATGATTTTGAAAACTAAAGGGTGGGTCATGAGTACATTTTTTATCACAACCATCCATGATGATACATGAGTTTCTATGGTCAATCGAGATTTAAATATTGAAAATGGGTTTTGATTAGATTTTTTATATATATTTATTTTAAATAATAATATTTCAATATAAATTGAAGTTATATGGGTTATTTTTTGGACATAATATTTTTTTGGTGAAAATAGTGGAAGGACCAGAGTTTCATGGTTAGCTCACACGATCTTAAAAACCATGTTGTTCCCATAATCTTGAGTTTTACAAACATTATATATCATATCACATGGTTGATGCATGACCTCCAAAACCATTGTCACACCCCAACCCAACACTACCCTTTTATATTAATTATTTTTTTCATCCTTGGTATTATTTTAGTTGGGTTTTTAGTGGGTTGAGTCCTAGTTTTAATTTTAGTGTTTTATTTAAAAAGGGGTGTTTTGGACTTGGCAGTACCTGGGGCGCGGACAGAGCATGGTTTGGGAACCATGAGGCTTCCCCTAGGTAACCAAGCAATTTTCCAATTATTCCAAATAAAACAATAAAATAAAATGAATAATAAATTGAGAATAAAACAAAATGAGAAAAATAAAATTAATTTTAATGAATTTTTTTATAATAATAAAAATGAAAATATTTTTATTATGAATGATAATATTATTGTAATTATAATTGTTAGAATTAGTATTATTATAATGATGATGAATATTATTATTATTATTATTATTATCATTCTAATTAAATTATTATTATTATTATTTTTATTGAGTTTATTATATTTAGGTATTTTTTAGAATTATATTAATTTTTTTCCTTTTTCCTCTTTTTTTCCTTTTCTTTTATTTCTCATTACTTCCCTTCTATTCTTCTTATCCCATACACCTTTGGTTAACACACCCTTCCCTTACCCCCCTAACCTGCTCGTGAACCACCCTCCCCCTACCAAACTCCCACCAACACAACTCTCTTTGGCAGTGCACCTCCATGGATGAACCTACCTTCAGCACAACCTCCCATCGTACGACCTCCCTATAATGCGCATCACCCCTTGTACGATCCCCCTGGCTGAACTCCCATAGGCACACGATGCCTACTCAACGGACTCCTCAGATCTTTAGTTTTTTCCAAATTTATCCTTGATTTCTCCCTTATCACCTCAAGGTAAAGACTTATACTTCTCATCCTCTTCATTTCTATCCATGATTTGGTCTCCCCATCACCCTTCTCATTTTAGCCAAAACCCAAGGGTTGGGGTTTGATCTATTCTTGTTTTTCATCCTCTGAGAGGTTGTGTAAATGATCTATCGATACCCATTGGTCTATGTTCTAAAAATTTTCACAAAATTTGAGGCATTTTAGGATTATTATCTTTACCACAACCATCTGAGGTATGGACTTTCAGGCCATTGAACCTTGGAATTTGATTCCCTCTAATGGTTTATGCATGAGTACACAGTTAGTTGTTGTTTTTATACAAATTTTCACTTAGGTATGAGGTCTTTAGGGTCCTACTTGTTCTAGTTATATATAGAGCTTTCCCATGGTGCTTTTTTGTGTCATGAAAATTATGATGGGATTTTTATTTCTGTAGTTTCATGATTTTCCCCTCATTTATGAAAACCATATTTCAATATAAGTTTCTTCCCTTTAATTTTTAAATTTTAATGCATGCTTGGAACTTATTTGGAAAATTTACTGGAAGAAAAATACTTCACTTAAAAATGTAAACTTGTTACTTGATTATGAAAAGAATGAAAAAATCATTTTAATATGTCTTATATTTAAACTACCATGATAGGGATTCTTTTAAAATTCATGGGAATAGGTCTTTGTTTTTCTTGAATTTCCTACTAAGAATCTTGGTGCTAACACCTACTCTATTTCTCAGTTTTAGGGTCCTCTAATTTGGATCGCTCTATTAGAAAGTGTGGTTTATGTTCTGTAGTGACCCATGAGGTCACTTGAGGCCTGTTTCAATTCAATGGTTATTTTTATTTATATATGTAGTTCTTTCATTTTATATTGTTTTATATATCTATATTTTCTATGTTAAATCATTCCCAAATGATTTATTTGGATGCCCGACATTGGTTTCCAGCTAATGGGGATCTGGAAATCCCATTGGGCCATGTCGCAGATCGGCTCGGGTGACCGGTTCAGAGTTGACCTAGGCTGGTTCGTGAAAAAATGAAATTAGAGGAGTTTTATACCATGTTATTTGAGGATATCTGAATGTTTTGAGTTAAAATTATCTGAATTCAGGTGGTAAATTTCCCGTAGGTGCATGATCACCACCAATAATTAATGACACTTGAATTTTTAGGGTGCTCTAGGACAGTCTTGCCTCAAGTTTCATGCTTCGTTATCATTTGTCTTCAAATTCCATAGTCTTTTTTGTGTTTCTACTTAGTTTTGAGATTAAGTTGTCATCTTTTATGGTGCATGGATTTTGTTAATGGCCTGGAAAGGCATGTGAAGACCACGTAATTGCCTATGATGACATCTTATGTGCTCACTTGGTCGGTGCACGGTCTACCAAACCATATGACCGAACCATGTGTAAAAGTTGTTTATTTGATAATATTGATTCCTTATTCATTGAGTGAATTTATTGATTAGGGATATTCATGGTGTTTATTTTAGTCGGTTTTGGGGTGTTTTTCTTAGGTTTCAAAAATTGATGATTGTTCTATTGAAAGTGGATTTTCAAAATGAAAATCCTAGTTTATTTGAAAATTAGATAAGTTCTTTTGAAACTGGACATTCTTTTGGGAACTGTTTTGGGATCATTGAATGGTTTCCTAAAGTATAAATTGAAAATGGATTTGGAAAATTTTTTGGGGTTTTTTGAAATATTTTTATAATGTGAAATTTATGTATCTTGGAAATGGTAATTTTGAAATGATTTATTTGACCTCTGGTAACCTTATGGATGCTCATGTATATGGATGGTGGTTGTAGAGTTGGTACATGTGTATGGATTTTTATTTGGAATGGGTATGTATATACATACGTGGATTCATAAATTACCGATGTTGGGTGCTTGGTTTCTAAGTCTTGTATGTTTTCTAAAAGTATGTTTTGATGAGTGGGTTTGTTGGAATGAATTTTGTCCAAAATGGCTTGAAATGAAAGTATATTTTGAACTTTATTCTAGTTTTTAGATAAATGTTTAATGTCAAAACTGGTTTGACTTCAAAATTAATGTGGCTAATTTATAAGTGTGGTTTTGGTTTTATAGTGTGGTGTTTGGTTTTTGAATTTGCATTCATGGATTGAGATAATGTTTGAGATGAGATTGGATTTATGATTGGATGTGGTGACTTTTTTTTTCAATGCACTTCAAGTTAGATTATGCTCTTCATTTAGAATATTCCTTTGCCAAATGTCCAATGGCCACAAAATAATTTTTTTGGCTAATGGTTTTACCCAAACCCTGAAAAGAATATTGGGGTAGAGACCTCTTTTTATGCAATTTTTTCCCTGTGGTGGTCGAGATTTTATATTGGATTTAGTGAAACATGAGAAATTTTGATGTGTCTTCATGTATTTGAGAACTCCAGATGTTGTGAGGGAATTATCAGTTCTAATTCTATAAAAATTAGTTAGTTGGAATTGGTGAAGGGTACTTTCCCTTTTATTTTTAAAAGTTGAGTCAAAATGGGTGAAGTGTGACAAAATGTTTTTTAGTTTCTTAAGGTGCTCATGAAAGGTTACCTATTTAGTGAGGAGTGTGAACTGGAAGAATATATTCTTGGAGCATCTCCCACATCAATCCATGTTTCTCAATATAAATCCAACATATTTGTTTTTTATAATACTGTCAGTTTGACACTCTATACCCCTTTTCAACAATCCTTCGAAGGCATATTGAGGGTGTGGCCATGTAAAAGTTTTATATGTTGTGTTTCCAGATGATGGAGCCTTGGTTGAAGGTTTATAGTTCCTGACTGTGGTGTAACAGATGCTTCAAGACATCAGGACTCCAACCATAGGTCTCGAAGTGAATCTTTTCACGTAGTCAAGCTGTCGTTGGGTGGGAGGAATGTGAATCCAACCTTTTTTCTTCAAATTTGGAGTGGATGCTGGCTGAATTTTCCTTTCCCTTGAATGTTTATTCTAGGTCCTTTTCTATTAAAGGTCCCAACATCCTCTTTCCCAAAGTTTTCATTGTTTGTTTCATGGAATATAAAGTCTTCAGTGGTTAGTCTTCATTTAAAATGGTTTTGGGTTTTGGGTATTACACATTGGAGGTGATTGTGTCCGGAAAGAGTGATGAGTCAGAAATCAGTGTTCATTTCGGGTTCATTCTATTTGGAACCCCCTTCCCTTGGATTGGGAATCAGTCTATGTTGGAGGGTTCAGGATGGAAGGTCTATACCTCATGAGTTATCTTGTTCTTAAAATGGTTGGGAGACCTACCACTAGTGTCTCATGTGTCATGAATTTGGTTTGATTTGGTTTTGAGAGTGGTTTTGATTCAGAACTGACAATGTTGGACCAAATCCTAATATAGTGGGAAGACCATCATGAAACAAACCCAAGGGAAACATGGTCTTCAATGAGCTCCTAATGGGAAAATGCTTTGTTATCATTCCACCCAATCCCAAACATGGTAATTATTTATACGGGAAATGGGTTTTTAGATAAATGTCTGTAAAAGTTCCACTAACCTTGGGATATTTCTAAGTTAGGGGTCAGGGTGTTCCATGTTTTGGTTCTGTTTAGGGATGAGGGTTCCTCACTATCAGTCCTCTCATTTAAGTGGTTCGATTATTGGGATATTTTTTTCTATTTCATTAATTTTCAATTTAATTCTATAATTTCAATCCTTAAATTATCAAAGTATAGTTTTCAGAATCGTTGGGTTGTGATCAGTGCTTTGACTAACTGAGTCATTGGGTGGGTTATTTGTCACACCCTACCCAACACATATATTTTATTTTAATTATTTTATTCATCATTGCTCTTATTTTCTGTTTTTTTAGTACTTGGAGTCCTAGTTTTAATTTTTTTTAGTTTTTATTTGGAAATGGGTGTTTTGGGCTTAACAGCATCTAGTGTGCTGGCAGAGCATGGTTTCAGAACCATGAAGCTTCTCCTAGGTAATCGAGTTGTCTCCCTATATTTCTAAATAAATAAATTAAATAAAATAAAAAATAAAATGAGAATAAAACAAAATGGAAAAAATAACAAGATTTTTAATAAATTGTTTAACAATTATTTTATTATTATTAAGAATAATATTATTATTGTTATTATTATTGTTTACATCAGTATTATTATTATTGTAATTATTATATTATTATTATAATTATAATTATTATCATTAATAATATTTTTATTATTATCTTTATAACTAAATTACTGTTGTTATTATTATTATTAGTATTTTGTTTATTATATTTAGGTATTTTTTTAGGTTTTAGTTTTTTCCACTTCATTCTTATTCTTTTTTATCCTTTTCTTCTCTTATTCTCACCTCCTCCTTCATGAATCACATCCTACCCCTCTTCCCCCTACCTCTCTCGCACACCACCCTCCCCTTACCGAACTCTCGTCGGGGCATCTCCCTTCTGCAGCGTACCTCTATGGATAAATATCCCTTCATCCCAACCTCCTTCCATGCAACCTCCCTCCATTATGTATCACCCCTCACATGACCCCCCTAGCCTAACTCCCATATGTGCGCGATGCATCCCATATATCCTCCTTAGATCTCTAGTTTAGCTAGATTTATACTACATTTTTTCTTCGTAGCCATAAGGTAAGGTCTTATGCTCTTCATCCTTTTCATTTACAGCCAATATTTGGTCCCCCCATCACCCATCTCATTTTAGACGAAACCCAAGTGTTAGGTTTTGATCAATTCTTATATTTCTTCCTCTGATAGGGTGTGCGAATGATCTCTCCAGACCCATTGATCCATGTTTCAAAAACCACCGCCGAATGTGAGGTGTTTTAGGATGATTCATTTCACCACCGCCATTTGATCTATGGACTTTTTTCCATTAGTTAGTTTGGCATACTTTATTTGGGAGTATTAAGCTGTTTATGGGTGATTAATAATTTTTTTGAGGTGTGTCAAACTTTGATTCTATGATTTTATAGTTCCTGGTATTTTATGGGTAGTGAGTTGGACTGTTCTGAGTGGGTTCAAGTAATTAGGTCTAAGGTGACTCACCTACATGTGCATTGGTAAGAATATATATATGTGTTTGGGTTCCCCTATTACAAGTTTAATCATGCATAGCAGTGAATATATATGTATGGGGTTAGGTGTGCCCATGTATATATACAAAAATGCATACGTAGGTGAGTATCGACTGGTATATGAATATAAAAATATATGTAAGGATCCCCTTGAAAATTTTCATGGCCATTTGGAAGTGTTCATTAGAGATAGGTTTCTTTATATGCATGGGAAAGTGCATATTCTAAGTTGGGGAGTAGCAACTTCTAATTAGAAAGATCCAAGATCTGAAATTTTAGTTTGGTTCCACCCTACGGTAGGTTCCCTATGCCTAGACCTTTAATTTTAATTCCATAATTATTTTATTATTTTAAAAACATATTTTTTATTTATGTGGTATGTGTATAAGTTATACAGTCTTTTTGTGATTTTTAGTAACGGTTGTGCAGTGTTTTTTATAATTTATTTGAGTTTCTAATGTGTGTATTTCTTGTTGATATATGCTCCTGGCCTTGTTTAGAAAATATAATACCTTATAATGCTCAATTGGTTTTACTTCAACCTTTAAAAGTTCTTCCTAAATGGTTTTGAGAGTTTTATAAGTATTTTCCCAAAATTTGGGGTTTGTATGTTTGTTGAAAAATTTGTTTTTGAATTAACATATGTTAGTGTATGTTTTTCTAGAAAAAACAAATTTTTATTAACATGGAAAAGTTCACGGGTTTCAATATCTATTTGAGGTTAATTAGAAATTATACTTATTAAAGAGGTATATTTTGTTTAAATTAATGGTTTCATGTTGTTAAAAATGTGTGATGCCTTGGTTGTTTCATCGAGCTTTTGAATAGTTTTGGGATTCAGAATAATTGGGCAATGATGTTTTATAAAATGATAATATGTTTTTGTAAATTAATGAGGCCAGTTTGAAACATGGAGAATGGTTTGAAAAGGTGGAAACCCCCTCTTGAGGCATTCCCCCTTATTTTAGAAAATTATGTGTGTTGAATGTGAGAATTGGGATATGTGCCTAATAAAGAGGCTTGTGCATTATTGTGTTAAAGAGAAAGGGGGAATCTGCTCGAGGAGGAGATCAGTGGTGAAAGGGTGAATGTTTTTTTGAATAAAGAAACCGAAATGTTCATGTATGTTAGTTTTTTGAAAACTCACCACCACTTGAAATAGAACACATAAGAAGCCTAGGGTATCTAGTTGGGTGGACTAGAACATAGTACGCTAGTTTTATTGTAAGTGGCTTGTCCCGATTTATTCTCACTGGATTGATGCTACAACACTAACTAAACATGTGATTTGATTGGAGACCACTAGTTGTTATGATGTGATTCCCCCTAGTGGCTTGTGCATGAGAACATAGTTGGTTTTGGTTTTTATTCCACGTTTCACCAAGGTACATGGTCTCTACGGTCCTACTTGTACTAGTTAACTATAGGGGTTTTCCCCTGATGCTCATTTGCAACATGATGTTTGGGATTTTATTTTCATTTCAGTTGTTTCATTCATGTTCCCTCTTTCATGAAAACTATATTTTAATTTTAATTTCTTCCATTTCATTTTGAAATGTTAATGCATACTTGCAATATGTTTTTAAAATGTGGTGGAATATAAATGATATCCTTAAAAATGTAAACTTGTTACCTGATTTTTAAAATAATGAAAAACTTTATTTTTATATGTCTTATTTTCAAACTAGCATGATTTGGTTTCTTTTTAAAGGAAAGGTTAAGGGGAAATGTTTCTCCTTGGATTTCTTACTAAGCATATCAGTGTTCCCGCCTACTCTATTTCTTAATTTCAGGTTCTTTTAGTATATATTACACTCATAATGATTGTGGTTTATGTTCCGTAGGGACACATGAGGTCACTTGATGTGTGTTTTATTGCTTAGGTTATTGTTATTTTCATTTCCAATTTTTTCAGTTTATTTTGTTTTATTTATATATCATTTATGGGTTAAATCATTCCCAAATGATTTATTTGGATGCTTGAAACTAGTTTCCGACCTGTGGGGATTGAGAACTCCCTATGGCCCATGTTGCAGATTGGGTCAGGTTACCAGTTTGGAGTCAAGTTGGGTGGGTTCATGACAACTTCCTAGTTCTGTATCCCATATGAATTCTATATTTAACCTCATATTATTTCTTAATTGTGTCTAATTTTTTTCTTATTCAATTATTATAGATTAAATTTTGTTTTATTATATTTTAGTAGTGTTTTATTGAATTTGTTATTGGGGTTGTATTATACTATTATTTCTATGTTACAAAATTTGGGTCACATATGGGATATAAGATTTTATAAAAGTATTTTGGTTCATGTAAAATCTTTCTATCCCTACTAATGAAGCTTTATAATATAAGGATATCACTCTAAAAACCAAGTGACATTATTTTGAGGCCCCAAGAGAAGAATATGTAGTCCACTTGTTCTTTGATGGTGCATCGACCTCAACCATCTAGCACTCCCTAGTTGAGTTCACTAAGATTACCTCCAATAATCCTTTATATATCAACTAGGTTCACATCTGGTTCCATTAAATTAGATGTAGAAAACATGAACTGAAGGTGAGATCTATTTTGATGGTGAGAGGATGCAGATGCATCTGGAATACTTGGAAAAAATTTATGATTTATGTATTCTACAACTCAAAGAAAACACTAGTGAATATATCAAGAAGATATTCAGAAGAACTTGATCCTTTGGTGAATTATTTGGGAGTGTTCCTCCTTATTCAGTAAGTTTGTAGATGGTAGGGTGAAACTTCCCATTATTTCAATATTAGCCTCTCCCAGATTGTTGGATTAGCTGGTACAATCCCAACAATGGTTTGAATATCAATGTGGAAAGATCAAATAACCAAGGTCAAATGAGTGGGGGGATTGTCTATGAATCTACGGGCTCGACCTATCTTTCTTTCAAAACCTCCTTTGGCTATGGTAATTCACTCTTTAGGTAAAATAATTACACACTACATTGTCTTGAATTATTAAACTATAAAGGTATTTCCCTTACCTCCATTGAAAATAATTCTTCCACCATCTTCAACTCCCTCAAGGGAACTCCACCCCTCATTCATCCATTACTTATCTCATTCACAAATTAAAAAATCCGATTGACATCCAGATTGAAATATCACTCACATTGATCGAAGGAAATAAGGTTTCTAACATCCTAGAATATTGAAACCCATGAGACTATCCCTCATTCTCCTTCACTAGTATTGGGACCCTTCCCACTTGGTGTGTTGAACATGAAAGGGAGTATTCTCTCAGTTTCACTATTTCAATACCCCCTTATACCCTTTTTCTGCTTACTTTTAAAAAATTATTACTATTTAATAAATTCATTAATTAGAATAAGGAAGAATAGATATATCTAAATAAAGTTTTATAATAATTTCCAATTATTGAATATAAATTATTTTGCTGAACTAAGTGAAAAAAAATTGTGTATAGTATGAAATGATTTGAAATAAACATTATGTAAATATTTTCAAAGGTTTTTAGGGGTTATTTTCACAATGTTATGTGTGTGGTACCTTTTTATGGGGATGATATTTTAAATTTTAATTTTTTACATTTTAAATTTAATTGTATAATTAAAATAATAAGATAACTATTTTTGGTTATTCTGTTGTTTTTATTTAGATAATTTTCCTTATAAAGGAGAAGGTTGCATGTAAAAAACACCTTTTGAAAGGATCCTTTCAGTGTAGTTTATATTTTTTTTTGAGTATAATCTCTATAATTATTAACTCAAGAAAAAATTCCAATATAGGGGTTGAGACAAATCCTTTTCTAACCCAATTTTTTTTATAGTTAGGTATTAGAAACTCATTACATTACTTGAACCCTTAAAAGGATTCCATTCCCATTCCTCCATTCAAAAGTATCCTTTCTTATCCCAACAGAACTAATATCATAGTCTCTAATGATGGTTTCACATTCCATATTATCTGAGAGTTATTAATCTATTTATTCATTTTAGGTTGTGATAATGAGAAAAAAATTCTTTAAATTATTCTCTTTAGGTAGTGTGATATCATCTATTTCACTATCTTAAGGTATAAAAATTTATTTGGGAGTGACCTATATAAGGTATCACCATTCATTGTAAGTAAATATTAAGTATTTACTTGGATGGTAGAGGATGATTTTGAGTCCATTTATTGCATTTCCAACCCCTCTTTTTTCAAGGTAAGTGATTCATATCACGAGATTGATTAGTTTGATAAATCCATTCTCAAATCGCAATGGTCAATAATATGAATTATCATTATATGAGTTGTTTAACATATCCTAATTTGTTGACTTCATACCTCTTGATCATGATATGGTTCATTGATAATAGTGTCAAGAGATATCTTTTGCTGATCTTGTAGAATTTGGAATCACTTAATTACATTTTTTTATTTCTCCTCATAAGTTTTCTTTTTTATGTTTGATTTTCATTCCCCTAAATTTACCAACATCATTATCTAGGAATGAAGTGGATTGTTGGGGATAATTTTAACACCTCAATGTCACTTTCAAGTCTATATTCTTATACTATAATGGATATCCTTTAGTTTTAAGTGTTTGGGGATACAAAATTTTATTTTTGGGTAGCTTTTATAGATTTCTTTATTTCCACTTGGTTTCTTAAACCATACAATCAATGTTTTTAGGTATAGATAGCTTTTTACCTTGTGGATTTTTCATTATTTCCACATGGTTTGGTAAACTATGTTTTCTTAATATGGGGAACTTTTGTCTTTTGTGGGTAATTTTTTTTAGAACCCCTTCTGGCTAATGGATTCATTATTGATCCACTACACTATTTTAGGGTCTTCCCTAATTATTTATTTCATATAACTAGGTGACCCTAGCCTAAATGGATATTAGGGGGTATCCCAAAATTCATAAATGAAGTGTTTTTTTACTTATGTTTCAATTATTGTTATAAAAATGATACAAAGATAAATTTCCACCACTTAATCTTCATTCTTAATTTAATTATCCTTATTTGGGTACATTAATTTATCACCACCTCCATTAGTTATTATTATTATTGTTGTTATTTTCATTAGAATACTTCATGTTATCCATTATTTTCCCCATGTTAAGGTTGAATATTTTATACACCAAACATGTAAACATCTTTAGGGGTTCATTTTTAATGTCATGTTCATGTAGTTGCTTATTTATAAGTTGTATAGTTTTTTACTTTTCTTATTTATGTAATTTTATAAACATACATAATTTATAAGTATTTATTTAATCTCTATTATCTTCATGGTAACTATCTATGTTTATATAATGAATATGTGAAAAACAAAAGTTTAAAACCTGATTTTCAAAATTCTACTATCAAATTTTATTGATTAAAGGAACTTGTTTGATTCATTAAAAACCAAATTTTAAATGTATTTCAAAGAAATATTCTTCATACCTATAAAAAATAATTATGTTTTATTAAAATTAGTTATTAGTTCTGTAAATTAGGTTTGTATTTCATATTTTTTTTAAAATGTTATTTTCCAAAATTGTTTTTTACACTAGTATTATTAGACTGTCTTATATAAGTATTTCATTAACTTTTTTCAGGAAAACCTACTGTGAACCTGTATATCACAAAATACATACATTCAACGATATGTATCTTATTATTTTTTCTTCAAAAAATTCAGAGTTTTTGTTCTATAAAAATAGAATGCATTATTTCACCAGTAGTTAGATATCTTCGGATATAGAGTTTGCCTTACATGATAGGTTCACGATCTCTTGATTGATCGGGTTTAGTGGTTCATCCTTCATGATTTATTCTTTTTCCAATCTAACCTTTTAATTTTATTTTGGTCCATTTTGATTGTTCTCGTTATGTGTCTTTTTTATATTGATTACAAGATATGGGTTAGGTCTTTTTTAGTGGTTATACTTTTTTTATTTCTAGTCATATTTCTAACTACTTATTTCATTATGAATGGTAATCCTACATATATAGAAAACATACAAAATTATCTATAACATTATATTTCTTATTTATTCTTAATTAGTGGGTGAAATCATTTTGACATGGTTACTTTTTATTCCTTGACATTATTTTTTAGCTCAAGGATATCGGGAACATTCATTGGGCCTTGTGGAGGACTAATGGAAGTGACATACTAGGTTGACCTGAGTTGGTTCATGATAGATTTTTTTTATGTTACATTGATTAAATGTTGAAAAAAATAACTAATAAACACTTTTAATGTGGTTTATAGAGATAAAATTTAAGGTAAAACAATAGATTAGTTTTTTGTAGATAATTACTCTCTTTGAAATAAAAAAAGATAATTATTATAATTTAAGAAGAATAATCTTAAAATAGTGGTTGTTATTCATATGAAGTGTTCTTATTCATTAAAAAATATATTTTTATATTTTAACCATGTTGGAGGCACATGTTGAGTTTGAGAGACGCTTTTTAAAGGTGGTCAAAGTATATTATTTTTACATTTTTTTCTTGATAAAAAGATAAACAGAATGGTATGAAGTGGATATCACCAACTACACACTAAGAGACACTCCCATTGATTGAACCTTATAAAAATATTATTATATCATATTTTTTGGTTTTGATACATTTGATAGTGATTACCATGAGAGAGATACATGCATGGATCATTGAAATATAAGTAAAACTAAAAAACATTTAAAAATTATTACAAGTTTAAAATGATGTTAGACCACTAACTCATCACTTCATAGAAGTATCATATGGTCTCTAAAATTTTAAAACAATATGGGACAACAAACACCTCTTAAGGGAAATAAGGGTCATTGTTGGGTCTAAAAGCTCAAAATTATTTTGAAGTAGATGTCAACACCTTTGGAGGGGTGGAATTAGGATGTTCAGAAATTTAAACTATTATTTTAATTAGTTTCCTATATCGACTCTTTTTCCATCTTAAAAGGAACTATGACTAAATTATTTGAACATTTATTGTGCATATGAATGTAAATATAGTGAAAAACATCAGTACAATGATATTTCACTAATTTCAATCCCATTATGTTATATAAATTTATCGTTCACTAGTACTGTATCAACGTGACAAAATCAACTGAACTCATTCTCCTAGTGGATACACATATTTAGGCAATGTAACTATTTACTAATGTTCACTCCCTTTAAGATGGTTTAGGTTTGGCACACTACCTCCCAAGAGATACTCCCATTCTTCCACTCTCCACTCACTATTTTGATATGAATACACAAAAAAAGGAACACAAGACTCTATAAAGATAATTATAATAAAAATGGTGAAAATTTCACTATAAATATATATTTATTACTTTTATGTCATATACTAATTGATACCTTTCTTTACTATATAGATTTAAGAAACTCTTTAATATTAGAGTCATTTTGATTTCCTATACAAATTCATCACAGTAGTAGAATATTATTCAATAAAATATCCATATTAGATTAATTACATGTTAAGGAGACTATATTTTCTAATATCTACCTTCTTAACCCTCATTCAGTTTTCTAGATATTTCAATGATCTTCCCTGTATAAACCACTCTCTCAGTGAACTGGATTTTTTTCAATATTTTTTAGATTTTTATATCCTTCATTATTCTATGATTATCATCAATATATATAATATCTAAAACCATGAGAAAAAAAATTTATGGTTAATATCCTTCCAATTCATCATGCCATGTTTTATCACCATAGTAGTGTAGAAATTTTATTAATAAATCCCATTTTAATTCGAAATCATATCATGGTAAAAATATTATTATTTAATCTAATGGAACCTCAATGAATGTTTATAAAATATCTAGTTTCAAATTCTTTGAAAATATCTCAAATATAGAAGATTCAATGAATAGTGATGATATTATATCTATCTAACCAAACATAAATCTCAAGAATATTATTCTTCATGCCTTTCGATCAACGATGTACTAAATATTTGTCAATAATAGATCCATATAATGTCAATATATTATGTTATCTTTACACATCCACTAAGTCAATGTTCCACTATGGATAACTATAATAAAATATTCATTACATATATAATGGTTTCTCTCTAAAATATATCCGTCGTATTTTATGAGTCAAACAATCAAGCGACAATCATTAATGGGTCTTCAAATTCATCAAAAATAATTTTCTCCAAATATCCCATAAAATATCTTATGTTTTTGTATTTGAAAAAATGTTTAAATAATAAAATCTTGGGAATATAATTAAAACCATTGTGTATACATTATAACCAAGATGTGGTTTCTCAATGAAATAATTTTTTTATAAAATACATAGATCTAAGATATTATTAATCATGAATTAAGTTTAATTTTTATATTTTAAAATGTATATATTATGGAAACCACTACATGGTTTCATTCAAATTACACATTTGTTTCACTCAAATTACATTCATTGAAATATATTCCATATTTTTTCATTCTTATGATATAGTAATGTATATACATTAAATTTATTAGTTTAATATCCTTTAGATAAATTTGATACTACACATCTCGATATGTGTAAAATATAAAATTTATATTCATTTTTATCATGTTAATTTTGATTACCATTATTTTCTATTAATTTATGATATTTTATAATTTTATGGGATCATATTTTTCAGTTTGTATATGGTTTTAGAATTTATAGAAACTCTTTTTTTATCCTTCATTTTAACTTTATTTAATCCCACCTTAACATACTTATATTATGTTATAAATTTTAATGTATAAACATAGATATTGTCATCCAAATCATATGTTTAAATTGTTACATTGGTATAAGATACAAGGGAACTAACCATGTAAGATCAAACAATTTATATTTTATATAAATCTAGATACATATATGATTCTTATATTACATGTGAAAAATAAAAAACCTATTGTAAGAAACATTCTTTTATCCTTTATGTTGTTCATAATATCATTTTTCGTATCATAGGGATTGGAAAAAAATAAAGGGCGATCTCAGATTCTAAATAAAGGTAATGTATAGTATAATATATCATGATTAAATAAAGAATGATAAATATAGAAAGGTAAATAACTGAGAAGACATTCTTTTAAGTAAATAACTTAAGCACAAAAAGTATTCATGGATAATATCAAGGCATTATTCTCAAGGATAATAATAACTACAATCTCAATGATAGAAATTATTAATGTCGAATGTCATGATGTTAGAAATCATGATATTATTACTATCAAGACCTTTGTCCAAGGTAATTTAATCGATTGTCTATACACCAAAACCCACTTCATATGTTTGGCCAACCAGTTTGCCTCCTGAGACTTGTTGATGTATCGAGGGTATATCTATAACCCAGATGCACCCATAACTACATATCCAATGTATTCGTCACATATTGAATGGTCAATTTATTTTTGAAAAAAATATTCCTTATCAAAAAATATCTGTATTTAAAAATAATATAAAATATTAAGATAACCCTAGTTAATAAAAAACACTCATATTAAAACACCATATATAGAAATTGTATAAAGTTTAGGGAAAAATAAAATCCATGATTTGAAGAATATGGATATTTTTTAGAAATTTAATTTCTAATAAAAATTATCATAAGAAATTTAATGTTTCAAGAGAAAGGTAATGACCACAAAACTAGTAATAGATAAAAGATAACATGAACTGATCAAAAAATAGGTTTTTAATAAAATAATTTCATTTAGAGAATTAAATAAAATGGAAGACAAAAATTAATATAATATTTGATTAAATAGTTTCATTTGTAAAACCATTGAAATACTTTATAATATTCTAAATAGAATAAAATATTTTTGCTGATTTCAAATTATGTTAATTTAATATATGTTAAATACAAATATTCCTTTTAAATTTTTGAAAAGAACATCAAAAAAATATCATTTTATAAATCATTATATAAATTACATTAAAATCATAAAAAATTCAATTATAACATTATATCTCCTTAAGAAATCATATTATTAAGTAAAAAATCATTTTTAATATAATTTTGTAAAACATGTACACTGAATACACATATATCCTATCAATAGAGAAATAAGATCAGAGTTTCTTTTCAAATTTTATTTTCATTATTAAAATAGATAAATATATTAATATTTGGAAGAAAACATTGAAAATAATTAAATATACATAGGATAAAAAATATTTAATTTGTGATGGATATGTTATAATATTCCTTTAATGAAAGTAAAAGAAATCCTAAAATGAGATTAAAAAATAAATTCGTAACTCTTTGTATCATTTTAATTGTAACCCATTGAATGTTTAAACTTGAATTGAAATTTTAATTATCATGGATAAACAGATATTAATGTTAAATATATCAATGAGGTATTATATGCACCACATAAAAGTAAATAGGTGCATAATACCAAATATGTATCAATTGAGTGAAAATTGTGACAAAATTTATTATCTCGAGTTCAGCTTTACTCTTAAATGATGTTAACCTCCAATATAATAAATTTAGTTTTATTATAATCTATAATAGAACAATAAACATAGTTATAATAATATATATGATCCACTTATTACATTTCAATACCTATTTATTAATAATTTGTTATTAAAATCATTATTTTTGGGTGTTATATATTTCATATTTTATGTAAGTTTGGTTCCAATGGTTTTAGTAATTTCATTTTTCTCATCATTACATAAAATACTGAAATTTATTAATGGTATAAATATAATATATATTCATTATATATATATATATATAACAATTCATGAAGGTGGATATGAAAAATGAATCCCAATGCTTCATGAATGTGGCAGTCCCCACGTAGGCGTGAGAGACATTATCATTTTCTAAAGAGTGGAATAATAAAATGGTAAATGATATATTTTATTTATAGGACCATAATTAGTTCATAAATACAATATATATTAATCAATACTTTATTTGTAACTATCTATTTAAAATGGTGATAAAAAGGAATTAAATTATTATTATGTGCAGACAATAAGTCATACATACGCACGAGAGATGTTTTCACTTTACATATAATGGATATGTGGTGGAAGATAGTTTTCCCATAATCATAATAAAATATAAGTATATTAATGGTATTATAGTTATTATTTTATAATTTTCACAATAAATTTATATAAATAAGAATAACAAATAAAATCAAAAGTACTCTGTTAAGAGTTATGCCTATTCATTGAGAAACCTCCTTTGGATTATAAATTAAGCCTTGAAATTATGGTATTTTTGAAATACAAAAAATGTTCTAGCATGTGGGAAAGGAATATTGTAATTTAATATGATTTGTATTTGTATATCTAGAAGTCTCGTTAAGTTTGGATAAGAGATGAGATGTGGTATCCTTTTATAAGTGAGGGAAATGACACAATGGGAATTTCTTTAGTGATTAAAGAATATAAACATCATAACCATTTAATGGGGAACCTAGACACCATATATTAGAAGATAAACTATTATAGGGTTAAAGTAAACTAAAAAATCACATTTGAGAAAGTTTTGGTTACATTTTAAGCCATATCTCCTCGTCAAACAACTTTAAACATGTTTTAAACTTTATCACGATAACATAATTTTTACCACAATAACATAATTATATAAATAAAATAAAAATTTCCTTATTATAAAATTTTTACATTATGATTTTAATTTGGAATCCATTTTATAATTTTAATTTTCTATGGGTTTAATAAAATTATTTTAATGTAAGAATGTAAAATGCATGAAAAATATTTTTTTAGGAAATACCAGATTTAAGCATAAAAAACATTTTACCATGAAATCAATTAATAATTTGGTTTTAATGAATTTTTTATTTAAATAATAAAAGGGGAGGTTTTTATGCTTTTTTATCATGAAAGAATTAAATAGAATCTTCCAACAAACACCCAAAATAGTTTTAAATATTAATATAATATAACTTATCATCACAAAAGCTAATCTTGGGCTCCAAATTTGAAAAAAAAATGTTTCGAAAGAAAATTATTTAACTCCTTTGAAATATATTTGATCAAAAACCACCCATAAAATGTTATAATGTCTTTTTTTGATATATTTTAATTTTTACCCCATGTTTTGACATAATTTTACCACTTTTACTAAGGTGAGAAATATTTAATTTCATTGCAATTAATAATGAACTAAAATTAAATTGACCTTATTAAATTATATAAATTATTATTATTCTAAATATGGGAAAAAAATAACAAATTCATTTCATATATGTGGTATAATTTAATTTGGAACCAATCTAAAAAACGTGAAAAAAGTGATTTTCCCTAAAAAAATTCTTCTTGAGTATAGAAAGTTATTATATACCAAAATAAAGTATAATATTGATTCCAACTACCTAAATTATGATTATTAATTATATAAATTAACTAATTATACTATTAAACCTTTTAAAAATATAATATAACTTTGTAAATTCTTGAAATGAAATTACAACTTTCAATGAGAATAATTATTTTCACTATTCATCAAAAACAAATTTGAAAAAATTTGAAAAAATTAATTCTAAGAACATTTTGATATGATTATTTAAAAAATTATATCTTTTTGAAAATTTATTAATTTTGTAAAAATTATTTTTAATATTTCTCACAAAAATTAAAAAACAATTATTTTGAAGGAAAATGTATTTGGAAACATAAAATTATATTACTAAAAATTGAGAACTTATTTATAATATATTAATCAATGAATTTATTTTTATAATGTAATTATACATAATTTTATATAATTTTTTAGTCATATCCATACCTTCAATTTTAACAGATAGATTATAACGGTATACTATATTACAGTTCATTTAGACTCAAGGCTTCCTATATCAAAAGTTATAAATTAAATTAAAATAAATTGAGGATAAATATATCATTAAATAAATGGGTGTTTCATTATTCCCCATTATAATTTTTTTCCATCAAAATTCCATCACTCTGATATAATCAACAAAGGATACTTCTTACTCATCACATCCTTATGTTCCCACATATCTTTCTTAAATTTATTATTTCACCATAAAAATATAGTCAGGTGAGTGTCCTTGTTTCAAAAAACATTATCCCTATGGTCAAGAGTCTCCAGAAGTAATTCCTCATAAGATAGATCTTACTCTAGTGGTATGACTATTGAGTTCAGCATGTTTTTCATAGTGAGTAACTCAAGAGGGTGGAGGTGAGTTGAGTACTATATATAATTTCTATTAAACAAATTTAAAAGAAAATCCCCCAGTTAAAATAAATTCTCTTAGTTATTCAAGAAAATTGATTAATATAAGTTTAATCTTTTAACCTATTTCTCAAAGTATTATTAGAAATCAGATAAAACAAAGTATAAAGTGACATTAACTTTCGAAATTGATTTACTTAATCAAAGCCTTTATAGATACACTAAATAAGATTAAATATCAAAGTATGTTTTGTATGAAATTTAAAACAAATGATGTTTAATATATAATACTATGGAAACATAAAAAAACTAAAAAAATGAATAAAAAAGGCACTGATAGAAAAAATATTTTATACTAATGGTTTTGGAAACATTAATATAGGTTTAAACACTGTTTTTATATCATATACCAACGATTTGATGGGGTGTTGGTTGTTATAGATTTTGTATAGACCTATACTAATGGTTTTACAGAATCATTGGAATAGGTAATGAAAAAAATAAATTCTAGTAGGTTTTGATCCCATCACCTTATATTTATAATCCAAATAACTTACCACTAACCTAAGATGACTTTTTTAATATAATTATTTAAATATATATATATATATATATATATATATATATTTGAAATTATTTTGAATTTTGATGTATTTAATGTTATTTGAACAAATAATCCAAGAACAATTTCAAAACATATATCAATGGTTCCCAAAACCATTGGTATAGGTATGTACCAATGGTTTTGAGAACCACTAGTATAGTTATTTTTACTTTTTTTGAGATATACCAATGACTTTTCAAAAATCATTGGTAGGGTGGTCCTGTAAGAATTATTTTTGCCAAAACTGTTTGTATAGGGTATCTACAATAAACCTATAACCATGGTTTTAGCCCAAACCATTGGTATAGATCCATATAAGTGACATATCCCAATTTGTTTGGCCAAAAACATTTATATAGGTTAATATCAGTGGCTTATACCAATGGATTTTGAGAAACCATTGTTAAAGGATCTCTATAAGGGACCTATATCATTGATTTCTCAAAAACAATATTTCTATAGGGTCTCTCTATGGTCCCTATACCAAGGTTTATTCCAAAATCATTAGTATAAAATCTCTCTATGGTTTTCATACCAATGGTTTTGTCCAAACCGTTGGAGTAGGCTACCTATACCAGTGGTTTTCTAAATTGTTGGTATAGGTCAATTGGTATAGATCCAATTTCAATTAATGAAGGGTCTAGTCTCAAGAAGATACTCAATCCCCTCTGTTTTGAAATGGCCTACTAAAATTTATATTATTAAAGAAATAATCTCATACATGGCCCAGATCAGATATACACACAATAGCATAAGCTATCTAGGCTCAAAGCCTCTTCTATAATTATACATGGGTAAAATATTACAAGGACCATGAAGGTGCCTTCCCCATATTTTTCATGGGTATAAGGAAAAAAATAGATAGAAGGAATTTCAGGTCTTCTACAGTTCAAGCACCAGAGTAAGTGTGTCTTTATATATAGAGAAATATAGCACACTACATGAAAGTATAATAAAAAATGGGTAAAATAAATAGATATGAATAAATGAATTGAATTTTGGTTAGTGATGATTTTGATGCTCAATATTACTCAATTTTTTTGTGGTGATGTGCTCAAATAGTTTCCTTGAATGTTACAAGAAAACATTGTGGTATGATATTCTCTTTTCTATATGTAGTAAAGGATCTAGGTCTTTAGTGTATCCAACACTTTCATTATTGAATGAACTTGTATGAATTTATTGTATAATCCTTGAATCAAATTCTTTCACATGTACACACATGAGGTAGTCTTTTGGAAATATATAACACAACACGTTCAAATACCCATTTAAGAATAATCATAATGATTTTATGGATCCTCATATAAAACACAAACATTATATTCAATGATTTTTTAAATGGGTTTGGAATAATAATTAACTAAACACTCTATATTAACTCCCACAAAATAAAAATTGGGTTAATTTAATTAAAATTAAGTAGAACATTAATAGTAGTATAGGGTGATGGAAACAAGGTTCAGAGGTGGCACAATTGTAGGTATAATTTTTGGTGGTAACACAGTTGAAATAGTGGTGGAACATCTAGTGGTACCTCATCTGACGGTATCTGGTTTGGTTGTATCACACGTGACGGTAGAAAAATATGGAAGTGGGTGAGTTATTGTTATACCACTCCTATTGGTAGAAAGATCTAGTGATGGCATAGTTCGGGTGGTAGCACACCTAACAGTGGAATAGACCTGGTCGTAGTTGATTCCTAGCTATAGCAGATTCTTGCAACGGTTGATTCTAGTGGTGGAATCACAATGATGATAGTATGAATCTATTGATAGTGGAGTTTTGGAGGTATTAGATCTCTAGAGGTGGAAAAGCATTAATAGTGGCACGAGCTGGTTGTGGTAGAATTGAACTGATGATGACAAATATTAGTACTTTGGAAAATTTCTTCAAATTGTGATTTTACAAAATAGTTTACTACAACACGACATTAATATTATTAGAAACATAATAAACATGATTTGTGAGAATTAAAATAAAGAGTTTCCAAAAATATTAACTTTTTTTATGATAAAAAATCATGTAATTTGATAAATCATGTATAAGAAATATAGGCATAAAAAATACAAATTTGAAGAGTAATAGTCTTATTAAAATTTCAAATTTCAAATTTGAGATTTAAATAATTGTAACCATAAAACATAAATAAAAACAAACACTAAAATTTTTAAAACATGAAAGGTAAACTTGATATCAAGGTTAAAATCAATCCAAATAATTTTGGTATCAGAGAATTTATACCAAGGTAAATTTAATAAATATTCTCCCCCTTTTGGGATTATCAAAAGGATAAGACAAAAAATGTAAATAAAAAATATAGAGATATGAATAATAAGAGAGATATTCCATTAATTATAAAAGTAATTATATTAAATCCATATATATATATATATATATAATTCCCTATCAAATCCTACGTCAAATCTGAATTACTCCTAACTACATAAGTAGGATCAACTTATCCCTTGCCCTTGGTCAAGGTAGAAGGCACGAATATTGAGATTGAGGGTATGGAGGTAGTGGATGAAGTTTCTGAGGTAGTCTAAGGAAACTCTTTTATGATCAATGTTATAAGATTCCTTAATGCTTCAAGTGGAAACATACTGAACCCCTGATACTAAGGTGGAAAAGGAATAGAATATGGAGAAAATTTGATGGTTTAAAAGGGAATAACCTCAGGTGGAACCACTATGGTATGAGAAACATACATAAAATTATTCATAAGATTCATAAATTCTATAATAATGTTTCCTCCTCTCTCTATAGAACTAAATAAATATTATTTATCTTCCTTGAATAACTTGAGGATAGGTTTCAATAAATATGATGATCTACCTATTCTTTAAAACCCCTAGTAACAACTGGAATCCTTAGATTCTCAACAAAAAAATGAAGTGATAATTCAACTCATGCTTAGTATATACCCTATAATGGTAGTATTTTATAGACTTTGTGATGGTCACACTAACACTTTGGGAATCATTCAAACACTCCCTTACTAGTGTATATATGTGCCCACCATACTATTTTATTTGACAAAGATCCTATGGATGAGATTAAGGGATATTACACATAATATCATAAATCCCCTCTATGACTAAGAATATGATAATAAAGGTATTAACAGAGGCTATAAGAGGTGGATAAATTTATTTGTAAGGAACAATAGGGAAACTCTCTATCCTTTCCATAAATAAATCACGGCTAGTAGCAAAGGAGTTCATCATCTCATCCATCCCAAATCTCATGGTTTTATCTCATTTTCCAACCTTCAATTCTCAATTTAATCTTCTTGAATATGAAAATTCTTTTTGGGAATAATATTCAGAAAAAAATAACTCAAAATGTGTGTATAATCATCTTTACTATGCTATGTGATAATAGGTGCAAAAAACCTCAAAAATATATTTAAATTTTAAATCATCCTCTCCCTAAAATACTGTAAATCAACTCTAGAAACAATATCTGAAGGAACTGTGTAGTATCTCACTTAGTAATGAGTATATAAGCCTCTATAAGATCATATATATTAACTAGAAGAATTGAAGTACACGCATTAATTTCACCAGCATCTTCAATTTACTCTACTAAACACCCCTTAGGATCTGTACCAACTCCAACTGAGATAGTAGGCCCACCATGATCTACTGGAGTGTTGTGGTCATTGCCACTTCCATCATCTCTATATGAAACTATATAGTAATGTCCAACTAGTTTTGAACCTATTGAAAGATCCCACTTAGATAATACATCATCCTCTACTAAGGTATAACCACCCTAAACAACTAACACACTCATTTTTTGTGAATATTTTTAAGCCAATATAAATGGTTTTGAATGAGTTTCTAATCTAAATGCCCTTTAATTTCAAATTTTTATCAAATTATACGATATAATAATATAGAAGTATAATTGGTTGAAATAAATTATTTTTTATTTTAATAATTTTCAATTTAATTTTTTATAATATTAAATCTTAATTTAGTGTTTGTTGTATTTTTCATGTGTTAAATAAACAGGTAGCCAAGATGACTCTCAAAATCAAAAGATATACAACCACCAAGCCTGGATCAAGTGAGATTGTCCATCCATTACATCCAAAGATAAGGCCTTCTTATACGATAGGTGTTAACAAAGCATCAATCTCGTGCATTCATAGCCCATAAGGGATCAAGCACACATGGAATAGGGGTGGCCTGAAGGCCTGCACAGGCCATAATTATGAGGCTCGTATGGGTGTGTGCTTGTTGTATGTGGGATCATATCCCCTCAGTGGGTGGTTTTTGGTGTGTTTTTGATTCCTTGTATCATAAGTAGTTCCCACCTCCCCAACATTTCAATGTGGGATGGGGAAATTTCAATTACTGTTCACATTTTAATTATTCATCTTCCTTGCACTCAGACACACTAGCACTTTCATGCTCATCTTTTCTTGCCACTCGCTGCTAACCCTCGATGTCACCATCACTACTAATCACACTAGAACAACCATGGTACACCATGGGATATCACTATCTCAATTCTATGTAAACTTCCAAGATCTTACACCACCACCCAACACCACTTCACCATCGGTCGATCACCATGAACCTTTTTCAAAGGCTCCTCCATCCATATATAATGATGAAGGATGAGGGGGGATCACTATTTTACACTACTCCACCACTCCAAGAACCCTATCCACAAGGAAAATATTCCACATCCTTTCTTGGTCATGCATCACTTGCAAGGATTAATGAATGCATGACAAGTCCTTGTTTTACCCCAAAATTCAAACACCTTCTTTTATTGGGTATTTCAAACTTAATATTCATCAGGTTTCACAGAAATAAATTTGAAAGTTAATATCCAATGATATGGGATATTTAAAAGAGGATGAAAGCCTCTCCCTCAGTCTATAAAAGGAGGTCCCTTCACACTAATCCATGGAGTTTCAATCATGGAGATAGAATATTTGCTTGTGTGATGGAACTTCTTATTTTCTTCTTCATTTCCTTTTTATATTCCTTTTAATTTTATTTTCATTTTATTTTAAATGTCATTTAAACAATGTTCATAAAAAATATCATACATTGTTTTTAAAGTGTTTTACCCATCCACTATTTTTATTCTATTTATTATCTTATTCTTCTTTTTTTCATCATCATCTTCTTCTTCCTCTTCTAATTTTAACAATATTATTTTTTATTTTATTTTCTGATTTCTTTTATTTTATTGAATTTTATTTTTCTTCTCTCTCTATATATTAAACTTCTTTTTATTATATTTTTTTTATTTTCTCTTCTTCTCCTCTTCTATATTACTACCATGACCTATTACCCAAAAAATTAAGGGCTAACTTGAGGTTTAGACTGGGGGAGTTATGTGGTGTTTCAATTAATTATGAACTTAAATTCTTAGGTTTATTTACATTTGTGGTGAGAAAGATCAAATTGAAAGACTGTGGAAATTTCCAACTATGACACTGAATTCAATCTCATTTCTAATATTTTTTAAAACTTTTCCCTCCTTTATAATGTACGTAATATCTTCATACGATCAAGATGAGATGTTTTGTTGATAAAAATACATATGATGGATTCATTTCCTATAAGGTGAAACACTATCGATTAATGGGTTTAATTAACCTTGATTATAAGAGGAGGTGGAATTGAGATTGCTAATGGAATTCCAGATTTCACACCATGAAATAAAAAAATATTAATTCATGAATTAGATATTATAATTGAATTATAAAAGTAAATTTAAAAACGAACAAGGGGAATTATGGATCTCATTACCCAGACAACAAAGTACATGTTCTTTATTCCTAATCAAAATATTTTTTCATTTCATTATAGCTTAAAAGTAAATTTCTATTTTTTATGTCATTTAATTTGTTTTATAAAATTAATAAAAACAAATCAAAAGAAGTATTTTAGGTGAATTAGAATATATAGGGAAAATTTTGTTAAATATTTTCAAGTGATATGTCCCTTTTCTTCATTTATAATATATTTTGAAAATAATTTTTTTTTTCCAAAACCCGCTATAAGTGTGCGTCAAAACTATCATCATTGTTGGGGATACAATCTATGTTTACATATTTTTTCTATTTCATATTGTAGATACATTTTTATTTTTTTATTTAAAAAAACAATAAAAAAATTGCATGATGTATTCAAATTCATAATATTCTACATGGAATGATTACTCATAGGTGCAGCAACAATAACAAGATGAAACACCTCAAGAAGTTTGTAATAGAGTCAATGTGGAAGAACATAGAGAGATCATAAAACAACTAAAAGTAAAATCAAAAGGTTCTTTTTAATATGTTCATGCATTGATGGAGGATCCATAAACTATGAAATAACATATAGAGGCTAAGGAAGAAGTTCCACCAGTGCTTCTAATTTTAATAAAAACATCAAATAATTTGAGGCCCAACTCAAGGACCAATAATAGTATAACCATATCAACAATCAAATAGAGGGGTACCATAAATATCTAGAGAGTGAAGATTAAGAATCACATGGAGTTATAAATAAGGGAAAATATTAGACTCAGTTTTGGAGTAATTAAGCAGAAGATGAAATACAATAATATCTTCCCATCTACAAGATTGAAGAATCAGTACCTGACTACACATTTCTAGACATGGAAGAGGAGGAATCCATGTAAGTGATTAAATTTGGAGAAAATATATATCATCTTGAATTTATTCCTTCATCCACTAATATCCAACTTCAATAGGCACTCACCACTAAAGAAGATATTAAAGACGAACTTATTTATGGATTTGATCTTATATCAAATTATTTTTTATTTTATTTTATACAATCTAAATTGAGTATTAATTCCCACTAATTTGAATTTTTAGATTCATAAAATCCTTATTACACTTTATAGTAAGAGGAATAAATGTACCATGAACCTATTGAGGAACACATAGAGCTCCTTGATTTTGATGGACATACTTTTGAGTCCTATAAAAAGTCCATGTAACCAAGCTTATGTAAATCAAGATAGAGGATGATCATTATAAAACGTGGAATTATGATTTACATTCCTCATGTAAAAGAAATTTCAACCTAAAAATAAATTTTAACCCTTTAATTTATCATTCAATTCATACAGCCTGTGATAATTCTGTATTAGACAAAAAAAGGAGGTTGTACAAGAAGAAACTAAGGAAGTGGATGACCCATATTTTATCATTCCACTTCCACACAAGTTATACTAAATTTTGAAGGGGATGTATCTAGTTTACTCTATCCCTAGAACATTCCTTTCCATGAAACAAAGAGAATGTTGGTAAAATCCACATATGGTAGAAAAAATCCAAGAAGATCCACCCCCATTAGATTATGAATAATAGTAGGTACTGCCCTCAGAAGAAAGTAAACATTTAGGGAACGCTTGGTGGGATCATAATAAGACTTATCACTTTTACTTTCTTTATAAGATATAATATTTTAATTTCAGTATTAGGAATTAGTCCATAATGTATCCCAATAATTTTTTGTCCTTTTAGTATTAAATGAAATGATACTTATGCTTAATTGAGAAATTTTTATTTATAGGTTCTTGATGGATCAAGGAGCCTCTAAAAAATTGTAGAAAGAGGAAAAAGCTTCATGGTAAAGTGAGTTCACTTTAAAAAAATATTTTTTATACTCCCTATATTTTTTTACAACAATTGTTTTTTGATCTTTAATGTTTAAATTAGATGATAAATCTTGAATGTGTGCTTTATATGACTTATCTAGGAGATATAACTATCATGGGAATCTAATAATATCATGTTTTAGATTTCAATTATAATGTTATTTATGAGTAAAATGGATCATTAAATTATTAATGTAAATCATGGATATTAAACTATGGGATCATGCTTTTACAGAATTAATTGATTCATGTAAACTAAATTTACCAATAATTTTTCATGCTTTGAATTTATGAAATTCATGTGAATTGATTTGTTTTTATTATTCATGCCTTGTTTCATTGTAAAATAACAAATGAACCATTCATAAGATGATTTCTAGACCAAATACTTCTTATTTATTCTTACGCATATTTTTTGAGTGATCTTGGGACATGTCACTGAACTGCACTTTCATTTGAACTTTTCAAATCTGTGACTGTAAAAAAACTGAATTTAAAATGACTGAGGACTAATTTTGGAAAGTAATTATACTTAAAATACATCCTTTACATCAATCCTTTTTTATCCCATTGAGACTTTGAATTCCATTGTTATGAATGAACCATTTTTTAATCCATTTTTCTCTATTTCCACCATCCTCTTGGTATTTTTTGAATATTTTAATGTTGGAATGTGGAGGTGAAGGGATTCATAAATAAAGGGATTATTTATAATGTAAGGAAAAAAATTTGTGGTGCTACATTGTGGAGAAAACTAAAGGTTATTTATTCATTCATTATAATCTTTATTTTCCCCCAATTGAAAAAAAAAACAAAAAATGAAGAAAAAAGAACCAAATAAATATGAATAGAATGGGTTGTGACTTAGATGAATCTAAAATCACCCCTAATGGACCAATTATAATTATCATATGTGGTTAGGTGGTGGATTTGAGGTTTATTCTAAGAATAACATTCATAAAAAACAAAGTTCTTGGAAAAAGAAAAAAAAGGAAGTATAAAAGCTTGGAAAATTTCAAGAGGGTGAAAAAATCATTTTTTATGCTTTACATTGATCGTGATATTTGTTTTTATCTTTGAGGGAAGTTGGATGTAGTTAAATTGAATGGGTAGAATTTCATTACACTTTTACTTATAATATCATGCTTTTTACTTAAAGAGATGCACCTATTCCTTGAGCTGTAGATTTTAAAAATCAATTCCTACCTACTTGAATCCACAGATTCATTAGAACCATAATTGAAAATCCATCATGATTGTAAGTGGATTTTTTATTTACAAAGTGAGAAAGAGTTCCTTTACAAGCCTATGGTTAAGGAGCATGTTCTCAACATATGAGCATAATTCCACTTGCAGTGTATCATGAGATATGAGTGAAATGATTCTAAAGTAAGGTAAATCGGGATTTTTCAATTTTAATAGTAATGAATTATGGAGTTTAATTTGAAGAAAGAAGAAGTTTCATAATTTTGAAAATGGGAAAATTAAAATACATAAATTTATTGTTTATTTTTAAAGTAAGAAAATGAATTGATGTTTTATGTTGATTTTTAAATTTTTATTTGACATCGATAATTGGTTTCTTTTATTACTTTGTAATTTGAATATTAGTAACATGGGTTCCCTCTAATTTCCTTGTTGATATTTTATGATTGAGTATAATCATAGTTTACATGTGGGGTGTTTGACACACTCATTTTTTTTGGATTTTTTTATGAAAAATCAATGATTTTGAATGAGTTTTTGGTCTAAATGACCTTGAATTTCAATGTTTAATCAAATTATGGGAAAATAAAAAGGTGTAAGTAAATTGGATTGAAATAAATGAAAAGGGTTTACTTTGAAAATTTTCAATTTAATAATTTGAAATGGTGAATCTTACTTTAGTCTTTTCATATTGTTCAAGTATTAAAAAATAGGTAACCAATATGAACCTCAACATCAATGGATTGACAACAACCTAGGCAAGCCCATGTCGGCTCTTCCAGAAAATCTATCCCAACGGAAAGACAACCCATTCAATAGGTTTTAATGGGGCATCAATTGGAATCACTCATCACCTATAGGGAATCAAACTCATGGGGAGAGGGGGTGGCCTGAAGGCCTTCATGGGCTACATGTGTTCGGCACACATGGGTGCATGTGTGTGGTATGCAAGATTGCATCTCCACGGTAGGAGGTCTTGGGTGTGTCTCTCATTCCTTGTATTATAAGTGATAACCCATATTTACACTATTTCAAAATGGGATGGATAAATTCTGGTTATATTTCAAATTTTAAGAATCTTCCTACCCATTCTCGGACACACTGGTATCATTGTGATCTATCGTGTTTACACATCAATGCCACCCCTCCACATTTCCACCACAGCAACTTCACACAAGAACCACCAGACTCGACCATGGGATAGCTCTAACTCAAGATTAATTACAATACCAATATTTTCCACGACCACCAATCACCTATGCATCCTCAACGTATCACCATTACCCTTTTTTAAAGGCTCCTCCATCTACTTCAAAAGTCAAAGGTTGAGGAGGGCTCGATGTTGACTACTTCTCCACCACTTCAGGGAACCAATCCACTTAGAACCACTACCACATCCCCACAATGGACATGTATCCCATGAAAGTATTTAGTATGTAAAAATAAGCCTCTTGTCCATGCCAAAAATAAAACACTCAATTTTATCATTTTTTTAAAACATAATATCAATAGGGTCTCATGGATTTAAATTTGAATGAATTTGTGCATAGATATAAAATATTTAAAGAAGTATTAGCGACTATCCCTTTTTATATAAAAGTAAGTATTTTCCCATTTATTTAGGGATTTCTAACCATAGAGGGATAATCCCTGTTGGCTTGAAGATACTTCCTCTTGGCTTCTTTATGTTTGTTTTATTTTATTTTTATTTTTATTTCTGATTTATTTTAACTATAATTTCAAATTTGTTCTTAATAAAATTCATTCTTTTTTTAAGAGTTTCACCAATACACCATTTTTATTATTCTTCTACTCTTCTTCATCTTCTTTTCATCTTCATACACATTTAATTTTAACATTTTTCTTTTTATTTTATTTTTTTATTTGTCTTATTTTAATTTATTATATTTTTCATCCCTCTCTCTCTCTTATTCTTATTTTTATTTCATTATATTTTTATTTTATCTTGTTATTCTGTTCTATCATACATCCATGACCTATTACACTCAAACCTTAGGGGATAACTTGATTCTTATCATGGGTGAGGTATGTGTTGTTTCCAATAATTATCTACTTAAATTATTATGTTTATCTTTGTTTGGGGTGAGAAAGAGTGAAGTACACAAGTGTGGAGATTTCACACTATGATTCTGAATTGGAAATCATTACTTTTATTTGTTTAAAACATTTTATTCCCTTCTATTAAACAAATGCTCTTCATGCGATAAAGTTGATCTTTTTAGTGGATCAAATGACATTTAGTGGGGCCAGGGCCTAGAATGTGTCACACTCCCTGTTGAGGTGTTCTAATAACCTTAATTATAAGAGGATGTGGAATTGATATTGTGAAATTCATTAAATATTTCACACCATGAAATAAAATAATATTAATTCATGCATGAGATCTCATAATTGAATTATAAAAATAAATATAAACACAAAAAAAGAGAATGATGGAACCCATTAACCAAACAAAAAAGGTCATGTTCTTTATTTCTTATAACATTTTTCTTGCAGTGAATGATTGGTTAAATATTAACTACCATTAATTTAATTTATTTTATAGAATTAATAAAAACTAAAAAAAATATTCTTTTCTATGAATTAGAATAATAAGGTTAACAAACTGATAAATTTCCTTGAGTGAGATAACCTTTTTCAGCCTATATTCTGTATTAGGAAAATAATTTTTCCTTTCTCATGCCCCATGATAGGTGTGCTTCAAAAATATTGAGATCTTCATCTTCTTACCTGAATTCCTAAGACTCTGAATAATCTAATATAAATATAAATATTTTTGGTAATGGCCCACACTCATCATGAGCATCTAATCCCACTCTAACAGAATTCGACTCAATAGGATCTATAAGAATTGCTCTATGACGGATAAAATCGTGGGTTCCTCCCACTCAGCATATACTCTGGTCTCACCTCTAATAAAGGTAGTATCATGAACTAGATAATATGAAACAATTCTCTCTAAAGGAATACATCTAGCTAAACCATGTATCACCATAGGCTTAAATAAAGTAACAGGAGAAGGATGATGTGATTGAGATTACTCAACATCATCATCTTTAGTATAATCATTTCCATCATTGCTACAATTGTTATCATAATATCCATTCTATCTAGTTTCATCATCACTATTTTCTACATTCTCAGAACCATTTGATTCTTCTATTATATCATTATAGGATTTTGAAGAAATACAGATCTTCTCATCTCCATAGACCTCATTTTCTTCATCATCATTACCTCTTTCACTAAAGAGACTCTCAATAGAAGACAACAAAATGGGTGGACTAGAAGATCCATAATACATTATAAGGATATTAGGAATATATGGATCAATTCCCTCTGTAATAGATGTTTCCACTTTTTTTAACAATAGCCACATCAAATTCTTTTTAATCATCAGAATAATCCATTATCTCCTCTGGACCAAATCAATAGTCAAAACTATTCCTGGGTCTTGTAAGATGGTCTAAAGCATTAAAATACGCATAATATTTTTCATTGTATTCAACCAACATTCACAACCACAGATTCTAATTCCCTTTAATTCTTTTTCAATTAACTTTACTAAATAAGAAACCCCCAAAATTTACATTAACTTCCTCCTCCTCATCTATCAAGAACTTGCTTTCTATCACAGATAAAATCAACTTAGGGTAAATGATATAATTAGACTTGAATGATGACTTTCACATCTCTATAATGTGAACATTGAGGTATCTCAAAAGATTAATATTTTTCCATCATTTAATAAGTAATATTTGGTTCACATCAAGATATTTCATAGTAATAAAATTCACTTTTCTAGGACACACCATATGCAGAATAAACTAAAACATTGTCTACGTTCTCTGTCAAACTTAGTTGTAGTAGGCCTTTTCAGAGTACTATCACTAGTAATCCATAGTAAAGAATTATCATAAACAAATGATCCATTATCACTTAGAATATACTTTTGATAGTATTCAAATACTATATTGTGAGGCATATGCATACACATTTTCCATTCTTTTTAAGAAAATGTAACCACTTGTCCATCAATCATGATTCAAACTAAATTTTTCTTTTATCAAAAAATAAACTCTCCATATTGATAGAATTGATTAACCAACCTAGTATAGATAGGTCTATCAATTCTAGAGAACCAATATATCCATCCCTAGTCCCAGATCAAGTAGATAACCAAAGGCTATAGGGATAAAAATCACTTGGCATCCGCATATTTTTTAGAAACAAACATGTGATTCGCAAGCTAAATATTACTCATCTTGACAATAACACTACTCAGTTCTCCTCTAGACTTCTTCAAAGGCCTTGATTCCTTTGGATATGACTAAAAATGATGCTTGACTCTCACCATTTCAATGAAACAAGGGTTGAATCAAGGCGTGAGAATGTTTATGGTTGGGAGATAAGGGGGAACCAAAATGGTTTAAAGGTAGAATGAGTGAGTGAGGGAGAGTGACCTCAAATTTAGATTTTAGGCTTCATTTATCATTTAGGGATTTGAATTTGAAAAATAAAATAAAATATAAATAATTAAATATAATAAAAATTGAAAAATATAAAATTATTAATAATAGAAAAATGAGTACTTGTATAATCTTAATGGTGGTTTTTTCCATTGGTTAATCCTTATAATGTTGGATCATTCTAATTGTGGATCATTCCATTTGTGTATTATTCCAATAGTGGGCTTTCCAATGGTGGATTTTCTAATGGTGGCTTGTCCAATGGTGGATTTCCCAATGGTTTCATTTCCAATGGTGTCTTGTCTAAAGGTGTCTTGTTAAATGGTGGCTTATCCAATGTAATATCCTCTAATATTAAAGACTAACCAATATTTATCATTATTAATTCCTTTTTAATGTTTTTTAATCTCCTAGAATTAAATTGTTTTGTAAAAATATCAAAAAGATGTTCAGTTAATATAAATTCAAGAGTTATATCACCATTTTGTAAATTATCTATCAAGAATTGATGTGTTAAGTCAATGATATTTTTCTTAGAATGAGATACAAGATTCATAGAAATTTTTATCAAACATGCATTTTTAAAATTTATAGGGACATCTCTGAATTAATATCCAAAATCTTATAGTGTGTGTTTAATCTACACAATTTTTTCAGAGAAACTTCTAATAGCGACGTACTGGGCTTTATTAGTAGATAGTCTAACATACTTTTTCTTCTCACTACACCAAGATACTAGTGACCTTAACAAAACATGATATGTTCTATAGGTTCTTTTTCTATGTAACATAAAACCCCCTAAATCCACATCTGAATAAATTAATAATTCAAATGATTTTCTTACCGGGTAAAACAATACTAAATTGATAGTATATTTTGGTTATTTGAAAATAATTTTAACAATAATAAAATTAGACTCTTTGAGATTTAATAGAAAATAAAAACACATACACACACTAAAAATATCTGGACAACTATAAATTAAGTAAAGAAATATTCCAATAATACCTTTGTAATTGGTTCGATCCATTATCTTTAAAGTTTTAGTAAGATATAGCTTATGGGCACTATTCATTAGAGTATCAAAACATTTAGTGTTATCCATAAAAAAATTAAAAAGTATTTAGTTTACTAACATTGATTAAAAATATTTCTAAATTTATTTTGAAATTTTTTAAAACCAAGAAAGAATTTTAGATCACCCATTAGAGTCATTTAAATTCATTTTTCCTCATCTTTAAAAAATAAATACATAAATAATTTTTTGAATATCCAAAGATAATAACATCAATATAAATTGGAACAAATAAAATACCTTTTGAAATTATTGTTATAAATATCATGTGGCTATTTATACCTTTTTAAAAAACCATTAGAAATTAAATAAGAGTTTAGCGTATCATACCAAGTTCTAGGAGACATTTTTAAAACTTATAAATAATTTGTTCATTTGAAAACATAATTTTAAAATTGAGGATTTTGAAATCTATGGGGTTGTTTAAAAAAATATTTTCAACTATATAACCATTTAATAATTCACTTTTGACATCCATTTAGTGAAGTTTGAAATCAAAATGTACGACATAGGAAAGGATTATTCTAATTTCATCAATTATATCCACTAGTGAAAATGTTTCCTCACAGTCAATAACCACTTATTTATAATATCCTTGTGTAAAAAACCTAGCATTATTTCATTCTATTGTTCATGAGTCATCAACACTGTTTCTAAACTCAAACTTAGTGCTAATAGTCAGAGTGTCTTTAGTTCCAACTAAAAGTTCCCAAATGTTATTCCTTTCAAAATGATTATGTTGATATTTCATTTTCATCACCCATAATTCAAAATAAATTGTATCATTTATGTTCTTAGGGTCAAACTATGATAAGAATAAATGATGTTAAACCTGATTTCTAAGATAAGATATAGTTTTTGTTCCTATATCTAGGTCTCCAATTAGTGAATATAGGGGATGTCAACATTGAGTCCTAAAAACTCTAAGAAAATAAGGGATGGATGTCTCATTTTATTCCATACGTTCAAGTTTGTGTTTAGGACATTCTTTATAACTGGATAATTTTTAGCTTGATTTTATATAATTTTAAGAAGGTTTTAAATTAATTTATATAACTGAAAAATCATCCTCAATGTTTTATAAAGGGTTATTAGGCTCATGTGGATCTGTTTTATCAAATTTTATGTGAAAATATTTTTCTAATGTCTTGGTTATTCTATTTAATACCCTATATCATTTAATAGAATTTGAATCACCAATTAATATTTCATAATCACTCTTGAAGAAATTTTTTCAAGATTATCCTTAGTAATAAGAATAAAAACTTTTCAAACAAAAACTATAAAGTAATTAACCTTTGGATTTATACTATTCCATAATTCATAAAGAGTTATATTTAAAAGAGGTCTAATTAAAACTCTATTAATTATATAAAACATTTTATTCACATACATTGCCAAAAAATAAATAAGAATTGTAGAAAATTTATTGAAGGGTCGTATTTCATATTTCTACAATAATATTCTACTATGGGGTCCTAGGATCAGTGATTATTTCCATTTTTTTAGAAAAAAATATATTCAAAGTCTTGGTTTTCAAACTCACGAACATGACCAGTTCTTAATGTTATCATCCTAAGTACACTATGATTTTATATAGATTTAGAATACTTGGTAAAATAAAAATAGGATTCGCTTTTTTGAGCTATAAATAATAACAAAGTATACCAAGAATATTAATCTACAAGAACATAAACATAGTGCTATTGAGCAAGTGTTGTTTTCAACAGTACATAATTTTATATGTGGGAGATTTCATAGAACAATACTCTATCTCTTTATAATGATTTTGATTCTCACAAATATCCTTGTTTGTTATTCTAATAATTTAACTTTGAGTATACTTTAGAAAATTAATATTATTTATTTCTCTATTTTGAGATAATATTAAATTTTTTAATTCATGTGAAATATTTGTCAAAGTTTTTGGATGTCATTTTTAGCATGTTCTAGAAACACTATACCTACTCTACATGTTCAGAAATTACTTGAGCTTCTTCTGGAAACAATGTTCATACCCTATATTGAAGAGCATAGAATACGGATGGAATCTGTTGTTTACATTACAGGTTATCTGAAAATTATGGTTAAGCAACCATACGTTATCAGAAAATTATGAAAGAAGGAACCTTGCTTTTGGAAGGAACCTTACTTTTGGAAGAAACCTTACTTTTGGAAGTAATGTTATTTTGGAAGAAGAACCCTATGTTTGGAAGGATCATTACATTTGGGAAATTGGAAAAGTATGGAAGAAGAACATTATGTGAGTATGGAATGTTAATTTTGTTTCGTAAAAGTATTGTTTATCAACATTACTTTTGTGAACAACAATACGTTGGAGAGGTGAAGAGAAAAATATGGTTCATCAACCTTAGTTTTTTAAATGATCAACCATACGTTTGGAAGCTGGGAAAAGTCTAGATAATTAACCTTACGTTTGAGATCATACTTACATTGTAAAACTTACATTAAGAGATAGTATGTTATACGGTTCAACCCTATGTTTGGCATCAAATATTTAAATTACAACATTAATAAATCAACAGTCTTTAAGCGGATTATTAGGTTGATTTCATGCCAGATTAAAAGTCCAAATCGAAGCATGTATTTGACAAATTCAAAGCTGTTTATTTATGATCTAGAGGATCAATTTAGGAGGATCTTGTCGTGTCAAATTTTTTGGGGAGTTGCGACTGCTCTGTTATTCAAACATTTAAATATTTCGAGTCAGAATGCAACTTTTTTGGATCTAAATTTACAAAGGAGAATGCCTGTCTTTATTCTATATATACCTTTATTATTTTATATTACAGATATAGAGGTGAATCAATGAAAAAATATATCTAGCCATTGAGTTTTTCACTACTAAAATTTATAAAGACAATCGAGACTAATAGATCTTCAGTTACGAAGAACAAAAAAGATAATTTTTCTGATGAAGAAGAAACACTATTAAAGATTCACTAATTCTATATCGAATATCTTTTGTGAATCTAATATTGTTGAATTTGCTGAATTTATTTCATGATATACTAAAACTAGATCAGCTTAGAACTATTTCTAGCTGAAGAACACCTTTTCTGGAGACAATGATCATTTGACAATCTATTGCTTTCTATTGAAATTATGAAGAACAACTGGAAAGTATTTCAAAGAACAAATACACTTTTACTTTGAGTAACCAGCTCCTCGTACTAAGCTGTATGTTTCGTTTTGTGTATGAACTAGAAGGATTTTAGCCTTAAACTTATAAAGGTGTCAACTACACGCACTCAGTTGGGGAACGGTATACTGATAAGAGGACTACACAGTGAAAATCACCAAGCTCATGGAGTAGAGCATTGGTGGAGTTGACTAAGGGCCTTCTTTTCCCCGAAAAACTATACGTCATGTGTCTTTTGATATTTATTTTTCGCTGATTAATCTTTCTGATAAAGTTAGGAGGACTGATCCTGATCTCATGAAGATATTTTAAAAAGCACAATTCACCCCCCTCTTGTGTATATTTGGTATAACCCGATGCCACAATTGGTATCATAGGATGATCTTTTGTCAAAGCTATAAAAAGATGAAAGTTTTTTTATTATACATTAGCACAATGCCTAATACACAAGAGGGAATGTCAGTGGCTCAAGATCCCTACTTCAATGGTGAAAATTATGGATGTTGGAAATCAAGGATGATCATTTATTTAAATAACCATGGATATAGAGTCTACTAAAAAATTCTAACTCCCGATGTGATTCTAGAAAAACCTGAAACATGGAGTTCTAATATAGAAGTATATTGCGACAAAAAAACAAAATCCATGAATGCTATCATCTTTGGTCTTGAACTATATGAATTCAACAGAGTATATTTGTGCCCGACAGTGTATGAACTATGTCATACAATTGAATTTGCTTATAAAGGAATTCACAATGTCAAACAGATGAGGAATGCTACTGCTAAACTAAAATTCAATACATTCAGGATGTTTGAAGGAGAAGCCATCAATCAGATGAATTTAAGGTTAAAAAATATTGTCAACAACATCATTGATTTGGGAGATCTAATTAAACAAGCTGATCACGCTTTGAAAGTACTAAGAGTAATACCACTAAGATGGAATGGAATTTCTACTGCTATCTGACAATCTTCACCTATAAAAGATTTAACAATGTGAGAGTTAATTGGAACTCTAATTTATATGAGGCTGAGATGCAAGATGAAAAAATGAGCATAAGGTTCTGATCAAGAGAGAAGAAACTACCTTAAAGGTGTCATCTCAAAGCAAAAGCAGAAATTTGAGGAAAAAGGAAATAAAGGTAAAATCAGAAAGTTCTGATTCATCCAATTCAGATGTGGAACTGGCTTAGATAGCCAAGAAAATTAGTAAGTTTTATCAAAAGAAAAAAGGTTTTAGAAAGACTTTTAAAAAGGATGATATGGAAGTCAGATGTTATGAGTGTAAGAAACATGGTCATATCAGACCTGACTATCCATTATTAAAGGAAGACAAGAAGAAAAATTCTTTAGGAGAAATAATTTTGAGCAAAAAGAGAAGAAGGAAATGAATGCTACTTGAAGTGTATCTGAAGACTCCATCATTTCATCAGATACTGATTCAGAAAAAGAGGAATTGAACCTGAAAACCAATATGTGATTTATGGCAGAAACTGATAAGGTACAATCCAATTACACGTCTGACTATAATTCAAGCTTATCAAATGATAAACTTGTAGCTTACTGCAATATGATTGAAAATAAATATGATTCTTTATTAAAAAACAAATATTTAAAGAATATTCATAATGTTGTTTTAGGAGAGAGAGATATAATTTGATAAAACAACATCAGGAATTAATGGAAAAGTATAATGTAATTAACACAAACCATACAGATCATGAGTTTAAAATAAAAACACTGCAAATAGAAGTAGAAACATAAAAAAGTGTAGCTCTTATTTTTACAAAAGGAGAAAATACACTAAATTAAATACATGGAAAGAATGTGATTGAAAAGGAAAGATGTAAAATAATAAGTAAAGTTAAAAAACCTAATCTATAAAAAAATGAATTTGTTCCTAGTACTAAAAAAGTAATCTATAATTATTGTGGAACAAGAGGACACATATCTAAAACCTATTATTTAAGGCAATGGAAAATAAGTGGGATTAAGAAAGCCTTTGTTTCAAGAAGTTTATATGATACTATTGATTATATAAAAACAAATAAAGTCTAGATTCCCAGGTCATTTCTAGCTAACACTACTGGACCCAATAGAATATGGGTTCCAAAACAAATCCTTGTTTAAATGAAATTGTAGGAATCAGGTCACAGAATCCAAACTAAAATATGGTACATGGACAGAGGATGCTCCAAGAATATGAGTGGAAACTCATAAAATTTCATAGCTCTAACTCAAAAGGATGTAGGTCTAGTCACATTTGGGGATAATACCAATGGCAATATTATTAGCATTGGAATAGTTAGAGATCCAGAAGCTATCTCAATCAATAAAGTACTCTATGTACAAGGATTGAAACACAACCTGATAAGTATCTCCCAACTCTATGATAATGGTTATGTTGTTGATTTTTCTAACAATTGTTGTTATATTTTCAAAGATTAATTGATTAAATTTAGATCACCCATCACTGATAATGTTCATACCCTGGATTTAAATTCCCTATGTAAACAAAAAGTAAACGGTTTAACTGATAAGATAAATGAATCTTGGATGTATCATAGAAGACTTGGATATTGAAATATATATAATTTAAATAAGTTATCAAAGAAACAGCTAGTTTCTGATTTTTCTATACTCAAATTTGAAAGTGATAGATTCTTTGATTCATGTAAACATAGACGAAAGCACAAATCATCCTTCAAATTTGTTAAAAAGGTATCTACATCTAAACCACTAGAACTAAACCATATGTATCTTTTATGTCCTTCAAGGGTAGCAAGATTGACTTGTAAATTATATTTACATGTTTTAGTTGATGACTATTCGATATTTACTTGGATTTATTTTCTAAAATATAAAAATGAATCTTTTAATATATTTGAAAGTTTTTGCAAAGCTATTCAAAATAAAAAATGTTTTAGAATAATTTCATTAAGAAGTGATCATGCTGGAGAATTTGAGAATCTAGAATTTAATTCCTTTTTCTCAAATATGGGTATTAAACACACCTTCTCTACACCAAGAACACCTCAATAAAATTGAATTGTTTAAAGAAGAAATAGGAATATTCATGAAATGGTTAGGAGTAAGCTAAATGAATACAGTCTTCCTACCTATTTTTTAGAAGAATAAATAAACACAACACGTTATATAATGAATAGAGTTTTAATCATACTGTTTTTCAAAAATACACCCTATGAACTCTAGAATAACAGAAAATATAAAGTAAATTACTTTAATGTTTTTGGATGCAAGGTTTACACCTTAAACACCAAGGACAATCTTGGTATGTTTGATCCAAAATATGATGAAGGCATTTTCTTAGTATAATCTACTACTTCCAAAGCTTATAGAGTTTTTTATAAAAATTCAAGGATTGTTGAAGAATCAGTTCATGTGAAATTTGATGAATATGATCCCTTTGAGAAAAGGAAATACCAAATTGATGAATCTGAATCTAATGATAAAATGGGACTTGAAAATTTGAAAGTTGATTATGAAAAAGATATAAATGAAATTCAGTCCAGTTCAGAAGGAGATGACATTGAAGAACCTAAAAGTGTGCCACCTAGACAGTCTAGAATCCTAAAAATCACCCTTTACAACCTGTTATAGGATACCTAGACACTAGAATAAAAACCAGAAGAAATGTAGGAAATCTTGTTGAATTATCTTCTATTCTATCCCAATTAGAACCTAAGATATTAGAAGAATCCTTAGTTGATAAAACGTGGATGATAGTAATGCAATAAGAACTAAACCAGTTCAAGAGAAATAAATTTAGGAATTTAGTTGAAAGACCTCAAAACTTTAAAATTACAGGAACTAAATGGGTCTTTAAAAATAAAAAAGATGATCAAGGAATAATAATTATAACTAAAGCAATATTAGTATCTAAGGGTTATAATCAGGAAGAACGTATAGAATATGATGAGACCTTTTCACCTGTAGCTAGATTAGAAGACATTTGGATCCTTTTAGGCAATTCATCTCATATGAACTTTAAATTATTTCAAATGGATGTTAAGTATTCCTTTTTAAATGGTTATTTAGTGGAGGAAGTTTATATTGAGCAACCTGCTAGTTTTGAAAATTCTTAAAAACCATATTCTATTTTTAATCTTACTAAATCTCTTTATGTCCTTAAACAAGCACCTAGAGATTGGTATCAAAGATTAAGCTCTTTTATTTTAAAAAATGATTTTACTGTTGGAATGGAAAATCCATCACTTTTTAAGAAAACTGAATATTATAATGTTTTATTTGTTCAAATTTATGTTGATGATGTAATGTTTGGATCAAAAAATTCAAAAAATTGTCATGATTTTTCAAATATAATGAAAAAGTAATTTGAAATGAGCATGAGAGGAGAATTAAATTTCTTTTCAGGACTTCAAATTTATAAAAAATATTTTGGAAATGTTTTAAATAAAATAAAATACATTACTATTTTACTAAAGAGATTTGGACTTGAAGACAACAAGACATATTCAAGTCATATGTATACAAATATAAAAATTGATTAGGATGAAACTGGAAAATCAATTGACAACAAGTTTTATAGAGGTATGATTTTTAGTTTATTATATCTTACTGCTAGGAGGCATGATATAATGTATTCAGTATGTCTCTATGATATATTTCAATCTGATCCAAAAGAATCTCACTTAAGTGATGTTAAAAGATTTTTTAGATATTTAAAGGGAACTGTTTTTCAGTCTCTTCTCTATCCAAAAGCTTCTAATTTTAATTTAATTTAATATTCAGATGCAGACTTTGGAAATCGTAGATTAGATAGAAAAGTAACCTCATGGAATTTTCCCTTTTTAGGAAAATATTTAGTCTCATGGTCTAGTAAAAAACAACACTCAGTTTCTCTATCAACAGCCATGAAAGAATATGTATCTGCAGGAAGTTTTTGTGCAGATGTTTTGTAGATGAAAAACACTCTTACGGACAATTGAATAAATATTAATAATACACCTATTTTATGTGATAATACAAGTGCTATAAATATTTCAAAAAATCCTATTAATCATTCTTGGACTAAGAATAATGATATCAGGCATCACTTTCTAAGAGACTATGTTCTTAAAAATATATATATTATTATAGTTTATAAGCACTGATATTCAATTAGCTGATATTTTTACTATACCACTTCCCACTGCATGATTTAATTTTATTGAGGGGGATCTATGTTTATTTATTTTGAAATGATTTTTTTCTTATTTTATTTATTACTTTCTTAATTTAAAAACATTGTTAGTTCTACTTTAAACATTTTCTGCATAAGTTTTACTTTTAAATTTGTAATAATTACTATGTATGTAATGATACGGGAATCAAGGATGCTAGAAATTTTTTCCCATTCCAAACCCATTCATTTTTTCAAAACCCTTCAAAACCTCGAAAACCTTTTACCGATATTATCTACTCACACATGAACCTTAAAAAACCTATGCTTTCAAATCTTCCGAGATCTACATTAGAAATGGAAAACACCTAGAGGATAAATGATCTAGAGACTAGCACTACTAAGAATCAACTCACATTAAGAAGTAAAATTCTACAAGGAAAGGTAATTGATTTAGAATGGATAAATGAGACAGATCTGATGCTACAGAAAGCCCTAGCTTTTCATAACATGGAAAAAACGTTTAATGGAGAGAATATGGAGTTTCTATATCAGGTAAAACCTCATAGTTTCTTTAAATATGTTCAGTTTTGTCTGGGAAAGGAGGAAGATACTGTGATATCAATGATCGAGGACAGATACATTTTGATTTTTTCTATGGAAATTGCTCGAATTCTTAACTGTGATCATGAGGTATTATTTCAATTTGATTTGAATAATATAGGTCATAGTGTACATATGTCCTAGAATATTAGGTCTTTCTTGTTTGGATCAATTAATGTAAGGATGATGCTAGTGAAAGATATTGAGCTGGATAAAAATATATTAGTAAAGTTTGTGGAAACATGGATTTCACCTCGTATGTTAGAAATGGAGAAAATTTTATACCTTGACATTTATATCATGTTTCTCTTGATGATTGATATTAATTTAAACTTTATGATATATATGGTGAGATATCTCAGTTATTTTTTCCAACTAGAAGTGAGCAAGAACTTTTATCCCTTTGGAAGATTCATTTCAAGGATTTTGTTTAAAAAAGATATGATAAGGCTAGTGGATGCTTGAGTGAGATCCCAACACAAAAAAATGTTCAATGTAGGAACATTGAGAAAGATTAGTTATTTTTGGAGCACAATCAAAAGCAAGATTATTCTTGTATAAGCAGAGGAAGATGAAGTGCTTAAGCACAACCTGCAAAGTCAAAAGATGGACAATCTGAATCGAGAGTAAGTAGAGTTTCAAAGAGAATCAGATTTGAAACTGTTGATACACTTAAAGATGATTAAAGTCAAGAAGGACTTCAATGAAAAAGGCATAGAGTTGATAAAGTTGGAGAGGATCCTACTCAAACAAATGTAAATGAAACTAAACCACTTTTGAGATATAGATTTATTATAGAATCTACAGTACATGACATTGCACAACAAATAGTTTCTCATATTGAGGTGACTCCTCGGGTAGAACAAGAAATTATTCATCAGGTAGAAATAGTGGCAAAACCATAAGTAGAGGCATAGTCTAGACCTATAACTAATCTCTAAAAGGAAATTGATCGAGAAGAATGTGTTTTGGAGGAACCTGTCTTGGAAGAGATCAATGAAGAAGATACTCAGGATGAGAAAGAAAAAGTTCGTATGGATCATGCAGAGAACCCTTATGAGATTAATACTGAAGTATTAAATGAATATTTTTCTATGGATGAGACAGGGAAGGAATCTGAGGAAAAATCTATGGAAAAACTAGTATAGGGAAAGGTTGAAGAGATACAAAATGTTGATCACTTTCCCTTAGTATTGTTACATCCGAATGAATATGAAATAGAGAATCAAGAATAGGTTGCCTCTAATTATAATAATGGTCATGTGGAGGAGTTAATAAGAATGTTTAATATAGTTCAAGCTGAAAATGAATCTTTGTGAAGTGCATTAGAAAAGGAGAAGCAGAAGATTGATAACCTGAAAGCTAGTTCTATTTCTAAACAAGAAGTAGAAAATTTCAAGATGTAAATGATGGCTGAAGTTGCAAATCTAAAATATGAAATTGTGATGAAGACATATTTACTAGAGTTTAAAACAGTCATGGAGAAATAATTCACAGTTGTCAGAAATATTAAAGCCAGTACATCAGGTACTTCACCAGATCTGATCAGAAGATTTCAGGCCATTACGGCAGTTATGAGCAATATGAATGACAGATTGCAGGACCATCAAAGAAATAGTGCTCCTTTGACAGAGTTATTATATAATTAGAATTTTTTGGTAGACCATTTGGCTTCTAGTGAACCAGGTATTATAACTTTGTTGAATTAGTTCACAGACAAGTTAACTATATTTATAGATAGGGAAGAGAGGCTTCATGAGTTCTTCAAACTCAATCGGATTGAAGATCTTCATATAACTCAAGAAAACAGAGATCACATAATCCAGTTAGGAGATAGATTGATGAACATATTAAGAACTCAGTTAGAGGAGATCAAGACTGCAGTTTAGAGGAGATGAAACCTACCCTTAACCCAACCTTGATTCATGTTTTTGTAGTTTCTGTATTTTTACAATATTTTCAATGATGTTTTTTTATTTAATATTTGTGTGTTATATATTTGTTTTACTCTCTATGTTATAAATTCCCATAATCCAGATTCAAATATTGATAAATAGTTAATAATATCATTTACTTAGTTCAGTGCTACATTGAAATATGTTATATCTTATTCAATCATTATTTTTGATATCATAAAAGGGGGAATAAATTTAGATAAACAGAAAATTTTATTTTAAAGTTCTTTAATATTAATTTTATTTTCATTCACAAAAATGGAAGATAAAATTTTTATTTTATTCATTTATATATTTTTACTAAGGTGGATAAATAATTTAAAATTTTAAGATGTTATTTTGGGGATAAATTATAAACACATTTTTTTTACTTTAAACTTTTAAATCTTTTATGGGGGAGATTTTTTTATCATTTCAAAATTCTAAACAATATGTAATTATATTTTTATGTTAATTTCATTGGTTATTTTATGGTTTTTGTGATCATCAAAAAGGGGGAGATTTTACTTTCTTGATGCTTTTTATTTATTAATAAATGGTTAGAGTCTTGCCTCTGACTGTGCATTCCAGGTAAAAGGGGGACATTATTGAGAAATTGTTATTTTCAATAGTACATAATTTTATACGGGGGATATTTTTTAGAACAATACTCTATCTCTTTATTATGATTTTGATGCTCACAAATACCCTTATTTGTTATTCTAATAATTTTACTTTGATTATATTTCGGGAAATTAATATTATTTATTTTTCTATTTTGATATAATATTAAAGTGTTTAATTCAGTTGGAGTATTTTGAAATGTATTCAAAAATCGTTTTTAACATGTTCTAGAAACACTGTTCATGATCTACATGTTCGGAAATTACTTGAGCATGTTCTAGTAACATTGTTCATACCCTATGTTGAAGAGCATAGCGTAAGGATGGAATCCCTCATTTACATTACAACTTATCAAGAAACTATGGTTAAGAAACCATATGTTATAAGAAAAGTATGAATGAAGGAACCTTACTTTTGGAAGGAGCCTTACATTTGGAAGGAACCATTCTTTTAGAAGGAACGTTACTTTTGGAAGAATAACCCTACATTTGGTAGAACCCTTACATTTGGGAAATTGGAAATTTATGGAAGAATATCATTATGTGAGTATGGAAGGTTAAGTTTGTTTCTTAAAAGTAAGGTTCATCAACCTTACTTTTGTGAACAACTATACATTTGAGAGTTGAAGAGAAAAGTATAGTCCATCAAACATACTTTTCTGAATGATCAACCTTACATTTGTAAGTGGATAAAAGTATGGATCATTAAACATACGTTTGAAATCAACATTGTGTTGTGACCCATACATTCACAGATTGTATGTTATATAGTTTAACCCTATGTTTGGCGTCAGATATTTTAATTATGACTTTATTAAAGCAACGGTCTTTAAGCAGATTATTAGGATGATTTCAAGCCAGATTAAAATCCCGAATCTATAGAACATCTTTGATGAATTCAAATAATTTTATTTATGGTTTAAAGGATCGATTTAATAGGATCATTTCATGCCGAATTTTTAGGGGAGTTATGACTGTTCTATTATTCAAACATTCGAATATTGCGAGTCAGAAGGAGACTTTTTTGGATCTAAATTTACAAAGGAGAATGTTCATCTTTATTCTATATATAAATGTTTTATTTTGTATTACATATATAGAAGCTAATAATGGAAAATATATATCTATCTCTTGATTTTTTCACTACTAAAATTTATATAGACAATCGAGACTTACAGATCTGTCGTTACGAAGAACGATAATGTTTGGTTTTATGATGAAGAAGAACCACGATTAAAGATACACTGATTCTACATAGAATATCTTTTTTGGATCTACTATTTTTGAATTTGATGAATTTATTTCAAGATCTACTGCAACTAGATCAGCTTAGAACTAATTCTACCTAAAGAACATCTTTTTTGAAGACAACAATCATTCGATTGTCAATTGCATGTTGTTGCAACTGTAATGAACAACATGAAAGTATTTCAAAGAAAAAAATACTCTTTACTTTGAGTAACCAGCTTATTGTACTAAGTTGTGTATTTGGTTCTGTTTATGAACCAGAAGGATCTGTTTAGCCTTAAACTTGTAAAGGTGTCAACTTCCTACACTCAGTTGTGGAATAGTCTGTTGATAAGAGGACGAGATAGTGAAAATCACTAAGCTCGTGGAGTAGAACATTTATGGAGTGGATTATGATATTTATATTCCCCGAACCACTATACAATGTGTGTCCTTTTCTATTTATTTTCCACTGATTAATCTATCTAATAAAGTTAAAAGGATTGATCATGATCTCGTAAAGAAATTGAAAAAGACAGAATCCCCCCCCCTCTTGTGTATGTTTAAAATAACCTCATCCAACAAGTGCTACCCATTTAAAATTGAATGTGTATAGGGTTAAAACAATTCCACATAAACAAACTCTATGTGTTGAAAAGTTGAAACTTTTATCTTTGAATTGAAGTATATTTTGTGTTATTTCTCTTTTTGACATGGGTTACTAACTTTATCATTCTAGAATTCTAGTTTAGGTATATCCTTGACTAACCCATTCCTAGTTAGTTGTTTAAGTGAGAGAATATTTCAGTTGTCTAGTCTCCAATTCCAAAGCTAAGATTCTTTGTGAAAGTAATTTACGCTAGAAATATTCTGAGAAAATAATGTATCTAAATTAACAGCATAAACATTGTCATTTCTTAATGAAGTAAAAACTAGAAGATTCTTAGGAATAAAAAATTTTCAAACATTATTATTAAACATCACATGTAAATCATCATCAAATTTCTATGAGATGCTACAATTATTTTATGTTAAAAATCTATAAATAATACATTAGAAATTAAAACACTGTTAAAATTACCTACTTGGACAAGGAAAATAATTTTACCTTTGTAATTACCACCAAAAGTGGCATGTCCACCATCTAATTTTATAAAATTCTTGAAACATATGTGTCTAGTGTATCCACTATCTAGGTGCCATATTTTCTTATCGGATCACTTCAAATAAATTTCTTATGGAAAAACATTTACACTAAAAATGATTTTTCTACCCAAATATTCTTGGCTCTAGTAATGTTAGTAATTAAATATCTAATAACCCATATTTTATTAATTGGTTTCTTATAATATAATTTTAAAAAATTTAGAAATAAATACTTTTTATGTATAGATAAACAAAAACTTTTAGAAGAACTATAACTAGAAATAAATTTATTCATATTAATTCTCCTCCATCCAATTAGATACCTTATACCACTAATGTATCTAATTAATGTCTATTTTACAATAATATGGGTAATATTATTTCTCCCATTGGTGAATAATGATAAATATTTATTTAATGTATCATTAGACAACTTTTGGTCATTTTTCGCCTTTAACATTTGACGATTTTTCTCTTTTTCAATACTATAATCAGATTTCAAAGTAGCATTCAAATCATGTTGTTTCTTTAAAACCATATATTTATCATTGAGTGTACTGAAGGTTTCTTAAATCATGTTACATTATTAAAAAATATCTTTATCAAACATGTTTTCATCATTTTTTTCATCTCTAGAATTATTATAAATGTTTACTGGATAATAAAATAAAACATTGGACACCTCAGATGTGTTTTTCATAAAACACATGTAGTATAGTTTATTCTTATCCTTTTGGGTTATTTTTGAATAACTCAAGATATATTCAGAATCACTCAATATTTATTTCATTTATTTCTTGTATCTCTTATCCTTACCATCATATTTCTTTTTTTACTTCATCTTATGACAATCATATTTGATATTCCCTTTCGCCTTACACTCAAAGAAAATTTGTTCATCTGAACCATCATATTTCTTCCAACCCATACTCTAGTTTCCCATATTATCATATTTACCTTTATATCTTGGTTTCATGAACTTATTATTCTTCTAAACATTTAGAACATTCTATCCAAATGTTCCATCTCTTCATCATTTTCAATATGTGATTCTTCATCAATTGAGCTATCATCACATATTTTATCTTTCTTACTTTGAGGTAGTATATTGGAATTCTACGAATTTCCTTTTCAATTTATCCTACTCTTCTCTATTGACTTTCATTTATTCCTCTTACGTCATCAATTTTACAATAAAATCCTAAAATGGTAACTTTCTAACATAAAACTATTCTAGAATTGACACTAAGATTCCTCTTCACATATCTATAATACACTTTAACACGCACATCACATGGTCTTTATCATAAATAGCTTTTCCCTATGAGTGAATTATGTACACAATCTCATTGAAAATAAGATACATGTTAGAAATAAGATCATAATTTTTCATTTTAAAAGTATCATATTTAATATTATAGGTATTTAAGTGAATTTTTTGACATTAGATGTTCCCTCATGAGGAACGGCTAAAGTGTCCCATATTTCAAAAGAAGTTTTTAATGTAGATATTCTATTAAATTATTCATCACCCAAATCATAGAAGAAATCATTCAAAGATTTATAATTATTAATGTAATAAATTTTAGTATCATCACTCAAAGACACTAACTGTTTTAGGTAATTCATATTAATTTTTTATTACTGTTTAGATTTCAAAATCCATGCCCCTAATATTAATTTTCTTGTTAATTTTACACTGAGAATCGTTAGTTTTTTTGAAATAATAATTTATATTCCTATAAGTACCCTATTTTCTATTATTCATAAAGAACTAAATATATAAATAACATAAATTTAATATCATTAAAAGGACAACTAAATTGAATTTGAAAGATATTTAAAAAATACTTTGATACCAAATATTGGTCAGAGGGGAAAACTCATGAAGGGGGTAAATTGAGTACTGAATAAAATTTATATTAAAAAATTTAAAACAATATACCCCAATTAAAATTAATTTACCAAGTTATTCATACAGTAGTTTAATATAAGTTTTAGCTTTCAAAATATTTCTCAAATCATGATTAGGGGCCCATTAAAACAATATATAAAATTAATGTAACATTTTAAATAAATTTATTTAATCAAAGACATAATATATACACTCATTGAGATTAACTATCAAATTTAGTTTTGTTTATAATTTAAAACAAATTTAGTTTAATAATTAAAACCAAGGAGAAAAAACACACACAACAAATTAAATAGGGTCTTCAGTATCAAGATGATACCTAATCCCTTATGCTTAGAAATCACCCACTTCCAAGAAAATTATTATAACAAACAATATGATCCAAAACCTAGAATGGGTATACATACAACAACATAATAATTCTAGGCTCAAACACTCTTAAACTTTTATACATGGGTAGAAAAAAAACACAGGCCATGCAGGGTCCTCTTCCACAATTTTCTTGGGTATAGAAATGAAATAAATAGAGAGAATATTAGGTATTCTATAGTTTAGTTTTAGAAGTCAATGTTTTGATATACAGATAAATACAACACACTATTCAAAAGTATATCAAAAAAAGATTTAAAATAAATGGATATAGAGAAATGAAGTGATGCAAATTTTCTAATTCTCTAGATGCTCGAGAGTCCTCATATTTAGATTAGTGAGGAGCTCAAATAGTTTCTATAAATGTTACAAGAAAATAGAGTGTCATGAAGTAATCTTTTTTTATATATGAAAAGATATATATCTTTAGTGTGTGCTAATCTTTCAAAATTTAATGACCTTATATGAGTTCATCATATAATTTTTATGCCCAAACCATTCACATGTATGTGCATTAGGGAGTCCTTTAGAAATATATAACTACAGTTTTGACTACATTTTGATGAATAATAATAAAAAATTTCTAGATCCTCATACTGAACTATAACTTAATATTCAATTCATTTTTGTAATGGGTAAGGAATAATCATTAAATAACCCCTATGTATTAACTCCCCAAAACTATATGTTGGGAGAATTTAATTCAAATGTATTAGAAAAGAACTGTTTGCATAAGATGATGATATCACAGTCTAGCAATAGAAAAATCGATGGATGTAGGTCTCGCAGTAGCATAGTTTTATAGAAGAGTCACATGTTTTGGTACCTCATCTGATGGAATAAAATCTATAGGTATCTCACCTGTCGATAGAAAAATCTATTTGTGGTGGAGTTCTGGACGTAGTATGCCTAGTGGTAGAAATATCTATTTGTGGAAAAGTTATGGATATTGCACGTCTGGTGGTAGAATAGAGTTAGCAGCAGATGATTTCTATTGTTATTAAATTCTATTAGTTGATGATTATAGTTCTAGCACCACTCTAATGGTAGAAAGACTCTAGGGGTAGTGAAGTTCTAGCGGTATAAGATCTCCAACGGTGGAAAACCTCTGATGGTGACATAAGTTAGTGGTGGAATAATGGAACTAACGGTGAAACCTTTCTGTAGGTATCTATATATAATAAAATTATGATTTTACAAAATATTATACTAACACACAATATTATGCTGATTATAATCATAATAAACATGATTTTCTAGCATTAAAACAAGGAGGTGAATACATATTACACGTGAAGGATCAGTTATGTACTTCCTCAAGAAAGATACATGGAATGCATCATGAACATAAGAGATGTTTAGTGGAAGCACCAAGAAATAAACTACAATCCTGATAAAATCAAGGATTTGTAAGGGATCAATAAAAATAGGTCTTAACGTTCCCTTTTTTTAAAATATCATAACCTTCTTCTGGGGAGATATTTGTAGGAATAATTTATCACCAACATCTAACTATAGATCACACCAATGATTATAGGAATAAAATTTTAGTCAACTATGAGATGTCTTAATATGTTGTTGAATCAGTCTAATATTCTATTCCATTTCCTCATAATTTTCATTTACAAAAACATTATTTCTATATCACTTCCTAACAAGTTAGAGTTCGACACTTTTTACCAAAGAGGGATTCCTAAAGAGCCATATCAATGCTTTGTAAAAGCTATTAATGTAAGGAAATTAAACCAAAGTAATGTGTTGATCCCAAACACCATTGAAATGTATTAAGTAATCTCTAAAAAAGTATTCTAGATTTGGAAGGTTCCTCTTGGACTGACCATATATCTGGGGATGATAAGTAGTATTAAAATTAAACTTTTATATATATCCTACTAAATACTTCTCTAGGACATCAAGGTAAATTGAGGCTCCCAATTAGATATGATTGTGGGTGGTACTCTATACAATCCCAAAACTACCTTAATGTATTGTCAATCAAGCTAATAAAGACATAAATCTTTTCTAATATCAATTAAGGGTGTCAAATTTGTAATGTGTTCAACTATAACCCAAATTTCATTACGACCATTAGATGCTTTGGGGAGTCTAGTAACAAATTCCATGTAATGTGTTTCCCATTTACATTCTTTTATAGGTAAATGTTATAACAACCCCTTGGAATTTTATCTCTCATCTAGAACATAATGAAACATTAGTCATCATGATACATACTCTTTGATACCCCTTTTCTTGATATCCGTCCATAATTACTCTTTCAGATCTATATAAATCTTCATATTTCTAGGATTAATAAAGAATAATGAACTATGATCTTCATCCAAAAGTTCCTTCTTCAAATATGGTATTGATAGAATAGATACTTGGTTCTTGAACCTTAAAATTATACTATTATCATGGTTGAAATTAGGAACATTCCACTCATTCTTCTATAATTTAACATCTTATTTATTTTCCTTCTAAATCCTCTTAGGGATATATGGTTCAACATTTATTTGATAAAGATAAAATCTTTCCCCTTTCCTAAATATTTCAAGATCCATCTTCTGCATGTGTATGAATATTATATATATTTTGATCTGTATCATAGACAAACTAAAATAGTCTTTCTGACTCGTAATATCATCCACCTCTTCCGGCATCCCATGGTGGTAATCAATTGAGTATTCATACTCTTTGATCCACTCCCCCTATATTATTTGATTAATATTAAACTATTTATATGTAAATATATACTTAAATATTTTATTAGAATTATATATATAGTAACTTTATCTATATAGATAATTTCTTCATATCTTTAATGCCAAAATTGCTTTTAATGTCTCTAAATCATGATTTGAGTAATTCTTCTCTTGAATTTTTAATTTACCTTAGGCATAAGATATCACTATGTCATTATTCATGATGATTCATATTAGTCCCCTATTTGATTCATATCAATATATCACATACCCCAATACACTATAGGGTAGAGTAACCATGAGCACACAAACCAAAATTCACTTTATTACTTTTAAATTATTATCACATTAATTTATTTTCAATAACTTATACCCAATCTGAGTAAACATGGTGAGTAGATTTGATAGTCCTAATAATTATATCACAAGGAATTTGTAGTACCTATCCAACCCAAAAAAATATATGCAACTTAGTTACTATGGTTGTTATAATCCATTACTTAAGTGCATCCATCTTCGAAGGGTCGACAGATATGCTCTCACTTGAAATTATATTTCCAAAGAATGAGACTTTTTTAAACAACATTCACACATGGTAAAATGTTCATACATATTCTCCTTATATATATTCGTCATCACAATTCTTAAATGTTGTACATGCTCTTCCATTATATTCAAATATATAATACTTTCTCTTATAAATACTACCACAAAGTGATATATTTAATTTATAAAGATTCTATTATATAAATCCATGAATATAAAAGGATCATTAGTAATTCCAAATGTAATTACTATAAAATCATAATGACCATACATTTTATGAAAGTTTGTCTTAGGTATATGCTCCTTGATCGTTATCCCATGATATCCAAATTGAAGATCAATCATTAAAACATATTTACCTCCACCTAATTGATTGAATAGATTATTGATACATGGTTTACGATACTTTTTCTTAATAGTGTTCCTGTTATATTCTCGATAATAACTTAAAGGATGCATTGACCAATATTTCTTATTAACAAAAATAATAGGTTCACCCCATGGTGAAGAACTAGGCTGAATAAATCCCATATATACATTATCTTTCATTTTCTTATTCAATTTATGAATCTCAATCAGGAACATTCAATATGAAGTATTTGAAAAAATTGAATCACTATGTATGATTTATATTGAAACATAAAATTCTTGATTTTTGGGATGACTAGAAAACTCTTCTGGAAACCCATTAACAAAATCTCATAACATGGGAATATACTAAATGCTCAGTTTTTGACCGACCATCTAAGATAAATATCCATAATTAATTGGTAGTAAAAATCAGATGATATAAGTAATTCCTACTATATGATCAGGTTCATCATTACATTAATATAATAACATATGTTGATTCAGAATATCTAATGTAACTTCCTAAAGATAATAATATATTTTCAACGGACATAATCCATTATTCAACAACCAATGGATTAGTAGTTCCATTAATAGATGGGGGATTTAGTTACATTAATTGTTCAACATTGGTGAATCACATTTTAGAATAGTAGGTTCCTCCATATGAGAATGTTTTTTTGTCAATAACTAATTTAGATTCCCTAATATGGACTTGATCTACATAGCTCCAACATTACATGTATTTTCTTTCTCATCAAGGTAATCCCTATATCGAATACAAGTGTTGATTCCTGTAATTTTGTTAAAAACTTTTACTATATAATATAAAATATTAAGATATCTCATAATCATGAAAAATATTGATCCATAAAATTAAATCCCCTATAATAGTAAAATTACTCAAAAACTCTATGGGATTGTTATTATTTTCTTATTAGTTGTGTTCTTTTAAAATCTATTTCCCAAGGTTTTTACTCAAATTACACCGATACCAACTATAGAAACCTAACTTCAATAACCTAGAGTTATTCTTAACAATATTACATTAGTAAAATATACAAAAGCTCTCACCATGCAGGATATATCAATTTAGAACTCCAGGAAAACTATATTAAAAAATTATTCCAATATTATTTTAAAAAAACATATCATTAGAAATCTAATATCATCCTTTGTATTATTCATAATATTTTTTCATATCATAGGGAAAAGAAAACAGATAAAGGGTGAACTCATATGCTCAATAAGGGTAACGTATAGTGGAATTTATCATTAGTAAATAAGTAATAATCAATATGGGAAGGTAAATAACTGGGAACACATGTCATTTAATCAATAACTTTAGAACAAAATTCATTAATGGATATTATCAATACATTCATATTATGGATAATAATAAATTAATTCTCATTGTTGGAAATTATTAATATTGGAAGTCATGATAACAAATTTCATGATATCTTTACCATCAAGGCCTTATTATAATATGGTTTAATTGATGGTTAGGTATACACCAAAATCCTATTTAATATGTTTGGACAAATGGTTTGCCTCATGAGACTGGTTGATAAATTTATGGTCTATATATAACCCTACCTTTCTTATAAATTCATTTCCAATCCATTCCTTATATATATTTTATGATCAATTTAATCCATAAAAAACATGTCTTATCAATAAATATCTTCATTGAGAAAAGAATATGGAATATTAATATTTCCCCAATCAATCAAATAAATTTACCAATAAAACACCATACATGTAAATGATATAATATTTAGGAAATAATTACATACATGATATAATGATTGTTTATGTTTTGGAGAAATTTAATTTCCAAAAAAATGAATGTCAAAAGAGAAAATTAATGACCAAAAAATTGATTAAAGATAAAATATTACCATTAATTCATCATAAAAATAATTTGTGCAAGAAAATAATTTCCTTTAAAGAATTAAAAAAATGGAATAAAAACATTAAAATAATTTTAATTAATTTTTTTTCATTTTTAAAACAACTAAAATCTTTTTTAATAATCTAAATAGTATAAAATAGTTATCAAAGTAAGAAATTATGTTAACCTCATTTATGTAAAAAAGAACCATTCCATTTGACTTTATATAATAAAATAAAAAACTAAACATAAGGTAAGAATTTAAAATATTCCTTTAAAACCTTATAATAATTATATGATATCAAAATATTCCATTAAAATTATTTTAGTAATTAAAATTTAAATTTTGAAAACAATTTTTTTATAATATGTACATCTAAAATAATATACTGATCAAAATTTATAACATTCATTTTCATGAATTAAGTTTCTTATAGAGGAAAATATGAAATAAAAAATAGAAAATACTTAAATATCTAGATTATAAAAAAAAATTGAGTTTATTAAAGATATATTAAAATATTCCTTCAATTAAAATAAGAGCAATCGAAAAATGAGATTTGAAAATAAATTCATGTCTCTTTGCTGACTTTTAAATTGTAACTCCTTCAAATCATAAACATGAATTTAAACATAATTATTAAATATAAAATATATATGAATGTTAAATATTTCAAAGGCTAATTATATATACCACATAAAATTAAATATTTTCATAATACCAAATATTCTCTCAATGGAGTGAAGATTTAGATGAAATCCCTTACCTCAATTTTGAAATTCCTCGTAAACGAGTTTATCATGTTTTAAAATAAATTTAGATCTTATATAATAATAAATTAGAAGAATATAAATTATTATATTATCATATATTATCCACATATAACATTCCAATATTCATTTATTAATAATTCTTTATTAATATCGTTGTTTTGGGGTGATAACTGTTTCATTTTTTATGTATGTTTTGTTTTGGTGGGTTCATTCCTTTAATCTTATTGATGATTTCATAAAATAAATAATTTTAATCATGATATAAATATAATATATTCTCATTATATTCCTATTCAAAATAATTCCTTAAATGTGTACATGAAAAATGGATGGCATTGCTTCGTAGAGGTGGTAAACTATCAATACGCATGAGCAACCTTTTCATTTTTTAATGAGTGAAAAAATAAAATGTTAAATAATATCATATATTTAAAGAACTATAATTATGTCATAAATATCATATATATTCATTTTAACATCTTTATAACCATGTAAGTAAATTTTTTATGAAAAAAGAATTACACCACTATGTGAAGATAATAAGTTGTACGTATGCACGTCCAATGGTTTCGCATTATATAAGATGGAAAAGAGGTGGAAAATGGATTAACCATTACAATAAACAAATATAAGTGTATTTATGATATATTATAAATAATTTTATTATAGATAAAATAAATTTAGAATAAGTACAACAAGAAATATAAATCAAAATTACTCAGTTAAGAGGTGCACCTCTTCATTGAGAAACCACCATTGGCTTAATCCTAAATCCATGAAATGATGGTATTTTGGAAATAAAATAAGTTATATAATGTCGATAAGGAATATATTAAGGTACTATAAAATGTAATTTTCTAGATATAAGGATCATTAAATGTGTAGAAGATAGTATAGGTAGTATCCTTCTATAAGGGAGGGAAAGGACAAAAAAGGAATTTCGTAATAGATTAAATAATATAAACATAATAATCATGTAAAGTGGTAAATATTAATAGAAAATATGAATACATATTTTATATGATCTAAATAAACTGATTAAAACCATTTGAGAAATAAATGTTCACATTCTAAGCATTATCACCCAGTTAAACAACTTTAAACACCTTTTAATATTAATCATGATAACTTTACTTTTACTGTGATAACATAATTATATGACCAAAAATAAAAGTGTAATTATAATAAAATTTAAACACTATGATTCCCAATTTTGAATTCAAATTATAAAATTCAATTTCTATGTGTGGCATAAATTACTTTTAATATAGAAATGTAAAACGAATGAATTTTTTTTATGAAATACCTAATTTAAGCGTAAAAATGTTTTTCCCAGAAACAAAGTAATAAGTTTTTTTTAATCTTTATTTTGTAAAATAATAAAAAAAATAAGTTTTTTATAATTTTATATCAATCCTAAACTAAATTCTACTTAGAACCATGCCATTACATTCAAAGACCCAATAATAGTTTTAATTTTGAATATAATATGACTTATTTTAACAAAAGTCATGATTGGGTTCCAAAATTCAAAATAATCTTTCAAAAAACCTTATTTAACCAATTAGAAATATATTTTTTCAAAACAACCCATAAAATATGATAAATTAATGTTCTAGAGAGATTTTAAATCTTCCCCACGTGGTTTATCCCAATTTTACCTCTTTTATTGTTGTGACAAATATTTACTATAGTAACTATTCAAAATGATCAAAAACTTCGCTTACTATATTAAATTATAATAATTATATATATATTAATAATATGAAAACCATTTTATCAAATTCAATTCATATAATTAGATGAATTTAATTTAAAATTAAACCAAAAATTGTGATGAAAAGTGGTTTTACATAAAAATGTCTTATTAAGTAAAAGAGCTTTTACACCAAATTCAAGAATAATATTATTTAGAATTACTTTAATCATATTATTCATAATTAAATTTACTAATGTTAATTTTAAACCATTTTAAAATAACATTAATTTCTATAAATTATTAAAATGAAAGGTTAGTTTTCAATGAAAATTAGTATTTTTCACTAATCATTGAAAAATGTAACTTTTCAAGAACTTCTAAAAAACTAATTATAAGTTAATTTTAAAATTACTATTTCAAAAATTATATTTTTTTGTCAAATAATTTTTATAATATCAATAGAAACTAATTTTAAAATTTTCTCACAAAAATCATTAAAAACCATTTTTTGAAGAAAATGTATGTTCGAACCAAAAAATGACTCCACTAAAAATTGAGTACGTATTTATTATACATTAATAAAATAATTTTAACTATTTAAAATATTCATAAATAATTTTTCAAAATTAATTTTTTCTTATTCAAACTTATAATATTAATGGTGAGGTTTTAATGGAATAGTATATTATGGTTCATTTAGAATTAGAGTTGCGTGTATTGTAGGATATTAATGAAATTAGATTTAATTCAAGAGAAATATATCATTCAATATTGGGGTGTTATATTTACTACATAATTTTTTCAAACATGTATATCTAAAAATTTTATTTTCACTAATTAATGTCATTTAAAAATCTTTATTCATCAATTTAATAATGTTCTTGAAACATTCAACCTTTATTCCCTTAAATATTTTAACATTATAATAAGCTAACACCATTATTCTCTCATCATGAATTTATTTTTCATATAAACAATGATAAACTACTTTTATTTCAAATAAAAATTTATTAAAAAATATATCCACTATATACTACCATGATCTCAAATTTTTATTAAGTCTATACGAATCTATTTTCTACTTACATTTCTTTAATATAGATTAAGTTAAAAACTATAAAAAATTTTAATGTAAACTTATATTTTAATAATTCAATTTATATATGTTTATTTTACATAATTTTGAAAAAATATAAATATCCTTTTAATGGAAATTACTATAAATTTACTAAATACTCTTGACCATGCTACAATGGATAATGTTTCATCAATATCCATACATTTAATTTGAGAATACCCTTTGAAAACTAATCCTCAAATTTCTTTCAATCTAAAACACAATGATTATTAAATTTATTTCAATAGATTAATTTAGTTCCAATTATATTATTCCTTATTGGAGTTTGTAAAAGACCCCATGTTTGATTATTATCTATTTGATCAAGATCATTATTTATAAACATGAACTGAGTTTCTTCCAAAGATACTTCTTTAAAAAATTTGTGTTCTATATGAAATAATCGTTTTCATCACTAAGAAGTCTTTGTATTTATTATATTCAATAGGTTTTTTATATCTGAATATTTTTTTTATCAAATTTCATTATTTTACAAGATCTTATTAAAATTATATTCATTAGAACCTAATAAAATTTCTTGATACAAATGTGTAGTTTTTCTGACATATTTTCATGGAACTTCATAGTTTCATCATAGAAAAATATATGTGAGTACCGGGTCATCTATGTAGGGTCAATATTAGACACAAAGTATCCATGATAATATTTTTCTCGGTAAATTAATAAAAGAAATGATATTAGTGTGGAAATATATGTGATAGATATATAAGAAGATATAATATTTACCTAGACTAGAATTGATTAAGAGGGAGTTTAATTCCACTTTATGTGGCTCTCACTTTCATGAGGTATGGAAATCAACTAAATCTGCCAAATTGTCCCTATTTTTCATGAAATTGAATTGATAACCCATCATGGATTCCCTAGAGATACTCCTTCAAGTTACCAAATGTAACAACCCGAATCAGGAGCCCCTCTATAGGTGCCCCATACCCGGTTTGCCACATAACCTCAAGCACGTTTCCCCAAACTCCATAGGCTGCCGACTAGCAGCGAGGGTCGTGGTGAATTAGTGGGGAAACTATGCCCTTATTAAGTCAAGTATATAGTGGAAAAACAACCAGGCACAATATCAGAAACAACCAACAACATACAATAACTAAATTGAACAACGGAAGCAATGGATAAAATAATAATCATGCAACATTTTACATGTGTCTATAGAATACAGCAAACAAACCAACATGCTGAAGTACAACTGAAGAAAAAACAAAGTTCAAGGGAAAAACAAAATAAACTCCTCGGCATCACAAGCCTCGGCTCGGTCCCATTCTCTCCAGCTCCAGTGAATCAAGAACCTGAAGTAGAAGGGTGCTTGACCTTATATACACCTGCAACAACATAGTCTGCTTGGGCCCAAAATCATGGGAAAAATAGGGTGTGAGATACAATCCCAGTAGGTAATCACCCAAAGATCTATGCCTAAAAGTCAAAGAGTACATGGAAGTAAATAAAACAATAAGCAGTAAACAGGGAAGCACAAACAGCTACAATCCACAGTACTAACAAAAACAATACACAAGTAAACAGCCAGAAATAAAGGAAAAAGGTAACCCTCTGGGCATCTTTCATAGCCTAACCCCTATGTTTCAACCTATAAGCACTAGCAACCCTCTAGGAGTCACACACAGTCTCACCCCTCTGGTTCAGGTATGAAATTAATAATAGACTCTTTGGGGAAGCACTCACCGTCAATTCCCCCTATGGTCTCGTATTGTGCTAAAGGCTCCCTGGGGAAGCACTCATCGTCTATTCCCCCTGTGGCCCGTGTCAAGGAACTATAGACTCTATGAGGAAGCACTCAACGTCAATTACCACTATGGTCTCGCATCATAATTAAAAGACACTCTAGAGAAGCCCTTCTGTCAATTCTCCCTTTGGTCTACTACTCTAGGTTCTCACAGTCCTGAGTGAAAGGTTATACATGCTCAGTGTGCGTGTACATCATCCAAGTAAACCTCAAGAACTACTTGGCTATCAACTAAGGCTCAGTAGTAATACAAGGAAACAGTCCACAATTCTACAACTAGGCATGGAAACTGGAAAAATTCCTAATAAGTAGAACAAGCATGGCAAGAAACCTGAGCACAAAATAAATTACTCTATTCACAAGCATAAACCTCTACTACAGGAATCAACCAAAGCAGGAAAACAGCAGGGGAAAACAGGAAACCCACAATTCCCCGCCCAAGGAAATTAGTGGAATTTGCACAAATACTCATCGAATTCCAACAGAAAGGCACAAACCACCTACCTCGATCCTAGGAGATCGATATACGTGAACCACGACGACAGATTCCCCTTATAATGACATAGATCTGGGAAAACACACAAAATGCTCAACCCACAATAACTTGAAAACGAGGAGGAATAAAGAAACAAGACTCAAGTAGAAGGAAGAACTCACCACTACGCTTCCAACGCAAGAGACCATGCTCGAATTGGAGGACAGACAGGGAGGCGGGAGCTTATTGAGGATTCAGCCGTACGGGTCGATTCGGACGGACGGAAACTGGAGAAGAAGATGTTTCTAGGCGTTAGGCATGACCTTGGTGCGTTTAATAAAAAAATAAAGTACACGGCGTGTACTAGATCTTTTCAGTACTCCGTCAAAATCAGCCTCCACGTCACCCCTACACACCATGTGTGTGGCCCGGGCACGGCCAACACACGGCTTCGAGCCGAAGAAGAGTACACGGTGTGTACTCAGAAAGTACAAGGCATGTACATCAAAAATTTCCAGAAACATCGTTTTTCTCAAAAACTCCAGAAAAAGGAAAAGCGTACCTAAAAAGAAGGTCTGGGTTCATACAAACTTCCCCCCTTAAATAAATTCATCCCTGAATTTCCCTAATGAGGCAGAGAAGAATAAACCCCGAACAGCTCCGGCCACTGCGATCGTACATCGGCCTCCCTTTCCCAAGTCTCATCATGTACATGCTCGTGCTGTCATAGCACCCATACCAGAAGAATAGACCACCCATGGAGAACCTTCGTACTGCGATCGAAAATCCAGATAGGATGCTCCTCAAACGATGCATCCGCTTCAATCTCGACTTCCTCAGGTAGAAAGACGCGAGACGGGTCTGAAAGGTAACATCAGAGTTGAGAGACATGGAAGATGTCATGCATAGCCCGGTATCTCTGAGGTAGCTGCAACCGATAGGCAACCGGCCCAATTCTCTCCCCTATCTCAAATGGCCAGACGTACCGTGGTGAAAGCTTACCCTGCCTTCGAATCCTCTTGTGTCCCAACCTCAGTGCGACACGCAAGAAAACTTGATCCCTTACCTCGAATTCTAGAGGTCGTCTCCACTGATCAGCATTAGACTTTTTCTGAGACTGTGTTGTAGCCATCCTCTTCTGAATCAGCTCTATCTGCTCTGAGGTCTCCTGAACGAGACGAGGTCCCAGAAAAGCTGCCTCTCCTGCCTCCAGCCAGCATAAGGGTGATCGGAATGGCCTACCGTACAGAGCCTCGTATGGAACCATCTGAATGGTCGCCTGGAAACTGTTATTGTAGGAGAAATCCACCAGAGGGATATGCTTCTCCCAAGAACTGACAAAGTCCAGGATGCAAGCTCGGAGAATATCTTCAAACACTTGGATCGTGCACTCGGACTGGCCATTAGTCTGGGGATGGTATGTTGTACACAAAAGTACATGTGTACCCAAGGCCTTCTAAAGTCCCTGCTAGAACCGAGAGGTATAGCGTGCATCCCTTTCTGAAACAATGGAGTGTGGAACTCCATACAGACGAACGATCTCCCGGATGTAATGTCATCCAAGATCATCAATAGTGGAGGTTTCCTTGATCAACAAGAAGTGGGAAACCTTTGTGAGCCTGTCGACGACGACCCAAACAGCATCGTTCCCTCGAGGCGACCTCAGAAACCCTGTCACGTAGTCCATCACAACATCATTCCAATTCCACTCCAGAATGGGTCACTGTTGTAAAAGGCATGCTGGTCGCTGGTGCTCTACCATCACCTGCTGACAAGTAGAACACCACATGACAAAACCAGCAACATCTTTCTTCATACCTGGCCACCAGTATTGGTGAGGAAGATATCGATACATCTTGGTGACACCAGGATGAACTGTCCATACTGAGGAATGAAAATCCCACATTAGCTCCTCTCGTATGCCTGCTGGCACCCATACGCATCCCGGGAAACACAAGATCTCATCCTCTCCGACTGTCCATCCAGGAAAAGGTTCCCCTCCTGAGACACTCTTCTATTGGACTAAGCCCTCTGAGTCTGATAGTTGACTCATCCATACCCGATCAAGTAGTGTCGAGGTAACAGCTACAGAAGAAAGGTAAGTCTTCCCCTGTTTGTCGTGCACCTCTAGATGCATCTCTGAGAACAGATCCATAAGCTTCCACTCACTTCTGGCCTCCTAAAATTCCTGAATCAGAGTTCTCCTACTCGATGCATCAACCACAGCATTGACCTTACCCGGCGTATAGGCGATCTCGAATTCAGAAGACTGTAGATACTCAACCCACCTGAACTGCCTCAGATTCAGGTCACGCTGAGTGAAGATATACTTGAGACTCTTGTGGTCAGTGAAGACCACAATGTGCTCTCCCAGAGGATAGTGCCTCCAAAAGCGCAAGGCATGAATAATAACTGCCAACTCCAGATCATGTGTAGGGTAGTTCCTCTCATGTGACCTCAACTGTTGAGACCCATATGCAATGACTCCATCTCCCTTCATAAGCACAGCCCCCAGCCCGATACCTGAAGCATCACAATAAATAGTGTAGTTCTTTCCTGGCTCCGTCAAGACCAGTATCGGTGCTGACTTCATCCTCCCTTCCAGCTCCTAAAAGGCTAACTCACAAGAATCTGACCATAAGAACATCGCCTCCTTCTTGGTCAGACCTTTCAAAGGTGTGGCTAGATGAGAAAAGTCTTGAATGAAGTGTCTGTATTATCCAGCCAACCCTAGGAAGCTCCGTACCACAAAGACATTCTTCGGCTGCTCCCTAGAAACTACAGCTCTCACTTTCTCTGGGTCCATAGATACTCCTGCCTTTGAGATGACGTGACCCAAGAAGTGAATCTGATCCATCCAGAAATGGCACTTCGAGAGCTTACCATAAAGCTGATGCTCTCTCAGTGTACTCAAAATGATCTCAAGATGTGTGGCATGGTCGTGTCGAGTGTGAGAGTACACGAATATGTCATCCACGAAGACCACGACGAAGGTGTCAAAGTAAGGATGGAACAATCGGTTCATCAGTGCCATGAAAACTACCGGTGCGTTCGTGAGATCGAACGGCATAACTGTATACTCAAATAGACCATACTTGCTTCTAAAGGCTGTCAGAGGTATATTCGATGGTCTAACGCACAACCGATGATAACCGGACCTCAAATTGATCTTCAAGAACACCCAGGATCCTCAAAGCTGATCAAAGATGTCATCGATCCTCGTCAAGGGATATCGGTTCTTGACTGTCAACTGGTTCAGCTTTCGATAATCCACACAAAGCCGAAGGGTACCGTCTACCTTCTTCGCAAACAAGACAGGAAAACCCCAGGGTGAAGTACTTGGTCGGATGAAACCCTTAGCATGTAGCTCCTCCAACTGCTTCTAGAGCTCTTACAACTCAGTTGTAGCCATCCTATAGGGAGGAATGGACACCAGTGCCACTCTCGGCACGAGCTCAAAAGAGAAGTCTTCCTCACGCTCTGGAGGCAAACCTGAAAATTCCTCTGGAAAGACATCACTAAAATGATCCACCACTAGAGGAAAGTCCAACTATAGAGTCCCATGATCATCCAGATGAAGACTAGAAATTTGGGAAGTCACCCCTCCTTGCCAAAGATGCTCGAGTCCTGCCCGACTCGCCCAAACATCCCATTCGCCTTTATGAAGAATGGATCACCCTTTGGTGAAACGAAACTCACTCTGCAGTGATAACAGTTGAAAACTACCTGGAAGGGAATCAACCAGTCCATGTCGAGGAAGACATCATAGCCTGTCATTTCCAGGACATAGAGATCCCATGAAAAGCGATACCCTACAACATCGAGAGGGCACTCTCTAGACTGGCGTACACTAGATGTCCTCATTCACATAGGTGTGTCTAGTGTCAAAAAGTTGGCAGAAGTAACGATACAGAGCCCAAGGCTCTCCACAACGGCAACAGAGATAAAGACTTTCGTAGCACCAGTATTAAAAAGGGCTGAAGATAAAACTGAGGATACTAAAATCGTACCTCAGATAGTAGAGGGGTCGGGATCCATCTCTTGATAAGTCTTCTCCACGGCAAAAGACTGGCTTGAACCATAGCCCTGCGCCTCTGGCTAACCACTATGAGCTGAAACTCCCTGCTGGTGCTGAGGAACTGGTGGCTGGCCGCCAAGGCCACGACCTCCACCTCGGCCCGAATGGCTGGAAGAACACCAGTTCCCCGACTGGTGAGAAACTGGCGGTGCTGCTCTTAAACGAGGAGTCAAGGAAGAAGTCTGGTCACCAGCTTCTGGTGAGAAAACCTGATAGAAACGCTGAAGGTGACCCATATTTCCACACGATCGACACTCCACAATGTTCTTTTGGCACTACGGCCTCGTGTGCCCTGATTGGCCTGTAACAACCCGAGATTTTATAAGATACATTCTTTTTAATTTCATTCATATCTTCTATTGTACGACACACCAAGATTATCTTGTGCTATACGCAACACTGTATTAGCTTGTAGTATACGCAACACTTTTCTTGGCTCTTGTTACATACAATTTCAAGTTCGTTTGATAGAAATTATTCAACACAACATTGAGTGTATATATATATATATATATTCAATGTATAAATAAAATATGGTTGGATTTTGTTATACGCAACAACAAAGGAGTTGTGCACTACACGCAACCCTGACTTGGCTTGCATTACACGCAATCGCGACCTTCCTCGATAGCGTGTCTTGTACGCAATACCGGGTTTTACTAAACAACGATATATTATTATAATATTGTTATGAACTAGCCGTTATGAATAGTGTTAACTAAATTTTGAATTTTATAACATTATTATTCATCTTACACATTTCTGGAACATGTTATAAGAACAAAATAATTTTTTCGGGTAAAATAAGTATTTTTCAAAAAATGCAGTTTTGCCGACTTTTGATGGCGCAGCCACTTTAAATATAGTTATTTACATGTTTATACGTTCAATTTGACAATATCAAATTCTTATTTTGAATCAGGATATAAAAATTTACATTAGATAAAGTTTTGATATTTTTCCGATAACTTTCATATTTTAATGAATAGTAAAAACACGCTATATTTTAATTAAAAACAACTTTTTTCATCGTAATATATTATGTGGTTAAATTATAATATTGGATGGTTTTAAAGTATAAATAGAATATATTTTTACCATTTAATATAATTTATGTCATTAGCATTGATTTTACCTTGAATTCGTAGGTTAAATCAATTCAATCTTTTGCAATGTTTTAAAGAAAAACCCGTTCTCTTTCGACAACGGGATTAATTTTAATTTAATTTCTGCATCTTTTTTGTATTGAATTTGGAAAAATAGATTCTATATTTGGAATCAGTGGGTCCAAATTATGTTAATAAGCTACATTTTATTTTTTGGCATTGTGAATAGTAACTACGGTAAATTTTATTTACTATAGTTAAAGGTAAATCGGGTAATTAAGGGTAAATATAAGATTATAAAATTACCCTAACATTTGGAAAAATCCTATTGGATGGCTAAAAGTAGACCCATATAACCTTAGGGTCGGATTATATTCATTTTATGGACTTTTTTCCATGAAAATAATTTAATTATTATTAAAACCAAAGAATGTGACAACATGTCACTTTCTTAAATCTTATAAGTATAATAATTTTAATTTAGTGATAAACTTCATTAAACTTCGAACCTGAATAGTCTCAAGAAATATACTACAATTATCTACATCATAGGAATTTATTTTGAATTTTTAGGGATTAAATAATTATCATTTATTATGACACAAAGATGATGCAGTAATTGTCTTATTAATGAAATATTGACATAATTGATGTTATAAATGCCCAAATAAATGTAATTTGAGACTTTTTATGACTTAAAATAATTTTCTAGGTTAATATGACATGTTATTGTTGATTTAGGTAACTTGTATTCAACTTATCATTCTTTTATAAATTTCATAAAAATCATGTACCAAATAGTGTCAAAATTGACATAAATTAGTTTTTAAAACAAATATTATATTATTAATTGTTATTTTATTCCTGAAAATCTACGGTTCGGAAAAATGACTTATATAAGGTTATATATATTTATAATAAACAACTTGGGGTTAGTTTTGATTGATAGAGTTAGTTTATTAACCATATAGTGTAAGAAAACAAAAAGACACGGTAAAAGTTAAATTATTTAACTTAGAGTTAAATCTAATTGATAAGGTTAAAATAATAAACTAAACTTGTCTAAATCCTATTGGATGAGAGGATTGCGACCCACCCCCACTTTAGCTTCGAAATAAGACCCTTTGGAACCATTATAAACCGAATTTGACCTTAATATAAAATAATATTTTGAGATTTTCCTAAGGTACCCCTCTCCTCCCTTATAAAAGGGCACCCCCTCCCTCTCTTCCTCACAACACATTGAGCCTTCAAGCTCGGTCAAACTCTACAAAATTTCTTCTACACTTCCCTATAAACATCCTAGAGGTTCTGGTTTTCCTCAAAGACCAATTTTAGTGCCCTAAGAGGAGGTCTCAAAGAGACGCTTCAAAGAAGAGGTAATTTCCATTACCGATTCTTTCAACTTTATTTCTTCTTCCACTTCTTCTTCTTAGGTTGCTTAATTATGAAGTAATAACATCAGTATCAATCATATACTGATATGTTATTATAAGTATGAAACAAACCTATTTCACCATCTATCCATCCTACAGAAAACGAAATCACCGTGCGTGCGTACGTACGGAATACCGTCTCCACGCCGTGGTGAAATCTATTTTCCACCACCACCTTACTTGGATGGGTATAATGGTGTAAATAATGACTATATATGATTATATTATAGTGATATTGATTCTGAAATAGTATACATATACTCCGATACAGTCCCACGATCATGAGAACGATATCATCGCTCGTGCGTACGTACGGACTACCGTCTCCACGACGCGATGAGATTCATTCTCCACATTAACCATTCATGAAGGATTATAAAGCATATATAATAAGTAATCATGAAATATATAACATAAAAATGATACTGTATTTATGTGTATATATATGTATGTCATCTACTTAATTCCATTCAAGACAATAAGGAAAGGAAAACAGCGTTCATGCGTACGTACGGACTACCGTCTCCATGAATAGTGTATTTATTTCCATTTACTGATTTATATTCTGAATATATATTATATATAAATCATGTTTTATATTCTGTAATTACGTAATTATGATCTAAGTAATCATATGAATAATTACAAGTCAAAACACGGACGACAAATAAAACAATTTTACCCAAAACGCTCTTTAACATGGAATTTACAAAAGAACGGGTAATATAAAGTCATAAGTGAACCATACATGATATCATAACAATGGTGATGATTCTTTAATAAGTCAATGAAATTATTTAAATCATTATACAGGAGGTTTGGACACTTATGAAGCAAATCGGACCTAAGGTAAGGGAAATATCACAATCTCATTTTTATCCGAGATTGTTTATACTTTGGCATTTACTGGGGTGTATTTTATCATCCACATCCATGTTTACTCAATATGTAATATTATTTCCATCCACCTACAATTGTTTAAATCCAATTTTACCCTTCGGTGAGTTTTTAGTAAAGGATATGAAAGGAATATTTTGTCGTTTTTCGTACGAGGTACTTTTTGACTTTTCCGACAAAAGTACGAAGAATGTTTTTTTAACTTATACGGCAAGAATGGATTTTTAAAACATTATTTCCAAAAATATTCCTTTACAAGTTTTCAAGTTTATTTTTAATCAACTTCTTTTAGTTTATAATTGCACGACATATTAAGAAAGGAAAAGTTTTTTTGAAGCAGAAAGGATATTTTCCTTAAGAATGGAGTTCAAGTGTTTTATGAAAATTATTTTTCATATAAGATAATAAAGGGTTATGTTTTTAACCCTATTATTACATTGATTTGATTATGTTGTGATGGAATTATTTTTATGAATTCCTTTATCGTATATGAATTGTTTTATGATGTCATGATGTTTAAGGTTCCCATTTTTATTACATGGGTTATGCAATGATGTATGGTTTAAGATTTTGTGGAACGCATAAGAATGGTATCATTATGAGATGGGTGGGACCTATATCTCCCTAAAATGCATTGGGTAAAGATTTTATATCTCATGAGATAGACATGGATGGAATGGTAGGTTATACCGGTTTAGTGAAACAGGACTGAAACGAGGGTGACTCAGTTCAGAAATGGACTTTGTCAACTAAGATAGTCTTGGAAATTAGTCTTGACTAATAAAATATGATTCTCTATGATTATGTGTGTATTCCACAAGTTTCATGTTTTAAGTTATGATTATTGGGATTTCATTTCACTACTATGATTTATCCCATGTTATGATATTATGATCTCTTTTTCAGGTTAAGATTTCCAAAATGTTATGTTCTTATGAATATGATGTGATTGATTTTTATTTTGTTTACCCTTACTAAACATTTGAGCTCACTATTTTATGTTTTCTTTTCCCCAGGATATAAAGAAAGGTTTTAGGTAAGAAAAAAATGGAAGATCTTTATGGGAGATGTTGAAGATCTTTCACCACGATTAGAAGATTACGTTCCGAGTTTCCAAAGACACTAAACTATTACGGTCCTTGTGTGTGTGTTTTTGTTATGTACTAAGAATTCCACAAAAGTAATGTAATGTGCATGTACGTTAGGCTTCGGGTCTCTACAGTTGGTATCAGAGGAAAGGTTTAGTCAACTTTTGGAAACTACGATGCGAAAACATTAGTGAGATCCCTAGAGATATTACTAAGGTATGTCTAGGGATGTCCCTAAGGATAAGTATACATATAGTATATAGTCTTAAAACTACGGTAACGATCTTAGAATTTAACCTAAGATGTTAGATATTAAGGGTACTCCCCCTTTACTATGTTGTTTTCCCTAGCATTATTTTTGCCTCTCACACTATTATTTTCGGGTTTTAGACGATGGCTGGAACCCGATGGAATCGTGTTGATCATTGTAATGGACAATGAAATGATTGTCCTCTTGAACAAACAAGTGTTATGGGAGATGGAGTGAAAAATCTTATTTCTATACTTACACAAGCTATGAATCATTCTGGACTTCCAAATGAGCAGAGAAGGGAACAATATTCTATTGAGTCCTTCATGAGGCAACATCCACCTTCTTTCAGTGGGTCTTCCGATCCACTTATTGCTGAACAATGGATCAGTACCACTAAAAAGATATTTTCAGTTCTTCAATGTTCTGAACATGATAAATTCATCTTAGCAGTATATCGTTTGGAAGGTGAAGCTGATCAATGGTGGAATCTTATCAAGAATATGAGGCCAAGAGATGAAATTGAGTCCATGGAATGGGACGAGTTCAAGAACTTGTTTTTCAGTAAGTACTTCCCTCGTATTCTTCGAACAAATATATAAAATTAGTTTCTTGAGCTGAAGCAGAAGGATGATGAATCTGTTGGTATATACAAAGCGAATTTTACAAGACTTTCAAGGTATGCATCTGGCATTATCATCCAACCTGAAAGTAAAGTTGATCAATTTTTCAGTGGCTTAAAACCAAGTCTTCGAAGGGCATTAGCTATAAGAGACTTCAGTAGCTATGAAGAAATTATGCGTTGTGCTATCAAGGTAGAAATGGAAGTTGGTGTTACATATCCATCTCATGGTTTTGACAAGAAACGAAAGATGGAGTTCAAGGAGAAATCTCAGAATAATGGTGAAAAGAATATGAATGTTTCCTTATGAAAAAAGTGTGGAAAGAAGCATGGTGGAGATTGTCTTAAAGGGACTAGAAAATGTTTTAAGTGTGGAAAAGAAGGCCATCGAGCAGCTGAGTGTCGAAGTAATTGAAAAAGGGTTTCTAATGATGTGAATAAAACAAACACTGTAGAGAACGCACCACCAACACTTCAATGCTTCAAGTGCAAGGAAATGGGGCATTATGCTAATAAATGCCCTAATCCAAGGGTTAGTGATGATTGACATGAGCAACAACTTAAGGCAAAGGAAAAAAGGGAAGTCACATACGACCACCATTGGCGATGTTGAATATGAAAACGATGTGGTGGAATGATTAAGTGTTTATGTAATGGGATTCCAAAATAATATTTTATCATGGAGTATTGGAATATTTATGTATTGGTCTAATGTGGTATTCAAAGTGATTGAGATATTTTTGGAAATAAGATGATATGCGCATAATGAAGGGATAAAGAGAAAATTAAATGTTTGATAGTATTCATGAGCTCATGACTGTTATAAGGAGAAGGTTATATCATGGTTTGAGTATATAGAATTTTGAGGATTTTGGTATGTTTAAAGTGTTAACTTTTAACTGCATTCATGTTTTCACTAAGGTTCAATGGATATTCATTCTTCAAGAGAATACATGATTAAGGTATTCACATGATTGTAATGTGACCAACAAGATATATGGGGGATAAATGATGGTATTCACATGCTTGGTTGATGACATTTCAAGTAATCATTTTCTTTATACTATAAGCTTGGACCGATGTATTTTAGATAAGCCTAAATATTAGAATGGATTATGTTGGACATAAGTTAGTATTGTTTAAGGATAGAACTTTTTTTTGATATTATTTATGGGATGTTATAGTAATGTAGTTTTAGAAAAAGGACAACCTGCAGGATGGGTGACAAGCCATCACGTCGGACAAGGCTGTGGGAATCGAACCCACAACCGAAGTGCGACTAGCCTTTATCGCCTACCACTGGCCTACAGGAAGTCCCTGTTTAGTAGAAACTACTTTTATTATATTAAGCAGTATGATATATGAAGTATAAGTCCATTTTAGGAACCATATATGATTAATCTCACTATAGATGGACTTATGTATTTTTTGATAACTTTTCTAACCTTTTGTTTGAGACAGATGGAATGACCCATCATTCAATCACATGATCTGCTAACACATCACGAATGACAAATTCAACTTCATTTCATTATGAGATGAAGTGGAAATTTTCCAAAGAAAGAAAAACAGTGAGACTATACCAAAATCATGAAAGTATTTCTTCTAATTCCAATTTCATCAACTTTAGGGAAATGATCTTCAAAAAAAAACCAAAAAATTTGTCCTACTTCCCTTATATCCGATGAATTAGATGCTACCTTAGATCACCACAAATCAATAGCTTTTTGATTGTTGTCTTTTTCATATCCATGTTCTCTACCACTCTCTATCAGAACATGAAGGTTAGATTTCTCTTCCATGTCCATATTTTCTCCTATATGGAAACCCAGTGATGAGTTCATTTGGGTAACCGTTATATTTCATACTTTAGTTTTTAAAGTTTAGTTTTGGTATTTCTTTTTACGATGTGGGTTTTTATGAATAATAAACGATTTATAACCTCGACGAATTTCGAGGGAGAAATTCATTTTAAGGGGGGTAGAATGTAATAACCTGAGATTTTATAAGATACATTCTTTTTAATTTCATTCATATCTTCTATTGTACGACACACCAAGATTATCTTGTGCTATACGCAACACTGTATTAGCTTGCAGTATACGCAACACTTTTCTTGGCTCTTGTTACACACAATTTCAAGTTCATTTGAAAGAAGTTATTCTACGCAACATTGAGTGTATATATATATATATTCAATGTATAAATAAAATATGGTTGGATTCTGTTATACGCAACAACAAAGGATTTGTGCACTACACGCAACCCTGACTTGGCTTGCATTTCATGCAATCACGACCTTCCTCGATAGCGTGTCTTGTACGCAATACCAGGTTTTATTAAACAACGATATATTATTATAATATTGTTATGAACAAGCCGTTATGAATAGTGTTAAATAAATTTTGAATTTTATAAAATTATTATTCATCTTACACATTTCTAGAACATGTTATAAGAACAAAATAAATTTTTCGGGTAAAATAAGTATTTTTAAAAAAATAAAGTTTTGTCGCCTTTTGATGGCACACCCACTTTAAATATAGTTTTTTTACATTTTTATATGCTCACTTTGACAAAATAAAATTCTTCTTTTGAATCATGATATAAAAATTTACATTAGATAAAGTTTTGATATTTTTCCGATAACTTTCATATTTTAATGAATAGTAAAAACACGCTATATTTTAATTAAAAACAACTTTTTCGTCGTAATATATTATGTGGTTAAATTATAATATTGAATGGTTTTAAAGTATAAATAGAATATATTTTTACCATTTAATATAATTTATGTCATTAGCATTGATTTTACCTTGAATTCGTAGGATAAATCAATTCAATCTTTTACAATGTTTTAAAGAAAAAACCATTTTCTTTTGACAACGGGATTAAATTTAATTTAATTTATGCATCTTTTGTGTATTGAATTTGGAAAAATGGATTCCATATTTGGAATAAGTGGGTCCAAATTATGTTAATCAGCTACTTTTTATTTTTGGGCATTGTGAATAGTAACTACGGTAAATTTTATTTACTATAGTTAAAGGTAAATCGGGTAATTAAGGGTATATATAAGATTATAAAATTACCCTAAAACATGGAAAAATTCTATTGGATGGATAAATGTAGACCCATATAACCTAATGGTCGGATTAGATTCATTTTATGGACTTTTTTCCATGAAAATAATTTAATTATTATTAAAACCAAAGAATGTGACAACATGTAACTTTCTTAAATCTTATAAGTATAATAATTTTAATTTAGTGATAAACTTCATGAAACATCAAACATGAATAGTATCCAGAAAGATAATACAATTATATACATCATAAAAAGTTATTTATAATTTTTAGGTATTAAATAATTATCATTTATTATGACACAAAGATGATGCGGTAATTGTCTTATTAATGAAATATTGACATAATTGATGTTATAAATGATCAAATAAATGTAATTTGAGACTTTTTATGACTTAAAATAATTTTCTAGATTAATATTACATGTTATTGTTGATTTAAGTAACTTTGTTCGAACTTATCATTCTTTTATGAATTTCATAAAAATCATGTACAAAATAGTGTCAAAATTGACATAAATTAGTTTTTAAAACAAATATTATATTATTAATTGTTATTTTATTCCTAAAAATCTAAGGTTCGGCAAAATGACTTAGATAAGGTTATATATATTGATACTAAACAACTTGGGGTTATTTTGGCTTAATATAGTAAGTTTATTAACCATATAGTGCAAGAAAACAAAAAGATACGGTAAAAGTTAAATTATTTAACTTAGAGTTAAATCTAATTGATAAGGTTAAAATAATAACCTAAACTTGTCTAAATCCTATTTTATGAGAGGATTTCGACCCATACCCACTTTAGCTTCAAAATAAGACCCTTTGAAACCATTATAAACCGAATTTGATCTTAATATAAAATAATATTTTGAGATTTTCCTAAGGTGCCCCTCTCCTACCTTATAAAAGGGCACCCACTCCCTCTCTTCCTCACAACACATTGAGCCTTCAAGCTCGGCCAACCTCTGAAATATTCTCTTCTCCACTTCCCTAGAAACATCCTAGAGGTTCTGGTCTTCCTCAAAGACCAATTTTAGTGCCCTAAGAGGTGGTCTCAAAGAGACGCTTCAAAGAAGAGGTAATTTCCGTTACCGATTCTTTCAAATTTATTTATTCTTCCACTTCTTCTTCTTAGGTTGTTTCATTATGAAGTAATAGCATCAGTATCACAAATATAATGATATGTTATTATAAGTATGAAACAACCCTATTTCACCATCTATCCATCCTACGGAAAACGAAATCACCGTGCGTGCGTACGTACGGAATACCGTCTCCACGCCGTGGTGAAATCTATTTTCCACCACCACCTTACTTGGATGGGTATAATGGTATAAATAATGACTATATATGATTATTTTACAGTGATATTGATTCTGAAATAGTATACATACACTCTGATACAGTCCCATGATCATGAGAATGATATCATCGCTCGTGCGTACGTACGGACTACCGTCTCCACGACGCGATGAGATTCATTCTCCACTTTAACCATTCATGAATGATTATAAATAATATATAATAAGTAATCATGAAATATATTACATAATAATGATACTGGATTTATGTGTATATATATGTATGTCATCTACTTAATTCCATTCAAGACAATAAGGAAAGGAAAACAGCGTTCATGCGTACGTACGGACTACCGTCTCCATGAACAGTGTATTTCTTTCCATTTACTGATTTATATTCTGAATATATATTATATATAAATCATGTTTTATATTCTGGAATTAATTAATCATTATCTATGTAATCATATGAATAATTACAAGTCAAAACACGGACGACAAATAAAACAATTTTACCCAAAACGCTCTTTAACATGGAATTTACAAAAGAACGGGTAATATAAAGTCATAAGTGAACCATATATGATATCATAACAATTATTATGATTCTGTAATAAGTAAATGACATTATTTATATCATTATACAGGAGTTTCGGACACTTACGAAGCAAATCAGACCTAAGGTAAGGGAAATATCACAATCTCATTTTTATCCGAGATTGTTTATACTTTGGCATTTACTGGGGTGTAATATATCATTCACATCCATGTTTCCTCAATATGTAATATTATTTCCATCCACCTACAATAGTTTAAATCCAATTTTACCCTTCAGTGAGTTTTTAGTAAAGGATATGAAAGGAATATTTTGTCATTTGTCGTACGAGGTACTTTTTGACTTTTCCGACAAAAGTACGAAGAATGTTTTTTTTAACTTATACGGCACGAATGGATTTTTAAAACATTATTTCCAAAAAGATTCCTTTACATGTTTTCAAGTTTATTTTTAATCAACTTCTTTTATTTTATAATTGTACGACATGTTAATAAAGGAAAAGTGTTTTTGAAGCAGAAAGGATATTTTCCTCAAGAATGGAGTTCAAGTGTTTTATGAAAATTATTTTCCATCTAAGATAATAAAAGGTTCTGTTTTTATCCCTATTATTACATTGATTTTATTATGTCATGATGGAATTATTTTTATGAATTACTTTATCATATATGAATTGTTTTATGATGTCATGATGTTTAAGATTCCCATTTTTATTACATGGGTTATGCAATGATGTATGGTTTATGATTTTGTGGCACGCATAAGAATGGAATCATTATGAGATGGGTGGGACCTATATCTCCCTCCAATGCATTGGGTAAGGATTTTATATCTCATGAGATAGACATTATAACGACCCATACTTTACATACATTGTTATTACTTCATAATTGAAGCACACTTATTACAACTTTAACAAAACCAAGAAAGGATCGTATAGGTATAGTGTCTTTAGAAACTGGGAAACATAAACAACTGGTTCATAAAGCATCTACTTTGCCTCCCATTTATTTCATCATATCTAGAGTCCCTTTTTGGAATATTCTACTTAATATCCTTCTTCCTGACCTGGGGAAATAAAACATACAAAAGGGTGAGCTCAAATGCTCAGTAAGGGTAAACAAAAAAAATATCAATCACATCATATACATAAGAACATAACTTTTGGAAATCTTATCCTGCAAAAGAGATCATAATATCATAACATGGGATAAGTCATAGAAGTGAAATTTAATCCCAATAATCATAACATAAAACATGAAACATTGTGGCATACACACATAATCATATAGAATCATTTATTATTAGTAAAGACTCATTGCCAAGACCATCTTAGTGGACATAGTCCATTTCTGAACCGAGTTACCCTCGTTTCAGTCCTGCTTCACTGAACCGGTATAACCTACCATTTCAGCCATGTCTATCTCATGAGATATAAAATCTTTACCCAATGCATTGGAGGGACATATATATAACGACCCATACTTTACATACATTGTTAATACTTCAAAATTGAAGCACACTTATTACAACATATGACAAAACCACAAAGAACCGTATAGGTATAGTGTCTTTAGAAACTGGGAAACATAAACAACTGGTTCATAAATCTTCTACAGTGTCTCCCATTTATTTCATCATATCTAGGGCCCCTTTTAGAATATTCTACTTAATATCCATCTTCCTGACCTGGGGAAAAGAAAACATAAAAGGGTGAGCTCAAATGCTCAGCAAGGGCAAATAAAGGAAATAAAAATCATATCATATCTTTTTGAAAATCATAACCTGCAAAAGAGATCATAATATCTTAACATGGAACAAATCATAGAAGTGAAAATGAGATCCCCATAATCATATCATAAAACTTGAAACTTTGTGGCATGCACACATAATCATGGAAAATCATTTCTTGTTAGTCATGACTCATTGCCAAGACTATCTTAGTGGACAAAGTCCCTTTCTGAACCGAGTTCACTCCTCGTTTCAGTCCTGTATCACTGAACCGAAATAACCTTCTGTTCCAGCCATGTCTATCTCATGAGATATAAAATCTTTACCCAATTCATTGGAGGGAGATATAGGTCCCACCCATCTTATAATGAATCCTTTCTTATGTGTGCCACATAATCATAAATCATACATCATCTCATAACCCATGTAATAAAAATGGGATTCTTAAACAACATGTCATCATAAAACAATTCATATAAGATAAAGGAATTCATAAAAATGTTTCCATCACAACATAATCAAATCCATGTAATAATATGGATAAAAACAGAACCCTTTTATTATCTTAGATGGAAAATAATTTTGATAAAATACTTGAACTTCATTCTGGAGGAAAATATCCTTTCTACTTCAAAAACACTTTTCCTTTCTTAACATGTCATTCAATTTTAAACTAAAAGAAGTTGATTAAAAATAAACTTTAATACTTGTAAAGGAATATTCTTGAAATAATGTTTTAGAAATCCATTCATGCCGTATAAGTTAAAAAAAACATTCTTCATACTTTTGTCGGAAAAGTCAAAAAAATACCTCGTACGGAAAACGACAAAAGATTCCTTTCATTTCCTTTACTAAAAACTCAACAAAGGGTAAAATTGGATTTAAACAATTGTAGTTGGATGGAAATAATATTACATATTTATGAAACATGGATGTGGATGATAAAATACACCCCAGTAAATACTTACGAATAAACAATCTCGGATAAAAATGAGATTGTGATATTTCCCTTACCTTAGGTCCGATTTGATTTATACGTGTCCGAAGCTCCTGTATAATGGATTAAATAATGTTATTGACTTATTCTATAATCATAAATATTTATATCATATCATATATGGTCATATTCTTAGCTTCTTGTTAGTAATATTTCATTGTTACTTGTTACTCGGGTCTTTATTGCCTTTTGTTCTTATGCGTGTTTTGCCGAATAAATTCTTATTATTATTTTAAGGTTATAGTTACCTTATATCAATAATGGTATTAGTGTAACATATATCATATTTATTCATTCAATTCATTTATATAATTACTTTGTAATGATGATCATGTAGAACGAGTCGCATCACATCGTGGAGACGGTATTCCGTACGTACGCACGAGTGATGATATCATTCCTATGATCGTGGAATTGTATTGGAGTATATATATATTTTTTCAGTATCAATATTACTTTATAATAGTCATAAATAGTTACTCATTACACCATTATACCCATCCTTGTAAGGTGGTGGTGGAAAATAGATTACACCACGGCGTGGAGACGGTATTCCGTACGTACGCACGCGCGGTGATTTCATTTTTCCGTAGGATGGATAGAAGGTGAATTAGGGTTGTTTCATATTTATAATAACATATCAGTATGTAATTAATACTTATGTTATTACTTTATCATGAAACAACTAAAGGAGAATAAGTTGAAGAAGAAAGAAATTGAAAAGATCGGTAACGGATATTACCTCTTCTTTGGAACGCCTCTTTGAATCCTCCACTTAGGGAACTAAGATTGGTCTTTGAAGAAGACCAGGACCTCTAGGATTATTCTAGGGAAGTGGAGAGGAGAAAATGTCAGGGGTTGGCCGAGCTTGAGTGCTCAAATTAGTGTGAGGAGGAGGGGGAGGAGGTTCCCTTTTATAAGGGAGGAGAGGGGCACCTTAGGAATATCTCAAAATATTATTTTATATTAAAGTCAAAATCGGTTTATAATGGTTCCAAAGGGTCTTATTTCGAAGCTAAAGTGGGGATGGGTCGAAATACTATCAAACAATAGGATTTAGACAAGTTTAGGGTATTATTTTAACCTTATCAATTAGATTTAACTCTAAGTTAAATAATTTAACTTTTACCATGTCTTTTTGTTTTCTTTCACTATATGGTTAATACAATTACTATAACATGCCAAACGAACCCCAAATTGTTTATTATTAATATATATATATTTATCCTTATCTAAGTCATTTGGCTGAACCTTAGATTTTTAGGAATAAAATAACAATTAATAATATAATATTTGATTTAAAAACTATTTTGTGTCAATTTTGAAATTATTTGATATATGATTTTTGTGAAAGTCATAACAGGATTATATGTTCGAACCAAGTTGATTAAATCAACACTAATATATCATATTAACCTAGAAAATTAGTGGAATTCATAAAAAGTCTCAAATTACATTTATTTTTGTGTTTATAACATCAATTATGTCAATATTTTATTAATAAGATAATTACTGCATCATCATTGTGTCATAAATAAATTAAATTATTTAATGTCTAAAAATTACAAATAAAATACCATTATGTAGTAAATCGTTTTAGCTTTCTAATGAATATTTATAGTCGAATTTATCTTATGTATAACCCCATATTAAAAATGTTTTAGTTATTAAACTTTGATTTTAACTATTTTAACTATTCATTAACTAAAATAATATTAAATGTCATAATCTAATCCAAGTGGACCTAAATGGTCATATTATATTCATAAGGTTGTTTTTTGTCGAATTACACTTATCCAATAGAATTAGGACATGTGTTTGGGTAATAGTAATATCATATTTACCCTTAGTTACACTATTTACTATTAACCGTTGTAAAAAAAAGTAAAAAGTTACTATTCACCAAAAATTATTTTCATCTCATTGAACAACATTTTAGTCCTCGATATTAACTGTGTCTGTCGGATTTTCGAAATTCCATTCACAGAAGCGGTAAAATTAAGTTTTATGCAAAATTCAGTTTTTTAACCTACCACTTAGTGGTTTCACTATTCATAAAAAATTGAAAGTTTTCATAAAAATACCAAAATTTCACCCTATGCTAATTTCGGTATTCCGAATCCAAAAATGAAGTCCATTTTAAAAAATAAAATTTATAAAATTTCAAAAAGTGGTTATTACTATTCATAACGGCTAGTTTTAATAATATTTTAATAGCATATCGTTGTTTGGTGAAACTCGGTATTGCGTACGACGCAAGCTATCGAGGAAGGTTGTGATTGAGTGTAAAGTAAGCCAAGCTAGTATGTAGTGAAAGATTACTTTGATGATATATAAAAAAAAAATATTACTCATAAAAATCTCGGGTGTTACATTCTACCCCCCTTAAAAAGAATTTCTCCCTCGAAATTCGTCACTTTGTAACAAACAGATGAGGATACTTCTCCCTCATCATATCCTCAAGCTCCCATGTAGATTCTTCTAATTGGTGGTTCCTCCATAAAACTTTCACCAAGCGAGTGGTCTTGTTTCGTAGGACTTTTTCACTACGATCCAGAATCTCTATCGGCTGTTCTTCATAAGAAAGATCTTGCTCCAGCGGTACAACTTCTGAGCTGAGTACATGTGAAGGATCAGGTATGTACTTTCTCAGGAGAGATACATGGAACACATCGTGAACTTGAGAGAGATTCGGTGGAAGCGCCAATCGGTAAGCTACCTTCCCAACACGATCCAGTATTTCGAAAGGACCGATATATCTAGGGCTCAACATCCCCTTCTTTCCAAATCTCATAACCCTCTTCCAGGGAGATATTCGTAAGAACACTTTATCACCCGCTTCAAACTCTAGGTCTTTTCTTCGGTTGTCGGCATAAATTTTCTGTCGACTCTGAGCTGCTCTTATGTTTTGTTGAATAGATCTAACCTTTTCTGCCATTTCATCAACGAGATCAGGTCCTAACAGCTTTCTTTCCCCCACTTCATCCCAGCAAGTTGGAGTCCTGCATTTCTTTCCATATAGAGCTTCATAAGGAGCCATCTGAATACTGGAGTGAAAGCTATTATTATAGGAAAATTCCACCAAAGGTAGGTGTTGATCCCAACCTCCTTTAAAATCCATAGAGCAAGCTCTCAACATATCTTCTAGGGTTTGAATTGTTATCTTAGACTGACCATCTGTCTGGGGATGATAAGCAGTGCTGAAACTCAACTCTGTATCCAGAGTATGCCGAAGACTTCGCCAGAACTTCGAGGTAAATCTCGGATCCCGATCAGATATAATAGAAAGTGGTACTCCATGCAATCTTACCACTTCCTTTACATATATCCTGGCAAGCTGATCTAGAGAGAAATCCTCTCTAATAGCAATGAAGTGTGAAGACTTTGTAAGATGATCAACTATGACCCAAATAGCATTATTGGCTTTGGATGTTTTAGGAAGTCCTGTGACAAAGTACATAGTGATGTTTTCCCATTTCCATTCGGGTATGGGTAATGGTTGTAACATCCCCTTAGACTTTTGTCTCTCAGCTTTAACTTGTTGACAAACCAAGCATTGAGAGACATATTCAGCAACATCTCTTTTCATGCCATCCCACCAGAAGTACTCTTTCAGGTCCCTATACATCTTCGTGCTTCCAGGATGAATAGATAATGAAGAACTATGAGCCTCATCCAGCAGCTCCTTCTTTAATTCGGGGATGGAAGGAACACAAACCCGATTCCTGAACTTTATTATCCCATCACAATCAAGGTTGAATTCAGGAACATTTCTCACCTTATTTTGTAACTCGACATCTTCTTTCTGTGCCTCCTTAATCTTCGCATGTATAGATGGTTGAACATTCATTTGAGAAAGATAATATTTTTCCCCTTCCATTATAATTCCAAGATCCATCCTTTGTAAATCCATAAATATTGGATCCTTTGTGATCCTCATCATGGATAAACTAGCATGGTCTTGTCGACTTAATGCATCTACCACCTTGTTTGCTTTCCCAGGGTGGTAATGGATTGAGCAGTCGTAATCCTTAATCAGCTCCAACCATCTTCTTTGACGCATATTCAACTCCTTTTGTGTGAAAATATACTTTAAACTTTTATGATCAGTAAAAATATCACACCTTTCACCATTTAGGTAATGCCTCCAAATCTTTAATGCAAAGATTACCGCAGCTAACTCCAAATCATATGTTGGGTAATTTTTCTCATGGATTTTCAACTGTCGTGAGGCATAAGCTATCACCATATCATTTTGCATAAGAACACACCCTAATCCCTTCTTGGATGCATCACTGTAGATCACAAACCTTTCTCCACTATAAGGCAGTGTGAGCACAGGTGCACTAGATAACCTTCTTTTCAACTCCTTGAAATTCTCTTCACATTCTTCCATCCAGACAAACTTAACTCCTTTCCGAGTCAACTTGGTGAGTGGATTAGATAATCGTGAAAAATCATTTACAAAACGTCGATAATATCCAGCCAAACCAAGAAAACTTCGGATCTCAGTTACTGTTGTTGGTCTTGACCATCTTTCGATAACCTCTGTTTTTGCTGGATCCACAGACATCCCCTCTTTTGAGATTATGTGACCCAAAAATGCAACTTTTTGAAGCCAAAATTCACACTTGGTAAATTTGGCATAAAGCTCCTCCTTTCTTAGGGTCTTTAATATAATTCTCAAGTGATCTTCATGCTCTTCCTTCCTCTTTGAATAGACAAGAATATCGTCTATAAATACTACCACAAATTGATCAAGATAGTCTCTAAAGACTCTATTCATTAGATCCATGAAGATAGCAGGGGCATTAGTAAGACCAAATGGCATCACTATAAATTCATAGTGTCCATACCTTGTACGGAAAGCCGTCTTTGGTATATCCTCCCTTTTGACCCTTAATTGATGATACCCTGAACGAAGATCAATCTTGGAAAAGTATTGAGCTCCGCGTAGTTGGTAAAATAAGTCATCAATGCGTGGGAGAGGATATTTGTTCTTGATGGTGATCTTGTTAAGTTCTCGATAATCAATGCAGAGTCTCATTGATCATTCTTTTTTCTTAACAAATAGAACAGGTGCTCCCCAAGGAGACTCACTAGGGCATATGAATCCCTTATCAAGATTCTCTTGGAGTTGCTTCTTCAATTCCTGCAACTCAATTGGGGCCATTCTATAAGGTGTCTTCGAAATTGGCAAAGCGCCCGGTATGAGTTCTATTGAAAACTCAACTTCACGATTTGGTGGAAGACCCGGTAATTCCTCCGGAAATACATCATCAAACTCCCGTAAAATGGGAATATTCTTAATCGTGAGTTTCTCACCAACCATTTGAGATAAATAACCTTCATTTAGTGGAATCAATACCCATAAGATGGAATAAATTTCCACTGGAAGGTTATGTTCATCCTTGCATTGATAGACGATCGTAGATTGATCTGGAATATGAAATGTGACTTCCCTTCTTTGGCAATTGATATGAGCTCCATGTAGAGAAAGCCAATCCATGCCAAGAATCACATCCAATTCCACTAAAGGAAGTATCACAAGATTTGCGGGAAGCACTTTCCCACAAACTTCGATCGGAGAAGAATTATAAACTTTTGATGCGACTGTTGTGCCATTATGTGTTGTCACAGCTAACTCAACATTTATTGTTGAGGTAATATGGTGATACCCTTAGAAAGTTTTTCAGAAATAAAAGAGTGGGTGGATCCAGAATCAAATAAAACATTTGCTACTTTAGAGTGGATGGTAAGTGTACCTTTCAACACTTCGTTATCGTACTCCACATCGCTGATAGAAATTGCATGTGACTTTCCTTTGTCTTTAGCTTTAAGATTTTGTTGACGTCGACCATCATCATCAACCCTTGGATTTGGGCATTGATTGGCATAATGCCCCATCTCCTTGCACTTGAAACATTGAAGTGTAGTAGGTTCATTCTGTGTATCCCTTACTTTGTTTGCATCATTAGACATCTTCTTCCCATTATCACGGTATTAAAATGCCCGATGACCTTCCTTTCCACATTTGAAACATTTACTTGTCCCTTTAAGACAACTACCTCCATGTTTCTTTCCACACTTTGAGCATAAGGGAAAGCTCATCTTCTTTTCAGTGTGTTCTTTAGATTTTCCTTTGAATTCCATCTTCCTCTTCTTATCAAACCCATGTGACTGATGGGTTACTCCAATCTCCATCTCGACATTGAGAGAACATCAAACGATTTCCTCGTAGCTATTGAAGTCCCTTATGGCTAACGCCCTTCGAAGACTTGGTTTTAAGCCACTAAAGAATCAATCGATCTTACTCTCAGGTTGGATAATAATACCAGAAGCATACCTTGCAAGTTTTGTAAAATTTGCTTCATAGGTACCAACAGATTCATCATCCCTTTGCTTCAGTTCAAGAAACTCTTTCTCCATCTTTGTTCGGAGAATACGAGGGAAGTACTTATTGAAAAATAAGTTCTTGAACTCGTCCCATTCCATAGACTCAATTTCATCCCTTTACCTCGTATTCTTAATAAGATTCCACCATTGATCAGCATCTCCTTCCAAACGATACACTGCTAGGATGACTTTATCATGTTCAGAACATTGAAGAACTGAAAATATCTTTTCAGTAGTACTAATCCATTGTTCAGCAACTAATGGATCAGTAGACCCACTGAAAGAAGGTGGACGCTGCCTCATGAAGGATTCAACAGAATGTTGCTCCTTCCTTTGCTCGTTTGGAAGTCCTGCATGATTCATAGCTTGAGAAAGTTGTGTGAGCATGGCTACAAGATTTTTCATTCCAGCTCCCATATCGTTTGGTTGCTCAGGGGGACAATCATTGCATTTCCCATCGCATTCCGCATTAACACGGTTCCTTCGGGTTCCAGCCATTGACTAAAACCAAGAAGAATAGTGTGAGAAACACTAATTATAATAGGAAAACCACATAATTCAAGAATAAAATTTTCATGCTTAAGGTCTTATCCTAGGGTATTCATGGCCATTTCTAAAACACTAAGATTGTGTTCTATGCTTAGACTTATCCTTAGGGATCTTACTAAGACTTTCACATCCTAGTTTCCAAAGGTTGACTATACCTTTCCTCTGATACCAACTATAACGACCCATACTTTACATACGTTGTTAATACTTCAAAATTGAAGCACACTTATTACAACATATGACAAAACCACAAAGGACCGTATAGGTATAGTGTCTTTAGAAACTGGGAAACATAAACAACTGGTTCATAAATCTTCTACAGTGTCTCCCATTTATTTCATCATATCTAGGGTCCCTTTTAGCATATTATACTTAATATCCATCTTCCTGACCTGGGGAAAAGAAAACATAAAAGGGTGAGCTCAAATGCTCAGTAAGGGAAAATAAAGGAAATAAAAATCATATCATATCTTTTTGAAAATCATAACCTGCAAAAGAGATCATAATATCTTAGCATGGAACAAATCATAGAAGTGAAAATGAGATCCCCATTATCATATCATAAAACTTGAAACTTTGTGTCATGCACACATAATCATGGAAAATCATTTCTTGTTAGTCATGACTCATTGCCAAGACTATCTTAGTGGACAAAGTCCCTTTCTGAACCGAGTTCACTCCTCGTTTCAGTCCTGTATCACTGAACCGAAATAACCTTCAATTCCAGCCATGTCTATCTCATGAGATATAAAATCTTTACCCAATGCATTGGAGGGCGATATAGGTCCCACCCATCTTATAATGAATCCTTTCTTATGTGTGCCACATAATCATAAATCATACATCATCTCATAACCCATGTAATAAAAATGGGATTCTTAAACAACATGTCATCATAAAACAATTCATATAAGATAAAGGAATTCATAAAAATGTTTCCATCACAACATAATCAAATCCATGTAATAATAGGGATAAAAACAGAACCCTTTTATTATCTTAGATGGAAAATAATTTTGATAAAATACTTGAACTTCATTCTTGAGCAAAATATCCTTTCTACTTCAAAAACACTTTTCCTTTCTTAAAATGTCATACAATTTTAAACTAAAAGAAGTTGATTAAAAATAAACTTGAATACTTGTAAAGGAAGATTCTTGGAAATAATGTTTTAGAAATCCATTCATTCCGTATAAGTTAAAAAAAACATTCTTCGTACTTTTGTCGGAAAAGTCAAAAAAATACCTCGTACGGAAAACGACAAAAGATTCCTTTCATTTCCTTTACTAAAAAATCACCAAAGGGTAAAATTGGATTTAAACAATTGTAGTTGGATGGAAATAATATTACATATTTATGAAACATGGATGTGGATGATAAAATACACCCCAGTAAATACTTACGAATAAACAATCTCGGATAAAAATGAGATTGTGATATTTCCCTTACCTTAGGTCCAATTTGCTTTATACGTGTCCGAAGCTCCTGTATAATGGTTTAAATAATGTTATTGACTTATTCCAGAATCATACATATTTATATCTTATCATATATGGTCATATTCTTAGCTTCTTGTTAGTAATATTTCATTGTTACTTGTTACTCGGGTCTTTATTGCCTTTTGTTCTTATGCGTGTTTTGCCGAATAAATTCTTATTATTATTTTAAGGTTATAGATACCTTATATCCAGAATGGTATTAGTGTAACATATATCATATTTATTCCTTCAATTCATTTATATAATTACTATGTAATGATGATCATGTAGAACGAGTCGCATCACATCGTGGAGACGGTATTCCGTACGTACGCACGAGTGATGATATCGTTCCTATGATCGTGGAATTGTATTGGAGTATATATATATTATTTCAGTATAAATATTAATTTATAATAATCATAAATAGTTACTCATTACACCATTATACCCATCCTTGTAAGGTGGTGGTGGAAAATAGATTACACCACGGCGTGGAGACGGTATTCCGTACGTACGCACGCGTGGTGATTTCATTTTTCCGTAGGATGGATAGAAGGTGAATTAGGGTTGTTTCATATTTATAATAACATATCAGTATGTAAGTAATACTGATGTTATTACTTTATCATGAAACAACTAAAGGAGAAGAAGTTGAAGAAGAAAGAAATTGAAAAGATCGGTAACGGATATTACCTTTTCTTTGGAACGCCTCTTTGAATCCTCCACTTAGGGAACTATGATTGGTCTTTGAAGAAGACCAGGACCTCTAGGATTATTCTAGGGAAGTGTATAAGAGAAAATGGCAGGGGTTGTTCGAGCTTGAGTGCTCAAATTAGTGTGAGGAGGAGGGGGAGGAGGTGCCCTTTTATAAGGGAGGAGAGGGGCACCTTAGGAATATCTCAAAATATTATTTTATATTAAAGTCAAAATCGGTTTATAATGGTTACAAAGGGTCTTATTTCGAAGCTAAAGTGGGGATGGGTCGAAATCCTATCAACCAATAGGATTTAGACAAGTTTAGGGTATTATTTTAACCTTATCAATTAGATTTAACTCTAAGTTAAATAATTTAACTTTTACCATGTCTTTTTGTTTTCTTTCACTATATGGTTAATACAATTCCTATAACATGCCAAACGAACCCCAAATTGTTTATTATTAATATATATATATCTTTATCTAAGTCATTTGGCCTAACCTTAGATTTTTAGGAATAAAATAACAATTAATAATATAATATTTTATTTTAAAACTATTTTGTGTCAATTTTGACATTATTTGATATATGATTTTTGTGAAAGTCATAACAGGATTATATGTTCGAACCAAGTTGATTAAATCAACACTAATATATCATAGTAACCTAGACAATTATTGGAATTCATAAAAAGTCTCAAATTACATTTAGTTTTGTGTTTATAACATTAATTATGTCAATATTTTATTAATAAGATAATTACTGCATCATCATTGTGTCATAAATAAATTAAATTATTTAATGTCTAAAAATTACAAATAAAATACCAATATGTAGGAAATTGTTTTAGATTTCTAATGAATATTTATAGTCTAATTTATCTTATGTATAACCCCATATTAAAAATGTTTTAGTTATTAAACTTTGATTTTAACTATTTTAACTATTCATTAAATAAAATAATATTAAATGTCATAATCTAATCCAAGTGGACCTAAATGGTCATATTATATTCATAAGGTTGTTTTTGGTCGAATTACACTTATCCAATAGAATTAGGACATGTGTTAGGGTAATAGTAATATCATATTTACCCTTAGTTACCCTATTTACTATTAACCGTGGTAAAAAAAGTAAAAAGTTACTATTCACCAAAAATTATTTTCATCTCATTGAATCACATTTTAGTCCTTGATATTAACCGTGTCTGTCGGATTTTCGAAATTCCATTCACAGAAGCGGTAAAATTAAGTTTTATGCAAAATTCAGTTTTTTAACCTACCACTTAGTGGTTTCACTATTCATCAAAAATTGAAAGTTTTCAGAAAAATACCAAAATTTCACCCTAGGATAATTTCGGTATTCCGAATCCAAAAATGAAGTCCATTTTAAAAAATAAAATTTATAAAATTTCAAAAAGTGGTAATTACTATTCATAACGGCTAGTTTTAATAATATTTTAATAGCATATCGTTGTTTGGTGAAACTCAGTATTGCGTACGACGCAAGCTATCGAGGAAGGTCGCGATTGCGTGTAAAGTAAGCCAAGCTAGTATGTAGTGAAAGATTCCTTTGATGATATATAAAAAACAAAATATTACTCATAAAAATCTCGGGTGTTACAATATAGGTCCCACCCATCTCATAATGATACCATTCTTATATGTGCCACAAAATCATAAACCATGCATCATAGCGTAACCCATGTAATAAAAATGGGATTCTTAAACAACATGACATCATAAAACAATTCATATAAGATAAAGGAATTCATAAAAATATTTCCATCACAACATAATCAAATCCATGTAATAATAGGGATAAAAACAGAACCCTTTTATTATCTTATATGGAAAGTAATTTTGATAAAATACTTGAACTCCATTCTTGAGGAAAATATCCTTTCTACTTCAAAAACATTTTTCCTTTCTTAACATGTCATACAATTTTAAACTAAAAGAAGTTGATTAAAAATAACTTGGAAACTTGTAAAGGAAGCTTCTTGTAAATAATGTTTTAAAAATCCATTCATGCCGTATAATTTAAAAAAACATTCTTCGTACTTTTGTCGGAAAAGTTAAATAGTACCTCATATGAAAAACGACAAAAGATTCCTTTCATATCTTTTACTAAAAGCTCACCGAAGGGTAAAATAGTATTTAAACAATTGTAGGTGAATGGAAATAATATTACATATTGAGGAAACATGGATGTGGATGATAAAATACTCCCCAGTAAATACCAAATTATAAACAATCTCGGATAAAAATGAGATTGTGATATTTCCCTTAACTTAAGTCCGACTTTCTTTGTAAGTGTCCGAACCTCATGTATAATGTTTTAAATAATGTTATTGACTAATTCCAGAATCAGACTTATTTTTATGATATCATATATGGTCATATTCTTAGCTTCTTAGTAGTAATATTTCATTTCTACTTGTTATTCGGATGTTTATAACTTTTTGTTCTTATGCGTGTTTTGTCGAATAAATTCTTATTATTCTCTTTAGGTTATAGATAACTCATTTAAATAATGGTATTAGTGTAATATATGTCATATTAATTCATTCAATTCATTTATATAATCATTATGAAATGAAGATCATGTAGAACGAGTCGCATCACATCGTGGAGACGGTATTCCGTACGTACACACGAGTGATGATATCGTTCCTATGATCCTGGAATTGTATTGGAGTGTATGTACACTATTTCACAATCAATATAACTTTTAATAGTCATATATAGTCATTATTTACACCATTATACCCATCCAAGTAATGTGGTGGTGGAAAATAGATTACATCACGGCGTGGAGACGGTATTCCGTACGTACGCACGCGCGGTGATTTCATTTTCTGTAGGATGGATAGATGGTTAAATAGGGTTGTTTCATAATTATAATAACATATCATTATATGAGTGATACTGATGTTATTACTTCATAATGAAACAACTAAATAAGAAGAAGTTGAAGAAGAAAGAAATTGGAATGGATACGTAAGGGATAATACCTCTTCTTTGAAGTGCTTCTTTGAGACCTCCTTTTAGGGCACTAAAATTGGTCTTTTAAGAAGACCAGGACCTCTAGGATGTCCCAAGGGAAGTGTAGAGGAGAAAAGGGCAGGGGTTGGACGATCTTGAAGGCTCAAAGTTGTGTGAGGAAGAGAGGGAGGAGGTGCCCCTTTTATAAGGGAGGAGAGGGGCACCTTTGGAATAACTAAAACTATTATTTTATTATAAAGTCATGTTCGGTTTTAAATATCTCCAAATTGATTTATTTCAAGGCTAAGGTGGGGATGGGTCTAAATACTCTCATCAAATAGAATTTTGACATGTTTAGGTTCCTATTTTAACCTTATCATTTATATTTAACATTAAGTTAAATAATTTTACTTTTACAGTGTCTTCTTATGTTCTTGTACTATAAGGTTAATAAACTTACTATATCAAGCCAAACGAACCCCAAGTTGTTTATTATTAATATATATAAACTTATCTAAGTCATTTGGCCGAACCTTAGATTTTTAGGAATGAAATAACAATTAATAATATAATATTTGTTTTAAAAAATATTTTATGTCAATTTTGACACTATTTAGTAATTGATTTTTGTGAAAATCATAACAGAATTATAAGTTTAAAAAAAAGTTAATTAAATCAATACTAACATGTCATATTAACCTATTAAATTATTGGAATTTATAAAAAGTTTCAAATTATACTTATTTAGGTATTTATAATATCAATTATTCTATTTTTTTCACTATTATGGTAATTACTACATCATCATTGTGTCATAAATAAATTAAATTATTTAAAGTCTAAAAATTACAAATAAAATACCATTATGTAGGAAATCTTTTTAGCTTTATAATTAATATTTATAGTCAAATTTATCTTATGTATAACCCTATTAAAAATGATTTAGTTATTAAACTTTGATTTTTAACTATTTTAACCCTTCTTTAAATATATTAATTATAAATGTCCTAATCTAATCCAATTGGGCCTAAATGGTCATATTTTATTCCTAAATTTGTTTTTCGTCGAATTACACTTGTTCAATAGAATTAGGACATGTATTAGGGTAATAATAATATCATTTTTACCCTTAATTACCCTATTTACTTTTAACCGTGGTAGAAAAAGTAAAAAGTTACTATTCGCCAAAAAATTATTTTCATCTCATTGAACCACATTTTACTTACAAAAATCAACCGTGTCTCTCGGATTTTTGAAATTACACTCACAGAAGCGGTAAAATTATGTATTATGAAAAATTCAGTTTTTTTAACAGCCACTTAGTAGTTTCACTATTCATCAAAAATTGAAAGTTTTCAGAAAAATACCAAAATTTCACCCTAGGCTAATTTCCATATTCTGAGTCCAAAAATGAAGTATATTTTATAAAATAAAATTTATAAAATTTTAAAAAGTGGTTATTACTATTCATAACGGCTAGTTTTAATAATATTTTAATATTATATCGTTGTTTAGTGAAACTCGGTATTGCGTACGACGCAAGCTATCGAGGAAGGTCGCGATTTAGTGTAAAGCAAGCCAAGCAAGTATTTTGTGTAGAAAAATATTCCTTTGATTATTTATATAACATAAGAGTCTCGGGTGTTACATTCTACCCCCCTTAAAATGAATTTCTCCCTCTAAATTCGTCACTTTGTAACAAACAGATGGGGATACCTCTCCCTCATCATATCCTCAAGCTCCCATGTAGCTTCTTCTAATTGGTGGTTCCTCCATAAAACTTTCACCAATCGAGTGGTCATGTTTTGTAGGACTTTTTTGCTACGATCCAGAATCTCTATTGGTTGTTCTTCATAAGAAAGATCTTTCTCCAGCGGTACAACTTCTGAGCTAAGTACATGTGAAGGATCAGGTATGTACTTTCTCAGGAGAGATACATGGAACACATCGTGAACTTGAGAGAGATTTGGTGGAAGCGCCAATTGGTAAGCTACCTTCCCAACAAGATCCAGTATTTCGAAAGGACCGATATATCTGGGGCTCAACTTCCCCTTCTTTCCAAATCTCATAACCCTCTTCCAAGGAGATATCCGTAAGAACACTTTATCGCCCACTTCAAACTATAGGTCTTTTCTTCGGCTGTCGGCAAAACTTTTCTGTCGACTCTGGGCTGCTCTTATATGTTGTTGAATAGATCTGACCTTTTCTGCCATTTCATCAACGAGATCAGGTCCTAATAGCTTTCTTTCCCCAACTTCATCCCAGCAAGTTTGAGTCCTGCATTTCTTTCCATAGAGAGCTTCATAAGGATCCATCTGAATACTAGAGTGAAAGCTATTATTATAAGGAAATTCCACCAAAGGTAGGTATTGATCCCAACCACCTTTGAAATCCATAGAGCAAGCTCTCAACATATCTTCTAGAGTTTGAATTGTTCTCTCAGACTGACCGTCTGTCTGAGGATGATAAGAAGTGCTGAAACTCAACTCTGTATCCAGAGTATGTTGAAGACTTCGCTAGAACTTTGAGGTAAACCTCGAATCCCGATCAGATATAATAGAAAGTGGTACTCCATGCAATCTTACTATTCCTTTACATATATCCTGGCAAGCTGATCCAGAGATAAATTGTAACACCCCGAGCTTCCACGATACGCTTCTCATTCAATAATGCAATAGCTTGCATTGTACGCAAGTTCGAGTTCTAACACACCGCAACTAATCAAAATAGCCGTTATGAATAGTAATAACCACTTTTTAAAATTATAGAAATTTTATATTTCAAAATGGACTTCATTTTTGTATTCGTAATATCGAAATTAGCCTATGTTGAATTTTTGGTATTTTTCTGAGAACTTCTAATTTTTTATGAATAGTGAAAAATACATAAAAACAACTTTTTTAATCAAAATAATTTATACAGATAAATTATACTATTTAGTGGTTTTAAGGTATAATTAGAAAATATTTTTACCATTTTATCCAATGGTGGTCATTAGAATTAATTTAACATTGAAATTGGACATAAACAATTGCCAAACTTTTGATATAAATTGTTTCTTAAAAACACGCTATTTGTTGTAACAGCGGGAATTAATTATGAAATTAATTAATACAACTTATATGTTTGGAATTTTGTAAAATAGACATCATTTTTGAATTCGGAATATCAATTATAGCTTAGGGTGAAATTTTGGCCTTATTCTGAAAAACTTCAATTTTTGATGAATAGTGAAACCACTAAGTGGTAGTTAAATAACTGATTTTTCGTTTAAATGAAATATTACAACTTCTGTGATTTGATTTTCAAAAATCCGACATACATGGTTGTCATTAAGAAGTAAAATGTGGTTCAATGAGATCAAAATAATTTTTTGGTGAATAGTAACTTTTAAGTTCTTAATCGCGATTAGTGGTAATTAGTGTAGTTTAAGGTATAAATAATAAATTAATAATATGAAATGACCTAGACACATGTCCCAACCTCATTGGTTGAGTCATGGCCGACCAAGACAAGCCATGGCCTAACTTGGGGACCCCATGGATCCACTTTTGTTGGGAAATAACATAAATTACTTTTTATTTAATGTTAAAGTGAAAATGACACTAACATAAATTGTTCTACTAAAACAATTTTTAATTGGGGTTATACAAGTCCAAATTTTGATTATAAATAGTCATTGGAAAGCTAAAAAGATTTCCTACATCATAGTATTTGTTTTATAATTTTTAGACATTAAATAAATTAAAGTATTTATGACATAATAATGATGCAGCGATGACATCATTATTTGACGATTTAAATAAAATGAGAAGATAATGCAAAATCCGAGGCTTACACTTGTCCAAAGCCTATTGGATGAAGATATTTCGAAACCTTATCACCTTAGCCTCGAATTATATAGATGTGGGACCTTTAGAATCCGAAAATCATTTTGAAATAATGTAACATTTCATTACTTTCCAAAAGTGCCCCTCCTCTCCACTTATAAAAGGCCCCCACCTCTCCCACCTTATTCACACCATCAAGCCATTTGGCTCGGCCAACCTCTGCCCAAATACTCTCCCAACATTCCTTCCTTACTCCTAGAAACCTCACTTTGGGCAGAACTCTTCCCAAGGAAGCCTTTAGCTCAAATCAAAAAGAGTTACCCGATTTTGAGGTAATGTCTTTTCTAATGTTGTTTTGTTTTATTTTTCTTCTCCAACCCCCTAAACTCTTTTTATTCATTTCTTTTGTAACAACACCAGTATCCTCAATATACTAGGATTTTGTTATAAGAAGGATTCGAGCTACACTTACACACACCTACATCTAATGGTTAAAGAACATATGGTTTCTGTGGATGGCGAATTTCTGCCTCACGAAACGATGATTGTTCAACACTCATATAACACCTCCAAAGGTGGCCATTAAGATGTCACTATTTTTATATATGATATATAATATGTTTTTGTTTTACTTATGCTTCTGTATTTCTCATTTATGGCATACTTTATGATTTCCATTATGGGTAAAACGCGATAATTTCATTTTAGGAAGTGCGGACTACCGCCCCCTCAAAGTGATTTGAATCGTTAATGCCATGTGTGGGATGTATAAAGGATGGAGTAAATGGTATTATACACTATATTATACTGGAATTATATTATACATTTATATCATTATGATTTCATTCCATTAAATATGAAATTGAAATGAAAGTAGCGTTCATGCGTACGTACGGCTTACCGTCTCCATGAACGGTGCATTTCATTTCTTACCTCTAAATGTTACGTAATATTATAAATGAATGTATATACTGTATATATATGATATATATGATATCTACATCATTAATATAATTCTGGATATAATGGATATTTCACCACATGAACAACTTATAATTATAAGAAGTTTATTGTTGACTCATGTACCAAAGATCGACAAAACGACCGTTATTAACTTAAATAATTACATAATGTTCATAACATTGTAATAAGTGATATAAAAAGGATAATGAAATTGAAAATGGTTCTTAATAAGGTAGATATTAACTCTAGTTTATTATTCAGGAGGTTAAAGAACGGTTGAGTCAAGTCGGACACAAGGTAAGGGAACTTCTTAACCCAATTTCCATTCTTTGGGTTAATCTCCTACTTTCAAATTATGTCATGATATTGTTATGTCCTATCTTGTATTTTTACTTTCTTCATGTGTACCTATAGTGAATACACATAATAGATCTATTTTATTTTAAAAATGATCTTTTTAAGGACTTCGTCTCAATATTCTTTCATTGAGGCATATTTGGTTTTATACACAACCTTCTTTTATACGATGTATAAACCCCTTTGACTTTTACGTTTATTCAAAAGGAATCTTTTTTATACGAAGCGTTTTGCTAAACGACAAAAGGGAATGTTTTTCTTTCCGTACTTATGCGGCGACAACTACTTCTCCGCCGCCGTGACCATTATTTGAGTTTCGGCTTCCTCTACAAGCCATCGTTTTCTTTTACAAAGTTTTAACATTCTTTTATTTTGGTATTGAAAATGGTTTTGAAAGCGTTTTTATTATATCAATGTGTTGTATTGATATCTTGTGATTGAAATGTGGAAATGTTATGTTTCCTTTATGCATGTTTTATGTGATACGATTATGTTATGGTTTATGATATGTTTAAACCTATTCATATGAGGAATGTATTGGACTTAATATGTGACGGGTGGAGCCCGCTATAGCTCCTCGATGCATCGGTAGGTCTCATGAGACAACTAGACGTGGAATTGGCCGAGGCCTTTCCCAATTTGATTTATGGTTTTGGCCGAGGCCTTAATCATTTTAGATGTCTTGGCCGAGGCCTTGACAAAATGTTTCAGAATGTCCGGCATTATACATTCCATCATTATGAAAGTGGTTATTGATATTGCATGTGATTATTCGACCAGTAGAATATCCATGTGAAGAAGTAAATGGCATTATCTCATTTTACTTTTGCCATATTATGTTGAAGTTCATGTTTAAAAGGCTTTTGTTTTAGTTATACATTGCCTTAAATGTTAATGTTTATTTATGAAAGCTTCCGCATTATTGTTATCCTTACTGAGCATCTGAGCTCACCCCTTTCAATGTTTTAATATTTTCCAGGATGTGAAGAAGTATTTTATGAATGACCTGCAGGGATAGTCGGAAGAGGATATGAGTGTGGACTATGGAGACTTTGTTATTGTAGTTTTTCACTTTTTGATGTAATGAAAGACTTATGAATGTATCTAGTGTTTCCAAGGCTACTAAACTAATCGGTCTTTCGAGACTTGATCCTTTGTGATCATGCCAATGTTACGAAGTAATGCACCGACTCTGGGTAGCTGGGGTCAGGGCGTTACAGTTGGTATCAGAGGCAGTTTAGTACTAACCTTGGAAGCTAGATTTAGATAAACTCTGATTAGAGCACATAGCCCAAAGATAGACTTTGAGGATTAGTATAGAAGAACTTCCTAGAATTTTAGTATTGTAGAGATGTTGTGAGTTTTCCGAGCAATACATCCCTGTCTGGATACGAGCAGGTAGAGGTGGCTCTGGCACAGATGTACCTAGGGGTAAAACCCGAAAACACCGCTTTGAGCTAGACTCAAACGGGAACTGGTGCACGACAACGGGCCTTGCTGCACTCTTGGTTATGACACTCCCGGGGGATATGCTTAGGATAATTCTCATTTTCTTTACAAACCATTATGTAAGGTTTATGAGTACATACTTCCTCAAAGGAAACATTTCTTTTTATGATTATGGATTATATCCATAAATAGTTCAATTTATGTTAAGTATTATACAAGTATGGAATTATGTATTTTGATTCATAAACTAATCTGGATTATGCCATTGTTTAGAAATGGCGCCTAGTAGAAGGAATGGAAACTGTATCAATGCACGAACTCCGTGTAGGGATTGCCCTCCTGCTCAAGATAATTATTGTGGACCTGGAGATACAACTGGTGCTGATCAACTTATTACCATACTGGGACAACTCACGCAGGTTATGAATAACAACCTTACTCGTATGGAGCACCCTGATTCGCAACGTGGAGGATCAATGCTAGACCGTTTCATGAGGCAACAACCGCCAACCTTCAATGGGAGTACAAATCCTACAGTAGCTGAGCAATGGATAAATTCCTTAGAGAAAATATTCCATGCCTTGGGGAGTAGTGAAAGGGAGAAGGTTGTCATGGCAGTTTACCGCCTCACTGGAGATGCCGATCAGTGGTGGTCACTGATTCAAAACACAAAGGAAGATGATGACGTATCGAATATGGAATGGAGGGAGTTCAAAGAGCTTTTCTTAGAAAAATACTTTCCTCGTGACCATCGAGCAGATATGGAAAGGCAATTTCTGAGTCTGAGGCAGAAGGAGGATGAGAATGTCGCAAAGTATGAGGCTAACTTTACAAGGTTAGCGAGGCATGCTGCCGATTATATACGTAACCCAAGGAGTAAGATTGATCGTTTCTTTGATGGGTTAAAACCATTTCTCCGACGAGCTTTAGTATCACAATCCTTCTCATCGTACGAAGATATAGTCTCATGTGCTATCAAGACAGAAAAGGAATTCTCTAAGTCTTATGACAACAAAGTAAAGCAAGAGAAGAAGAGAACGGTGGAACAAGAGACAGATAAAGGGAAAAAGGGAAAGAAGGATTTTCCATTATGTGATAATTGTGGGAAGAATCACCCTGGTACTTGCCTAAAAGGAATGGGAGTCTGTTATAAATGTGGAGAAAAAGGTCACCAGGCACGTGATTGCAAGGGAAAGAAAGAGGCTGTCAAAGTTGAATGCTACAATTGTAGAGAAATGGGTCATTACGCAAATGAATGTCCTAAGCGTCAAGGAATCTTACCCCAGAAAAGGCCAAGGGATCAAGGACAATCTTATGCTATTACTACAGTTGAAGCAGAATAACTAATGTATTGATGCTTTCGGACTCATGGATTATATTCTGGTTATTAGAATAATGTGATCTATATAAGGATTGTACTGCAGTACTTGTTGGTTTCAGTAAGGTTTTAATATGATTAAGGTAATCATATTTTTAGTATGTGACAATAAGAGAAACTTTTCTTTGTTTGGGGAATCTGATGTTACAATTGATTTTGGAATTAAGAGACCTTTTAGAGAAAGTTTGGACAGAGGTATTTTGGATAACTATAAATGTTGGGATGGATTAAGTTGAACTTTGAATAGTATTGTTTAAGGTTAAAACTTTTCTGAAGATTATTTCTGGAATACTATAATACTATATTTTTAGAAAAAGGACAACCTGCAGGGTGGGGAATAACCCGTCGCGTCGGACACAGCTGCAGGAATCGAACCCACAACCATAGTGCGACAAGCCTTTATTTCCTACCACTAGCCTACAGGAAGTCCCTGGTTATTACAAAATCGTTTTACTAATCTAAATGGTATGTGTTAACATTTGGAACCTTATACAATTAGGATAAATAGAATATTTTTGAGTTCCGTTACCATTTGGAGTAAAAGTTGGGTTTGTGGTAAAAATTTATTAACGAATGAAAGTATACATAACAAGTATGTATATTCCCCTACGTTCTTAGTAAATCTCATAAATAAATTCCTCAACATAATAAAAGGTAACTTAAAACAAAAATGTTGTCGGTTAACTTTTCCAACTGGGGATTCAATGACCGTTTAACCAATCACAAGTTTGTGATTTTCTTATGGTTAAACTTTCTCCTAATCCTGTTTTCTATAACTCTCCATCAGACCTTGATGGTTTGTTTCTCCTCCATATCCATATTTTCATAGAATCCTAGAATGGGCTATATCGGGTGACCTTTGTACTTATCCTGCTTTCTTTTAATGTTATATATTTATTAACCTTATTTCCGATGTGGGTTTTCCACAAAGGTATTTTCTATTTTCAGCCTTTTATTATCAAAGAAAAATTTCAAATTGCGAGGACGCAATTTATTGAAGGAGGGGAGAATGTAACACCCCGAGCTTCCACGATACGCTTCTCATTCAATAATGCAATAGCTTGCATTGTACGCAAGTTCGAGTTCTAACACACCGCAACTAATCAAAATAGCCGTTATGAATAGTAATAACCACTTTTTAAAATTATAGAAATTTTATATTTCAAAATGGACTTCATTTTTGTATTCGTAATATCGAAATTAGCCTATGTTGAATTTTTGGTATTTTTCTGAGAACTTCTAATTTTTTATGAATAGTGAAAAATACATAAAAACAACTTTTTTAATCAAAATAATTTATACAGATAAATTATACTATTTAGTGGTTTTAAGGTATAATTAGAAAATATTTTTACCATTTTATCCAATGGTGGTCATTAGAATTAATTTAACATTGAAATTGGACATAAACAATTGCCAAACTTTTGATATAAATTGTTTCTTAAAAACACGCTATTTGTTGTAACAGCGGGAATTAATTATGAAATTAATTAATACAACTTATATGTTTGGAATTTTGTAAAATAGAAATCATTTTTGAATTCGGAATATCAATTATAGCTTAGGGTGAAATTTTGGCCTTATTCTGAAAAACTTCAATTTTTGATGAATAGTGAAACCACTAAGTGGTAGTTAAATAACTGATTTTTCGTTTAAATGAAATATTACAACTTCTGTGATTTGATTTTCAAAAATCCGACATACATGGTTGTCATTAAGAAGTAAAATGTGGTTCAATGAGATCAAAATAATTTTTTGGTGAATAGTAACTTTTAAGTTCTTAATCGCGATTAGTGGTAATTAGTGTAGTTTAAGGTATAAATAATACATTAATAATATGAAATGACCTAGACACATGTCCCAACCTCATTGGTTGAGTCATGGCCGACCAAGACAAGCCATGGCCTAACTTGGGGACCCCATGGATCCACTTTTGTTGGGAAATAACATAAATTACTTTTTATTTAATGTTAAAGTGAAAATGACACTAACATAAATTGTTCTACTAAAACAATTTTTAATTGGGGTTATACAAGTCCAAATTTTGATTATAAATAGTCATTGGAAAGCTAAAAAGATTTCCTACATCATAGTATTTGTTTTATAATTTTTAGACATTAAATAAATTAAAGTATTTATGACATAATAATGATGCAGCGATGACATCATTATTTGACGATTTAAATAAAATGAGAAGATAATGCAAAATCCGAGGCTTACACTTGTCCAAAGCCTATTGGATGAAGATATTTCGAAACCTTATCACCTTAGCCTCGAATTATATAGATGTGGGACCTTTAGAATCCGAAAAGCATTTTGAAATAATGTAACATTTCATTACTTTCCAAAAGTGCCCCTCCTCTCCACTTATAAAAGGCCCCCACCTCTCCCACCTTATTCACACCATCAAGCCATTTGGCTCGGCCAACCTCTGCCCAAATACTCTCCCAACATTCCTTCCTTACTCCTAGAAACCTCACTTTGGGCAGAACTCTTCCCAAGGAAGCCTTTAGCTCAAATCAAAAAGAGTTACCCGATTTTGAGGTAATGTCTTTTCTAATGTTGTTTTGTTTTATTTTTCTTCTCCAACCCCCTAAACTCTTTTTATTCATTTCTTTTGTAACAACACCAGTATCCTCAATATACTAGGATTTTGTTATAAGAAGGATTAGAGCTACACTTACACACACCTACATCTAATGGTTAAAGAACATATGGTTTCTGTGGATGGCGAATTTCTGCCTCACGAAACGATGATTGTTCAACACTCATATAACACCTCCAAAGGTGGCCATTAAGATGTCACTATTTTTATATATGATATATAATATGTTTTTGTTTTACTTATGCTTCTGTATTTCTCATTTATGGCATACTTTATGATTTCCATTATGGGTAAAACGCGATAATTTCATTTTAGGAAGTGCGGACTACCGCCCCCTCAAAGTGATTTGAATCGTTAATGCCATGTGTGGGATGTATAAAGGATGGAGTAAATGGTATTATACACTATATTATACTGGAATTATATTATACATTTATATCATTATGATTTCATTCCATTAAATATGAAATTGAAATGAAAGTAGCGTTCATGCGTACGTACGGCTTACCGTCTCCATGAACGGTGCATTTCATTTCTTACCTCTAAATGTTACGTAATATTATAAATGAATGTATATACTGTATATATATTATATATATGATATCTACATCATTAATATAATTCTGGATATAATGGATATTTCACCACATGAACAACTTATAATTATAAGAAGTTTATTGTTGACTCATGTACCAAAGATCGACAAAACGACCGTTATTAACTTAAATAATTACATAATGTTCATAACATTGTAATAAGTGATATAAAAAGGATAATGAAATTGAAAATGGTTCTTAATAAGGTAGATATTAACTCTAGTTTATTATTCAGGAGGTTAAAGAACGGTTGAGTCAAGTCGGACACAAGGTAAGGGAACTTCTTAACCCAATTTCCATTCTTTGGGTTAATCTCCTACTTTCAAATTATGTCATGATATTGTTATGTCCTATCTTGTATTTTTACTTTCTTCATGTGTACCTATAGTGAATACACATAATAGATCTATTTTATTTTAAAAATGATCTTTTTAAGGACTTCGTCTCAATCTTCTTTCATTGAGGCATATTTGGTTTTATACACAACCTTCTTTTATACGATGTATAAACCCCTTTGACTTTTACGTTTATTCAAAAGGAATCTTTTTTATACGAAGCGTTTTGCTAAACGACAAAAGGGAATGTTTTTCTTTCCGTACTTATGCGGCGACAACTACTTCTCCGCCGCCGTGACCATTATTTGAGTTTCGGCTTCCTCTACAAGCCATCGTTTTCTTTTACAAAGTTTTAACATTCTTTTATTTTGGTATTGAAAATGGTTTTGAAAGCGTTTTTATTATATCAATGTGTTGTATTGATATCTTGTGATTGAAATGTGGAAATGTTATGTTTCCTTTATGCATGTTTTATGTGATACGATTATGTTATGGTTTATGATATGTTTAAACCTATTCATATGAGGAATGTATTGGACTTAATATGTGACGGGTGGAGCCCGCTATAGCTCCTCGATGCATCGGTAGGTCTCATGAGACAACTAGACGTGGAATTGGCCGAGGCCTTTCCCAATTTGATTTATGGTTTTGGCCGAGGCCTTAATCATTTTAGATGTCTTGGCCGAGGCCTTGACAAAATGTTTCAGAATGTCCGGCATTATACATTCCATCATTATGAAAGTGGTTATTGATATTGCATGTGATTATTCGACCAGTAGAATATCCATGTGAAGAAGTAAATGGCATTATCTCATTTTACTTTTGCCATATTATGTTGAAGTTCATGTTTAAAAGGCTTTTGTTTTAGTTATACATTGCCTTAAATGTTAATGTTTATTTATGAAAGCTTCCGCATTATTGTTATCCTTACTGAGCATCTGAGCTCACCCCTTTCAATGTTTTAATATTTTCCAGGATGTGAAGAAGTATTTTATGAATGACCTGCAGGGATAGTCGGAAGAGGATATGAGTGTGGACTATGGAGACTTTGTTATTGTAGTTTTTCACTTTTTGATGTAATGAAAGACTTATGAATGTATCTAGTGTTTCCAAGGCTACTAAACTAATCGGTCTTTCGAGACTTGATCCTTTGTGATCATGCCAATGTTACGAAGTAATGCACCGACTCTGGGTAGCTGGGGTCGGGGTGTTACATAAATCTTCTCTAATAGCAATGAAGTGTGCAGATTTTGTAAGACGATCAACTATGACCCAGATAGCATTATTTCCTTTGGATGTTTTAGGAAGTCCTGTGACAAAGTCCATAGTGATGTTTTCCCATTTCCATTCGGGTATGGGTAATGGTTGTAACATCCCCTTAGACTTCTGTCTCTCAGCTTTAACTTACTGACAAACCAAGCATCGAGAGACATATTCAGCAACATCTCTTTTCATGCCATCCCACCAGAAGTATTCTTTCAGGTCCCTATACATCTTCGTGCTTCCAGGATGAATAGAGAATGAAGAACTATGAGCCTCATCCAATAGCTCCTTCTTTAATTCGGGGATGGGAGGAACACAAACCCGATTCCTAAACTTTATTATCCCATCACAATCAAGGTTGAATTCAGGAAAATTTCTTAACTTCTTTTGTAACTCGTCATCTTCTTTATGTGCCTCTTTAATCTTCACATGTATAGATGGTTGAACATTCATTTGAGAAAGATATGATTTTCCCCCTTCCATTATAATTCCAAGATCCATTCTTTGTAAATCCATAAATATTGGATCTTTTGTGATCCTCATCATGGATAAACTGGCATGGTGTTGTCAAATTAATGCATCTGCCACCTTGTTTGCTTTCTCAGGGTGGTAATGGATTGAGCAGTCATAATCCTTAATCAGCTCCAACCATCTTCTTTGGCGCATATTCAGCTCCTTTTGTGTGAAAATATACTTTAAACTTTTATGATCAGTATAAATATCACACCTTTCACCATAAAGGTAATGCCTCCAAATCATTAATGCAAAGATTACCGCAGCTAACTCCAAATCATGAGTTGGTTAATTTTGCTCATGTATTTTCAACTGTCGTGAGGCATAATCTATCACCATATCATTTTGCATAAGAACACACCCCAATCCCTTCTTGGATGCATCACTGTATATCACAAACCTTTCTCCACTACAAGGCAGTGTGAGCACAGGTGCACTGGATAACCTTCTTTTCAACTCCTTGAAATTCTCTTCACATTCCTTCGTCCATACAAACTTAACTCCTTTCTGAGTCAACTTGGTGAGTGTATTAGATAATCATGAAAAATCTTTCACAAAACGTCTATAATATCCCGCCAAACCAAGAAAACTTCGGATCTCGGTTACTGTTGTTGGTCTCGACCATCTTTCGATAACCTCTGTTTTTGCTGGATCCACAGATATCCCCTCTTTTGAGATTATGTGTCCCAAAAATGCAACTTTTTGAAACCAAAATTCACATTTGGTAAATTTGGCATAAAGCTTCTCTTTTCTCAGGGTCTTTAATATAATTATCAAGTGATCTTCATGTTCTTCCTTGCTCTTTGAATAGACAAGAATATCATCTATAAAGACTACCACAAATTGATCAAAATAGTCTCTAAAGACTCTATTCATTAGATCCATGAAGATAGTAGGGGCATTAGTAAGACCAAATGGCATCACTATAAATTCATAGTGTCCATACCTTGTACGGAAAGCCGTCTTTGGTATATCCTCCCTTTTGACCCTTAATTGATGATACCCTGAACGAAGATCAATCATGGAAAAGTATTAAGCTCTGCGTAGTTGGTCAAATAGGTCATCAATGCGTGGGAGAGGATATTTGTTCTTGATAGTGATCTTGTTATGTTCTCGATAATCAATGCAGAGTCTCATTGATCCATCATTCTTCTTAACAAACAGAACAAGTGCTCCCCAAGGTGATGCACTAGGGCGTATGAACCCCTTATCGAGATTCTCTTGGAGTTTCTTCTTTAATTCCTGCAACTCAATTGGGGCCATTCTATAAGGTGTCTTTCAAATAGGCAAAGCACCCGGTACGAGTTCTATTGAAAACTCAACTTTGCAATTCGGTGGAAGACCTGGTAATTCCTCCGGAAAGACATCATCAAACTCTCGTACAATGGGCATATTCTTAATCGTGATTTTCTCACCAACCATTTGAGATAAATAACCTTCATTTAGTCGAATCAAGACCCATAAGATGGAAGGAATTTCCACTGGAAGGTTATATTCATCCTTGCATCGATAGACGATCATAGATTGATCTGGAATATGAAATGTGACTTCCTTTATTTGGCAATTGATATGAGCTCCATGTAGAGAAAGCCAATCCATGCCAAGAATCACATCAAATTCCACTATAGGAAGTATCAAAAGATTTGCAGGAAGCACCTTCCCACAAACTTCAATCGGAGAAGAATTATAAACTTTTGATGTGATTGTTGTTCCACTAGGGGTTGTCACAGATAACTCAACATCTAACTGTTGAGGTAATAAGGTGATATCCTTAGAAAATTCTTCAGAAATAAAAGAGTGGGTGGATCCAGAATCAAATAAAACATTTTCTACTTTAGAGTGGATGGTAAGTGTACCTTTCACCACATCGTTATCGTACTCCACATCGCTGATAGAAATTTCATGTGACTTTCCTTTGTCTTTAGCCTTAAGAGTTTGTTGATGTCGACCATCATCATCAACCCTTGGATTAGGGCATTTATTGGCATAATGCCCCATCTCCTTGCAGTTGAAACATTGAAGTGTAGTAGGTTAATTCTCTGTATCCCTTTCTTTTTTTGCATCATTAGACATCTTATTCCCATCATCGTGGCATTCAAATGCCCGATGACCTTCCTTTCCACATTTGAAACATTTACTTGTCCCTTTAAGACAACTCCCTCCATGTTTCTTTTCACACTTTGTGCATAAGGGAAAGTTCATCTTCTTTTCAGTGTGCTCTTTAGATTTTCATTTGAATTCCATTTTCCTCTTCTTATCAAACCCATATGACTGATGCGTTACTCCAATCTCCATCTCAACTTTGAGAGCACATCGAACGATTTCCTCGTAGCTATTGAAGTCCCTTATGGATAAGGCCCTTCGAAGACTTGGTTTTAAGCCACTAAAGAATCGATCGATCTTACTCTCAGGTTGGATAATAATACCAGAAGCGTACCTTGCAAGTCTTGTAAAATTTGCTTCATAAGTACCAACAGATTCATCATCCTTTTGCTTCAGTTCAAGAAACTATTTTTCCATCTTTGTTCGGAGAATACGAGGGAAGTACTTATTGAAAAATAAATTCTTGAACTCTTCCCATTCCATGGACTCAATTTCATCCCTTTGCTTCGTATTCTTAATAAGATTCCACCATCGATCAGCATCACCCTCCAAACGATACATGGCTAGGATGACTTTATCATGCTCAGAACATTGAAGAACTGAAAATATCTTTTCAGTAGTACTAATCCATTGTTCAGCAACTAATGGATCAGTAGACCCGCTGAATGAAGGTGGACGCTGTCTATTGAAGGATTCAATAGAATGTTGCTCCTTACTTTGCTCGTTTGGAAGTCCTGCATGATTCATAGCTTGAGAAAGTTGTGTGAGCATGGCTACAAGATTTTTCATTCCAGCTCCCATAACGTTTGGTTGCTCAGGGGGACAATCATTACATTGCCCGTCGCATTTCGCATTAACACGGTTCCTTCGGGTTCCAGCCATTGACTAAAACGAAGAAGAATAGTGTGAGCAACACTAATTTTAATAGGAAAACCACAGAATAAAATTTCACACTTAAGGTCTTATCCTAGGTTATTCATGACCATTTCTAAAACACTAAGATTGTGTTCTATGCTTAGAATTATCCTTAGGGTTCTTACTAAGGCTTTCGCATCCTAGTTTCCAAAGGTTGACTATACCTTTCCTCTTATACCAACTATAACGACCCATACTTTACATACTTTGTTATTACTTCAGAATTGAAGCACACTTATTACAACATTTAACAAAACCAAGAAAGGACTGTATATGTATAGTGTCTTTAGAAACTGGGAAACATAAACAACTGGTTCATAAAGAATCTACTTTGCCTCCCATTTATTTCATTATATCTAGAGTCCCTTTTTGGCATATTCTACTTAATACCCTTCTTACTGACCTGGGGAAATAAAACATACAAATGGGTGAGCTCAAATGCTCAGTAAGGGTAAACAAAAGAAATATCAATCACATCATATACATAAGAACATAACTTTTGGAAATCTTATCCTGCAAAAGAGATCATAATATCATAACATGGGATAAGTCATAGAAGTGAAATGTAATCCCAATAATCATAACATAAAACATGAAACCTTGTGGAATACACACATAATCATAGAGAATCATTTCTTATTAGTCAATACTCATTTCCAAGACTATCTTAGTGGACATAGTCCATTTCAGAACCGAGTTACCCTCGTTTCAGTCCTGCTTCACTAAACCGGTATAACCTACCATTCCAGCCATGTCTATCTCATGAGATATAAAATCTTTACCCAATGCATTGGAGGGGGATATAGGTCCCACCCATCTCATAATGATACCATTCTTATATGTGCCACAAAATCATAAACCATACATCATAGCGTAACCCATGTAATAAAAATGGGATTCTTAAACAACATGACATCATAAAACAATTAATATAAGATAAAGGAATTCATAAAAATATTTCCATCACAACATAATCAAATCCATGTAATAATAGGGATAAAAATAGAACCCTTTTATTATCTTAGATGGAAAGTAATTTTGATAAAATACTTGAACTCCATTCTTGAAGAAAATATCCTTTCTACTTCAAAAACATTTTTCCATTCTTAACATGTCATGCAATTTTAAACTAGAAGAAGTTGATTAAAAATAACTTGGAAACTTGTAAAGGAAGCTTCTTGGAAATAATGTTTTAAAAATCCATTCATGCCGTATAAGTTAAAAAAACATTCTCCGTACTTTTGTTGGAAAAGTCAAAAAGTACCTCGTATGAAAAACGACAAAAGATTCCTTTCATATCTTTTACTAAAACTCACTGAAGGGTAAAATAGGATTTAAAAAATTGTAGGTGAATGGAAATAAGATTACATATTGAGGAAACATGGATGTGGATGATAAAATATAACCCAGTAAATACCAAATTGTAAACAATCTCGGATAAAAATGAGATTGTGATATTTCCCTTACCTTATGTCTGACTTGCTTTGTAAGTGTCTGAACCTCCTGTATAATGATTTAAATAATTTTATTGACTTATTCCAGAATCATACTTATTTTTATGATATCATATATGGTCATATTATTAGCTTCTTAGTAGTAATATTTCATTGCAACTTGTTATTCGGGTGTTTATAACTTTTCGTTCTTATGCGTGTTTTGTCGAATAAATTCTTATTATTCTCTTTAGGTTATAGATACCTCTTTTCCAAAATGGTATTAGTGTAATATATATCATATTCATTCATTCAATTCATTTATATAATCATTATGAAATGAAGATCATGTAGAACGAGTCGCATCACATCGTGGAGACGGTATTCCGTACATACGCACGAGTGATGATATCGTTCCTATGATCGTGGAATTGTATTGGAGTGTATGTATACTATTTCAGAATCAATATCGCTTTTAATAGTCATATATAGTCATTATTTACACCATTATACCCATCCAAGTAAGGTGGTGGAGGAAAATAGATTACACCATGGCGTGGAGACGGTATTCCGTACGTACGCACGTGCGGTGATTTCATTTTCCGTAGGATGGATAGATGGTTAAATAGGGTTGTTTCATAACTATAATAACATATCAGTATATGAGTTATACTGAGGTTATTACTTCATAATGAAACAACTAAAGAAGAAGAAGTTGAAGAAGAAAGAAATTGGAAAGGATCGGTAATCGATATTACCTCTTCTTTAAAGTGCTTCTTTGACACCTCCTTTTAGGGCACTAAAATTGGTCTTTTAAGAAGACCAGGACCTCTAGGATGTCTCTAGGGAAGTGGAGAGGAGAAAATGGCAGGTTTTTGCCGATCTTGAAGGCTCAAAGTTGTGTGAGGAATAGAGGGAGGAGGTGCCCGTTTTATAAGGGAGGAGAGGGGCACCTTTGGAATAACAAAAACTATTATTTTATTATAAAGTCAAGTTCGGTTTTAAATAGCTCTAAATTGATTTATTTTGAGGATAAGGTGGGTATGGGTCGAAATCCTCTCATCAAATAGAATTTAGAAAAGTTTAGGTTCCTATTTTAACCTTATCATTTAGATTTAACATTAAGTTAAATAATTTTACTTTTACCGTGTCTTCTTGTGTTCTTATACTATAAGGTTAATAAACTTACTATATCAAGCCAAACGAACCCCAAGGTTTTTAATTATTAATATATATAACCTTATCTAAGTCATTTGGCCGAACCTTAGATTTTTAGGAATAAAATAACATTTAATAATATAATATTTGTTTTAAAAAATATTTTATGTCAATTTTAACACTATTTAGTAATTGATTTTAGTGAAAATCATAACAGAATGATAAGTTAGAAAAACTTTAATTAAATCGACATTAACATGTCATATTAACCTAGAATATTATTTGAATTCATAAAAAGTCACAAATTATACTTATTTAGGTATTTATAATATCAATTATTCTATTTTTTTTAACTATTATGGTAATTACTGCATCATCATTGTGTCATAAATAAATTAAATTATTTAAAGTCTAAAAATTACAAATAAAATACCATTATGTAGGAAATATTTTTAGCTTTCTAATGAATATTTATAGTCGAATTTATATTATTTATAACCCTATTAAAAATGATTTAGTTATTAAACTTTGATTTTTAACTATTTTAACCCTTCTTTAAATAAATTAATAATAAATGTCCTAATCTATTCCAAGTGGGCCTAAATGGTCATATTTTATTCCTAAATTTGTTTTTGGTCGAATTACAATTGTTCAATAGAATTAGGACATGTGTTAGGGTAATAATAATATCATTTTTACCCTTAATTACCCTATTTACTTTTAACCGTGGTAAAAAAAAGTAAAAAGTTACTATTCACCAAAAAATTATTTTCATCTCATTGAACCACATTTTACTTACTGACATCTACCGTGTCTCTCATATTTTTGAAATTCCACTCATAGAAGTGGTAAAATTAAGTTTTATGAAAAAATCAGTTTTTTTAACAGCCACTTAGAAGTTTCATTATACATCAAAAATTGAAAGTTTTCAGAAAAATACCAAAATTTCACCCTAGGCTAATTTCGGTATTCTGAGTCCAAAAATGAATTCCATTTTAAAAAATAAAATTTATAAAATTTTAAAAAGTGGTTATTACTATTCATAACAGCTAGTTTTAATAATATTTTAATAGTATATCGTTGTTTAGTGAAACTCGGTATTGCGTACGACACAAGCTATCGAGGAAGGTCGCTATTTCGTGTAAAGCAAGCCAAGAAAGTATTGTGTGTAGAAAAAGATTCCTTTGATTATTTATATAACATAAGAGTCTCGGGTGTTACAGACATGGCTGGAACGGTAGGTTATACCGGTTCAGTGAAACAGGACTGAAACGAGGGTGACTCGGTTCAGAAATGGACTTTGTCCACTAAGATAGTCTTGGAAATGAGTCTTGACTAATAAAATATGATTCTCTATGATTATGTGTGTATGCCACAAGTTTCATGTTTTAAGTTATGATTATTGGGATTTCATTTCACTACTATGATTTATCCCATGTTATGATATTATGATCTCTTTTTCAGGTTAAGATTTCCAAAATGATATGTTCTTATGAATATGATGTGATTGATTTTTCTTTTGTTTAACCTTACTGAGCATTTGAGCTCACCCTTTTATGTTTTCTTTTCCCCAGGATATAAAGAAAGGTTTTAGGTAAGAAAAAAAAGGGAAGAACTTTATGGGAGTTGTTGAAGATCTTTCACCATGATTAGAAGATTACGTTCCGAGTTTTCAAAGACACTAAACTATTACGGTCCTTGCGTGTGTGTTTTTTTTATGTACTAAGAATTCCGCAAGTAATGTAATGTCCATGTACGTCAGGCATCGGGTCTCTACACGGCCACACTGGTAGCACGTCACCTGGCTGCCTGACGATGCATCCCACATCCTTGGATCATCGTGTGTAGGCTCTCTACGGTGCTTCTTGCTTTCATTTGGAGGCAAACTAGCTCTGGAAGCAGAACGCCCTGGCTCGCAGCCTCAGAGTCTCCCAGATTGCGCTCTACAATCAGTGCCTGGTTGACGATGGAAGTGATTGATATTAGCTGGAATATGATCACCTGTAATCGGATCTCTCGCCTGAGACCATCCTCAAACATCCTCACTAAGAACACCCCACTACCATCCCGGAGGGGTGTGAAGCGCTGCAGATCGGTGAAGTGAGCGGAATACTCCATGACAAAAAGAGTATACTGCTCTAAGCTCATGAACTCCTAGGCTCAGTCGGCCCTCAGGGTCTCCAGGTAAAAGTAGTCATAGAACACGTGCTGGAACTCCTCCCAAGCAATATCCTTCTGCTGACCCGCCTGTGAGATCACGTCCCACCACCTCTTGGTGGAGTCTCAGAGCATGTAGGTAGCGATCTTGACCCACCTCTCTGGAGGCATATCCAGATGCACGAAGATGGTCAGCATGGCTTCCATCCATGAATCTGCAGCCTAAGGTCCTCCTTCCCCCGAGAACGTGGGAGGATGATGTAGCTGAAAAACCTGAGTCAAGTCTTCCATAGACGTCGTAGGAGACGGTTCCCCTAGAAGGCCTATAGCATTCTCATGAAACCTTCCATAAATTGTGTGTCAGCTCCTGCAAATAGAATAACAGCTGTTGCCATGGATGGCCCGACTGGAGGATCGCCAGGAAGACCCTGATCAGCCGTGTCTGGCATCTGATCACTTCCTGACGACAGACGTACGACCGGAGGACGTCTCAGAGGCATAGCTCTAAAAGATCAAAAGTACACCTTAGATCAGAAAAACAAGGATAGAGAACACAAGAGTACAAAACAGAACAGGGGACCAAAACCACAAAAGTTTACAAAACTCAACTACACGACGTGTATAAAAACTACACTGTGTGTCTTCTTAAGCCACTGACATGGGCGTGTACTCCTGCTCTACAAGTTGTGTACACCTCAAACTACACGGCGTGTTGACCCAACCACATGGTGTGTACATGAAAACTATTCCCTTGTCTGAGTCCCTTACACAGCCAACCCACACGGTCCGACTAAACCCGAGACTACACGGCGTGTTCTAAACAAACACGGCGTGTACTCGACAAGGCTTCAGCGGCCCCTATTGTTAGACACACGGCCATATACACGGCTGAACCTTACACGGCGTGTTCCGAACAAACATGGCGTGTATAGGTGAAGGCGACACTATTCTGTGTCACTCATGACATGACTAGATTCCTGAACAAGACTACACGGCGTGTTCCAAACAAACACGGTGTGTAGAAAGGAAGGTAATGTTGGCCTGTGTTGTTCGTGACACGGTCGGGTACCTGGACAGGACTACACGGCGTGTTCCCTACGGACATGGTGTGTTCTACCCTAGCTTCACCAACCCGTGTTGTTAGTGACACGGCCGGGTACATGGCTCCAAAATTACATTGTGTGTACCTACCGTACACGGCGTATTCCTGAAGTTACTTTCACGACGCCGTGTTCTGCTCACACAGTTAGTGACATAGCCTGAAAACTACACGGCGTGTATCCAAAAAGTACAAGTTGTGTATTCTGGGTTTTTCTGGGCAGTAGCTCAGAAACTGCTCAGACTCCCATAAACACTAAAACAAGGTAAAGAGGTTCCAAATTTGAATCCTTGAGGGCCCATACTCCCCACGAATCAAATCCAGGCATCTCCCACAGTCATATACAAGATAAAATAGGATCATGATCCACCAAATTCCAATTAATGAGTGCCCATAACACCTCAAGAACCAAAATTTGGTGTTCATTTTAAGTAAGGAAAAAACAAACAGTTTTCTAACATAACAACAAAGAATCTATCAAGAATCTATCATAACAGCATGCATAATCTACACAAAGCCTATCACAACAGCATGAAATCGCTAATTCATCCTAGATGGCATGGCAAGAATGCATGGCATGTGATTCTTCAAGTGCCTATATGATGCATGAGATGAAATACCCTCATCTCATTGGGTTGCGACATAAATAGAACAAAAATATCAAAACAATAACCTCACAAGTCATGCGAATCACTCTAGGTGAAAACATATCTACCATAAAAAACTCAAAACGAGAAAACTGAAATTAACGAGGTAGTATATCCTTTCCTTGTACACGGGTTAGATACTCCCGAGCACAACTTAATACCAAGTACCATATCCATCATATCCCTAGCTAAAGTCTCCAAATAGTAAAGCAAGAGAAAATAACTCCTCTGATACAACTTTGTAACGAACCGAATCCAGAGCCCCTCCCCTGGTGCCCTGTACCCGGTTCGCCACATGACCTCAAGAGCATTTCCCCAAATGCTAGAGGCTGCCGACTAGCTGTGAGGGCCTTTGTGAATCAGTGGGGAAACTATGCCCTCATTTGGGAAAGTATAAAGCGGAAAAACAACCAGACACAATAGCAGAAACAACCAACAGTATACAAAAACTTAACTGAACAACAGAAGTAATGGATAAAATAATAATGATGGAACATGGTACATGTGTCTATGGAAAGAAGAAAACAATCCAACTTGCTGAAGTACAACTGAAAAAAAAACAAAGTTCAAGGGAAAAACAAAATAAACTCCTCAACATTGCAAGCCTCGGCTTGGTCCCTTGCTCTCCAACTCTAGTGAATCAAGAACCTAAAGTAGAAGGGCATTTTCCATTATCTACACCCGCAACAACATAGTTTGCTTGGGCCCAAAAGCATGGCCCAAACAGGGTGTGAGATACAATCCCTGTAGGAAATCACCCAAAGATCTGTGCCTAACAGTCAAAGATTACATGGCAGTGAATAAAACAAGAAGCAGTAAACAGAGAAGCACAAACAGCTACAATCCATAGTACTAACAAAAACAGTACACAAGTAAATAGCCAGCAACAAAGGAAAAAATGTAACCCTCTGGGTAGCTCTCACAGCCTAACCCCTATGGTTCAACCTATAAGCACTAGAAACCCTCTAAGAGGCACACACAGTCTCACGCCTCTGGTTTAGTTATGAAATTAATAATAGACTCTCTGGGGAATCACTCACCGTCAATTCCCCCTATAGTCTTGTATCGTGCTAAAGGCTCTCTGGGGAAGCACTCATCATTTATTCCCCCTGTGGCTCGCATTGAGAAACTACAGACTCTCTGAGGAATCACTCAATGTCAATTCCCCCCTATGTTCTCACATCGTAATTAAAAGACACTCTAGAGAAGCCCTTCCGTCAATTCCCCCTTTGGTCTACTACTCTAGGTTCTCACAGTCCTGAGTGAAAGGTAATACATGCTCAACGTGCATGTACATCGTCCAAGTAAACCTCATGAACCACTTGGCTATCAACTAAGGCTCAGCATCAATACAAGGCAACATTCCACAATCCTATAACTAGGAATGGCAACTGGAGAAATGCCTAATAAGAAGAACAAGCATGGCAAGCAACCTGAGCACAAAATAAATTACTCTATTCACAAGCATAAACCTCTACTATCGCAATCAGGCAAAGCAGGCAAACAGCAGGGGAAAAATAGGAAACCCACAATTCCCCGCCCAATAAAATTGATGGAATTTTCACAAATACTCATCGACTTTCAAAAGAAAGACAAAAAACACCTACCTCAATCCTAGGAGATCGGTATATGTGAACGACGATGACAGATTCTCCTTAGAATGACATAGATCTGAGAAAACACACAAAACTCTCAACCCATGATAACTTGAAAACCAGGATAAATCAAGAAACAAGACTCAAGAAGAAGGAATAAATTACCGCTTCGCTTCTAACGCAAGCGACCGTGCTCGAATCGGAGGTCGGACGGAGAGGCGGGAGCTTGTCGAAGATTTGGTCTTATGGGTCGCTTCGGACAGAAAGAAACTAGAGAAGAAGATGTTTATGTGCATCAGGCGCGACCTCGGTGTGTTTAATAAAAAAAGGAAGTACACGGTATATACTTTTAGATTACACAGCGTGTACTGGGTCTTTTCCATACTCCGCCAAAATTGGCCTCCACGTCACCCCTACACATTGTGTGTGTGGCCCAAGCATGACTAGCACTCAGCTTCGAGCCAGAGAAGAGTACACGGCGTTTACTCAGAAAGTACATGACATGTATTTCAAAAATTTCCAGAAACTTCATTTTTCTCAAAAACACCAGAAAAAGGAAGAGTGTATCTGAAAAGAAGGTCCAGGTTCTTACACCCAAAATCCATCTAATGAAGATAATATTCCTCCTAATGTTTCCTAACTCTCTTAAAGGTTATTAATGAGATTTAAAATATATATTTTTTTGTTCTATCACTGCATTATTTGGTTTGGATGCTCTTTTTGGGTTCTTTCAAACTAAACTATTGGGGTTTTCAATGAAAAAAATTTGTGGTGTCACTCCCAAAACTACCCTTAGTTATAAGAACAAATGACTACCTTGTGAACTCAGTGTATGTTTAATTCTAGTATATACCTCACACTCATGGTACACTATCTGTAAATTTTATATAGATACTAATTTGGTTTCCTACGATTATATTTTTATATCGAGCACTTACACTCAATGGATATACATCCCTAAACTATCTAAACATGAATTAAAAATAGAAGAAAAAATCTCTGACAGAGCAATGATATATTGAAACATCTGGCTAACTCCTCCCAACTGTGATGTTCACTCAATATTTAATTTAATCCTAGTGATATCCTTGGGATATTATAACATCCTTTCTCTACCATTTATATTATATTCCTTGGTTATTTTTATAATTTAAGGATGATTCCATCATTTATTTATTCTTCATTCTTAATTAGGAAATCTCTAGGTCTTTATTTTTATGTTGTATGGATTACTTACACATGGAATGGGATGTGCAAGTGATTACTCTACATAAATGGTATAATTCCCTTCCCTGATAAACATAAATTTTAGTAGCTAACCCAAAATCTTCTTATTCAAACTATTTTAAAAATTTGTCTCCATGTGGATATATTATTTATTCCTTTCCAAATTTGGTTAAGTATTTTTGAACAAATATGATTTTTAGTCATCACTGGTTGTGCATATAAAACATGTGTATTTAATATGTTCTTATTTATTCTTATCATTTACCCTTATTTTATGAAAACCGATGGTTTTTATGATAATACTATGAATTAATGGTTCTCTTGGATGATGGAAATCTTAAAATTGGGCTTCTGAGAGATGTATGGAGTGTTATTTGGCTGAAATTGTCTTAGGTGTGGATGCACACTACATCAGAGTGTGTTCTGTGTTTACATTAGGATTGTAGGAAATGTTGGCTAATAAATTCTTGAAGCATTGGGAATTTACAATATATTAGGTTTTGTAGACCCCATATATTAGTGTTTTAGACTTCATTGATATATCTAGATATCAAAAGTAAGTCGTTTCATCTTCCATAAAAATAGATATTCACAATACCTAATTTGATGGGTTGATTTCACTAATTGGATAGAATTTATAGACTACATCAATTAAGTTTCATTTTAATGAGATTTTATGAATCTATAATCCATAATTGACCCTACATTAAATATGTACACGGGTCACTGTTAGTGTGTTTATTTCTTCTCATGTTTTCATAGAGGCTATGTTAGCTTATATCACCATAAAAAGTTGTAACATGTACCTTGTTCATATTATGCCTCTCTATTATCCTTATATATATGTGTGTGTGATATGTTGGCTTCTTTTTCAATGTTCTATCTTCAAAGAGAGACCCATATCTTAATGCGACAATATATGAATTGTCTTTGTTAATTTTCTAAAAAATAAATTAACAAATATTTTATTGTAATGAATATAGATTCAAAAATAAAATGAATGAATGAATGAATTAGTTATGTATACATATTATACAAGAAAAGATTCATCAAATAATGTGTTCAAATATATAAAATTATTGTTCATAAATGAGGTTTTAGATATGTCTTAAAAATGTTTTGAAAATGTTCTTATGGTTTATGTTTCTAATAATGTGCATGTAGAACCCAATAATGTTCAAACTCAATAAAATAAATTGTTTTTTAGAATGAAATAAAATAAAATATGTCAATAATTTATTTGAAAACATATAATAATTTTTGTAAATTCACATACCTCCACACCTAAATCATGTTTTCCCTCAAGAATTAACCACGTCATTATTTCAGAGGATATTACACAATGAAAAGATTAAACATTATAATTATTTGGAATGTAAATAAATATATTTTGATTGTATTTTTTAGAAACAAAAATTATATTATTTCAATATATCCCTCCTAAAATACCTTCAATAAATTCATTGTAATCTAGTATAATATAAAAATTCATAATTTAATATTGAACTGATATGAAAATTTTCAATTCTTCATTTTACTAATGACACTCACTCATACTTTATTCTCTATTATGATTGGGAATAAACACTTCACATTCCTTTATTATTTTTCTTTTTCTAATATATTATGTGTAAATAACTTATTCAAGAAAAATACTTAAACTTTTGAAACATATCCATTCCAATCAGAAGGAATCACTTGAGGTTAAATGTAATACCTAGGGTATAGAGGCAATGTTGGGAAACCAGGTCTCAAACATATTTTTCTCTATTATTCATGGATTTTATATTTTTACACTTTTATATACACCTTTATATAAAAAATTATAAAACTATCTATTAATGATTCAAATTCAGTTTGTACCATTTCTATATTTCTTTGTTTTATTATCACATTAATTTAAAATTTAAAATGATGTTATAAAATTTTTTTACTTTCAAAAACACATAAAATAACACAAGTCAATATTTCTTAGCCAAATTAATTATATTTCATTATAAAAATAAAATAATTTAAAAATTTATTACTTAACTTATAATATACAATTAATTTAAAGGCATCATTTTAATTCTACGAAATATTTCTCCTTGGTCCTTTTAAATACATAGCTCTAGTGGATCTCCAAACTCTCAACTCCCCCAACACATAATCTAAAATATTTTTCTAATGAATATAACTGAGTTTCCAAGATATGTATATATATTTTACATTAAGATCAGTTATGGTATGATCATAAAAGGTAATGGTAGAAGAGATAAATGCTCTTAATTTGAATTCATATTTTCCTAAAAGAGCGACTCTATGGTGTGTACAAAACAGAGGAGACTAAAATGTGTTCTTTTATTCAAATTAAATTTTAGTAAATTAAAATGAAAATAAATAAATTAAATTATTGAATACATGATTTCATTGGTCTACCTTCTAATATTTATTGAGGTTAAATCCATTTTAACCTATCTCTCTTATAGAACTATCCCTAATTTTTAAGGGCTGTAGTTTTCTCAACTAAAACCACCACAGTTGGTTTAGTCCTTCTATATTCAAGATAAATAAAACTAGTTGATATATTAGATAATATATTGAAAAAAGTCAATATTTAATTCTATGTAAGACCATTATAATTCCCCATATATAATTAAATCTTACAAATATGCCACCTTCCATTTAATGAGAGGGGTTACTTTTAAATCCATGGAGTGTGGTAACATAGTGTGGATATCCTCCTCAGTTTATCCTTCATTTCTAAAATTGATGGGAACTTACCTTGTATATTATTATTATTATCCTCTAGAAATCCTCCTCAATAAGTACTACATGTGTTGCAGTCTCAGTTATCTCTTCTTTTTATCATTCTCGTCCATTTGAACTAAAAGAATCCAAACATTATTACGAATCACATGGATGTGTATTTACTGTTTCTCTATAATGTAAATCCTTTCATATACCTTGTCTTATGTAATTTTAGTATGTTATGTAAATATTCATTACCTCTTTTATTGGAATTCTTATATTTTTTCAATTTTTTCCAGGATCATCAATTATGTGGGGGACTAAATTCCCATGTTAAAATATTTTAAATATTAGTTTTTATTCAACCTAAGTTCATTACAAAACTAAAATAAGTGTCCAATACTAACACATATGTAGAAAACCTTCCCATATTGATCATTTTACCTATGTATTTTAATTTTATCCAAAAACAGATTTAACAACCATTACACATATTGTGTGGAATCCTTAAAACCAAAATTTATATAAAATGAATATATTCAAAAGTATGGCTCAACGAATTCAATAAATGATATAAATATATATATATTGAATATTTTATGTTAATTTTATTTGTTTTTTTATTTTTCTATTTTTATATTGGTTTCCTATTTTTAATTTTTTTTCCATAAAAAAACTAATAACGCCAAAAACAAATCAACAATAATGAAACCAATTTTTTTGAATTGTTGTTAGATTTTGACACCAACTAAAGTAAAATTAAAACTTTTATTATATTTTTGTGTTTTTTTGGAATTTTTTACATTTATTGTTTTAAGGGATTTTCCCTAAATGACATTAATAAATATGAAAACTCATCCCCAACAATGATGTTAATTGTTATTTATGAAAATATATTTTTCAACAAATAAATTTCTTTAAAAGTGTATAGGGTCATCATAGCACAATAATTGTGAGTGTCAGGTTATCACCAAAAGAAAAAAATTGGACACCAAGTATTATTTATTGCATTCTAATATGTAAAATATTAAAATATAGAATAGAAGTATGAAAATTTGTTTGATTATTGTGCAAGTAAAAATAAAATTTATGTATCCTTGAATTTATAATCAATGAGTTTACTTCCACATAGAGTGTATTTAAATTTCAATGGATATGGGTTCAACAAAATATACCAATGTCTTTATATTTTTCCTTAAAATAAATTGATAGATCAATAATGTTCCCCTATAAGTACTTCATCATGTTACCCTTAATACCTAATAATATAGATGCAGGTCCATGTAAGGTTTCCTAACTCTCATCAATAGAAGCAATGTGTTTTCAATGCTACTGCATTTTGTGATAGCACTTATTTCTGTAGATGGAGTGCTCAGTTTGGATTAATCACTACCAAATTAGTATAGTTTTTATTTACACAGGTATAGGTTTTCAATCCTTAAAATACCTTCACCAATATGAAGATTAAGCTTCCTTAAGAGCATATTGTAAGTTCAACCCTCACATCCACCACACACTCATAGTACAAATGTACTATATATATACTATATGGGTGTTTTGAGCTTAAAATTTCACCACTTCACTCACACTCATTGGATATAATCTACTAAAATTTTAAATATGAATTATGAAAATTAAAAAATCATTGATTAATCAATAAAAGTGGTTAAATTAAAGTAAAATTCATTTAGAAAACAATCCCAAATATCATTTAAATAAAAAATTGAGATACAAACAAAAAACTATATATATTTATAATAATAAAGGTTGAATGAATATCAAAGGTCCAACTTATATTCTATCCAAATCCTCTTAAATATGATGTGATCAACTATATTTATCTTACTCCTAGTAATCTTCTCTAACTTGGATCAATTTCTCTCTCTAGCCTTTATTCTTTTCTCCTTGGTTCCCTATATATCCAAAAGAATAAACCTTACACTATTTCTTCATCTAACATAATTAGGAATTATATCATCCTATATTCATAAATTACATGGACCATTTATATGTTGCATGATATGTGGGAGTGATTACTCTACCTAGATAGTAGACTTTCCTTCCCTACCAAGCATCAGTTTCAATACCCATCCATTGATCTTCTTATTCCTTATATCTGTAAAATATACCTCCATATAGTTATATTGTTAAAACCATTATATATCTAGTAAGGTAGTTTTGTATGATAATACTTTTAGTTCCACACCAGTTGTGCATGTAATACATGTGTATTTTATATGATCTCTACAACTCTTCTTTGATACTAAATCCATCCCCTTTATTTGTGATTACCCATTCCAATGGGGATGATGTCATTGTTTTCATGATAATATGAAAAGGATACCACAAGGTGTGGATTGTTTCCTTTTAAAACAACTGTAAAATTTAAAAATAATCCATATTTAACTTCTAAAGTGAATCATAATATTTACTTTGAACATAATATACAGTGTAAAATAAGAAGTTAACTGAAAATTTGTTATGTTTTGAGAAAAAAAGTTCCCCTTTTCTACTCCACCAATACTCTCTCCATGTGGATGATGATTTTCACTACAAAATACATTTCGAATGAATATATTAAGTTTTTTCTATGAAACATTATCCTCAAAAAATAACATTTATAGTGCCTTTACACTATAATAATAGATGTCCTCCAAACACTCAACACCCAAGTGTTCTGAAACAATGAATATATTGAATTTTTTTAGGGAAATAATATATATAAGCATTAATGTGAGGAAATTTATTCTGATATATGAAGAGATATATAAACGAATATCTTTATGTATCCAAGGTGTTTTCCTTATTAAGAAAATCAAATTTTGGGGTAGAGAATACACATATAAAGAAGCAACTGCCAATTTGACCTTTGAAATAGTAAGTAAAATATATTGCAACAGCTTAATAGAACATGTATGTCTATAAAGTCTAGTAATAAAAAAACACAACCAACAATATTATATATATAATATATTTATATATCCACAGGTGTTGTTATACCAATAATAAAAATATGAACTAAAACCTTTTGATGAAATCATAATAACAGCAAATAGAAAATAATTTTGTGATTGTGAATGACCTAATGATTTTTTTAGAGTAATAAATTTAGATCATAAATAACATGATCTAATACAGGTATCCATTGAAAATAAAATAATTAATAAACACTAATTTATTCAATTTAAACATATATAAAAAAGGGAATGATAAACTAGGATTTTAAAACACATGGCATATTTTAAATTTCAGTTTTAATACCTATAATAACTCATAACATACTTTATAAATTTTAAAAAATTAATATATTTATGTAGATAATTTGAAACAATATTTTAATAATTTTACAAATACATTTAATCTAGTGAAATCATATTATAATTCTTAGAATAATTCAAATTTTAAATCCTATAGATGACTGGATCAATTAAAAGTTCATTCAATATGAGGTTGATTACAAAATTTTATAGATCAATTCGCACATCGTGTTCAAGCGTGAATTTTAACACCAATGTTTGCTTCTTTATATGAGTTATATTACTAGTTTGAGGCCTCTTATGTTAGCTATATAACAAATTTTAGGTTCCCAACCCCAAGGTTCCATAACACAAGTGAGGTTGAAAAACATAACATTCAACTCAATGGTGTGCCTCCAATCATGGGGTTGGATACCAACATTAGGATCAAATTCAATTTTTTACATTGATTATAGAACTATTTTTAATTAAAAAAATACATAGAGAAATATTATAACACACAAATATAAAAATAAAAAATTAAACAGAAGATTTTATAATTCTCGGTATAAAGTAATTAAGTAAATGAAAATTATGAACATGAAATCCACTAAAAGTATATTTATTAGTAAAAAATTTGAGGGTTTTTGTGAGCATAAAAATAAAATTATTTTGTTTAATAAACAATTCATTGTCCACCAATATCCACATTTTTTAGATCACAAAACCTATAAAACTGTCGCCAACCTTTTCGAGGTTCCATCCAACCTGACACCCAACCCATTCTGAGAAAAGGCCCAAACGGGCATTCTAGATCCCCATGGTTTAGAAACTACTTCCTGGGTATTAATAATAAATCATTGGGAATTATTTCACTCATGAATATAAACATAAAACATCCAAAACAATAACACAACATCACACACCTAATAATCATAACTAAAATAGATACAAATTTTTAAGATTTTGAGTTTTTCCACTAAAAAAAACCAATATCCCAAAATAGAAATAAAAAAACTAAAACATACCAAAAACCCTTATGTAATAAGAAGGCCATCACACTTAAGCCACCACAACCAACACCTAGAAGTAGTGGAACATAATAAAATGTATCCTCTATCCCCACCATGATATATCTTACCTTTACCTGGTTCATACATAACAAAACCTGCATAAACCCAAAGGTTTATATAGGGTGTGAGCCAAATCCCAGTAGGAGGCTATCCAAAATAAGGATTCCATACCATATCATTAATATATGAATCTACATGAACATATTCATAATTAAATTTTAATCATTTCTAATTAAACTTATTAAGGAAACATATTTTTAGGAAAACACTTTTAAGAAAAACTTTTCTCAAAAAAAACTTATCTAAAAATCACAATGCAAACAAGGTACACCACATATTGATAGTGAGCACCACATCATAAAATCATCATGTCAAAATAGAGAACATTGGGTAAATCTCTATGGGTAACTAGCACTAGAAGGACCCTATGAACCTTGTACCTCAGTGATCAATATCATCTAACCAAAACCAATAACATCCTCATGGATTACCGACTAGAGGGTAATACATCCCATGGTATAGTGGTCTTCATATCATAATCCAAAACCAATAGTGTTCCCAAGAATGATCCACTAGAGGGTATCTTCTCCCAAGGTCTAGTGGTATATTATTATGTCATAAGTTTAGTTAGTTTTGTAGCATCAACCATTCTAGAAGAAACTTGGCATCAACCCTTCCAAATCAACTAGCATACTTGTTCAAGTTCACCCTCAAAGATACCCAAGATTCCCTTTATGCTCAATTTCTATTTCATATGTCACATAAATCATCACATTAACCTAATCATTCAAAGTATCAAAAACACATGTGAAAATTCATTTATTTTGTAGTCATATTCATCCAAAAATCAAAGCTCACATGGAAACCACCATTTCCCATAATCAAAACCACTTTCACGTTCACATGCACACCAAACCATTTGGAAACATATTTTTTACCTCATGAAAATTTTATAAAACCCATTTGTAAATATCGCAATAAGAGAATATATGAAATCCAAACATTTCCCTAGGAAATCCCCTTTTAAATCCATATACAGACCAAAAACCTTTTTAAATATTCTTCACATTACATGAACAATTCACAACAAAACAAATATGTGAACTTTTCTTGCAATTGAAAATATAAATTTAATCTTTTAGAGTTAAAATAATCAATTGATAATAAGGAATAACACATAAAACAAAACCCACTTTATTTGGAAACCCAACTTTCATCACTTACATAACTCAAAATCTCTTTTAAAAAAACTTATCACCTTTCACAAAATCTATTAAACACATTTATAAATCTCAACAAAGATGCACACTTTAAAGAGAATCAACTTCTTTATTGAAAACCATATTCTAACATATATGCATTTCAAATCACTTTGAAAACACATTTCTCAATATAAATAAATTCATAAAACACATTTATAAAACCAATAAAGAATATCAAAATCATCTAATAAGGTAAAATCAAAAAATTACCTACCTCAATTTTGGAAACATCTATAATCTAGTGGAAGACCACAACTGGACCTCAAACGAACTCTATAAAGGAAATATCAAACGAAAACCATCATGATTTCACCCAATATCGCAAGATCAACCACTAATAAGGTCAAATAGTCTATTCTAACAAATAAAACCTGAAAGATTTAAGAGTGACATTATAATAAGGAAGAAACCAATGAAAATAAGACTTGATGATTCTTTGAAGATCCAAGGCCAAAACCACCAAATATTGGGGTTCAAGGGGTCGAAAAAGGTGTAGAGGAATCTTATATGGATTAAAATACAATATGGATTTCAATATGAGTTACTTATGGTTAAATATGAAGAGGTGAAAAGATTAAATTTCAAATTTTTAATAACCCAGATAGGTCACATAGTTAGCATGTACGGTTTTCCAAACTGTACAGCCACCGTACATTCCTATCAGACTAATATGAATGAGGTCGTACAATTTCCTAGTGTAGGGCACACACCCATGCACCTGGTCGCGAATCCTGGATGGATCCACTATCCAGGATGCACAATTTTCCCTGTACTGGTGGACGGTTTCCCCTAACTATGTGCCAACTATACGCCACCTCCTATCGAGAAAAAAATAATAATTTTTCTCCAAAAACTCCCATATAATCTACAAAACCAAAATAATAATAATAATATAAAAATTAATAACTCAAAATGAAATCAAGGATGTGAAAATTCTACCCACCCTGAAAACTTTCCACCCCCCGAAGTTCAACTCAAAGTATGAACAAATAAAAAAATTGATACTACTCTTCAACCCATGAATTTCACTCCCATGTCTCATTCTAATCACTACCATGCTTCTATAGAACCCAAACCAATGGTATATAATTACCATAAAGCACTTTCTCTGGAGAATCCAAAATCTGTACTAGACACTCAAACACTAATAGGTTAGTCTCTAACTCCAACTCCTCCCAATTCAGCACATCAAAAGGATATGGATTATACTTTTTCAGACGATAGATAAGGAAAATATCATGAATTTACTCAACTAGGAAGTAAACTTGACATGGTATTCCACTTTACCAACCCTCTCAAGGATCTAAAAATTTCTAATATACCTCATCGTTAGATTATCATTCTTACCCAAATGACGGAGACCCAAGCGAGGTGCCACTATTAGGAACACCTAATCACCCACAGAAAGCTCCAATGTTTAGTACCTATAATTAGGATAAGACTTATGGAGACTCTATGATGTTAAAAAATGATGCATGTTCAACTTAACCTTATCATATGTTTCTTGCATAAGGATCAGTACCAATAATGAGGTCTCACCCACCTCAAACCAACACAATGGGGACCAACATGTCTGGCCATCAATATCCTTAAAGGGATCCATTAAAATCTATGATTGGGACCTATTATTATATGAAAACTCAACCTACCATAAATGGATATCCCAAGAGACTCTAAAATTCAACACACATTCTCGAATCATTTCTTCCATTATTAGTTTCTCCCAATTCTTCTAACCATCCATTTTATGGTGGTATGTCATACTCAACATGATGAGTGACCCCATTTCCTTCTGAAGACCTTCAAAAAACTATGATCTAATGCGAGGGTCCCTGTCTAAAATGACTTATAATGACACATAATAAATTATCAATACCTTCTGATTATAAAACTCACCCAACACATTCACATTAGATAAATCCCTGATTGGAATGAAGTGGGATAATTTGGGTAGGTGGTCAAACACTACCCAAATAGAATTTCTTCCCATAGGTTTTTGAGGTAATTCAATAATAAAATCCATGGAGATCTCATCACACTTCTAGGTAGTAATTAGTAGTGATTGAAGAAAAATGGGCGACCTTTGGTTTTTTGATTTAACCCACTGACATGTATAACACCGCAATAAAAAGCCTTCTACATCCCACCCCATGCCTAGCCACCAAAACCATTTATGAAAATCATAAAAATAATTTATAGTACAAGGGTTAATGGACCACTAAGGCTGATGGTTATCCTACATCGCCACCTTCCACAATGACAACGATGCCACAATGCAACCCTTGAAGTATAAGACTCTCACATGAAATAATGACCATTCAAAAGGAACCTCCCCACCATTTAAGAACTGCATATAATACTGACATATCTCATCAATCAAATGATCTTGCTAAATCAATTCTATAAGGAAAAGTTTCAACTAAGCACTGGCCAAGAACAAACCTTCACTATTAATCATGGTTTTGAAATTCAATTGGGAAAAAGACCCATCAAAGTAAACTCGTCAATATACACTTTCAATCCTTTCACTTTAACTTTCCTACTCAGGGAATTTGTGAAAAAAATTTACATTTCTTGGGGTATAAATGATATCAAAATAGAACCCCTAAAGGTACTAGACTCAATGAAGCTTCCTCAAATTCAGATACTTCTAATAAAAAGTATATGAAAATCTATTTTGATCTAAATAAACCACACATTCTCCCTCAACAAAAAATAAAACCATGTATTTAAGGAATTCATAATTTCCAATAAATCTAGTTCATGGTTTGGGTAATTTTTTACATGTGGTCCTACTTGGAACAAACCATACACCACCACATGCTCATTCTGCATCAGCACAAACCCAAGACCCATACCTGAAGCATCACAGTAGACTATGTATCCCTTTATAAATTCTTGAAAATCATAATTGAAAAACATTATTCGGTTGTTCATATGACATCACAACACTGATCTTCTTAGGGTCCACTAAAATCTCTCATTTTGAGATCACATGACATAGAAACTTCACTTATCTAATCCAATAGCTACACTTGAGAAACATATCCTAAAGACAATGATCCTAAAGGGTGCCTAGAACAACCCTCAAAATCTTTTAATGATCCTAATCAATCAAAAAATAGGATAGGATGTCATCAAAAAACACCATAAAATATTCAAGATATAGATGTAACACCCTGTTCATAAGCACAATAAAGACTGCTACAACATTTTTTCAATTAGAAAGTCATGAATAAATACTCAAAGTGGTTGTACATACTTTAGAAGGATTTTTTCAGAAAATACACCACTCTAATGAAAACTTGGTGATACCTGGAACTCAAATCAATCTTAGAGAACCACCTTTCCCTCTTAATCTTATTAAAAATGTCATAAATATAGGGAAATAGTAATTTTGTTATTTTCACCTTATTTAAATTCTGGTAATCAGTGAACAGCCAAAGAGATCCATCATCCTTTTTCACAAATACAATTAGGGTGGCCCAAAGTGAGATGCTCAGGTGAATGAATCCTTTGAATTCCAAATCAACCAGGTATACCTGTAATTCCATCAACTCAGTGGGGTCCATAAATTATGAAGAAAGAGATATAGATTGTGTTCCCAGTGCCAAATCAATATTGAAATCCACATCCCTCTTTGGAGGTAAACACAAAATATCCTCTATAAATACCTCTGGAAACTAATCCATCATAGAAGATAATCCCACATCTGGACCGCAATCACCATACTCCAACATGATTAAAGTTATTTGACAAATGAGATTTCTCATTTTTGGAAATTGAGGTCAAGCATGTCCCGGCCAAAGATCCCATTCAACTTGAAACACCTTGGTACTTTCAGATGGATGCACAAAACATATTCACCTATGATTGTTATCGATGTGCACCTAAAAATGAACCATATTATCTATATCTAGGCTCATGTCAAAGGGGCCCACTTCAATAACTATGAAATCCCACTCTAACTCAGCTCCTAACATGGTGAGTGCACAGGACGGACACATAAAACCTTTCTCTCGCATCTTACCAAGTGGTGTTATTAACTCTAGCACGTAAGGCATAATATCAGTTGAAAATTTTAATGAATCCATGATATGGGAAGAAATAAAGGAGCAAAATTTTTGATTCAATAATAATGTTACCATGAATTGTTGTAGGCCCTGCATCTATTTTTTTTGGCACTCAGTCCACAACATGATGATGTTGTGCCTCAGACTGACCTAGATAATGACCACTAACCTATGGATCTTCCTTGAACTAACTCTACCTATAAGAGAATCCATCCCTACCTCTATGACCTTCGAACTGAGAACCTAACATCCTGGACGGTTCTGACCAGTATGAAATTCCAATGAATGATGCATATCCTTCACCATTCTGAAATGGGTCTTCCACTAAGAAAAAACATTTCAAGTTTTCCCATAACACCATATTTATGGTAGGGTATAGGTGGAGTTGAACACATATTTTCAATGTGCCCCCACCATCCCACATTAATGGCACCGAATAGACCCAGCATGGGAAGCCACAGAATAAGACAACTAAAAAGGATGGCCTAAACTACCACCTCCCTTATTCTCTTGCATGTTTTTCTTCCTCTTCTTCTCAAATAGGATTCCATTTCCCATTACAGACACTAATCTAGAGAAACCATACTTTTCTCTACAGTCAATCTCTACCATCAAAGTGCGATCAACGACATCAAAATAAGTCTTCAACATGAACAAGAATAATTGGGATCAGATCTTCGGTCACAACCCCATATAAAATATTTGAGCCTTCAACTTCTCATAGAAAACTACCTTGGGTGTGAACTAAACTAACTCTACAAAGTGTTCAGTATACTCTATTGCGGTATAGTCTATGTAAGAACTCGGTTCTTATTCTTGAGGTACGAGATTGTTCTTTTCTCTTTTCCTTAAGTGTTTTTGAGAAAATAATGAAAATGGGGAAAAATCCTAAATATTGGGACTACACACCATGTACTTTTTCACACGCCGTGTACTATGATCATGTGGGATGAGTACATAGGGTTTTTAGGTCGGTCGATGATGAAGGGTGTAAAAACTGACTACATGTTGTGTAGTGGGTATTTAAACGTCGTGTTGTCAGTCGGCAAGAGAATAGTAAGGTGGTGTCTAGCTGAGCGGTGGTATACACCATGTACTCAGTTAATACACATCGTGTACTCATGTCGACAGATGAAGAGTTCCACGCTGGCATGAAGCCATCAGAGGAACAATTAAAAATGGAAAGTACACGCTGTGTACACATGTAGTACATGCCGTGTAGTTTGTTTTCTTCACTTAAAATGGGCAGTAGCCTCCCCTGTTCACGGGGAAGGCTTAGAACCAGAGGAGGAGTCGGGAGAGAGGGTCGAACCTTCTAGGAGCTTCAGATCGCACGCAAGAAATCCATTTCCGCCTCTAACGATCTCATTTGAATTATATGGGTAAGCCTCTCCTTCTCCTTAAGCCATTCTTACCAATTATTTCCCGAGGGAAAGTTATTTACGTTTGAACAGGATTTATTTCACCTTAGATCTTCATCCTTCCTAGATGTTTCGAGGAGCGTCGTTTATGTATACTGATCAGGGGGGGATCGAGGTAGGTGGATTAGTGTTTAAATTCCAACTAATATGTTTTTTTGTGTACCGTTGAGCTACAAACCCATGTTGGGTTGCCGTGTGGCTGATTCCTTGGCTGTTTTAAATACCTATAATTTTATAGGTAGTAAAATGTGACAATAAATTGTTGTTTGGGATTGCTGCTTGGATCTCGACCACCCCAGTGGTGTGTTCCTCTGTTTATCCATTTGTCTAGGATACCTGAGGGTATGTCACTGTAATAATGTTTGTAAAATTTCCTTGAGAGGAATTGTATGCGAATTTATTATTTACATGTTGGGCATGGCCCGGTTACTTTCACCTGAGGGCAGTGTTCTTTTCAGCCTAAGGGCGTTGTTGTTTGGCCTGAGGGAAAGGTACTACTTAGCCTTAGGGCAATGTTCTATTTTTATAGAGGTAAACTTTTTGTATTAGAAAGGGAAATGACTTCTGTTCCTAAGGGCATCACTTCATATTCCTGAAGGCAATATCTGTTATGCTTGAGGGTAAGATTTTGTTTACCTAAGGGTAAGTGTTTGCATGTCTGAGAACCTTGACTGTTTATGTAGAATAATCACTGTGGTGATATCCTAAATTGAATGATTAAATGAATATTAAAATGGAAATATAACTGGTAATGTTAGTTACTTTTGAGTAATTCTTAGTTTATTGCATTTTACTACTGCACACTATTGTTGCATATTTTCACAAAGTTGGGCACGGGCCTTTGGTGGGTGCCTACTGGGATTTATTTCTCACACCCTATTTGGGGTCATTTCTTCGGCCCCAAACAGATTATATTTCTTTTAGGTAAGGAGAAGGGCAAGGGTCTCTATACAGGTACATGATTTTTGCTGAGGTGTAGGAGAGCATGGGACGGAGCTCATGCTCATGATGCCACCTGCTGTTTTGTTTTTTTGTACCTGTACTTTCCATTTTACCGTATTGTACTAATGTGTAACATGTTCTGGCTATTTTCATATCATAGTGACATACATATATATATATGACTGTTGGTTGTTGTTACTTCAGTTGTTTATTTCAGTTATGTATGTTTTACTTCTTCCGTTGTTGTTGTATGTTTTATCTAGTATTCCGTTGTGCTACACTTTAACAAATGAGGGCATAGTTTCCCCACTATAAAACTTGGGCCCTCGCTGCTAGTCGGAAGCCTCTGGAGTATGGGTAAATGGGCTTGAGGTCATGTGACCAACCGAATTTGGGGCACCCGAGGAGAGGTACCCGGTTCCGGGATGTTACAAAGTGGTATCAGAGGCAGGTTCTTTTCTTTGACATACTATTTGGAGCCTTAGTCTGGGATAGGACGGAAACAGTAGTTGGTAATAAGTTGTTCCCGGGATTAGCTAACCCATGTATAGGGAAAATCCAGTCTACCTCGGTTGTTGCAATTTTTTTGATTTTGAAAAATTTTACATTTGATTTTATTTTCACTATTGGGTGACACACTTGGGATTGTGTTGTTTATATGTTATCCATGGGTTCTATTTAGTTGAAACTCGATGAGATGAGGGTATTCCATCTCATGAATCATTTAGGAACATGCTATAAATCACATTCCATGCATAGTTTCATGCCATGTAGGCGTATTATAAATTGCATTCTGTTGTGATAGTCATTATGCTACAAAAGCATGTTATTGTGATAGCTTATTTGATAAATATCTGCTATGTGATAGGGTATGTTTGTCTGAGGCTTTGATATAATAAATACCAAACTTTGGTTATTAGGGAGTATGGGACCTCATTGACTTTGGTGGATCATTGGCTATTTACAGCATTTATAACACATCTAAGATGTCAAGCATTGATTTGCGGGGAGTATGGTCCCTCACAGATCGGAATATGGAATTTTGGTGTTGTTTTTCAGTATTTTCTAGGACGCGGAGTAGTTTCAGAGGCCTTTTATCCTGAAGACCCGGGATACACACCGTGTAGTTCCATGGACACACGTCGTGTGTTCTTCTGTTCGGGAAGAAAAGAAAACTTTTTTGGTACACGCCGTGTACCCTCAGTATACGCCGTGTAGACTCTTCCATGTCATAGACCATGTGGGTGGGGACACGGGGAAGGAAAATTCTTGGGTAGAACATGTCGTGTACTTGATGTACATGCCATGTATTGTTGACCCAAAGTCTGACCGAGTAACTAAAAACAGGGACGGAAGAGACCTTGAGACATACATGCCGTGTCCATCTTGGAACACGCCGTGTAGTCTGGCCTGGGGACCTGACCATGTAGCTAACAACCATGGGTTGGTGTTACCTCTTCTTGAACACACCGTGTACCAAAGGGACACGCTGTTAAGTACTTACCAGTGGGAGATTGTGTGGACTTAGCCGTGTGACTGGGAAATGGGGTGGTAAAGACGTAGTGTGGTGTTAGCCAAGTAGTCGGCCGTTTCACGAACAACACAAACAGTTGGAATTAAACTATACATGCCGTGTAGATTCCATACATGCTGTATAGTCTTGTTCAATTGAGTTGTGTGTCTTAGCCATGTAGAAGGACTCAGGCAGGGAATGAGGATTCAGGTACATGCTGTGTATTCTGAGGACACGCCGTGTGTTTGGGGTGTTACACGACCAGTTAAACTGGGGTACATGCCCATGTGAATGGCTTGCAAGAAGATATCATGTAGTTTAATACACACCGTGTAGTCATGTTTTGTAAATTTTGACAATTTTCCTTCTCCTATCCCCTTGTTTTTGTTTTTTATAATCTTGAACTAAGGTGTGCGTTTGACCTTGTCGAGTCATGCCGCCGGGACGACCACGCATTGTTCACCAAGAGAGCGGCAACGATTATACTCCAGAGATGGTGGGTCATGGGCTAGCAGTTGATCCTCTAGCAGAGCCAGATGAGGCACCAACCGTTATACCAGACACAAGCTTGGATGCGCAATTCTGTGAAGGCTTCATGCGGTTCATGCAGACCTTTCAAGGAGCACAGTCGGCTGCCACATCTATGGCTGATCTGATGCGTATATTCCAGCAGCAGCATCTGCCTACGTTTTCAAGGGATGGAAGACCACAGGCTATGGAGTCTTGTATGGAGTTTATACAGACTATTTTCAATCATCATGATATGTCTCCAGGGCGGAGGGTCAAGATCACAACTTATATGTTGCATGATTCTGCCAAGAGGTGGTCGGATGTTACCACTCAGTCTAAGCATCACAGAGACATGGTGTGTGAATATTTTTAAAAATATTTTTATGAATTCTTCTTCCCAGAGATGATAAGGGCAGATAAGTCTTGAGAGTTCATGAATCTGCAATAGGGTACTATGTCGGTGATGGACTGTTCTGCTCATTTCACCGAGCTTCAGCATTTTGTACCCATTCTGGTGGATGATGAGACGTTGAGGGCTCGATGCTTTGAGGATGCTCTTCGTTATAAAATCTAAGCACTGTTAAAGGTTTTCAGGTTGCCTAGAGTACATTCTATAGTGAACCAGGTGATGATTATAGAGAGAAACCTTCGAGAAGCTAGTGGTGCAGGCCAGGGTGGTTCGGCACCAGTTTCTGGTACTATTTCTACCAGGAAAAGTATGTGAGAGATGAGTTTCTCTCATAGTGACAGTACTAGCCAGGAGATTACTTCAGGTGACCCGGTCAAGTGCTACCAGTGTGGTAAAGAGGGCCACAAGAGACCGCAATTTCCACGTGACCCAGTGGAGTGTCAAACTTGTGGAAAGATGAGTCATCTACAACGCTTTTGCATGCCTTTTAAACCGGTGGCTAGTGAGAGGGGTTCTGTGTAGACTCCGTGTGCAGGAACATAACCGACAGCTTTTTAACAGTCAGGGAACTGGGATATATCAGGACGTACATGCATAGGTGGTAGTCGTGGCCGTGGTAGCCAGACACCAGGATCTCAGAGGCAGTAGGGCGGGACAGCTCAGGGTAGCCAGGCTATGTTGCAGGGCCACAACACTGGGCAGTCATATGCAGTGAAACAGACCCAACAGGAGCAAGATCCTAGACCTTCTACTATCAGAGGTACTATTCTAGTAGCTTCTGTCTTACCTTCAGTACATTTCGATATGGGTGCTATACATAGCTTTATATTTGTGCCCATTTTGGAGATCCTTGGGCTCTGTGTTTCTTCTTCTTTTAAAGTTATGATGCTAGACACTCTGTTGGGGACTAGAACGGCGGGTGTGCGTCAATGCAAGGAGTTCCCCCTTGAGTTTGGTGGGTGTCACTTCCTTTGGGACCTCTATGTCTTTGAGAGGACAAGCTATGATGTCATTCTCGGTATGGATTAGTTGTTTCCATTTTGATCCTTTTTGGACTGCTATCATTACAGGGTGCATTTCATGTCACCATAGGGATAGTTTCTATAAAAAGGCAAGTGGGATGTTCAGGTGAGCTGAGCAGGACAAGAGCATCATGGGCGAGGTGGAGTCACAGCCCAGATTGCGAGTTTGTTGTTGAGGTGTAGGGGAGCATGGGACCGAGCTCAGGATTGTGATGCCACCGGTTGTTTTGTTTTGTTGTACCTATACTTTTCATTTTATCGTATTGTACTACTGTGTAACAAGTTCTGGCTGTTTTCATAGTATTGGGACATACATATATATATGACTGCTAGTTGTTGTTAATTCAGTTGTTTATTTCAGTTATGTATGTTTTACTTATTCCACTACTGTTGTATGTTTTATCTAGTATTCTGTTATACTACACTTTGACAAATGAGGGCATAGTTTCCCCATTATCAGACCTAGGCCCTTGCTGCTAGTCGGCAGCCTCTGGCATTTGGGGAAATGTGCTTGACATCATGTGACAAACTAGGTTTGGGGCACCTGTGGAGAGGTACCAAGATCCGGGACGTTACAATCTCTATAAAGAAGATCTAGGAACTCTTAGGACTTGGTGAAGTCCAAGTTCTCATAGAAATACTACTTCTTGAAGATGAACCTAAAATCCTTCCAACCCATATGTTTTGCTTCCCATCTTGAAACACTGAGTCCCACCACTTCTGACTGGGACCTTTAAACATGAATGAATCACAGTTTACCTTGATTATCTCAAGAGTATCAATAAACTCAAATATCTTTTCTATTTTCTCATTCTAATCCTTATCTTTCTGGGGATCCATGAAACCTCAAAATTAATTAGGATTATTCTTGAGTAACTCCTGTGATTTATCCTTTCTAGGACCAGGATTGGCTTCTATTAACTATACTGAACCATATCCCTCTCCCTATCCCAAATTGTAGACATCCTGAACCACTATTCTCACTAGTCTCTCATCGATTTATGAGGGAGAACACTCTCCAACCTCTTCTCGCGGTTGCACAAGAATTATTTATAGAGGCATTGTACTACATCAAGAAACAACCAAAAGAAACCCCCATCAACACAACAGTCAATTCATATTCTGAAAATTTTCCGCAACATCAAAAATTATCAAATTATTCCAAAAGTCAAAACAAAACCACATCAGAGAAAATAACAAGAAAACCCACTTCTACCCCAACTTAATCTCTAAAAATTGTCTTCATCTTATACGTATCATTGGGGGATAAGTCAACCCAAATTTCACAACATCCCATGGTGACATGAGTCCTCTCATGAGGTGTGTTGTCCAGACACCACACTCATAACCAGAACATCATAACCTAAATATCCTATCCCCAGTATATCAAGACTCTTCCTAAATAACTAAACCCAAAAATGTCATAACCTCATGTGATACTATTTTATCATGATCCAACCCTGAGTTTCATCCAACCCAACAACCGAACTGGCCTAAGAAATGTCCTAAAGGGTGTTCCCAATACCCACAGTTTAGAAACTAGTTCCTGGGTGTTTCCAATACATTATCGAGAATGATTTCACCCATGTATATAACCATAAACCATTCATAAGAATAAAAATACATCACATAACTAATAATCATAAAAAAAATAGATTCAATAATTTCATACTCAATGTTTTAATAATTTAAACAAAACTAATATTCTATATTGGAATGGGAACAACTAAAACATCCCAAAAATATCCCTATTACAAGAGGGACATCACCCTCAATCCACCTCCACCAACACCAATATGAAGTGGAACACTATAAATTGGATCCATCATCACCACCATGATACATCTTGCCTTTATTTGGGTCATGCATAACTAATTCTACATACACTAAGAGGTGTATATAGGGTGTTATCCAAGGCCTAATAGGATGCCACCCAAAATAATGATTCCATTCTATAACATTAGAAGATAAATCAACATGAAAATTTTCATAAGAACATTTGAAACATTTCTGAGAAAATGATTTAAAGAAATGCATTTTTAGGCAGATGATATTAAGTAAATCATTTCTAAAAACATAATTTAAAATCACAATGTAAACTAGGTCCACAACATATCGATGGTGAGAACCAAAATATAAAAGCATCACATCACAAGAGGGAACTATGGGTAAATCTGTATAGGTAAATAGAAATAGTGGGAGCCTATAAGCCTTATACCTCAGTGATCAAAATCCTCCAACCAAAACCAATTGCTTCCTCACACTTGAGCCACTGTAGGGGAATATGTCCCAAGGTCTAGGGATCTCCATATCGTATTCCAAAACCAATATAGTTCACATAAACAATCCACTATATGGGATCCCATTCCAAGTTCTAGTGGTATATGTTCATATCACATGTTTAGTTAGTGTTGTAGTGTCCATCATTCTAGAAGAATCTAGGCCTCAATCCACCAAATCAACTAGTGTTCTAGTTTAAGTTCACCCACCAAGATACTCAAGATTCCCTTTGTTCCCAATTTCCATTTCACATGTCACATAAATCATTAGGTTAATATACTAATGCCAAGAAAAAAGAACACACATGAAAATCTATTTATTTCACAAGAATATTCCTCCAATAATCAAAGATCACATGGAAACCACCATTTTATGTAATCAAAACCACATTCACATTCACACGCACACCAAACCATTTGGAAAAACATTTTGAATCACAATAACAATTTTTAAACCCCTTTTTTAAATATACCAATAATATCATATATGAATTCCAGACATTTCCATAGGCAAATCCGCTTTTTAATAAATTTTCACACCAAATCCATTTTTAAATGTACTTCACATTATTTAACAATTGATTGAGCATTTTTAAGAATCATAACAAGGAATATCACATGGGAAAACCCCCCCATTTCTCTTCTAAAACCATCTTTAATCACATATGTACATTAAAACCTCTTAAAAACATATTTTTCACCTTTTACACAATCTGGTAACACATTTATAAAGAAAAACAAATAGGCACACTTGAAACACAGTCAACTTCTTTTTGAAACCCATCTTGAAACACATATCCATTTCAAATCACATTGAAAATACCATTCTCACTATACACATAATCTATAGAAAAAAATATGAAATCAAGAAATCATATCAAAATCATATAATAATGTAAAATCATGGAACCACCTTCCTCAAACTTGGAAAATTATCAAATCTAGTGTAAAACCACAACCACACCTCAAAATAAACCTATAAAGGAAATATCGAACAATAGACATCATGAACTCAACCATCAACACAAGTTAAACCCCAAAATAGGTCAAATAGACTGATGGAAAAGAAGAACATAAGAAAAAGAGGAGAGGGACCCTATAAGAATGAAGAAATTGAAGGAAATGAGACTTACATGATTATTCTTTGAAGATATATTGCCAAAAACACCCAAATATTATGGTTTAAGGGGTCTAATAAGGTGTTAAGGAAGCTCCTGGGGATGAAAATCATGCATGCCTTGGATTAGGGGTGATTTAGGGTTAAATACAAAGAGGTAAAAGGATAAAATTTCTTATTTTTAATGAGTTAAACAAGTTTTATGGTTTCATTACATGGTTTTCCAAAACATGTGACAAATTTGTGTCCCTCTATTTCCAAGAGGAAAAACAATGCCTGGTTTCTTGGTAGAGGGTGCATGCCCATGCACCTAGACATGCATCTTGAATAGAGCCATTGTCTAGTGTTCAAGCTTTTCCCTATGCTAGTGAAAGGTTTCCCCTAAATGTGTTTCAAACCTGTGACACCTACAATTGAGACTAAAAACATTATTTTTCTCCTGAAACACCTAGGGAAACTAAGAAACTAAAACAAAAATCAAAAATAGATAAAGTAATAGATCGAAATAATATCATAGATGTAACAAAAAAAATAACATATAGTTTAGTAATTTTTAATCAAATATTAATAATGAAATATTAACATATCCATTAAAATATTACTAAATACATATAAACAAAGATCAATATTTTTAAGAGAAATGGTGAATTTTATGTTTTTCTAGATCACTCCCGTTTTTTAGATTGAAATTTAAGTATCATATGGAATAAAACACTATTAATTTTTCCTGGAAATGTATGTAAAGGTTATTCAAGAAAAGGGATAAGTGTATACTGATGTGTAAAGGATTAAAAGAAAATAATATATAAATATAAACACAATGAAAAAAAATGGTAAAATAACAACAATTTTATAAACAATTTCATATTACAATAATAATTTCATCTCAAGGAGAAAAAAAATCAATGTTTAGAGGTTTTTGAAGGACTGCAAATAGGTTTGTATTCTTCTAATGATGATGAATATGTTAAATAATCTCATAGTCTTTTGTACTACATTAATATCTATAATAAAATCGTTGAAATTTTAATTTAATATAGTATCTCATTCCCTAAGCATATGTGGAGAGTCTATATTTACCATTAACAAAATTTACTTTTAGAAATATTTATACTATTTCATAATACTGAAAAAACATACCCATCATACCCCAAGCTGGTTGAGCAGATCACTTACACTACGTTCTGGAAAAGATAAATTCATAATTATCTCTTTATGATTTTGGATAAGAATGTGCATGGTCACAATATCACACATCATGTTTTGAACATTTGAACCCAATACATTGATATTGAAAGATAAAATTTCCATACATTTCAAAAAATCTCAAGACACTTCACCTGAAGATATAGAATCACTTCCTTAACTTGAACTGGTACCATTCACAAATACAAAATGAGACACCAACAACATTATCATATCAAAAAAAATAAAATTTTGGAATATTATCACATTACAACATCACAAAATAATTTTTGGGAATCTATATTCAAATCATAAAAATACTATTTGGAAGTTGAATTCTTATTTAATCTCTAAAATTGAGCCTGAAGAGACTCATAATATACCATAAAGACTGGAAAACATCTTAACTCATTAAAAAAATTCATAAACCGTTCAAGTTCTGATTAAAATATAATAAATTAGTTTTCAACAAATCAAATCTGTAAAATATATTCATAGAAAATTTTTTGAGAATGTACCTCCAAAATAGATTCTTCTCTAGAAATTAAGGTTATCTCATCCTACCTTACTAAGGTTTTTTATACGTATACTGATTAAAGAGAATAAATATTTAAACATTCACATAATGGTGAAAGATACCCACAATTAATTTTTTACTCACAGTAACTTTTCCCTTTTTCCTTTCCAAAGAAATATTATCAAAATAATTTTATCAATTATCAATTAATTTAGTAGTATAATCTATTATAATAGTTCCTTATCTAACTAAATTAATTTTCTCATTTCTTTGTAGCTAACTTGGATGTGTAATTGGTTCATCATGTTTCTCCTCAACATGAGAAATTAATTCAACTCTTTCATTCATATCATTATTTTTCATAACGACTACACTTTCAATAGTCTCAACTACATTCTCAACTAGGGTATGATTATCACCCCTACTAGGTCTCTAAACTAACCTAGTTTCACCTTTTATCGCAACTGATGTTTTCTAATAAATCCTTTAAAATTTAAGAGTTCCTTCATTATTTTCAGTAATTTTTTCTTCTTCAACTTTCTTCCTTCTTTAACTTTGATGGAAATTTTCATCACTAATAGTAGACTCATTTAAATATGTGGCTTAAAATTCATTTATAGCCATTTTCGACATAAAAACACCATGTTTAATCCCATATTCACTAATTTCTTTAGCCAAATTTATAGAAAAACCAGTAGACTTATGCCTCCTTTTCTCCCCCTCAATACCAATATCAGAAATCTCCTCTACTTTATATCATACTAACATGAGGTATCCCTTTGAAACTCTCCAGAAAAGTCCAAACATCATGAATGTTCTAGATGAAAATAAATTTATATGGTGGAATATTTTTCCTTTTTAGATATCATAAATTAAAAATCTCTAGTAGATAAAAGGAAACACCATTATTCCACATGCATAAAAGGATAACCTTTAGTCCTTCTAGTTGTAATAAATAATATACCTCAACATTTAAAAATATAAACTAAATTTTATATAACTTATTGAAAGTAATACTATATACATATTTGGGAATAGGATATTCTATGATTCTATAATCATAGGTACAACACCATTTTGGATTAACTTTACAAGAACCTTTTGAATAACTTCAAGATTCTTCAATATTATCATCCAAATTTGGAGAGTTCCAAATAAAAATGACATGATATATTTAAAAATGTAAAACCCATCACTCATTGACCACAAACTTAAAATGAAATGTTCTTCATGTGGTCACTTAAATATACAGGTTGCCTTCAAATATTACATTCAAAACTATTTGTCATATACTTTTAAAGAAACTATATCTTCACATTAACCATTACTAAACTAGTCATTTTTGTAAAACACCACTACTTCTAATTTTAAAACATATTCATAATTTCTTCCGTAAAAAATAAAATAAAAACCTTGAAAACCAAGATATTTAATTAGTAGGAGATTTTTTTTAAAAAAAATAATCTAAATGTATACCTTTTCCATGTAGAAATCAACGGAAAGAGCTTGAAACATTATAACTTCTTCCAATACTAGGACCAACATCATTGGTTCTCTTCATATTTTCTATATTTCATAGTAATTTAAGCTTTATGATTCAACGATTTAGTGTTTTAGTGAATGATATATTGAACGATCGACAGTTTGAAGAGATGATGGTTTAAGGGTAAAAGAGAGTGGTGGTATTTTTTATGGTTTTGGATTATGGTTGCGTTTCTCAAGAAGAAACTTTCCAGACTAATGGTAAGGGATTTTAAATCAAAAATATATGTCATAAAATTAAAATATGATATTAAAAAAACATTATAAGTAAATTTAGAAACTTGAATAATTCAAAATGATAAATAAATAATTTTTAGTAGGATGAAAACAAATTGTTTATATGAAAATGGTGTAAAATAAATTTTTAATTAATCAAAAATTATTAATATATATGTTCTTCATTTTATATTAAAATTATATAACACCCCATTAATAATATAAAAACAAATAGTGAGAAGGGGTTTTGTAAAAATATCATCAAGATGATATTTTTTAATAAAAAATTGAAAATAGATATCAACATTGTGAACATGATCTACGATAATATGATATTTAATTTAAATATTATTACCTCAAGAAAGAATTACTATTTTTTTAGAAATATTAATAGCACTAGTATTATTACATAAAATATAAACATGGTAAAAATTAAGTATAAAATCTAAGTGATTTTCTTTCTCCACAACACTTGTGCGCAATAACTACCATCATATATATATCCAGCCTCAATGATTAACAACACAACAAAATGTCGCTTCTTACTAGACCATTATATCAGGGACTTGCCTAATTTGTTATAGGTACCTAATGTAATCTTTCTATATAATCTAAAACCTGAAAAATTAGCATATGAATATGATATTACATAAAAAATATAAGTTTCATGATAGAGAAGAGATAAATAAAATGTTTCTTTTAAATATATTAGAATTCATTTTCCATTTATTAAATTATACTCTCTTTTATTTGAGTAAAATATTGCTCATAAATAAATATAAAATGTAATATTTAGTCTACTAGTAGTAAGATATAACAAAGTACCAATCAAACCCATGTGAAACTTGTTTCCAATTGGTTTACTAGCTTCATCCAAATCTGTTTTTATATTAGTATACAAAAGAGTTGTATATGGTTTACAATTATCAAGTCTAAACTTTTTTAAAAAATAAATAACTTAATTTATATTATTAAAAAAATTCAAAATACTTTTAAAATATTTGAAATCTAATAAATAAATTTAGTTCTCCCATCATACACATTTCAACTATTTTTTCAAAAAATTTGAAAATCCTTTTTAAATTTTTTAATTATCTAAACCTGAAATAAAATGATTTACAAAGATATTTACTAATAAAATATCATAAAAATAATTATTATATAAAAATATTAGGATTATTCAAAACTATTATACTATATATTTTCTAAAAAATGAACTCAACATCTAATTTAAACACCTTGAGGCTTGTTTTGGACCATAAAAATCATTAGTAAGTTTAAAAATAGAATTTTGAAAAAGTTTGTTTTTTTGAACTGGGGTGTTTTTCAACATAAACATCCTCCATTAAATAGTGATTTTGAAAATCATATTTTTTATTCATCATTTATAATTTAAAATTCATATAATATGCATAGGGTAAGACAATACTTATGGATTCAAACCTATAAATAGGGTAATCAACCAATTTATAATCTATAAATTCTTTATAATTGTATTCTTTATCTATTATCCTAGATTTATTCCTAATAATTATACCATGAACATCTTGGTTATTTTTAAATACCCTTTTAGTTCATATTACTGGATGATTAGAGGGTATATTAACTAACTCTGAAACTTTATTTATTTTAAACTAATTTAGCTCCACATGGATATTCATTACCTAACATTCATCACTCATGTATTTTTCTACCGACTTAGGTTGAAAATGAAAAATAAAATTATAGAAATCAACTAAATTTTCATCATTACTATTAGTTTTAACACCGCCATAAAAGTATCTTATATTTTTTTCAAAAGGATGGGTATTCAATGTCCTGGGATTTATAGTTAAGACACTTCAGGTTCATTGGTTTCATTAACTTCAAAACTAGATCGATCATGGTCATGATCTAATTTACATTCACTCTAATCATTACAAGAATCAAGTATCAAGTTATGTAAATAATCATTAGCTTTATCTGTTTATTCTATATTATGATCAAAGAGATCAGTCTCATAAAAATTCACAAGAACTAATTCATAAACTATACTTAATTTTTATTAAACACTCTATAAGCACTAGAAGTAGCAGAATACCCAAAAAAATATTCTTTCAATGGATTTTAGATTAAATTTACCAAGGTTTTATTAATTATTCATGATATAAACCTTTCAAATGAAAACATTGAATTACCTAACTTTAAGTTTTCTATTATTACACAACTCATAAGTTGTCTTCTTGCAAAAATGTCTAATTAAAACTACATTAATAATATGGTATTTTTTATTAAAATATTTTTTCAAAAAATAATAGTTAAACCACACTAATTTAACATGGTTCTCATCATTTAATCAATATTTTTATTTATTCTTTTAGTAATTCTATTTATTGAGTTGTCTGTGGACTAGAGAAGGTATTTTAAATACACATTTTTTTTCAACAAGAATTGAATTATTAATTTTTTAATTATATTCCATGATCAATTCTCCATGAAATAATTTATTCTTATATTTCATTTTCATCAAACATAAAAAAATCACAAAAAATATAATGTATTTAGTTTTAATTTTTGAAATTAAAACATATTTCAATTTCAAAAAATAATTAACAAACACAAAAACAAAGAATTTCAATCCAATATTTCTACTCCATAAAGTCAAATATCTATATGGATACGTTCTAAATTTTTAGATGTAATAACCTTGTTGATTTTTTTGCAAGGTGAACTTTAATCCTTATTTATTTGGCACAAATCATAATGTATTTTCTTATAAAATTTAAGACAACGTATATCAAAAGCTTACTTCTTGTTAGGTAATTTTGATAAGGAAAATATAGTAGAGTGACCAATCCTTTTGTTCCACATCAATGATTCACTTACTTAAGTATTTAAATAGTTTAAACTTTTTCATATATGTAAATAAGGTTTAAAGAATAAATATTATCTGTTCTGGGTGATTTTTAATTAAGAACTTTATTATTAAAAACCGAACATGCATAATTTTAGAAGTAAAAAGTAAAACCATCATCATAAATTTGGGAAATACTTATCATATATTGCTTCAATCCTTGAACATAGAGAATTTGTTTACTATAATTGAATTTGGATCTCTAATTGACCTAACGCCAATGATATTCTCTTTAAAATTATAAAAAAAGTAACCAAAAATCCATCAACATTAGATAGTACATGAAAATAAAAGAAGTATATTCTTATATTAAATGAATATAGACTTTCAATAAAACATATATAATTTTTTCCCCATGTGTTTTCACCTAAAAGATGCTAATTTGTTTAGTGCCCAACTGTTTTTGGGTCCAGTAGTGTCAACAAGAAAAAATCGGGCTAACTAGATCTATTGAACTTTACCAGAAGTTCTATATTAACATTAGATAAATCTATATAAATATACTAATTATTAAAAATATTTATTTAAATATTCCATAGATAGTAATCATTATAATAGTTACATTTAATTCTACAAAAAAAATCAGTAACTTTAGACATTCAATGATTCTTTATATTGGAAGAAAAAAATAATTTATATATAGTTTAAGATTATCACCATTACTACTAACTACATATTTTTTCTTCTTATGTTTATTATTTAAAAATATTTTATATAAATAATCCTCCCCTAGGTAAACACACTAGTAATATGTTTTAAGGGATCTACTTTAGCAAGTAACTCATTAATTTTACAATCGTGGTAAGTACAACTTGAAGAAGATTTAATTAGTTTTAAATTCATTTCTAAATCTATTTTAGCATGATATAATTTTAACTCAAGACAAGATTGTGAATTTTTCTTAGTAGTTTACTATTTTTCTTCAAGGATTCATATTTACCTTTAAATTTATAACAATATTCATATAAGGACCTATCCTTAAACCTTACGTAATATTGAATTAAATGAATAATTCACATTGAGGATATTTTTAGGTTTAGAGTTTTAGAGAATTGGGATATAACTATTACATCTCAAATGATTAAAAAGTAGACACTTCTACATAGTTTTCTTTTTTTACCAAACATGAACTCTTGAAAAAAAAGTGTCATGTCTAGTTCCATGTTTAAGACAGCATGACTTTTCCTTGATCCCATCCATGACCATATTCCACATTATGACCTGTGAAAAACATTTCAAAAAAACATGGGATGAGCATTAAAAGCTCAGTAAGGGATACATAAGGAAGGAAAACTGTTAGTTTTTCAAAACAACAAGTAAACCATGAATACTTTATCAAAGTAATACTTTTCACCTTTATGAAGTAGTAAATACTCTTCATTGAATAAAAGATCATTACATACCATTTTGTAACCAAAATATTACCATAAAACGCATATAAAGAACACAAAACATATAAAAGAAACTTGGGACATAAAAATAATTAAATGGAATAACCATACGATCGACTTCCACACATATCACTAAATGGAATAGCCATACAGCCGACTTCCATACCTAATGCATTGGAGGTTATAACGTAATCACCTATCCTGGTATTCACGGCACCACCCGTCATTTGGTTTATCACGTAACCACCTGTCAAATGTCCAAGTACCATTATAAAATCATAACACATAAAACAATTATAAAGGAAAGGAAACATTTCCACATTTCAATCACAATATATCACTTAAATATATTAAAAAAACAAATCCATTTTTAATACCAAAATACATAAAAGATTATACAGTATTTATTTACTTTTAAAAACATTATGACTTGTTGAGGAAGCCAAAGATCAAATAATACTCGCAGGGGCGAAATGGTCATTGTCATCGTGTACGTTAAAAAGAAACATAATTTTTTTCATTTAATAAAAAATTTCGTAAAAAAAGATTCCCTTTGAATGAAATGAAAAGTAAAATGTGTTTTATACAGCATATAAAAGAAATTCTTGTATTAGAACAAAATATGCCTCAATGAAAGGAGATTGAGATAAAGTCTCTTACCACACGTCTGACTTTACTCGATCAATCTTTAAACTCTTGAATAATAAACTAGTGTTAATTTATACTTGCTTAAGAACCACTTTCAAGCTTATTATTAATTTTATATCACTTATTTCCATGTTATAAACATTATGTAATCATTTAAGTTAATAATTTTTGTTTTGTCGATATTTGGTACTTAAGTCAAAAATGGACTTCTTACAATTACATGTTGTTCATGTGGTCAAATGTTCATTATATAAAGAATTATATTCATGGTTTTGATATCATATATATTATATATATCCATAATATACATGTATTTATAATAGTACATAACATTTAATGACAGGAAATGAAATGCACCGTTCATGGTGACGGTAAGTCGTACGTATGCATGAACGCGACATTCATTCCTATTTCGTATTAATGGAATTAAAACTAAATGAGAAAAATATATATTATAATTACAGTATAATATATATGTTATATATTTAACATAATTTCATTAATTACATTCTTTATAAATTCCATGTTTGGCATGAACGAGTCACATCACTTGAGGGGGCGGTAGTCCACACTTCGTCAGATGAAATTATCGCATTTGCACAACATTCAAAGCATAAAGATATGTTTTAAATATAAAATACATAAGCATAGGGAGGGAATAAAAATATTATATATCATATACAAATACAGAGACATCATAATGGACACCATCAAAGGTGATAATAGAAGATTGAACTATCATCGTTTCGTGAGGCAGTAATTCTCCATCCACAGAAACAGTATGTTCTTTAACAATTAGATGGTGGTTTGTGTAAGTATATCTCGAATAAGTATCATAAAAACATCCTTTTATATTTATGATACTATTTTTGTTACAAAATAAAGGAATAAAAATATTTTAGGGGGTTGGAGAAGCAAAATAAAACAAAAGGACATAAGGGAAGACATTACCTTTAAATCAGGTAACTCCCTTTGGTTTGAACCAAAAGGGTTTCTTGAAGAGATTTTTGCCAAAATTTAAGGCTTATAGGATGAGTATTGGGATGTTTAGATATAAAATGAGTAGATTTTGGTTGAGAAAAAGTCTTAAGAGGTGTGGTTAAGGGTGTAGAGGTGGGGTCCTTTTATAAGTGGGAGGAGGGGCACTCTTGGAATGTTATAAAATGTTACTTTATTATAAAATGCTTTTCAGATTTTAAAGGTCCCAAAAATATATATTTCTAGGATAAGGTGATAAGGGTTTGAAATAAACCCATCCAATAGGTTTTTTACAAGTTTAGTTCTTTGATTTTACCTTATCATTTCATTTTATTTAAATCATTCATTAATGAGGTAATTGTTGCATCATCATGGTGTCATAAATAAATTTATTTATTTAATGACTAAAAATTATAAAAAAACTATCATGATGTAGGAAATATCTTTATATTTGTAATGAAAATTTGTAGTTAAAAATATGACTTGTATAAACCCATGTAAAAATTGTTTTAGTAAAACAATACATATTTGTGACATTTTTATTTTAACTTTAAATAAAAAGTTATTAATGTCATTTTCTTACCCAAGTGGCTCCATGGGATCCCAAAGTTGGGCCATGGATTTTCTTGGTCGGCCATGACTCATCCAATAAGAGGAGGACATGTTTTAAGGTAATTTAATATTATTAAAACATTATTTTTACCTTAAATTACACTAATTACCTCTAATCGTGATTAATAAAACTCAAAAGTTACTATTCACCAAAAAAATATTTTCATCCTCTTGAAAAAAAAATTACTTAATAATGACAACCATGTATGTCAAATTTTTGAAATTAAATTCACAGAAATGTTAAAGTTTCATTTAACGAAAAAATCAGTTTTTTAACTACCACTTAGTGGTTTCACTATTCACCAAAAAATGAAGTTTTTCATAAAAATACCAAATATTCACCCTAATATATATTTGATATTCCGAATTAAAAAATTATGCCTATTTTACCAAATTCAAAACATATAATTTTCATTAATTAATTTCATAATTAATTCCCATTTTCAAAACAAATAGCGTGTTTTTAAGAAACAATATATATCAAAAGATTGACACTAGTTTAAGTCCAATTTCAAAGTGAAATTAATTCTAATGTCCACTATTTGATTAAATGGTAAAAATATATTCTAATTTCACATTAAAACCAATTCAAAAGGTATTCTAATCATATAAATAAATTATATTAAAATGAGGTTTTGAATTAAAATACAACATTTTTCACTTATTTATTAAAAATGAACTTTATCAAAAAAAATAACAAAACATACACGAATTAAATTTTGATGTCCCAATTATAAATAAGGAATTTATTTGGTTAAATAGAATGTATAATAGTGTCCAAAACTATTTTTAAAGAGGGTTCTCCATCAAAAGGCAATAAATCGACCTTTTAGTGAATATTAGAGTATTTATGCATAAAATTGAATTCATTTCTTATTTTAAGCCTTTATGTTTTATTGGATAAATGTAAAAAAAAATTAACAAACAAATATATTCATATTTTAGATATTTTTATTCATTCCCACAAATGGATCGACTACGTGTTAACTACAATTTAAAAAAATATTATTATATTATTAGTGTACAACGCAAGATTTCAAAGAAACTCGTTGTTGCATATCGGGTATGCTATCAAACATAGCAAGCCCTTTAAAGTAAAATTAATATTTAATTCACAAATATTAATAAATATGAAAATGTATTATTCTTTATTTACCTGGTATGTTACATCCTTCCCCCCTTTTGGGAATTTCATCGTTGCAATTTTATTCACTTATCAAAATAAGTGGGGTATTTATCCCTCATAGCATTTTCAAATTCCCACATTGCCTCTTCAACCATATGGTTTTTCTATACAACCTTCACCTGATAAATTACCTTATTTCGCAACACTTGCTCTCTTCGATCAAGAATCTGGACTGGTTGTTCTTCATAAGAGAGATTCTCTTCCAACTAAACTACCTCTAGGCTCAAAACCTGAGATGGATATAGAATATACTTTCTCAACATAGAAACATGAAAAACATTGTATACCTGGGACAAACTTGGAGGTAATTCCACTCTGTATGCAACTGATCCAACTTTCTCCATGATTTCATAAGGTCCAATGAACCTCCGACTCAACTTTTCCTTCTTACCAAAACGCATCACACTTTTCCTTGGAGAAACTTTGAGAAAGACATGATCACCAACCTCGAAAGATAGATCCTTCCTCTAGTTATCCGCATAACTTTTCTGCCTGCACTGATCTGTTCCCATGTGCTTCTGAATCAACTAAACCTTTTCTGTCATCTCTTCTACCAATTCTAGTCCCATCATCCTCCTTTCACCAACTTCATCCCAAAAAGTTGGAGTTCGACACCGCTTCCCATATAATGCCTCAAATGGGTCCATCTATATACTGGAATGAAAAATGTTATTATAAGAAAACTCAACTAGAGAAAGATGTTGGTTCCAACTTCCCAGATAATCCATCCAGCAAGCACATAGCATATCTTCCAAGGTCTGAATTGTTCATTCTGACTACCCATCTAATTGAGGATGAAAAGTTGTGCTAAAATTTAATTCAGTACCCAATGACTTCTAAAGGCCTTTCCAAAAGTTTGAAGTAAACCTGGGATCATAATCAGATACAATAGAGAGGGGAACTCCATGAAACCTGACTATCTCTTTAACATACAACCGAGAAAGTTGATCTAGAGACAAAGTATCTCGAATTGGAAGGAAATGAGAAGATTCAGTCAATTGATCAACAATAACCCAGATTTCATTATTACCTCAATATGTCTTCGGTAATCCCACAAAAAAAGTCCATGTATAGATTTTCTCATTTCCACTCTGGCACCGGTAATTACGGAAGCATCCCTTTTGCTAACTGCCACTCTTCTTTAACCTACTGACAAGTCAAACACTTCATAGTAAAATTAGCAATATCTCTTTTCATTCCATCCCATGAGTAATACTCCCACATATATCTATACATCTTAGTACTGCCAGGATAAACTAAAAATGGGGAACTATGAGCCTCACATAACAACTCGTTCTTCAACTATGAATAACAAGGAACACATAATCTCTTCCCAAACCTCAAAACACAATCATTATCAATGCTAAATTCAGGCAAATTACCCTTCTGAACTAGCTCTACCTTTTTTTGCAACCCACTGTCTTTCTTCTGCCCTTGCTTAATTCTATCTGATAAAGTAGATTTCACTGATACCTGAAACAAAACAGAATAAAATCCTGCACCAACAACTTCTATGACAAAATACATCAAATCCTTAACCAAAGGGTCGTGTTCCAAATGTAACATTGTTAATTAAGAATTACTTTTTCTACTCAAAGCATCATTCACATTATTTGATTTTCCCGATTGGTAATGAATTGTACAATCATAATCCTTGTTGAATTCCAGCCATCTCCTCTGTCTCATGATCAATTGTTTCTGAGTGAAAATATACTTTAAACTTTTTTGATCGGTATATATTTCACACTGTACTCCATAAAAATGATTCCTCCAAATTTTTAGAGCAAAAACAACAGCAGCTAATTCCAAATCATGTGTAGGGTAATTTAACTCATGGGTTTTCAATTGATGTGAAGCATAATCAATTACCTGATCATTCTGCATAAGGACAAAAACAAATCCCTTCAATGAAGCATCACTGTATATAAAAAACTCACCATTTATGGAAGGAAGTGCCAAAACTAGAGCATTCACCAATATTCTTTTCAATTCCTGAAAACAGTCATCGCATTATTTTTTCCAGATGAACCTAACACCTTTTCGAGTTTACTTAGTCATTGGACTAGATAACCGTGAAAATTTTTCCACAAACCTCCAGTAATAACCTACCAAACCAAGAAAACTATGGATCTTGGGTATATTTCTAGGTCTTGAATATTCTTCAATAACTTTTGTTTTAGTAGGATCAACAGTTATGCCATTTTTTTAAATAATGTGACCAAGGAAAGAAATTTGTTGTAACCAAAACTCACACTAGCTGAATTTTCCATACAGTTTCTTTTCTTTTAAGGTTTTCAAGATAACCCTTAAATGACTTTCATGATCCCATTTACTTTTAGAAAACACAAAAATATCATCAATTAAAACAACCGCAAACTTATCCAAGAACTCAAGGAAGATTCTATTCGTAAGGTCCATGAATATAGTAGGTGCATTGGTTAACCCAAAAGGCAATACTAAAAATTCATAATGGCCATATCTAGTATGAAACATAGTCTTTGGAACGTCTGCTTCTATTACATTCAACTGATAGTACCCCAACCTTAAGTCAATCTTCGAAAATTACTGATCTCCCTGGAGCTGATCAAACAAATCATCAATATGAGGCAAAGGATACTTTTTCTTAACAGTGATATCATTCAATGCTCTATAATCAATGAAAAGTCTCATTGAACCAATTTTATTTTTAACAAACAAGACAGGAGAACCCCGTGGTGATGTGTTAGGTCGAATGAAACCTTTATCTAATAACTCCAATAATTGCTTCTTTAACTCTAAAAGTTCAACTTGAGCCATTCGATAAGGGGGTTTTGAAATTGGTTTAGAATCAGAAACTATGTCAACAGTAAATTCAACTTCCCGATCATGTATAATACATGGCAACTCATCAGGAAAAACATCAAGATACTCATTTACCACTGACACATAATTAATTTTAATAGTTACTTTATTTTCAACAATATTTACAAGGTAACATTCATTTCCATCTTTTACTAGTTTATCAACTTCCTGATATGTTATCAAAAGCAAGGGTTCATTCTTTAACAAAAACTAAAAATATTTCTGAAATGAAACCTCTTTTGCTTTGCAGTCAATCTTAGCATGATAAACAGAAAGCCAATCCATGCCCAAAATAACATCAAACTCTACTAGAGGCAAGAAAATACGGTTTTTAGGTAGATTCCTTCCACACACAAGGATAGGAAGATTCTTATAATTTCTTTTTGTATCAACATTTCCTCCAGGTGTTTTTACCATAAGTTCAAGATTAATATCTTGAGATCTAATTCTCAATTTACTATTAAACTTCTCAGAAATGAAATAATGTGTAGTCCTAGAATCAAAAAACACATTGGTACAATCTGAAGAAACAAACAGTGTACCGATACTACTTCATTTGATGGCCCAACATCCACATAAGTAGTTGAAAAGGATTTCAACACCCCTTTCTGCTTGTAGTATGGCTGATTTCCCTCAGTTGAGTTCTAAGTTAGACAGTTATTTTCATAATGAACCATTTCATTACACTTAAAACATCTTACCGCTACTTTTCATTTCCTGCTTGATCATCTTCCTTAGAGTTACGAGCAATATAACTAGACTTACCAAACCAAAAGCAGTTTCCAGACTTGGATAAACATTCTCCAGGATGCATTTTACCACACTTCTCATAGGATGGATATTTGGTTTTCTTACCTCCTGGATTCTTTGATGAATTCATTCCCTTTTCCGGCCAACTGGACCTCTTATTATATTGTTTGTCAAAGAACACATGATCATCGAAAAACTCCATTTCCACATTCTCCGCACATCGAACAAGTTTTTCATAAAATTTGAACTCACGAGAAGCTAAAGCCCTTCGATACATTGGCATTAACCTTTAGTAAAAATGGATTATTTTACTATCAAGATCTCAAATGAAATTTGAAGCATACCTTTCCATTCGAGTGAACTTTGCTTCATAAGCAGCCACTGAGTCATCCTCATGCCTCAATTCTAGGAATTGTTTTTCCATCCTAAGACAAACCACCTCAGGAAAGTATTTCTCAAGAAACATACCTTTGAATTCATCCCAATGAAGATCATCAATATCATCACTATCCCTGATATTTTTCACCATCAAACACCACTGATCATCTTCACCTTCAAAATGGTTAATAGAAAGACTAACCTTTTGATTTTCTGAACTCCCCATGACATCAAAAATCTTCTCTGGTGCATTAATCCACCCTTATGCTAGCATAGGGTCATATGATCCTCTGAATGATGGGGGATGTTGCCTCATGAAATGTTCCACCACTGACATGTTCCTCTGTGGTTGATCTGGCTGATCTCATGCATGGATACCACCACCATTTATACCCTGATTCAATTGTGCCATCACTAAAACAAACTGTTCAGTTCTGATTCTGACCATCCCAGGTTGCTGATTTGGACGGTTGTCTTCCTCCTGATGTTATACCAACATAGCTACCCTGTTTCCTCTATGGAAAACCATTCTGGACACAAAAATACCTTAATCGAAGCAACGTGGAAATATTTAAATGATATATCATTTCAATCATACCATAAATTAAATTATAGACATAAATTTAACAATTTTTATAACTCCTAAAGTTGTCTAAACCGACCTCTGATACCAACTATAAGGACACAGCCTAAAAACATAATTAATATTGAATTAAAGGAATAATTAAAATTGAGGATCTTTTCAGGTTAAGAGTTTTAGAGAATTAGGATATAACTATTACATCTCAAAAGATTACAAATAAGACACTTCTACATAGTTTCCTTTTTTTACCAAACATGAACTCTTGAAAAAAAAGCGTCATGTCTAGTTCCATGTTTAAGTCAGCATGAATTTTCTTTGATCTCATCCTTTACCCTATTCCACATTATTCCCTATGAAAAACATTTCAGAAAAACCTGGGATGAGAATAAAAATCTTAGTAAGGGATACACAAAGAAGGAAAACTGTTAGTTTTTTAAAACAACAAGTAAACCATTAATACATTATCAAAGTAATACTTTTCACCTTTATGAAGTAGTAAATACTCTTCACTGAATAAAAGATCATAACCTACCCTTTTGTAACCAAAATATTACAACAAAACCCATATAAAGAACACATAACATATAAAGGTAACTTGAGACATAAACATACTTAAATGGAATAACCATACAGTAGACTTCCACACATATCACTAAATGGAATAGTCATACTGCCAACTTCCATACCCAATGAATTAGAGGTTATAACGTAACCAACTATCCTGGTATTCATGACACCACCCATCATTTGTTTTATCACGTAACCATCACTCAAATGTCCAAGTACCATTATAAAATCATAACACATAAATCAATTATAAAGGAATGAATACATTTCCACATTTCAATAACAATATATCACTTAAATATATTGACATAACAAATCCATTTTCAATACCAAAATACATAATAGAGTATATGATATTTATTTACTTTAAAAACATTACACCTTGTTGAGGAATCCAAAGATCAAATAATATTCGCAGTGGTGAAAAGGTCGTTGTCACCGTGAACGTTAAAAAGAAACATACTTTCTGTCATTTAGTAAAATGCTTCATAGAAATAATTCCCTTTGAATTAAATGAAAATTCAAAGGTGTTTTATACATCGTATAAAAGAAAGTCTTGTATTAGAACAAAATATGCCTCAATGAGATTGAGAAGAAGTCCCTTACCTCGTGTCCGACTTGACTCGATCGCTCTTTAATGTCCGGAATAATACACTAGTGTTAATTTCTACTTGCTTAAGAACCTTTTTCAAGATTATTATTCCTTTCATATCACTTATTTCCATTTTATAAACATTATGTAATCATTTATGTTAATAATGTTCATCTTGTCGATATTTGGTACTAAAGTCAAAAATGGACTTCTTACAATTACATGTAGTTCATGTGGTCAAAGGTTCATTATATCCAGAATGATATTCATGGTTTGGATATCATATATATCATATATATCCATCATAAACATGTATTTATAATAGTAAATAACATTTAGTGGTAAGAAATGAAATGCACCGTTCATGGAGAAGGCAAGTCGTACGTACGCATGAACGCTACTTTCATTTATATTTTGTGTTAAAGGAATTAAAAATAAATGAGAAAAATATATATTATAATTCCAGAATAATATATATGTTATATATTTAACATATGTTCTTTAATTACATTCTTTATAAATTCCATGTTTGGGATGAACGAGTCACATCACTTGAGGGGGCAGTAGTCCACACTTCCTCAGATGAAATTATCGCATTTGCACAACATGAAAAGAATAAATGTATGTTTTAAATATAAAATACAGAAACATAGAGAGGGCATAAACATATTATATATCATATACAAATATCATATACAAATACTGTGACATCATAATGTCCACCATGAAAGGTGTTAAGAGAAGATTGATCAATGATCATTTCGTGAGGCAGTAATTTGTCATCCCCAGAAACAGTATGTTCTTTAACCATTAAACAGAGGTTTGTGTAAGTTCAGCTCAAATACTTATCATAACAACATACTAGTATATTTAAGATTCTGTTTTTGTTACAAAAGAAAGGAATAAAAACTTTTTAGGGGGCTGGAGAAGCAAAATAAAACAAAAGGACATAAGAGAAGACATTAACTTTAAATCGGGCAACTCCCTTTGGTTTGAACCAAAAGGGTTTCTTGAAGATATTTCTGCCTAATGTAATGCTTCTAGGATGAGAAAAGGAATGTGGAGAAATAAAATGAGCGGAGTTTGAACAATCCAAAGTCTTGAGAGGTGTATGTAATGGGGTAGAGGTGGGGGCCTTTTATAAGTGGGAGGATGGACACTCTTGGAATGTTATAAAATGTTATTTTATTATAAAATTATTTTCGGATTTTATAGGTCCCAAAAAGATATATTTCTAGTATAAGGTGATAAGGGTTCGAAATCCACCCATCCAATAGGTTTTTGACAAGTGTAAGTCTTTTATTTTAACTTATGATTTCATTTTATTTAAATTGTTCATTAATGAGGTAATCACTGCATCATCATGGTGTCCTAAATAAATATATTAATTTAATGTCTAAAAATTATATAAAAAATATCATGATGTAGTAAATAGTTTTATCTTTCTAATGAATATTTATAGTTAAAAATATGTCTTGTATCACACCATGTAAAAATTGTTTTAGTAAAACAATACATGTTTGTGACATTTTTATTTTAACTTTAAATAAAAAGTAATTAATGTCATTTTCTCACCCAAGTGTCTCCATGGGGTCCCCAAGTTGACACATGGATTTTCATGGTCGGCCATGACTCCTAAAATAATATTAAGACATGTTTCAAGGTAATTTCATATTATTAAAACATAATTTTTACCTTAAATTACACTAATTACCTCTAATCGCGATTAATAAAACTCAAAAGTTACTATTCACCAAAAAATTATTTTCATCCCATTGAACCACATTTTACTTACTAATGACAACCATGTATGTCGGATTTTTAAAATTTAATTCATAGAAGTGTTAATGTTTCTTTTAAGAAAAAAATCTGTTTTTTAACTACCACTTAGTGGTTTCACTATTCATCAAAAAATGAAGTTTTTCAGAAAAATACCAAAAATTCACCCTAAGATATATTTGATATTATAAATTCAAAAATTATTTCTATTTTACCAAATTCAAAACATATAATTTTCATTAATTAATTTCATAATTAATTCTCGTTGTCAAAACAAATAGCGTGTTTGTAAGAAACAATATATATCAAAAGATTGACACTAGTTTAAGTCCAATTTCAAAGTGAAATTAATTCCAATGACCACCATTGGATTAAATGGTAAAAATATATTCTAATTTCTCTTTAAAACCAATTCAAAATAAATCCTAATCATATAAATAAATTATATTAGATTTAAGTTTTGAATTAAAATACAACATTTTTCAGTTATTCCTTAAAAATGTACTTTATCAGAAAAATAACAAAACATACACAAAGTAAATTTTAATGTATCGATTATAAAGAAGGATTTTATTTGGACCAATAGAATGTATAAGAGTGACCAAAACTATTTTTAATGAGGGTTCTCCATCAAAAGGCGATAAATTGTCCTTTTAGTGAATATTAGAGTATTTATGCTTAAAATTGAATTCTTTTCTTATTTTAAGCCTTTATCTTTTCTTGAATAAATGTATAAACTTTTAACAAACATATATATTAATATTTTAGTTATTTATATTCATTCCTGCCAATGGAATGAATCTGTGTTAACTTCCATTTAAAATAATATTATTATATTATTAGTGTGCAATGTAAGATTTCAAAGAAACTCGTTGTCGTGTATCGGGAACGCTATCAAACATAGCAACCCCTTTAAAGTAAAATTAATATTTAATTCACAAATATAAATAAATATGAAAATGTATTATTATTTATTTACCTGGGATGTTACAATTCAACTAAATTTTTATGTGAACATCTTTCATAATGAGAATTAGAAATTGAAGAAAAATAAGATTTTATCTCAACTTTCTAAGCTATAAAGAAAATAATTTATTTTTTATTTGATTATTCAGTTTCAGATTCATAAATTGAAGAACTATTGGAATATTCAAACAAACTCCATGAATCCTTTAGGGATTTCATATATTTTCATTGATAATCACCTTTCATCTAAAGATTAATATCCTTCTATTGAATTTTTCTTTATTCCTTATGCTATGAAAAATAATGTTTTATGTGTCCCATTTTTTTAATAAATAATATATAAATTCTATCATTATAAAATTACATTTATAATATTCCTTGAATTAATTCTCAGAACTTTTATTTCTCTTATAAAAATTATTAAATATTTTAACCAAATGAGAAAATTTCTATCCAAAATTTGAAATTTTTGATTTATCATTAGATGTTATAATATCCCGAATTGACTTCTTTTCTCCATTAGGAATAGGGACATTGAGAGTAGTATTTTCCTTATTGATCATTTTATGATCCAAACCTTTTTCTTACTTCTAAACTTATTACATCATCATTGTTCCAATTATTTCCTTCATTTTAAAATATTTTTTCAGAATTGACTATCAAATTGCATTAAAAATACATTACTTTTAGCAAGTGAAACTCTATAAACATTCAAAGACTGATCAAGTTCAGGTAAATGTATTCCACAAGCATAAATACCATTGACTATATTAATTTTTCCTCTATTTATTGGAGTGATATATTTTAATTCATAAATTAAAAAATTATCAAATTTCAATATAGTAGTATTATATCTTAATAGAATCACATTATCTATTCCTTTATATGCAAGAATAATTTCTTCCTACATTTCAAAAGAAGTATCACACTGAGACACATGATTATACTCACCTGGTCCAAGACAAAAAATAATCATATACATGGATATTGAATTAAAATCATATTAAACTTCATTAGTATCATCCCATTTTTATTTTTTATCTTTAGGGATTTCATAAGGTTTAAGAGTATTTAGATAATCATTCAAACCATGATTTTTCAAATATATATTCATTTGAGCTTTCCAGCATCTATATATTTCACTATTAAAATATATAGATCTGATCATAAAAATTTATTTACTAAGATCATAAATTGATATAAAAATTTCTCTAGATATTTAACTTATGCTTTTCAAATCCAAAATAAATCTTCAATTGATCATTACTCTAATACCATTTTCTTCAGATGAGATGATGGAGACAAAAGTGGGGGGTGAATTGTGAATCTTTAAAAAATGTGAAGAAACTAAAAACAATAACAATAAAACATTTAAATATAAAATATCCTCATTAATATTAGTAGAATATGTGATATAAAATAAAAATAGCCTTTACATTTTTATTATGGAAAAAAGTACAAAGATCACTTATTTCCCTCCACCAACAATCTCTCTATGAGGTTGGTGATTTTCACTAGAAAATACTTTTCTAAGGGATCTCGATAGTTGAATGAAAGAAACTATAAAATGTTACAACATATTTTACAAGGCCTTTATACAAGACTAATAGAAGTCATAAAAACACTCAGTACTCAATTATTTATAAACAAATATGATATTTAATTTGGTTTGAGAAATTTTTTATAGAAACAGTAAAATATAGAAATTGTAGATTAAATATGAGGAGATTTTTTTGGAATAAAATTATGCCCCAAAAGTGTGGTCTACAAGAAAAAACTGAAATTTAATATAGATAATGCATATATAAAGATTCTTCGGATAATTATACCTTTTCAATAATAAGACAAGCACACAATAGATAATTAATAGATCATGTATATATCCAAATTCTAGTCCTGAAAAACTCAAATAAATTGTAGAAATAATAGAATCATAAATTAATGGGTGTTATACATACAATAAGAAAAGGATGAATGGAAACCATTGGATGAATACATGATAGCAGTAGATAGAAAATATTTTATATGATTATGAATGTCCAAAAAATATTTTTAGAGAAATATATTTATATCATCAAGAATAATATCATATATATTTATACTTTGAAAATAATTTAAATAACCATCCAAAATTAATTTAGGTCAAATATATATGAAATGGTCTACAAATAAATCATGATTTTAAAACACACAATGAATTTGAAATTTTAATTTTAACAGCTTTCATAATTACTAACATCCATTATAAATTGAAACAAATCAATCTATTGTTCTATATATTATGAAATTTCCTTTGAATAATTTTACAAAGAGATTTAATCTTAAAAAAATCAAAGCATAAATTTCATAATAATTCAAATTTTAAATTTCATACATAACCAGATAAACGTGAGGTCTATTCTGTATGAGGTCGATTCAAAAATTATGGTGCAAATTTTGAGTTCTATAACATGAGATTTAAGACAAACATTTGGTTTATAAAATGAGGTATATTATGAATTTTTTGTTACTTGTGTTAGGTATATAAAAAATGATAGGTACCTGAACGTGATGTTCCAAAAAAATTGATTTTCTAAAGAATAATGTTCAACTCAAACATGGGGTTCCAAACGTGGGCATGGATACCAATGTTATGTTCAACTGCACATTATGAACAGTGATTTGAGAATTATTTTAAAAAACTAGAGTAATTATTCAAATATTATTAATGCAAAATATAATCATTAAAACTGAATAAAACCTTTCATAATTCAAGATATAAAAAATTAAATTTATTTAAATTTATAAATCTGAAATCCATTGAAAGTAATTTTTTTTATTAAAATAAATGGGGGTTTTTGTGAGCATCTAAATCGATAAAACTTATATTTTAGAGACATTAATATTCCCAAAAATTGGGATTGATTGGTTTTCATGGGTGATAGACATGATAAAATTGGGTTTTCATGTGATGCAAAGATAATTATTTGGTTAACTCTATCATAGGTCTGGATTCATAAAATATTAGATTATAGTCATTATTTTAATTAGGATCATAGATAAAATTAGTTATTGACTACATCCACTATTATTGATGTAGAATGTGATGGTTTGTCTATATTTATTATGATGTTGACATATTATTCATTTATTATTTAGATAACCTCATTGAAGGATTTCATCTTTGAAAGATCCTAATTGTATATGGGATTTAAAGAAAATAAATATAAATATTCCATGAGTATAGAAGGTTAGTTGGCCACATGTTATTCCTTGAGAACGTGATATTTTACTCAATGGGATGATCAGTTTATTTTCTATTTTTTTATATTTTTATTGAACAAAAACATATAAATAAAAAGATAGGATTTTTTGGTATGAAATATGATATGTAATACAATGTTAAGAAGAATGGTAATTAACCTACGGGGGATATACTAAGTGCATTATATCATAGTTATACTAAAATATTTTACCCTTATATAATTATTTTTCAATTGAGTGAACCAATATCATTCACCACTCACCCACACATGTTTCTTATTTTACACTAAAAACACACCTATATCTCTAATTATTACTTAATAAAGTATATAAAGACTTATAAACTCCCCCTAATCAGTCTTAACCTAAGAGAGAGTTCCACTATAGATGGAACATGACCATGATACCACCTCCCACTATACATTCCAACTCTATCATATAAAAGTTAGAATTGTGGGAGAAATAATTGAAAGTTCACTAATGGATGGGAAGAAAAGTAGAGTACAAGGGAATAAGAACCATCTATATATCCAATGGGTTAAACAAAATTCTATGAAAACTACAAACTAGATCAAGGTACGAAATAGAAAATTAAAACTCAAAGGATCCTCACTATCTTATTCCCCCTAATATGAACACTAAGGTTAGTTCTCCACCCTCATAGACTTATAGAATTATAGCGCGAGAACAAAAATACTGAATGTTAATGAAAAAAGTAAAGAAAATAGTAAAGTAATAATAAATAAAATTTCCCAAATCCAAGAAAACATATTCTTTAGGTCCAGATATACACTTAATAGCTCATAAAAAATCCTGATGGGGTGAGGTTATTTCCATGTGGATTACTTCATCCCTAATCATTAGTCGGTGTGTATTTTATATCCCAAAATAACCTCCTACTTATCACTCATAAATTTTTCTCTATATTGACTTATCGATGGGGACTTACCTAATTTAGTTAGGAGATTGATATTGGTAATATATAATGGTCCCCTCAGGTATGCATGATTCTATATGTAATTCACTTTTCATAAATTTTCACGGTGACTTCATCTTTTATATACCTGTTAAGGAATCATGGAAGCTTTTATACGTATTGTTAGAGAGGTAGTGTGGGACTAATAATGTTGAATGCATTGGATTCATGGGAATGCAATTGGATGATAGTATAGAATTAATATTCTTTTTAACACAATATTTGTTGTTGAATAATAATGATTTTCCATTGAAAATTATGTTATTCGGGTAGGGTATTCAGCAAGGGAGGCTACATCTACAATGTTATTGGATATAATATGTGTTGGATTGAAGAGTATTCTTCGCAATATAGATAATTGTAAATATAAATAAATTTCATGGGTTTACTATCTCATTTTGAATATTAATATTATATTGGAGTATAATATAGTGTGTATTAGAGGCTCAGGATATATTTGATTACAACATTTTCTCTCCTGGTTGATTCAACTTTCATTGGATGGTGGGGGTTTAGTTAGGCTCGGTATTGTGGAAGAATTGGTCATATTCCACCTTATTAGAAGTAAAAATGTGAGCTACATTGGATATTAATGTATCCTTATGTTTTAACATAGCCTATTTTCATGCATTGATATACCTTAGGGCTTACATGTAGATAGTGTTGGCTTATTGAATCTGTCTATGTCACCGAGTAGTTTCTTTAGTATACCAAATATTTTTCAACTTCTTCATGGATTAACTGTAAGGACCCTCCCTAGTTTCCCGGAGCCAGTGCCTTATTTTATTAAATTGTCATATAAGAAAATAATATGAATCTTGAAGGACTGAGTAGATTTGTAGCATTGGAAAAAACATACATACATAAGTTCAACATTTAAACTTGAAAGGAAAACAATTTAGAAACTCCTTTGAAAACATCCATAACTCCTAGGTTATATCTACCTGTCATTCATAATATACATCTTCATGACCTTGGAAAATTAAACATAAGAAAGGGATGATATAAAATGCTTAGTAAGGGTAAGAAATATAGTGGAATATATCATAAACATAAATATTAAGCATAGAGATTAACTAAAACACATGCATTTAAAAATGAACATGAACACATTATGACAGGGATAAGATATGAATAAAAAATTCCACAATAAAGTATAATCATGGGTATTATACAAGTAGAATAAATACATGAACTTTCAATTACTAGTTTCATTATTAGGGAATCGATAATTCCATACATCATAACCATACCATCAAGGCCTCTTTCCAAGACCATAAGTAATCATTTTTTCGTGGCCTTGTGCCAAGACCGTAGTTTGTCTCATGAGACCTACCAATGAGTCATGGGGACATAAAGGGACCCACCAATCAATTAATAAGTCTAATTAATTACTCATATGAATGATTATAAACATAAAAAACATATAAATTCATATAAAAACTAACCTATGAAGTGACAATAACCTTCCCTGAACATTAAGCACTAACACTAACCATTCATAGTAAATTGATGAATGGTTTTAAGATAAACAATACATAGTAAAACTAATCACAAACCGTTAAATAAAATATTATATATGATATCATAAACTATTAATCCCAATAATACATAATAATCAACAAGATTGTTGAAACATGTGAGGATACTCTTATAAAATCGTCGAGTAATTCTTGAGATAAATATTCTTTTACTTTGAAAAGAATAGTTATTTTGGAAAGGACATTGTATAAAACCATAAGATAAGAAATATATTATTTTCATAAAAAAATGTCTGTTTTTAGAAAGATAATTTTTTCTGAAAAATGATTATAGAGTTCCTTTGAAAATAGGTAATAATTTGAGAAATTCACTTGAATCTAGCTGGTATTTCGAGAAGAATTTTAGAAATATCATTTTAAAACATATAAATACTCATAAATGAAAGTAGTATTATGGTTTTTTCAAATATATATAACATTATCTCAGAATATAAGATGAGTAAATACGAATGAATAAGAATTTAATTGAGGTAAGTAGACAAAAATAGTAACCTGAATGAATATTGAGGTCTGGGTAGAAAACCCTTACCTTGAGTCCAAATGTGTTCCTCACTTGATCTTAATGAACAGAATAATAAAATTTAGGTTCATGAATTAATGATTCAAGAACCTCATATACATTTAATTGATTTATTATAACCTTATTAGGTTCATTCATGGTCATTTGTTGGGTTAAGAGATTCAATTCCATTATTTGGGAGTGTTTTCTTCCTTGGTTTTCATGATCGATTTACTTATATTAACATATGGATAAACATGTAGAATGAGAATGGTTGGACAAAATAGAATTTTTATTTTATTAGTTAACAACCAGAATATTAAATGGTTATAATTTTTTTGGTTGTTGGTAGTGAAGATGAGTCATTATATAAAACTTTAATGACAATTATTTGGGTTAATTGGTGGTTCTTGATCACAATGAAATTGTTTTTTATTTATAAATTAATATCATGGGTAAAAAAGGATTAAATAACCATAAATAATTTATAATACATATATTATAGTCTTTTTAAACCATAAAAATGGTTTCATGACTGGAATTGAAGATTTTAATATAAATTCAAAACCTATCATCCTTGAATGGGATAAATTAACACATCTTGGTTGGTGTTTTAATTTCTAGTATAAAAGAAGGGAAAATGAGAGATGATGAATAATTATTTCTTTATCATAACAAAATTTTAGTACATTTAATGTACTGGAGTCATCACAATATTTGGATGAGAGGAGGTGAGTAAGGAAAAATAAAAGAAGGGGACTTGAAATAAAATAAATGAAAAGAGAAATTTACCTCTGGAAGTTATCTTCCTTGAGAGCCTCTTTAGGGGAGATGTTTTGGTCTTTTTATGATTCCAAGGGCTTGTAGTTGTGGGGAAGGATTTGGGGAGGATATTTTAGCTGAATTTAGTCAAGGAAAAAAGAATTAGAGGAGTTAAGAGAAGATGGATTGAGGGGGATTATAGTGGAGGAGGGGAGGGTTCTCCCATTATTTTACCCATTATTTTAGTATTTTTCAAAAGTCAACCAATATTATTGATTATTGTGACCAATAATAGTAATATGTGCCTTTGAGTTCGAAACAAGTGTTATTACATCATCCATGATGCTACTAATATTTAATTTAACTGATAATGTATATATACGGTAGATTACCATATTTTACTTTTCTTCAAAAATTAAAGTATTTCATGAAAATCCCAAAAATTCAACCAAATTTTCTTTCAAAGTCTAGAATTAAAAAATGAACTCTATTTTTTAAAATAATTTTCTAAATATTATTAATTTAATTTTTAAATAAAATCATAATTTATTCAAAAAATAACATTTTCAAAACTATAATTCATTTAATATCACCTTGAAAATTTAATCAAGATCACATTATCTTTTAAACTTATGACAATAAAATAATAATATTTACTATTCATATATTTCATATTACTATTCATATGGGTAAGTAACTATTCACTAAATTTTTTCTTGTCATACATAAAATATCTTACAGAACGCAACTATGTATGTAATTTTCTTTCAAAATTAAAATCACAGTGGTGGAAAATTTGTGTTTACAGACATGGTTATAACAAAGTGGTTTTTTTAGAGACTCTATGTTTTATTCATTCAATGTTAAATTTATTTAAAAAAAATCTTAGGGTGTTAAATTATCCCCTCCATACAAAAACAATCATCCTCATAATTACCAGAATGTTAACTCGCAAAAATATTTGGGTAGTTCTTCATCACAAGCTCCTTAGGATCCCATGTTCCCTCTTTGATTTTATTATTTTTTCAAAGTATATTTACCAGTTAATTCATCCAATTCCTCATCACTTACTCTTTAGTGTCCAGAATCCAAATAGGTTCTTCACAATAAGATAGGGCATGTTCCAATTCTATACCTTAAGAAGTGAGGTCATGTGTTGGGTCTAGCATGTACTTTCTCAACATTGAGATATGGAACACATTGTGAACTTTAGATAGGCTAGGTGGCATAGCCAAACAATATTCCATAGCCAAAATTCTCTTTATAATTTTAAAAGGACCTATTTATATAGGGATTAGTTTCATTTTCTTCCCTAATATTATAACACCCTTCTATGGAGATACTTTTAGAAAAACATGATCTCCCACTTCAAATTTTAAATCCTTTCTTCAATTATCAGTATAGATTTTTTGCCTTGTTTAATCTGCTTTGATATGGCCTTGAATAGTCTTTACCTTCACTATTGTTTTCTCCATGAGTTTTGAGGCCACTAACTTCCATTCACCAACTTCATCCCAACATGTTGTTGTACGACATCTCTTTCCATACAATGCTTCATATGGTTCCATTTGAATAGTGAAATGGAAAATTTTATTGTCGGTAAACTCCAATAGAGTTAAATATTGATCCCACATAACTTTAAAGCCATGTAAACTTGATCTCAACATGCCCTCTAAGGTTTGGATCTTCCTTTATGATTTCCCATTAGATTGTGGGTGGTAAGAAGTACTCAAATGAAGCTCAGTATTCAATGATTTCTGAATAATTTTCCAGAATTTCAATGTAAATAATGGATCATGATTAGAACCAATAGAGAGAGGTGCTCCATGAAGTCTTACAATTTCATTGTTATATATTCTGTCAAGACTCTCTAGTGTAAAATCCTCCCTCATAGTGAGAAAATGTGCAGATTTTGTAAGTCGATCAACAATTACCCACATTGAATTATTCTCTCTTGGAGTTTTGTGTAATCTAATGACAAAATCTGTAACAGCCCGAGATTTTATGAAAACTATTATTTTTAATTTTATTAATGTCTTGTGTTGTACGCTACACCAAAAGGAGCTTGCACAACACACATCCTTGACTTGCCTTGCATTACACGCAATCGCGACCTTCCTCGATAGCGTGTGTAGTACGCAATACCGAGTTTCACTAAACAATGATATGCTACTAAAATATTATTAAAACTAGCCGTTATGAATAGTAATAACCACTTTTTGAAATTTTGAAAATTTTATTTTTCAAAATGGACTTCATTTTTGGATTCGGAGTATCGAATTTAGCCTAAGTTGAAATTTTGGTACTTTTCGGATAACTTTCATATTCTGATGAATAGTGAAAATTACTAAATTATAATTAAAAACAACTTTTTTAATAAAAATAATTAATAGTGATAAATTATTAATTTGAGTGGTTTTAAAGTATATTTAAAATATATTTTTAAAAGTTAATACAATGTTGGTCATTGTATGTAATTTTACATTTAAACCAGACATAAACAAGTGTCAATCTTTTGATAGATATTGTTTCTTAAAAACACGCTATTTGTTTTAACAGCGGGATTTAATTATAAAATTAACTAATGCAACTTCTATGTTATGAATTTGGTAAAATAGACTTCATTTTTGAGTTCGGAATATGAAATATAGCTTAGGATGAAATTTTGGCATTTTTCTGAAAAACTTCAATTTTTGATGAATAGTGAAACTACTAAGTGGTAGTTAAAAAACTGAATTTTTCATAAAACTTAATTTTACCGCTTCTGTGAATGGAATTTCAAAAATCCGAGAGACACGATTGATGTCAGTAAGTAAAATGTGGTTCAATGAGATGAAAATAATTTTTGTTGAATAGTAACTTTTTACTTTTATTTACCAAGGTTAAAAGTAAATAGGGTAATTAAGGGTAAAAATGATATTAATATTACCCTAACACATGTCCTAATTCTATTGGACAAGTTTATCTCGACCAAAAACAACCTTAAGTGTAAAATATTATCATTTAGGCCCACTTGGATTAGATTAGGACATTTATTATTATTTAATTCAAAGAAGAGTTAAAAGAGTTAAAATCACAATTTATTTACTAAAACATTTTTAATATAGGTTTATACATAAGATAAATTCGATTTTAAATATTCATTAAAAGATAAAACTATTTCCTACATAATGGTATTTTATTTGTAATTTTTAGACATCAAATAAGTTACTTTATTAATCACACAAAGATGATGCAGTAATTATCTTATTAATGAAATATTGACATAATTGATATTATAAATACCAAAATAAATGTAATTTAAGACTTTTTATGAATTCCACTAATTTTCTAGGCTACTATGATATATTAGTGTTGATTTAATCAACTTGGTTCGAACATATAATTCTGTTATGATTTTCAAAAAAATCATATATCAAATAGTGTCAAAATTGACACAAAATAGTTTTTAAATCAAATATTATATTATTAATTGTTATTTTATTCCTAAAAATATAAGGTTCGTCCAAATGACTTAGATAAAGATATATATATTAATAATAAACAATTTGGGGTTCTTTGTCATGTTATAGTAAGTGTATTAACCATATAGTGTAAGAAAACGAAAAGACACGGTAAAAGTTAAATTATTTAACTTAAAGTTAAATCTAATTGATAAGGTTAACATAATTACCTAATCTTGTCTAAATCCTATTGGTTGATATGAGTTCGACCAATCGCCACTTTATCTTCGAAATAAGACCCTTTGGAACCATTATAAACCGATTTTGACTTTAATATAAAATAATATTATGAGATATTCCTAAGGTGCCCCTCTCCTCCCTTATAAAAGGACACCTCCTCCCCCTCCTCCTCACACCAAATTTGAGCACTCAAGCTCGGCCAACCCCTGCCAAAATCTCTTCTCCACTTCCCTAGAATAATCCTAGAGGTCCTGGTCTTATTCAAAGACCAATCTTAGTTCCCTAAGTGGAGGATTCAAAGAGGCGTTCCAAAGAAGAGGTAATATCCATTACCGATCTTTTCAATTTCTTTCATCTTCAACTTCTTCTCCTTTAGTTGTTTCATGATAAATTAATAACATCAGTATTACTTAAATACTTATATGTTATTATAAATATGAAACAACCCTAATTCACCTTCTATCCATCCTACGGAAAAATGAAATCACCGTGCGTGCGTACGTACGGAATACCGTCTTCACGCCGTGGTGTAATCTATTTTCCACCATCACCTTACAAGGATGGGTATAAAGGTGTAATGAGTAACTATATATGATTATTATAAAGTGATATTGATACTTAAATATTATACATACACTTCAACACAATTCCACGACCATGGGAACGATATCATCGCTCGTGCGTACGTACGGACTACCGTCTCCACAACGCGATGAGATTCATTCTCAATGATTAGCCATTCATGAATGATTATAAAGTATATATAATAAGTACTAACGAAATATATGACCTAATAATGATACTGGAATTATTTATATTTATATGTATGTCATCTACTTAATTCCATTCAATTCAATAAGGAAACGAAAACAGCGTTCATGCGTACGTACGAATTACCGTCTCCATAAACGGTGTATTTCTTTCCATTTACTGATTTATTATATATGTATATTATGAATATATATATATAAAAATCATGTTTTATATTCTGGAATTAAGTAATCATGATCTAAGTAATCATATGAATAATTACAAGTTAAAAACACGAATGACAAATGAGACGATTTTACCCAAAACGCTACTTTAACATGAATTTACAAAAGAACGGGTAATATAAAGTCATAAGTGGACCATATATGATATAATAACAATGAATATGATTCTGGAATAAGTCAATAACATGATTTAAATCATTATACAGGAGGTTCGGACACTTACAAAGCAAGTCGGACCTAAGGTAATGGAAATATCACAATCTCATTTTTATCTGAGATTGTTTATTCGTAAGTATTTACTGGGGTGTATTTTATCATCCACATCCATGTTCCCTCAATATGTGATATTGTTTCCATCCACTTAAAATAGTTTAAATCCAATTTTACCCTTCGGTGAGTTTTTAGTAAACAATATGAAAGAAATCTTTTGTCGTTTTTTTGTACGAGGTACTTTTTGACTTTTTCGACAAAAGTACGAAGAATGTTTTTTTTAACTTTTCCGGCATGAATGGATTTTTAAAACATTATTTCCAAGAAACTTCCTTTACAAGTTTTAAAGTTTATTTTTAATCAAATTCTTTTAGTTTAAATTTGTATGACATGTTAAGAAAGGAAAAATGTTTTTGAAGTAGAAAGGATATTTTTCTCAATAATAGAGTTCAAGTATTTTATCAAAATTATTTTCCATCTAAGATAATAAAAGGGTTCTGTTTTTATTTCTATTATTACATGGATTTGATTATGTTGTGATGGAAATATTTTTATGAATTCCTTTATCTTATATGAATTGTTTTATGATGTCATGTTGTTTAAGAATTCCATTTTTATTACATGGGTTACGCTATGATGTATGGTTTATGATTATGTGGCACACATAAGAAAGGATTCATTAATAGATGTGTGGGACCTATATCTCCCTCCAATGTATTGGGTAAAGATTTTATATCTCATGAGATAGACATGGCTGGAATGGTAGGTTATACCGGTTCAGTGAAACAGGACTGAAACGAGGGTGACTCGGTTCAGAAAGGGACTTTGTCCACTAAAATAGTCTTGGCAATGAGTCTTGACTAACAAGAAATGATTCTATATGATTATGTGTGTATGCCACAAGGTTTCATGTTTTAAGTTATGATTATTGGATTTTCATTTCACTACTAAGATTTATCCCATGTTATGAAATTATGCTCTCTTTTGCAGGTTAAGATTTCCAAAATGTTATGTTCTTATGAATATGATGTGATTGATATTTCTTTTGTTTACCCTTACTGAGCATTTGAGCTCAACCTTTTATGATTTCTTTTCCCCAGGATATAAAGAAAGGTTTTAGGTAAAAAAAAGGAAGATCTTTATGGGAGATGTTGAAGATCTTTCACCACGATTAGAAGATTATATTCCGAGTTTCCAAAGACACTAAACTATTATGGTCCTTGTGTGTGTGTTTTTGTAATGTACTAAGTATTCCGCAAAAGTAATGTAATGTCAATGTACGATAAGCTTCGGGTCTCTACAGTTGGTATCAGAGGAAAGGTTTAGTCAACCTTTGGAAACTAGGATGCGAGAACTTTAGTGAGATCCCTAGAGATATTTCTAAGGTATGTCTAGGGATGTCCCTAAGGTTAAGTATACGTATAGGTTATAGTACTAGAACCACGCTAACGATAATAGAATTAAACCTAAGATGTTAGATATTGAAGTTACTCCCCCTTTATTATGTTGTTTTCCCTAGCATGATTTTTGCCTCTCACACTATTCTTTTTGGGTTTTAGAAAATGGCTGGAAACAAGATGATTCACGATAATGGAGGATATAATGGTCAATAGAATGATATTCTTCATGAGCAACCAAATGAAATGGGATTTGGAAGTCCAAACATCATTATTATGCCGAATCAGCAATCTCATAATATGATCAATAAAGTAAAATTTGGTAAGTTTCTGGACTCGGCTAATAAGAGAAAGATGGAGTTTCATGATGATCATAGAGGAAAGAAAGTTCAATTTCCCCTATGTAAATCATGTGGGAAGAGGAATCAAGGAGAATGTTTCAAAGGAACTGGAAGATGCTTTGGGTGTGGAAAAGAAGGACACAAAGCCAGTAAGTGCAAAGGAAAAGGTTCAGTTAACACCAGGGATGAAGATAATGGTATTGCTATGACATCAAAAATGGTTAAATGTATTAAATGTGGAATGTACGAGCATTATGCAAACCAATGCCCTAAGGGAAAGTCTCATGAAGAGAATCAGTATGGTCGTATGGGTAGTATTTATGTTGATGATGATGAAGAGACTACAAATGATATGTGAGATGAAAGAATTGTTGAAGCTCGGTCAATGGTTTAAGAATGTAGTGGAATGATGACATGTTTATCATGTGTAATGTTGTATAAGTAATCTCATGGTACTATGGAATAAAGAGACATCTAAGGATTGTTACAGTGTTGTCCTTCCTTGAGTTTTGAAAGTGTATGATTAATGGTACAAGTATCCATGAAAGGTTATTCAGATATTTTTGGAATGTAGATGATATGCGCATAATGAAGGGATAAGGAGAAAATGAAATGTTTGACAGTATTCATGAGCTCATGATTGATATAAGGACTAAGTGATATCATGGTTTGAGTATATAGAATTTTGAGAATTTTGGTATGTGGAAAGTGTTAACTTTAAACTGCATTCATTTTTTCACTAAGGTATTCAAGAGAATACATGATTATGGACTTTGAATGTTTGGAATGTGACTAACAAAACATATCTTATGATATATGGGGATCAACGATGGTATTAAATCTCTGGTAATCGTTTTCACTATGTTATGAGAGTGGACTGCAATATTATGGATAATCCTAAAGATTGAAATGGATTATGTTAGACATAAGTTAGTATTGTTTATGGATAGAAGTTTTTTTTTCGATATTATTGATGGGATGTTATAGTATTATAGTTTTAGAAAAAGGACAACCTGCAGGACGGGCGACAGCCCATCGCGTCGGACAAGGCTGTGGGAATCAAACCCGCAACCGAAGTGCGACTGGCCTTTATCGCCTACCACTGGCCTACAGGAAGTCCCTGTTTAGTAGAAACTAGTTTTATTTTATTAAGCAGTACGATATATGATGTATAAGTCCATTTTAGGAACCATATATGATTAATCTCACTATAGATCGACTTATGTATATAATTTTTGCTAACCTTTTGTTTGATACAGATGGAATGACCCGTCATTCTATCACATGATCTTCTAATGCTTCACGAATAACAAATTCCACTTCATTTATTTATGATATGAAGTGGAAATTGTTCAATTCATGAACAACAGTGATATTGTAACAAAATCATGTAAGTATTTCTTTTAATTCATCAACTTTAGGGAAATGATCTTGAAAACCAAAAATGTTTTCCTAGTGATATTATATCTGATGAATCAGATGGTACCTTAGATCGTCACAAATTTATGGCTTTGTGATTGCTGGCTTTTCCATAGCCATGTTCTCTACCACTCTCTATCAGAACATGATGGTTAGATTTCTCTTCCATATCCATATTTTCACCTATGTGGAAACCCAGTGATTAGTTAATTTGGGTAATCGTTAAATTTCATACATTAGTTTTTAAAGACAAGTTTTGGTATTCCTTTTTACGATGTGGGTTTCTATTAAAGAAACTTTCGAATAGTAATCTATTTATAACCCCGACGAATTTCGAGGGCGAAATTCATTTTAAGGGGGGTAGAATGTAACAGCCCGAGATTTGATGAAAACTATTATTTTTAATTTTATTAATGTCTTGTGTTGTACGCTACACCAAAAGGAGCTTGCACAACACACATCCTTGACTTGCCTTGCATTACACGCAATCGCGACCTTCCTCGATAGCGTGTGTAGTACGCAATACCGAGTTTCACAAAACAACGATATGCTACTAAAATATTATTAAAACTAGCCGTTATGAATAGTAATAACCACTTTTTGAAATTTTGTAAATTTTATTTTTCAAAATGGACTTCATTTTTGGATTCGGAGTATCGAATTTAGCCTAAGGTGAAATTTTGGTACTTTTCTGATAACTTTCATATTCTGATGAATAGTGAAAACTACTAAATTATAATTAAAAACAACTTTTTTAATCAAAATAATTAATAGTGATAAATTATTAATTTGAGTGGTTTTAAAGTATATTTAGAATATATTTTTAAAATTTAATACAATGTTGGTCATTGTATGTAATTTTACATTTAAACCAGACATAAACAAGTGTCAATCTTTTGATAGATATTGTTTCTTAAAAACACGCTATTTGTTTTAACAGTGCGATTTAATTATAAAATTAACTAATGCAACTTCTATGTTATGAATTGGGTAAAATAGACTTCATTTTTGAATTTGGAATATGAAATATAGCTTAGGATGAAATTTTGGCATTTTTCTGAAAAACTTCAATTTTTGATGAATAGTGAAACTACTAAGTGGTAGTTAAAAAACTGAATTTTTCATAAAACTTAATTTTACCGCTTCTGTGAATGGAATTTCAAAAATCCGAGAGACACGATTGATTTCAGTAAGTAATATTTGGTTCAATGAGATGAAAATAATTTTTGGTGAATAGTAACTTTTTACTTTTATTTACCACGTTTAAAAGTAAATAGGGTAATTAAGGGTAAAAATGATATTAATATTACCCTAACACATGTACTAATCCTATTGGACAAGTTTATCTCGACCAAAAACAACCTTAAGTGTAAAATATTATCATTTAGGCCCACTTGGATTAGATTAGGACATTTATTATTATTTAATTCAAAGAAGAGTTAAAAGAGTTAAAATCAAAATTTATTTACTAAAACATTTTTAATATAGGTTTATACATAAGATAAATTCGATTTTAAATATTCATTAGAAAGATAAAACGATTTCCTACATAATGGTATTTTATTTGTAATTTTTAGACATCAAATAAGTTACTTTATTAAAGACACAAAGATGATGCAGTAATTATCTTATTAATGAAATATTGACATAATTGATATTATAAATACCAAAATAAATGTAATTTAAGACTTTTTATGAATTCCACTAATTTTCTAGGCTACTATGATATATTATTGTTGATTTAATCAACTTGGTTCGAACATATAATTTTGTTATGATTTTCACAAAAATCATATATCAAATAGTGTCAAAATTGACACAAAATAGTTTTTAAATCAAATATTATATTATTAATTGTTATTTTATTCATAAAAATCTAAGGTTTGGTCAAATGACTTAGATAAGGATATATATATTAATAATAAACAATTTGGGGTTCGTTGGCATGTTATAGTAAGTTTATTAACCATATAGTGTAAGAAAACAAAAAGACACGGTAAAGGTTAAATTATTTAACTTAAAGTTAAATCTAATTGATAAGGTTAATATAATTACCTAAACTTGTCTAAATCCTATTGGTTGATAGGACTTAGACCAATCTCCACTTTAGCTTCGAAATAAGACCCTTTGGAACCATTATAAACTGATTTTGACTTTAATATAAAATAATATTTTGAGATATTCCTAAGGTGCCCCTCTCCTCCCTTATAAAAGGACACCTCCTCCCCCTCCTCCTCACACCAATTTGAGCACTCAATATCGTCCAACCCCTGCCAAAATCCCTTCTCCACTTCCCTAGAATAATCCTAGAGGTCCTGTTCTTCTTCAAAGACCAATCATAGTTCCCTAAGTGGAGGATTCAAAGAGGCGTTCCAAAGAAGAGGTAATATTCATTACCGATCTTTTCAATTTATTTCTTCTTCAACTTCTTATCCTTTAGTTTTTTCATGATAAAGTAATAAAATAAGTATTACTTACATACTGATATGTTATTATAAATATGAAACAACCCTAATTCACCTTCTATCCATCCTACGGAAAAATGAAATCACCGCGCGTGCGTACGTACGGAATACCGTCTCCACGCCGTGGTGTAATCTATTTTCCACCATCACCTTACAAGGATGGGTATAAAGGTGTAATGAGTAACTATATATGATTATTATAAAGTGATATTGATACTTAAATAGTATACATACACTTCAACACAATTCCACGACCATGGGAACGATATCATCGCTCGTGCGTACGTACGGACTACCGTCTCCACGACACGATGAGATTCATTCTCAATGATTAGCCATTCATGAATGATTATAAAGTATATATAATAAGTACTAATGAAATATATGACCTAATAATGATACTGGAATTATTTATATTTATATTTATGTCATCTACTTAATTCCATTCAATTCAATAAGGAAACGAAAACAGCGTTCATGCGTACGTACGTATTACCATCTCCATGAACGGTGTATTTCTTTCCATTTACTGATTTATTATATATGTATATTCTGAATATATATATATATATAAATCATGTTTTATATTCTGGAATTAAGTAATCATGATCTAAGTAATCATATGAATAATTACAAGTTAAAAACACGAACGACAAATGAGATGATTTTACCCAAAACGCTACTTTAACATGAATTTACAAAAGAACGGGTAATATAAAGTCATAAGTGGACCATATATGATATAATAACAATGAATATGATTCTGGAATAAGTCAATAACATGATTTAAATCATTATACAGGAGGTTCGGACACTTACAAAGCAAGTCGGACCTAAGGTAAGGGAAATATCACAATCTCATTTTTATCCGAGATTGTTTATTCGTAAGTATTTACTGGGGTGTATTTTATCATCCACATACATGTTCCCTAAATATGTAATATTGTTTCCATCCACTTACAATAGTTTAAATCCAATTTTACCCTTCGGTGAGTTTTAGTAAAGAATATGAAATGAATCTTTTGTCGTTTTTTTGTACGAGGTACTTTTTGACTTTTTCGACAAAAGTACGAAGAATGTTTTTTTTAACTTATACGGCATGAATGGATTTTTAAAAAATTATTTCCAAGAAACATCCCTTAAAAGTTTTAAATTTTATTTTTAATCAACTTCTTTTAGTTTAAAGTTGTATGACATGTTAATAAAGGAAAAATGTTTTTGAAGTAGAAAGGATATTTTCCTCAAGAATAGAGTTCAAGTATTTTATCAAAATTATTTTCCATATAAGATAATAAAAGGGTTCTGTTTTTATTTCTATTATTACATGGATTTGATTATGTTGTGATGGAAATATTTTTATGAATTCCTTTATCTTATATGAATTGTTTTATGATGTCATGTTGTTTAAGAATTCCATTTTTATTACATGGGTTACGCTATGATGTATGGTTTATGATTATGTGGCACACATAAGAAAGGATTCATTAAGATATGGGTGGGACCTATATCTCCCTCCAATGCATTGGTTAAATATTTTATATCTCATGAGATAGACATGGCTGGAAGGGTAGGTTATACCGGTTCAGTGAAACAGGACTGAAACGAGGGTGACTCGGTTCAGAAAGGGACTTTGTCCACTAAAATAGTCTTGGCAATGAGTCTTGACTAACAAGAAATGATTCTATATGATTATGTGTGTATGCCACAAGGTTTCATGTTTTAAGTTATGATTATTGGATTTGCATTTCACTACTAAGATTTATCCCATGTTATGAAATTATGCTCTCTTTTGCAGGTTAAGATTTCCAAAATGTTATGTTCTTATGAATATGATGTGATTGATATTTCTTTTGTTTACCCTTACTGAGCATTTGAGCTCAAACTTTTATGTTTTCTTTTCCCCAGGATATAAAGAAAGGTTTTAGGTAAAAAAAAGGAAGATCTTTATGGGAGATGTTGAAGATATTTCACCACGATTAGAAGATTATATTCCGAGTTTCCAAAGACACTAAACTATTACGCTCCTTGTGTGTGTGTTTTTGTAATGTACTAAGTATTCCGCAAAAGTAATGTAATGTCCATGTATGTTAGGATTTGGGTCTCTACAAAATCCATGGTGATGTCATCCCATTTCGATGTAGTAATAGGTATATTTTTCATGACTCATCTAAGTTGTGGTCATTATGTTTTCACTTGTTGACATACTAAACATCTTGATACATATTCAGTAATTTCTTGCTTTATGTTGTCTCACCAAATAATTTTCCTTAAAATATCTAAAAAATTTACTTCTATTAGGGTGTATATAGAAATTTGAGCAATGTGCATCATCCAATAACTCCCTTTTCAGCTCAAGTATAAAGGAAACACATATTATCTTATCAAATTTCTGAATTCCATCTTCACAAATAAAGTCAGCCAACTTCCCATCTTTCACAGCATTATTTAGCTTTTGAAGGTTCTCATAATTAGGCTGAGAGTTTTTAATCCTTTATAATAAAGATGGTTGGGAAACTAATTGAAGATGTAATGATGTTTCACCTTCCTTGATAATTCCCATGTCCATCCTTATTAGATTCATGAATATCATATCCCTTTCAATCCTCATTTTTTTAAAACTCCATGATCCTTCCTGTTCAATGAATCAGCTACCTTGTTTTCCTTTCCTGGGTGGTAGTGTATGGAAAAATAATCATCATCAAGTAGTTTGAAGAATACTTTTGGCCTAATACTGAGTTCTTTCTATGAGAAAATATACTTCAGAGTCTTGGGATCCCTATATATCTCACATATTTCACCATAGAGATAATGTATCGATATTTTTAGAGAAAAGATCACAACATATAACTCAAGATCATGTGTAGGATAGTTTTGATCATTAATTTTTAACTAACTTGATGCATAGGCAATAAATCTATCATTATGCATAAGGAAACTACCAAGTCCTTTCTTTGATTCAACACTCTAGATCACAAACCCATCATTCCCTAATGGTAGAGTTAGGATTAGAGAATTCACTAGTCTCCTCTTAAATTTTTCGAAACAGTCCTCAAATTTTTTTCCATTAAAACTTAACCCCAATACATATAATCTTGGTCATTGGGTTTTCCAAATAGGAGAAGTTCTAAAAAAACTCCGACAATAACCTGTTAAACCAATAAAACTACATACCTTGGTTATGTTCATTAGAGCAGGTTATTCATGAAAAACCTTTGTCTCCATAGGATCAATAGACATTCCATCTCTAGAGAAGATTTTGCCAAGAAAAAAACTGATTGAAGAAAAAATTCACACTTTCTAAACTTCCCATATAATTCTTTTCTTATAGGAGTTTTCAAAATAGTGCACAATTGATTTTAATTATCTTCATAGATTTTGGAGTATACCAAGATTTCATCAATAAATACCACTATTAAGTCATCAAGATATTCCTTTAAATCCATATTCATTAGATCCGTGAAAATATAGGGTGGATTAGTCCATCCAAAAAGCATTACTATAAACGTGTATGCCCATAACTGGTTCAAAATACTATCTTTGTAATATCTTCCTTCCTCACATGAAAATGATGAAATATTGATCAAAGATCAATCATCAAAAAATATTGGGCTCCATGAAGTTGATGAAATAAATCATCAATGAGAGGTAGACGATACATGTGCTTTATTTTTGTAGCATTGATCTCCCTGTAGTCAGTGCACAGCCTCATAGATCCATCTTTCTTCTTAAAGAAAAGAACATGGGATCCCCCTGGAGACACACTTGGGTGAGTAAATCCTTTATCTCTTAATTCCTCTTGTTGTTTCTTCCATTATAATAATTCTATAGTGGCCATTCTATAAGGATTCTTCGATAAAGGCCTTGAACTGGGAATTAAATCAATAGATCGTTCAACTTCCCTCTATAGAGGATGTCCAGTAAAATCTTCTGGAAACATATAAACATATTATTACACAATAGGTACGTTCTCTATTTTAATATTACATTCCTCATACATAAATATTTCATTCCCTTCCTCCCCAATAATTGAATTTAGAAGAGCTACTGGGGGTGGATCTATATAAGAATCAGCTAGCATAGTTTCTACTCTAAATATAAGGGATTCAACACCATTCTATAAAAATGTTACTTCCCTCTTCTTGCAATATATATTTTCATAATAACATAAAATCCAACTCATACCAATGCTTATATCAAATTCATTCATTGTTATGATGACAAGGATAGAAACTAAATAACATTTATATAATATAAGGGGGACTGATCAAGACATCTTTGTTATAACGATACATCCCCTAAGAGTTTTGACTCTCTCCTCCTTTAATAAATCAAATTGAACATATATAATTTTCTTGGAAAAGTGGTAAGATATAAAATAATGTGATGATCTATAATCAAATAAATAATTGTTTATGTTTGAAAAAATGATTAAAGTACCAACCACCACATCGTTAGGAACTTCAACCTCTACAGTTGTGATCATATAAACATGGCCTTGCTCATTTATCCTTCTTTGAGGAACATTTTCATGACACCTAGGTCAGTAATTTTCATAATGACCCCTCTCCTTACAATTTTAGCATTGAACATTTGTAGCTTCTTTCTTTCCCTTAAAATCCCGGGATAGGTGACATTTTTTCCACACTTGTAGTAAACACCCAAACCCTTTAGGAAAGTACCAAGCTATCTCTTCACACAATTATCACAGGGTTAAAGATTAACTATTAACTTCTTCTCCATTTCATTATTTCTATTTCCAGAGTTTTCAATATCCCTCTTCTTCTCTTGTTTTCCCTTAAAATCATAAGAATTGGAGAATTCCTTTTTCATCTTGATTGCACATGAGACTATAACTTCATATGATGAGAGACATTTGGAGACTAGAGCCCTTAGGATGAATGGTTTTAAACCATAAAATAGTCAATCAATTTTTCTCCTTGGATTATGTATATGTTCCACAACATGCCTTGATAACCTTGTGAAATTTACTTCATAATTTGCAATATTCTCATCTTCCTTTTGCCTCAAATTCAGAAACTGCCTTTCCATATCTTCTTGTTTTTTATGAGGAAAGTATTTCTATAAGAAATTCTATTTAAATTCACTCCATTACATGTTTTCTATATCTTCCTCATATTTTTTGTTTTGAATTAGTTACCACCATTTATTAGTATCTCTCGACAGATGATAAACTTCCATGACAACCTTCTCCCTTTCGTTACTTCCCAAGGCAAGAAATATCTTCTCTATAGAGCTTATCCAATGCTCTAATATAAATGGGTTTGTAGAACCATTAAATAATGGAGAATTTTGTCTCATAAAGTGTTATAACATAACTCCCCCACATTGTGGATCTAGATGCTTCATAAAAGTAAGGATATTATTCATAGCCTGAGTCAGTTGTCCTAATATTGTTATTAGGTGCTTGGTACCAGTCACAACACCAGAGCCAACATCATTATCTTACATAAGAAGAAAATACCTACATTGGATAGGTTCATTCATGCAATTTCTATTCCTTTCACTAGGCATTATTTCAAAATAATGGCATACACTATAATCTCAACATTAAAAAATACTTATCATAAATTAAAATTCTATAAATAGATAATCTCATAATCCTAAAAATTGTTTCTTTGAGGAAAAATAAAAATTTAAATCCTTTATAATGGATTTTATAGAAAATTTGGATCATCCTATGCATATCCCCTAGGAGTGTCAAACCAGGTGCGTAGTAATTCCTACTGTCATGTACCAGGATACCTCAGGTCAAGCCCGAAACTCTTTTTGATAGTTTTCACTCCAAGGTACATCTGTTCTAGAACCACATCCACATATAGTATCTATACAGGGATGTGTTCTCTAGAAATACCCACATAATATATTCCTTACCAAAATTATAGGATGCTCTTGTATGTTTATTCTCAAAGACTGTCATAAGGGGTTATTCCATAAAATAAATTTTCTAAATCTACTTTCTATGTTTTCTACTAAACTTCCTTTGATATGAACTATAAGTACCCAAACTAAGTTCCTAAAGCCAGTACCTTTTTTTTATATTAGAATATAAACAATAAATATGAATCATAAAGAAAATAGTTGTTTAGTATCTTTTTAAATAAGATAAATACATTAGTTAAACAACACAACTTGAAAGGAAAAAAAATTTAGAAACTCCTTTGAAAACATCCATAACTCCTAGGTTATTTCAGAATTTCATTCATAATTTATCTCTTCATGACCATAGAAAATGAAACACACGAAAGGGATGATCTCAAATTCCTTGTAAGGGTAAGAAATATAGTGGAAGATATCATAAACATAAATATTTGGTAAGAAGAATTACTAAAATGCATTCCTTCAAAAATGATCTTAAATGCATTATAAAAGGGATAACAGATGAATAAATAATGCCATAATAAAGAACAATAATTGGAAATATACTAGTAGAATAACCTCATGAACTTTCAATTAATATTTTCATAATGAGGGAATCCATAATTCCATACATCATAACAATATTGTTAAGTCCTCGTGTTAAGACCATAAGTAATCATTTTGTCATGGCCTTATGCCAAGACCGTAGTTTGTCTCATGAGACATATTGATGCATGGAAGGGATATAGCAGGGCCCACCCATCACTTAATAAGTCCAAGTATTACCTCATATGAATGAGGACAAACATAAACAACATGTACATTCATATTGTAATTAACATATGAAATGTTAATAACCTTCCCTGAACATTAATCATAAACACTAACCATTCAATGTAAATTGATGAATGGTTTTAAGATAGAACATCCATATTAAAAATAATAAAAAACCATTAAATTAAATATGGTATATGATACAATAAAATATTAATCCCAATAATACATAATAATCAACAAGAGTGTTGAAACAAGTGAGCATACTCTTATAAAATCCTCGAGTAATTCTTGAGATAAATACTCCTTTACTTTGAAAAGAAGAGTTCTTTTGGAAAAGAATTTGTATAAAACCAGAAGTAAAGTAAGATATAATTTTTATAATAAAATGAGTGTTTTTAGAAAGATAATTGTTTCTAAAAACATCTTATAGAGTGCCCTTGAAAATCCCTTGAATCTGGCTTGTATTTTGGGAAGAATTTTTGAAATATCCTTTTAAAACATATAATTACCCATAAATGAACATAGGATTCTGGTTGGATAACATATATGTAACATTATCACAGAATATAGGAATAGTACATATGAATAAATAATAATATAATTGAGTAAATTAAACAATAAGAGTAACCTTAATGAAAATGGTGGTTCGGGTAGAAAACCATTACCTTAAGTCTGAAGGTGTTCCCCACTTGATCTTAATGACCAGGATAATAAAATTTAGTGTCACAAATATATGATTCCAGAAACTCCTCTACATTTAATTCATTTATTATAAGCTTTTTGGGTTCATTCATAGCCTTTTATTGGTTAATATATTCAATTCCAATGTTAGGGAGTGTTTTCTTCCTTGTTTTTCATGATCAGTTTACTTATATTCATGTACTGATAAACATGTATAATGAGAATGGTTTTCCAGAATATAATTTTTATGTTATTAGTGAAAACCATAATATTACATGGTTATAAAAATCATTTGGTTATTGGTAGTGAATATGAATCATTATATAAATCTTTAATGACAATTCTTTGGGTTAATTGATGGTTCTTGACCACAACGAACTCATTTTGATTTATAAATTAATATCTTGTGTAAAAAATGATTCCAGAACCTTAAATAAGATATAATACATATATTATATTCTATTTCAAACATCACAATGGTTTCATGGCAAGAATGGAATATGTTAATAGAAATTGAAAACACGTCGTCCTTGAATGTGATAATTTAACACATCTTGGATGGTGTTTTCATTTCTAGTAAGGGGAAAAGAGGTATGATGAAGAATTATTCATTTATCAGAAAAAAATTCCAATAAATTTAAGGTACTGGATTCATCCAAACATTTTGATAAAATGATGTGTGGAAAGAAAAAGAAAACAAAGGGATTTGAAATAAAAGAAATAAAAAGAGGAATTTACCTCGTGAAGTTATCTTCCTTGAGAGCCTCTTTAGGGGAGAGGTTTTGGTCTTTTATAGGCTTAAGGACATGGGGTAGGATATTGGGAGGATATTTGATCAGAATTTTGGAAAGGTACAAGGCTTTAGAACAGTGAAGTGAATAGGGAGTGAGGGGTGTTTATAGGGGAGGAGAGGAGGGTTTTCCCCTCATTTTAATCATTATTTTATTATTTTGTCAGAGACAACCAATAGTATTGATTATTATGACCAATAATAGTAACATTTTCTTGTGATTTATAACCAAATGTGATTATATCATACATTATTCTAGTAATAGTGAATTTAACTGATAATGTATATATACGATAGATTACAGCATTTTACTATTTATCAAAAAATCGAGTATTTCATAAACACCCCAAAAAATCACACTAACCTTTTTTCAACGTGTATAATTAAAAAATGAACTCCATTTTTTGAAAATAATTTTCTAAATATTATTAATGTAAAATAATAATTTATAAAAAGATAATAATTTTAAAACTATAATTCATTTTATTTAACCTTGAAAAAATAATCAACATCTCATTATCTAATTACCTTGAGAGAATAAAATAATAATATGATTTGCTATTAATAAGGGTCATATTACTATTCATAATGGTATGATACTATTCACCAAAAATTAATTTTCTCTTATCAGACTATAAATATCATACTGAATGCTACTGTGTATATCAGTTTTTTCAAATTCTAATCACAGAGGTTGAAAAATTATGTTTTCTTTCTATGTTATAAAAAAGTGGTGTTTTGTAGAGACCCAATGTTTCATGAATTCAATATTAACTTTTTTAAAAAATCATGGGGTGTTTTATTAACTCATATTCTTAGAACCTATAGAATGTTAAAATACTTTATTTAAAATATTTTAATGGAATTTAAGTATAAAATATCAACTAATTCAATAAAATAAATTTTTTAGTATATATTTGGAGAAACTCCAAAAAGCACCTAAATTATATATATTTATTAAATTATCATAAATAATTTATTTGTAGGGGATATTTATATTTAATTACAAGAGTAAAATGCAGTTGGGGGCTTACCCTGGTTGTAAAATCCTCCTCATAATCTTGCATCAGACTGGGGTTCAAATCTAGGTGAGAGTGAATTTTCACTAGTAGAAGCTTACATAGGCATGAAACAGGTATAAAGTGACACATGCATGACACAGGAAGGCAGTGACATGGATGGGAGTGTAGGTGGTGATGCAGGAAAATGGGGACACATACATGATGCAAGCATAACGCTATACAGAGCCTTCAGGCCAGTTTGTGGGATTTTTGGCCATGTAATGGGCTTCATGACCACTAGGCCTTCAGTCCATAACTGAATAAATAATCTTTATTGGGTGGGATATACTTTGGGGGATATGGTCTTCCTTTTCATCATATGTGTGTTGTGCGCCTGTGTTTAATGTAATTGTACCCCCAGACACCTAATATATATACATGGGGAAAATTTAAAAAACATTATGTTCTTATTGTCTTTCTCAAAAAAAGTACATTGGAACTACCAATACATTTTTTCAGCTCACTGTGATCATGTAATTCATTTCCCATGTTGAGAAAGAATCATTTTCGTAAGTATTGACGCATCTAGGATCTATAATTAATATTGCATTAAGTATGTATTCTTAACAATGTTGGTGTACTAAAGCCTTCTAAAGTATTAGTGTAGGATCTATTGGATTTTATCACCATATGAAGTTTTAATTTAGACAATATTCATTTAATTTCACTCACTTATAATTCTTCAAAAAATTCATTGGATTCTCATCCATTTTCCTAGATTCTAACATAGACAATGATCTCTATATGACATTATCTATGTTATCATTATTAGCTTTCTATAAAATAATTAAATAAATATGTCGATCATATGAATTAAGAATTTAAAATAAAATGAATTAATTAATTAATTTAAATAAATTACAAGTTATACAATGGGGATGTCGTCAAATACAAGTATTCAATTAATTAAGATGAATTTCTAAATTTGATTTTTCAAATATTTTATAAAAGTGTCTTGAAATATATAGTGACGTCAATATTTCTAAAAATGTGAATGAAAATCCCTAAAATGTTCAAAATCAATAAAATAAATATTTTTTTCATGAAATAAAAAATCTTCCAAGGATATATAGAGAAAATTATTAAAAATTTTCACTAATCGATATTCAAAATAAACTCTTTAATTTTTTAATTTCAAGGATAATCAGTTAATTTTTCACCTTTATTAAATATTTCATCACTATTTCCATAATTACTCATTTTGTCATAAATAATATTGATGTAACTATATTAAAAAATCATTTAAATCCATTTATTATGTAATTTATATTATTTTATTTTTGAACAAATATAAAATAAAGTTTTCATCATCACCTTTGATTTCAAAATTTCTATGATTTTCTTTTTAATTCAATAAGTAATATTTAAATCCAAACAAGATAAAGTAATTAAGGATGTATTTATTTTAGAATTAAATATAATAAATATTTAAATTCTCTTAACTGATCAAAAAATCACAAATTTAAATTTATTCTACTATTATAATTGTGCCCCGTAAAAAATACTTCCTAATTCTACTAAATATCAACAATTTTTCTCAATGTTACAAATGATTTTATTTTTTTCTTTAAATTAAAATATTTTTTAAAAATTTCATGAAGTTAAAAATTACTAAATTATTCTTGTTTTTTCAAGATAATTCTCCACTTCTAGGTTTATAAATTTTGTTTCATTGTTTAATATCAAAGTAATGATTTTCCAATCATAAAATTTCATTCAAATATTATTTTTTTTGTATAATTTTTCTTTTTTATATATGAAAAATCCATCCTATTAAACTAATATTATTAATATAAATAGCATTATATTTTTCTCATCCATTGAAAACTGGATTTTTTTGGTCTATAAACAACAATATAAACCAATTTAAATAATTTTCCATTTTTATCCTTCTTTGATTTGTAAGTATTTAATATAATTATGAATTTTTTAAATGTTTAAAAGTTGTTTGATCTATATCTCTTCAATGTTTTTGAATAATTTGAAAACTTATACTTTATAAAATATTTATATGACATTAATTTTTGTGGCCAATTATTCAATTATAAAAGTTATTCTTGTCCTCCTTTTTGAAGAAATAATCGGTCTTCTTATCCATTGATTTGTTAAATATTTCCACTTTTCATTTTTTTATTGAAAAAAATTACATAACTTCCTTTGGTTTCACAATTATTCATGTTGAATTTAATAGAATGACCATGGCTATAAATTTAACTCGCACTATAAGATTATAGCTCAGTCCTTTCATAAGTAATATATTCACTTTTTACATATCTTTTCTACCAATTTGTGTATTTCACTAACCATTGATTTTGAAAGATTCATAGTTTCCAAACGATACCATATCATGAAAAATATAATTTAAAATAATTATAAAATTATTATTTCTTTTTATATGTAAATAATAATCATTCCACGTGATTTGTCTCCCTACATTATTACTTATAAAGAGAGGTAATTCTATGTGACTCACTATATAAATATTCTTCCACTTAAATCAATCAATAAAATTTTCATTATGGAAATATTTTTATTCTTATATATTCCTATTATATTGATAATATATTTTTCTCCAATTATAGAAAAATTATGATATGATTTTATTTAATTCCCAATTTTAAACTGTTGAATTATTATTTTCAAAGAACCACTCCATAGATATGATATTATATAATATATTATTAAAAAATATATATACTTATATCTATAGGATATATATATATATATAATCAAAAACCAATACAGACTATTATCTTTGATTACATATAAATAAAATATAAATTTCTTTTTTCAATTTTTCTAAAAATAGATGACCAATTTTTTTAATTTTTTCAAATACAACAGCTTTTGGGGTATGGTCAATATTTTTATAATATAATAGCATCTTTATTTGTGTGTATTCTCATGTTATTCTTTGATATTTTATACAATAACTATCCATTATTCCTTTTCAATAATTTTTAAAAAATAATTTTATCTTACTTCAGTTTTATCATGGTTTCATAATATTTTTACCACATCCTTTGTTGATACTTACTTTTAATTATAATATTTGTTTTCTTAAATAGTCTTATAACTTTATTGAGGCTTAAAAATATTATTGTTTTAATAAAATTAAATGATTTAGTTCTTTACCAATATTGAAACATTATCTTCTTATTTCAAAATTATTACTTAATTCAAAAACTTTAACTTACATTTCTCAATACTCAATGTTTTTCTAATAACTTTAGATGTCAAGCCTCTGATTATTCTTTCTTATTCCCAAATTTTAAAAATTATTTCAATAAAATAATTTATATTAATATAAATTCCATATTTTAGAAACTAAATTACATCCTCTAGACTCTTAATAATATAATGATGTTTTTTATATAAATTGTACAATTAGAAACTACAAAATTAGATATATATTCTTATTCTCTTTGAAAATTAATTTTATCTACTATTTCATACAAATAAACATTAAATTCAATGATTGAATATTTTTTTTCTATATCTTCTTTATAAATTTTTCTATTAATTAATTAATCGATAAAATTAACCATAAAAATACAACCATTGTCTTTTCAATCTTCAATTTTTTCAAATTTATATAAAATTGAATATGTAAACTTATTTATAAAATTAATTACTTTTATTCAATTAACGTTTTCTATTTTATTATGTTGTGATGTATTTATTCCACACTCTTTTAAATAATAATTGATAACTATCTGCCATTTTTTCTAAATAATGAATATAAGTGTATTGTAGTGGAAATAAGGGGTCAATCCAAAGAAAAATATTAAATATTAAAGTAATAAACTTGGATAGTTAGGGAAACCAATTTGTGTGACTTATAATGGGAAAATAATTCCAAGAACCTTTGTATTTTATCATCTGTTTTAGGTGTCTAGGGGTGTTGTTGGATGTTTTGGGGGAATGTTGAGTTTCTACTTAGATTTCATCTAGAAGAGGTGTGTTTTGGTCAGATTGCATATGTTTTATTGTGAGTGGTTAGTTGGTGTGTTGTGTAGCGGTGTGAGGTTTTATCACAAATTGGGGCATAATTTTGATAGTAAAGAATTTTTTATTTTACTAGGGATTTTTTGGTCACATCATGATTTTTCAGGCTATAGAAAGATGAGTGTTTGTTGTAGAATGCCCATAAGTGGTGCAGCTTGAAGATTTAGTCGCCAATCATAATTTTTCTATATCTATAGTAATCCTTACATAAGTAGCCCATATATATCAATAAACCCTTATGTAAGATTCTATTTCACTTTTATTACAAATATTTTCCCCTGAAGTTCTGGAGGATTAGTTCTTCGGTTCAATCTCTCAGGAATTCATCAAACTATGTGGGTTTCATTCTTTCATGGATTGGTTTGGATTTTTTTTGTGATTTATAAGGGTTATAATGTTTTAGTTTAGTTATATTCATCACATATTAGTATTACTTATTTATATAAAATTTAAGGTACCAGATCAAGTTTTAAAATGGGAAATGCCCAGGGGTATTTCACCATTATCCTCAAAAGCTTGTTTGAAATCGATTTTTCAAGTTGTGACTCAGTCTATAACACCATGATTCAAGGAATATTAATTCTAATTATAAATATGAGGTATCCTGTCAATTTTATTTGAACTTCCTTACTTTTCTCAGACCCTAGGTGACATAAGGGCTTAATTTTAGGATCTCTGGATATTATTTTCATGATTGTTGAGGCTATAATAGTGTAGGCTTTCTCTCCTTAAATTTGAGGTTCCCTTATCATCTTTTATCCTTCATTATTTATTATTACTTATTCTTGTATTATTCTAAGCAGCATGTTTTCTTTTTTATAGTGTATTATAGTTGATAGATTGGTTATTAATGTAACATTATAGGTTTAAGTAATCACCTCTTTGATTCCTTAGGGTTTGTATTGGGTTATATAAATGTCTAATTACTTTTCTTCATATATTTATTTGGTTTTTAATATTTTCATTTATTTTTTGGAATAATATATTGCTATTTAAACTATTTAACATTCTAAACTTCCCTTTTTTATCTGAAATACCGTTTATTTCCATCCTCTTCAATTATAATGATTGTAATTACCATCATTCCCCTTGATTGAAACAATCCCATTATACCCTATAATTTGTTACTACTTTTACCACTCTTAACATTTTATAACCTTCCATTTTCCACACTCTATTGAAACCTTCTAACACTTTAATTTATTTACTCTTCCCTCTAGCTCAATGAAGATGATTTGGTCTGATAGAAGGGGTTTCTCTTTACATTATATATTTTATTACCAAACAATTCCCTCATGCTTGATATTGTTTTTCTTGGTCCAGGTGAAGGATTTTTCATATTCTTGTTTCTTTAATTAATCCATTCTCTCAATTTGGGTGTTGTGGGTTTTGGTATGGTGGAAATAGATATAGTATATTCTACATTTATGTGTATATTTAGATTAGGTATACAATTTTTGTTATAATTCCTTATTTAAAATTTCTGAATTAGAATGATATTATTATTCTACTTCTTTAATATTAAGAACATTGGGTTGAAATATGTGTAGAATATTGAAGTGAGGATGAAGATATAAATCATGATCTAATTAATGTAATAAAAAGTACCTTGAGAATGAAAATATGAATAAGATGAAAATATTTAAATTAGTGTGGTTGGAAATGGTAAATGATTAAGGTGGTGTGTCCTAAGTAATTCAATTTTTGAGATGTCTTTTTGACTATTAGGCTTACTATGGGTTATATTCTTAGGTTAAATTTAGTGGTATGGTTTATGATTAGAATTATATATCTTTTCATTCAGTAATAATAGGTTATCTTGGAATGGTTTTAACATTTATTCAGGATGGGGGTGTTGTATTTTGATCTATTTGGGTGTGGTAATTACCTTATAAGTCATTTCCTAACCTAGAGTTACATCTTAAGTTCTTCTTGAATGGTGAGAATTTAAGGTTCAATAGATTAGGGGGTCCAATGTTATCTTTCAATACTAGGGAAACTAGTTTTGGTCAAATGATAGGTTGTGTGAGTAGTTATAATGGAGATAATTAAAGGCATAGGATTGTTGTTAAGAGAATTCAGTTTGTTTATGAGTTAAGTTCATAATGATTTCAAAATAGGGTTTGAGTGAAAACATTTCTTGGTATTTAACAGCTTATTTGGTATGGGTCAGTTTCATAGTCAGGGGTCTAGTTTAGAGTTTTCATAAGAAGAGTTTCATAAGATTAATGTGTATGTCATAATTTTCTAAAGAAGTGGGTTGATGCAAAATTATACTAAATAAATATAATAGTGGAATAATTTAATGAACATACAGCTTAACATAATGTTATGAATAGAAAACTAAATGAATTGGTAATTTTAATGTGGGTTTTGATATTGATAATATATAATTGGAATGAATGATTATATAATATTGAGATTTTCTTGATCAAATAAATGAATCGGTAATCCAATATTGTGGTTAAATTATGAATGTGATAAATGATGATGTAATTAAATGTTTTAGAAAAAAATCATATAAATTATAATAGATACATAATTAGATTCTTAAATGATAATAGGATGAATTATGTTGTGTGAATAAGTAATATAATAATTACATTATGTATTGGTAAGATGAGAATAATCATGGTGGTAATGAATCTTGTATTGATTGTAATATCTTTTTTTATGTAAAAATGATGGTTTTATAACTTTCATCATCTTGTGATTGGTTAAATATTTCTTATACATGGTTATGATTATAGTATCATGTGTGGATTGATATTTGATATGATTTTTTATTTAGATCATATTATTTATTATTATGGGGAAATGGGTTGTAATGGCTCCATGTAATGTTTCATGAGGACACAAATGATATACAGATGGTGATGTAGAAGTGGTTATGGTGATGTGGTTTGGTATGGATTATATGATTTAGGTCCTTGTGTTGGCATGATTGAGGTTTCATTATCTTATTTTTGGTTAGTTTATGTGGGTTTATCCTATAGGCTCACTACAAGTTTGAGTAAGGATGGCCTATGAACTAAAAGGTATGAGTGGTGGTAATATATTTTGTCCCTTTATATTTTTATATTATTAATTATATCTCCCTAAAATATTTGTGGTTTTGACATGGTGATGAAATGAAATGTTCATAGGAAATGTAGCTGACGGTGGACATTTTTATATCCTAATATGTTATACATTTCCGTTGGTTATGCGTGTTTTTCTAAATCATATCTTGATTCCATCTTTCGACTACTTAGTTTATTTCACACATTTATATCCTCAAAAATTTGTTTCACATGTATGTTTTATTATTTATAGATATGAACCTACAGGGTATTCATAAGTTCTCACCCCTCTATAATTTTTTTATGATATCTACATCATAGTTCTATGGATATTGGGTATGATTTTATTCTGGTTGTTGGAGTGAAATTCTAGGAGGATGGTCATGAATTATTCCATATTGTATTATTTTATTTACATTACATGTATATATAATTTGAGTGTGGTAATTGATATCACATGACTATATATATGGAGTTCATTGATGGTTCTACTTTATTTTCCTAATAATTATAAGGGTAATCACTCATATACATGGTTCGAATACAGTTAGTGATATTTTCTAACTCAGGTCCTATTAGAGGTTGTATTTAATTCCATGCTCCTCTTTATTTCCAACCTAAGAGGTGTATCACCCATTTTTTTTGTTATGTTCTTATGATATGAGTTTTTTTAATCATTTTCATGGTTTTAGTTAGGATTGTGGAGAATAGTTGGTTAGTTTGGAGGATTGGGAATAGTTGTCCATTTCTAGGTCCACCATGAGTAGAAACATGTTTTGGTAGTGGGTGTGTTGTGCTCGGTGTGTTCTATACATCATGGGAGGTGAAAATGGGGAACTGATGGGTATGATTCGGTTTGTGGTTCCCTTAGAGTCTTGTTGTAAACCATAGTGGAGAGGAATCACCACAACTTGGTCCAAAGCATGGTGAACATAAAATGATTGAGGTTCATACATTAGGATGTGGCGGTCTGCTATGTTTCACCTCCTGATTGTTGGACTATAAAAGGAACCATAGTCATCGTGGAACCACTATTATGTAGTGATGGTCAATTCTATTTTAAAACTGTCATTTTTATTCTGATTCATTTTTGGGTGATGTTTTCACATCTGTTTATCTTAGGAGGGTTTTTATAAGCTTTTTTAGTAGAAATTTCATCTTATAACCTTAAAATTCCTCTTTATCTATGTGTTTTCAAAAATAGAATTTTTAGGTCATCCATGGATTTCTTTTTACTAGTCTTATATATATTTCTAGAGGATGGTTATTGATATTGTCATATTTTCCTCTCCATTATTTTGAGGTAAATATTTTCTAAGGTAAGTGGATTCTCTATCACTCCATTATTTCTAGAATTGGAAAGATTATATTTATAAACACTCTTATTTTTATTTTCCAATAAAAATGTATAAACCCTATTTTTTTCCTATAAGACATATAAATATATCTAAGAATATTTTTATAGCCAAGAACTGAGATGGAGTGAAATTATAAGGCTCCTTTTTCCAAGAATTAATTTTATAAAAATATACCACTCCCCTCAATGGAATTAGGGTGTGTTTCCTCTATCTACTGAGTGGTTCCCCCTGCACCCTATGGAATTAGGGTATGAGTCCTACATTTACTGAGTAGTACCCCATGACGTACTAGGGCATGGGCCCTATATCTATTAATTGGTACCCAATTTCCGATAGGGATTGGGTCTTCCTTACACTGAGTGGTACCATCACCCAATATAATTAGGGTGTGGTTTCTCTATCTACTGATTGGTACCCCCATATCAGATAAGGTGTGAGTCCTCCTTACCCTCAATTTTACCCCCTATGGAATTGGGTGAAGTTCCTCTATCTATTAAGTGGTTCCCCACAATGGGATGGGGCTCGGGTCCTCCTGAAACTGAGAGGAACCCCCTGACACACTAGGTTGTGGGTCCTCAATTCGAAGATTGTTCCCCCTCGACCATGGAGAACAGTGGAAAGGTTTGGAACCTCCACACAATTACTTATATTGGTAGATGTGTGATATGTTGGGAATACATGATGGACATTTGAAACCATTTAATCTATTTTATTGGGCTAGGTTTTGATATGGAGATCCAATTTCTCTCTCATTTGGTATTACTTGGTTGAGAATATATATATATATCCAAGTTGTTCAATTTTTTTCTATCTTTTTTTGGGCTGGTCAATCTATTTCTTATCATATCTCTCACATATCCCCCTTCATATTTTAGAGTGTCCTATTAGGTATGTATATACTTGCCCCTATATATTATTTCCCCACATGAGACAGGTCTTATAAAGATGAGAAATATGTTGGTGGTGATAACAGAGAATCTGAGGGATACTCTAGTGCATTTTACCACATATGGTGGATAAAGATTAGAGATCTGAAGCTCATCTCACTCATCATTTTTCTTTTCCAGTTTTTTAGTTTGGTATATCTCTCTTTTTGAGCATGTAATTTTACCCTTTACTTTTCAATTTACACAGGCATTATAGGTTTCGAATGCATGGTTATTACTCTAGATGTTTCAAAATTTTATTTTATTCCTATACAATTATACATTAATATGGTTTGGTGTGTGTGTGTGTGTGTACATTTTTTAAAGGCCTTCCATATAAGTTATGACTTTCAACACTTGTCTCCAGCCACTGTCCTATAGAGGCGGGCTTGGTTTAGTTGTCGATTGAGCCCCGATGGGTCGGTTTATGACATATTGGTATCAAATGTAGTCTATTTATAGATATTTGGTTTAAAGTATTCTTTTTATGAGAATTTTGTTCGGATATAAAGAGTTTATAAGTGTATCTAGTGTCACTTTCAGACTGAGGAACCCAGTGTTGGTGCAGCGGACTGTGTATCCATACATCAAGACTCTGACTGCCATCTTTTCAACTCAATATACCAAGAAATTGGTTTTAAGGAACATTGGTATACGAATCTTGTAGGATTGAGTCTTTGAATTTATTTAATGATTTATCTCCTAATTATATATATATATATATATATTCTCATATGACCATGGTACATCTTCATTAAATTTTCCAGATGACTCCATGACGAATTCAATCCAAGTTGCTAATTCAAGATCGTGTAGATTATTTGATGAGTAATGAGGTCATAGTTTAGGGTCCGTCAAATTAGATCCTTCCTCTAGGTGGATAGGTAGTATAACCCCCACCTATCGAGTAGTAGATCATAATAGTAGGGCAGTCTAAGGATGCAAACAGTCTTAGAACACTCATCAAGTTCAAGTTCTAGAGGCCACTTAGGTTCCATAGTGAGTCAGATCTCAAGGAAGTGGAGTATTTGATAGAGTCAGCAATCCATGTTTTAGAGATTATCCAGACACTGATTGATCATGTGGTTTAACTAGAATCCAAAACATTCCAGAGTGTACTTGGGCACTGGTGGAGTCTTGTTACACTGATACATGATAATTTGAAATTCTTTTGTCCTAAATTCTAGTAGCTATTCAGTAAGAAGTACTACCCTCCTGCTTCTACTCAGTTTAGATTCAAGAGATTCTAGTGCTACTGTAGGTATGGATGACTGTATCAGTGTATGATGTGAGGTTCAAGTACCTTATGATATACTCCCTCAACATGATTTGAGATGGCTTCTTGTGGCTATAGAATTTTGAATAGGATCTTTATAGAGATATATGTGCCAATTTAGTACACATGTGCATTACCACCTATGTCGAGGTGTTGGAGTTGGAGCTGGTGACAGAGAGATTCCTATTATAGGGAATCCCTACAGTTGGGACTAGAATTGGGCATTATATGGATGATTGATTAGTAGTATCTAGAAGACACTAGTCAACAAGGTCCTGGCACCGGAAACATATATATATCATACATCATGCACATGGTAATACAACACATGGATCACATAGAGGATCATGGAATCCCAGAGGGGGTAGTTTCTATGCATGTGACTTGAAGTTTTACATGGTGTGAGATTTTCCAACCATGCGTGCTAAAGAGGGTAGGAAGATTGTAGATGGACTGCTATGAAAGAGGTAGTGTCATGATCATGAATCTCTCAAGTGAAGGAAGGGCGGCCCCTAGGGAGGTGTAGATGGAAGATAAGTTGGTTTAGCTCTATGAGGAGGAGATTTGGGAGGTATAATAGTCTATGAGATACTTACACTTCCACCACCATGTAGCCCACATCAAGCTTCGGGAGCTGGTGGTCTGGGAAGCAGATAACTATAGGCTATGGATATGTATGACCCATTGGTACACAATATGATTAAAGGTATGATCTATGTTTATTATAATCATATTCAGAACTAGTACACATAGGTGTGAGTCATTTCTTCATATCTTTACTCATAGTGTGAGAGATGAAGTTCCCAGTTGAATCTTTATCCTAGGAGCTTTGTCATGAGGTTCCTATAGAGAACACTTCTTCTATATCTTTTTATCTTACATTAGTGAAAGTTATATCTTGGTGGAGAGATGTTCTTGTGAGACATTTTGGTCATCAATATGGAACACTATGACATAGTATTGGGTTTTGATTCATTTTCCATGGTCTAATCCCAAATTTACTATCACCATAGAAAAATCAGATGCTTTCACGCTGATGGGAGGTGATTATCCTTTATGGGATAGAAAGATATCCTTGAGGGTTGAGTGGGTTTTATGAGAATGATGTTATGTACGATTAACCATTAATTGGTAGGTGTATTGATTGGTTTAGAAAGCTCTTCTGGAATCTTTATTACTTCAATCATGGAGGATTTTATGGATATCTTTTCTGAGTGCATTATAGGACTACCTCCCTGGTAGGATACGGATTTTTTCATCAAATTGAACCTTGGGACTGCTCTGATAACTTTTGTGGCATATCCAATGGCCTTTGAAAAGAATTAATATCTACTATTGTAGTATAAGGACCTTCGATATAATGTTTTTATCAGACCTAGTGTATCCCCACTGGGCACCACTGTCGTTGTTCGTGAAAAAGTTGGATGGGAGCTTACAACTTTATGTGGATTAATATCACCATAATTAGGACATGATAAATAAAAAATTCCCCTTATGGAGGATTGAAGACCTATTTTATAATTTTTTAGTCACGGGATAGTTCTTGATGATCGATCGCAGGTCTGACTACCACCATTTGAGAATTCTCAAGGATGATATTTTGAAGATGGAATTCTGATGTCAAAACACAGACTATGAGTTCTTAGTGATGCCTTTTGGTGTAAAAAATTCCTTTTATTTGTTTATATAAATGATTAAATGGAACTTCCAGCCATACTTTGAAAGTTATTTAGTTGTATCCATTGAAGACATACTCATATACTCTACATCAGAGGAGGTGCATGTAGAGAACTTGTGGATGGTCCTATATTTACATTGGAATCACGATCATTTTGGTAATATCTATTAGTGAAAATTCTAGTTCCATGATGTTTATGTTCTATTTCATGTCATTTTTTAACATGGATTATATGTGGACTCTATAAAGATTGATTCTTTTTTTTTGATCCACCCAAGATCATGTCTGGGGTGAAGGGGTTTCTTGGATTACTGGGGTACTACCAAATATTTTTGGCATATTTTTCTTGGATTGAATCCCCTTTGACTACCTTGAAATGTTAAGTGAATATATTTACCTATATTGAGAATTTCCACATGAAATTTGAGGTGTTGAGACTAAGTCTTCCAAGTGCTCTCATTTTGAGATGACCCCAGAAGGCCATGGAGTATGTAGTGTACTGAGATGCCTCTAGAGATGGGATTAGCTACATGTTGAACCAGAGATATGAAATTATTTCATATGGTTTGAGTATGTTGATAACCCATTATAAAAACTATGTGACTCATAACATAAATAGGTAAGTAGTAGTCACTCATCTAAGGAAGTGGGGGTGCTGTCTTCTGGGAGAGCTCTTTGTTTTTTACACAAACCATCAATGTCTTAGCTATGTATTTACATAGAGAAAATTGAACCTGAGGTAGAGGTATTTTTTGGGGTTCATGAAGTAATATGAATTTTGGATATTATATACTCTAGGGAAGGGATACATGATGGAAAATTCTATTAGTAGTAAATCTCATCGTCATTTGGTGTAGGAGGCATCTAAGTAGTTGGATTATTTACAGATAACCATAGTTAAGGAGGAGGGTGTATCTTTTCTCCAGTGGTTGGAGTTGAATCCTATGATCCTTTAGAATTTGAGATAGTTCTAGTTGGGAGACATCAACTGTGAGGTATTTCATGACTAGATATCCTCATGATATCCACCTAATGGAGTTTCAAAAGAATGGAATCAAATCATCATTTTCCAAGGATGGATGGTTTTCCCATTAATGATGTGGAAGGAGGTGATGAGAGAGTTTCACACATATCTTCTAGTAGTACATCCTAGTTTTGGTAAGATGTATAGATACCTTTAGTTGTAGTTTTGGTGGACCTACATGAGATTGAGTGTGGCTAAATTCATCTCTCGATGCCTTACCTATCTATAGGTTAAGGTTGAGCAGCAAGTTTTGGTAGGTTTGTGGAATCTCCTTGAGACCCTGGAGTAGAAAAAGGATGACATATCCATGTACTTTGTGATAGGGATTCTTTTAGGCCCAAAAATAGATTAGATTTTCTAAGAGGGGGTGAATTAGGGTATGTATATTCTTTTCAAAATTATTCCAAACCCACAAAATCTTGAAATCTTTATTATAGGGGTCATATTATTTGATCATATGTGTTTATGCTAATATTATTATTTTCTCTTTATATGATTATGATGCATTGAAACTAAAGAACCAATTAAATAACATTGACAAACTAATTTTTACATGGGTTTCCCTCATTGGGATGTCTCCAAGGAGAATACAGTGGCAGTATGATAATGTACCAAATGCCCTAAGGTTGTGTATTATTTCAAAGTTCGGAGTGGACTCACTATACCTCTTGGTTTACAACCAATCATAATATGAAATATCACTACTATATCAACTGAATTGTGCTCACTACTTCTTCATAATATTTGATTATTTGAATCAATATATATTACATGTCATTTAGTGTATAATTAAGTTACACTTTCATCAACAAGTTGAATAAAAATTTACCCCATATTTAATTGGTAGTCTATTCTGGTTCACACATTTTCATTTTCACAACCTTTTTATGTATTTTCTATAACATTATCACCTTTCACAAAACATTTATCTTTTTTCTTAGAAGTATAACTTTTGCTCAACTTTTTTCCATTAAGTAAAAATCCCTTGGTTGAGTATACACAAATTCATTTTTGTGCACAAAAAATATTATTTTCATTTCTTTATGAAAAACATTTTTCACATAACTTATATGCTTTGCATAAAACTCCCTTTGTACTCAACTTGTCTTCTTCACACGTCTATCACAATTCAGAGCCCTCATTTTCTCTAATGGTTGAGTTACTCAAATGATGGGGGTAGCTATCAATGTATAGACTCGTCTGACCCATGCTCACAAAATCCTTATGTTGCCTCCAATGTGTGCTAACCTTTTACTCTTGTGTGGAAGTGGCATAATTGAAATCACATTTGTAAGATAACTCTATTTTATGTCGATCACTTCATATTTTCTTCATTGGTTCACACAACTTGACCTGAGTCATGTATGTTTCTCTTTTGTTCAAAATCAGATCTTACATGTGACTCTTTCCTTTTCCAATATTTGATGCAGTGATCCTAAATATTGAATTCTGTTCCAAATTGAGAATCATCATAACCCTTGCATGCAACATCCATTTCCAAAAATAAATTTCTCCATTCTCCAAATTTTTGACCCAATATATTTTCAATCTCTAGGAAAGGTTTCCACATTGTATACGTATATCTTTTACCACAACCAGATAATTCATTCGTTTTTCTTCGATATTTATCAACATACCTTGTCAAAAATCTCTATGTAACTCTAAAAATTACCATGGAAATCTACATTTTTAGAAAACAGAATCAACCAAAAAATAACTTTAATGTTAACTTGATAGATTTTTTCCTAATAATCTCCCCATTTGGTTTTTTGAAAACTCTTCACATTTTGATACATTGTTAAATATTCTTCCATCATCTACTAAAAATTACATATTATGATTTAGATAGTGATCAATGATTTACCCAGCACACACTGTAATACCATATGATCCATTGTTAGTATGAGAAACTATAGTAGCATGAAAAACTAATCAATAAAACACTTCATTCTTGAAACCATTCGACTAATTTCATCAAAAAATTCATCTATAATGATATATATACTTTGATTTATCACCTTTCTCATCATAAAATTTTAAAATTCTCCCTACTTCACTACTTGGGTTATCATGCTTTATTATTCTTAAATTTGTCCAAGATAAGATCTGATAGCCATGAATAGTTACTGTATAGCACCAATCTCCCATTATTTCATGAAATCATCATACGTTTTGTAAAAAAATGAATCCTATAAATCATTAAAACTCCCCCTACATCACTTCTCCACCTATAAGATTCTCCCTTGTCTTCATTAATAAATTTTCTCCCCTTTAATAGCCAAAATGTTCCACCTATTTCAATGAACCAGAGCACCACCCTATTGTTGTATGCAATAGGGTAAAGAACACGGATCTTCAAATTAGGGAAAACACACCACACCTTAGGGAGAGGGGGTCCCACGTCAACAATTTTTCATGTGTGGGGGGGGGGGGGAACTAAAATCCAAGATCCTATCGATAATGTTTAAATACATATTTGGTTAAGGCTTTCATCAGAATGTCTACAACCTGTAGTTCTGTAGGTGCTTGCTCTAACTTCACAAGCCCTTGATCCACATTCTCCTTGATAAAATGATATTTTCTTTCAAAGTGATTTTTCCTTGAGTGATGTACTAGATTTATGATAACATTTATAGCACATGAATTATCACAATGGTTTCTAATAAGAGACTTCACTTTAACCCCCATATCATCAAGTTGTTGCTCCATCCACGATAAATTCATGCATACTTGATTATGCGTAATATATTCCAATTATATGGTGCTAAATGAAATGAAATATTATTTCTTTCTTAGATAAAAAATAAACAATTCACTAAGATAAAATGCACCACCTTTCATCGATTTTCTTTCACTGGATAATTCATCCCAATCTGCATTTGTATAGCCTAATAACTCTTACTGAGATTTTTCTTTGTATGGAAAATAGAAATCCATCATTCCCTTTATATAACAATGTATTATTTTCGCTACAAGAAAATGGATTTCCATAGGATTACTTTGATATCTTACGTCTTCTCCCACAATTGGTCTTCTTGATGTCACAGAACATAAAATTTTATCCTTTCAATACCATAGAGACCTTTCATGTGATTATGAGATAGAATGGTCCCTCTATGATATGCAATAATTCCTATTGTAAGGACCACTATTTTTACCCACAAACATTATTCTTCTCATGCATCATTTCTTAACTTTTGATAGAAGTATTGAGAAAATTATTCATCTCAATACAATTTTTCACTTGTAGCTACCTTCAATAATATTTTCTATGGGTGAACTCAGAACTTAGTAATGAGCTATCAACAAAACCGATAAGACTAATGAGTCGGAACTCAGTATATGAAACCGGAGATAAATTTAATAACATCATCAATATCTATTTCACTCAGTAAATTCCATACTTATCAAACATCCATAGATCATTAAATCATTTCAAGTAATTCTTGATGATTACTTCTTCGTATCTGGAAACTAATTTGAATCAGTTGACATTCTAGAGAACATCACATCACCACTTTTCATCTTTTATGCAACTTCCCCATGGATTTTATCTTCCCAGAATCATGAAACATGTGTACTTAGGTTAATAGAATTTAAGGACCTAGGGAGATTGGATACATATGGAATCCTCAATAACATGATTTTGTTTGATCCTGATGGGTCAACCCTTTGATAAATTCTTGAGAAACACTATGATGTTTTTATGCTTATTCAAACTCCCCGACCAACTTCAACTATTCTAAACATATGACTAAATATTATTTACCCACATGTTTATCCTTATTTTGATATATACCTTTTTTAGAATTATTATTTTTCACAATTTTGAGTTTAAACCCATTTATAGAAATGTTTTTCTTTGATTCTCCACTAATATACCATTTTTCATTGAATCTTTCTTTGGACAGTAATATTTCCACTCATTGTTTTCTCTTACTTCTTCCTTCATTAGAGGGATATTTCTCTAGCCTTTGAATCTCACCTTATGGAATGACAAGTGAGTTTGTTGATATATTCTTTATTAATTTCTCTATTATCAGTTATCTATATCACCACATTGTTTCTTACATATGGTGGGTCCTTAATAGAAAGTACATTCTTATTACTCACAACTGGAGCAGCTCCTCCATTTTCCTTCCCTTATTTCTTCCACCAGAAATATATTTGTAAATAAATATGATTAAAACATATAAAACATTTCCCATTAAAAACATATATTGTGTCATCATTTCTAGGATGAGATATTATTTCATACCTAGTTCTTATTTATCTGACATTGATACCTTGGTATTATTGACACATATTCATATTGTGTAACAGTATTCCACAATAGTACCATTTCATGGATACATTAATTTGGGAGGATTTTCTTTTAGATTTCTCAAGAAGATTCTTCTTATTATCTTATTCAGAAATATTTCTGTCTTCACAGCATGAAATATATTCCAGACCCTAAAAAAAACACGATGTACGTTTATAAATCCAACAGAAATAGAGCTTATTGTAATAACTTGTTGTATAAGTATTTTTAGGACTCTCTCTAAAACCAAAAATATTTACCATATTTCGGTAACTATTCATGGATCTATTTATTTCATGCATGGGAGAGGGTTTATCATATCCAATACCAGTTTTTTCAAAACAGGATGGCCTTTAGGATGAGACAATCATTTCATGTTTTCTTATAAAATAGAATTTTTTTTCATTTCAGTATCACCTTTTGAAGGTTATTCAAATATTAAATGAAAATAATCCTTCGGTTTGGTCATGTCATTCACCTTATATTTCGTCACTAATTTCTTAAATGATTATATATCTTCCCCCAATTGTTGAATGTTCTTGTCCCAAGATTCAAGTTGATCATTATGTTCTCTTATGATATTGTTCCCACTATTTACATCATCTATCAATTCCCAGGTGATCTTATATATCATGTCTTATTGATCCTTTATTTTAAAATCATTCTAGGTAATATAATCATCAAAACATTCATTCTCTTATTGTAGTCTTTGTCTCTCTAGAACTAGTTTTGATAGCTCTGTAGCAAGATCATCATTTCTAGCATCTAGATTTTGAATTTCATCTAAGTTCATATTCTTTCCCATTTCATCATATTTGAGTTTTTTATCTTTGTATACATATTTTCTTGTTATTAATCTTTGGAATCATTATTTTACCTCAGATCAGTATCCATATCAATAATCCTTTGATATATGCATTTCAACTTATTGCCCAAAATTTTCTATACTTGGATTTGAATATCAAGGGACTTGTTTTCCTCTTTTAATTTCTAATCCAATTCATTTTTCATGTAAAAAACATCTACTACTGTCCTTATTGGAATTTCTTCATCATCAATAGTTCCAAAATCAATATTCATGTCAAGTTATACATTCATTCCTACAACATCCTTGAATGAAGTAGTGGTATCACAACTCTTTCTATAGATAGTTTCACACTAATAAATCCCCTAAGACTTATACTTATTCTTTGAATTTCCTCCATTTTCCATGGAACACTGAGATAGGAGAAAATTGAAATATTACTTTCAGTAATCAACTAAACCAAATTAGAGAAAAAAATCAGATAAAAGAAACCAATGGATTGATATAATTGTTTGGCCTAAAGGGGGATTATAACTCTAGTAGGGGGTTAATCAGGGTATGGATATTCTTTTTAGAGTTATTTATAACCATCTAGAACCAGATATCTTTATTTTAAGGGTAACTTTATTTACTATTAAGTGTTTTTGATTATCTTAGTATTTCCTTATTTATCTAATGATTGTGCATTGAAAGCAAAGTAGGAAATCCAGCACACAGACACACAGATTTTCACTAGTTTCACCCTCACAAGGCTATGTCCAAAGAGCATACAATGTAAATGTTCTGATATACCAAGTTCAATAATGCTCACCTTTATTACAAAGTTTAGAGTGGACTCATTTCCTCTCTTAGTTTACAACCCATCATAATATGAAATCTCACTGCTCTATCAACTGAAGTGTTTTCTCTACCTCTTTACAATATCCTCCTTTGATTACTTGAATAAATATGTTTTACACGCCATTTACTATATCATTAAGTTACACTATCATCCAAAAGATTAATACCACTTACCACATATTTACTTGTTATTCCCTTCTAGTTTTTAATTTTTCTTTCATGTAACCTTTGGAAGCATGTCATACAACTTTATCACTACATTCGCAACATTTAAATTTTTTAGGAATTCTAACTTTCATGAAACTTTCTGGATTTATGAACAACTCCCCTGGCGAAGTAGACACAAGTTTTTTTTACGAACAAAAAATCATTTATTCATTTCTTCGCACAACACTTTTTGTTCACAACTTCTATTCTTTTCACACATCTATCTTTTCACACAACTCTATTTCTGCACAAATTCCTTTTCTCAGACCTCTTAAATGATTCAAGGTCCTAATTATCTCTAAGGGTTATGATACTCAAATGAGGGGGTACCCATCAATTTTTATCCCAAGTCATCCATTACACGCAAAATCCTTTCACGCCCTCCTATGTCCTCCAAAATGTTATGCATGCATGAAAGTTTATAATAGACATTTAATTTTTTTTGTAACAATCTTTCACATCAATCACATAATTTTTATTTCATGGGTACACACAACTCGACATATGTCTTGTAAGACTATATTTTGACAAAATTAAGATCTTACATGCAACTATTTACTTTGTAATATTTTTATGTGGGGATATCTAATCTTAACGTGTCCAAAAAATTGAGAATCATCATCACCCTTTCTTGAAAAACCCATTTCCCAAAAAAAAATTCTCCATTCTCAAAATTTTGGACCCAAAAATTTTGAAAACACTAGGAAGTAGTACCACCTTGTATATGCATCTTTCTGTACCACAAAAAGAATATCCATTCCTTTTTCTTAGATATTTTTCAACATACCTTATCAATAATCTATATGGAATTCCACAACTGACCATGGAAACCTACTTTTTCAATAGACATAGTCAACCTAAGTACACTACAATGTTACCTTGATATATTTTTTCCCAATAGATTCCATGAATTTTGGAGACCACAACAACATATGGATGATGGTTGACTAACTAATTAAGGTGTATCACTTCCTTTATATCAAGGACCAGAATTTTGGTGAAGATTTTTGGGTAGTTGTACAAATGGGAGATTGTTCACCTTCATGGGGTTTTATCGACTATTGTCCCTGATGATGATGCGTATCTCAAGTCAAGATTGTGGAGAGGTCTAAAGAATGTATTCAAGACAAAGATTATAATGGTTACAACCTTCCCCCAAGATAGATAGGAATACTGAGTGCACTATCCAGTTGTTGGAGGATATGCTAGGTCTTTTATGTTAGACTTTGGTCAAAGTTGGGAGGATCTAACACCATTAGAAGATTTTTCGTGCAATAATATCTACCAATGTACTATTGGCATGGCACATTTTGAGGCCCTATATGGTAGACCCTTTATGTCACATGTATGTTGGTTTGTGATTATAAAGGACTATCTTATTGGGAAATATATGGCTTAGGACACAATGGAAAAGGTCCAGGTTATTTGTAAGTGGATGAGGATAGCTCATAGTAGGTAGAAATATTATGCATATTGACAATGTAGTCCCTCTTTGGTTGATAAAGGAGACTATGTATTCCTATGATACTCCCCACAATATGGATTATGGAGATTAATCTAAATATGGAATCTATCCTATAGGGTCATTGGTCTATTTTAGATCTTACATAGTGTAGGTGAGGTTGCTTACCACCTCAACCTACCCCCACAATTGGAGCAGGATCACGACATCTTCCATTTGTTTCAGTTGAGGAGATACATGTATGACCTAATGCAAATTATTTAGTGGGATGAGTTTGACCTAGAGGATGGATCCTATTTTTTTAAGAACCCAGTGGAAATTGAGGATCAGTATGAGAAGAACATGTGTGGAAGGACCATTCCCTTTGTTCATATGTTTTGGCTGGATGAGAGCATGCGGGAGAGCTCCTGGGAGTGGGAGATCCAAATGTGGGTTTAGTATCTAAATATTTTCATTTAGTTTTTTTAAGGATTAAAATATTGAAGGATTTAATAATGTAGAGAACATTTTTTCCTTTATAATTCATTTGAATATATCTTGAAATATTTTTAGATCCAGGAACTTAGATAGTGCGAAATTCTGAGTCCCGTTGTGACCAGAATTAATTTTATAAAAATATTGAAGATATTTTATATCACACACACATGATTTATCAAATAAAAATTATTAGATCTTAAATTTAGTCTTGTATAAAATAATTAAGACTATGGTTAATTTCGGAAGACAACGTTTACCCTGTGTGTGTGACTTAAATGGTTTGGCATGGGGTTTTCTGATAAAAAATCCATTGGTGGTATATTCACTGGGTTAGTTGAATAATCAATTAAATTTATTTATTTATTGACCTAAATAGAAATCCTCTATTAGTACACCATTACGAAGGATCTCCATGGTTTTTCTCATAACCCTTGGACCATTGAGAGGATTCTTCTTCCACCATTAGTTGAGAAATCAGAGTCATATGATGATGAAACTCCAGATCCATGTGAATTGAGGAGTAGAGAATTCAATGAATTCACTTATTGATCATCAATGGAGTTAGTCATTGAAAATTTATCAAATTTTAGGTAGGAATCATTAATTTTTTGTATTATACCCCAATTGATTAAATATATTAAGCACGATCAAATCTATCTATTGATCTGCATTAAATCAAGTCTTTTATGTGCCTATATACTGGTTGTAATTTTTTTATTTAGTTTTCTCACCCTTGGGAATTCAAATTTTTATTATTTGGAAAAGTGTGTTGGGTAAACAATTATTTCACATTTTTTCTTGTGTATTTCTCCTAATCATTCTTTGTGTTCTTTGTTGATTAGCCTATAGGGTCTTGGTTTGACATTTTCGACTGGGACCAAGCCCTATTGGACACACAGATATGTAGTGCATTCATGTGAAATGAATGGATTGGAAAATGAGTGGTGGATTCAAAGGTTTTTTGGGTTTCAGATGATTTAGTATTGGATTTTCTATCCAAAGAGGGATTTAGCATGACATGGTAGATGACCAAGGCATGCACAGGCTTGATCAGATAAATTAGAAATTCATTTTCCAGTCATTGGATGGCTAGAAATGATTAATGGAGGCATCCTTTTCAATTTCAAGGGTAGTGGATGTGATATTTTGAAGTGTGAGAGGTGAATCTTGAACACATATGTGTGGATCAATGTTTCTATGAAAAGCTCAATGACATGACATGTAGTTCGAAAGAACGAATGGAATACTCTTTTAAAATCTACAGCTCTAGGTTTTTGTGAGATTATAGGTATCACATACTATATGGGACCCCAACATTCCATTCCACCTGGTGTTGGCGACCCGGTATGTACTATGAGAGTACATAGACATGGGAATAGAAAGTCACACATCATGTACCAGCACATAGCTGAGGTACACAGACATGTCTCAAAGGGCATAGATGAAACCTCGTGTGGGAGTAAATGCCAAGTATCGGAGTACATAAAAATGGGAACATTTACACATTGACATCCAAGAGAATGGGCATGGACCAAAGTGGTTGATACACATCGTGTAGTCCCCATACATGTTATTTAAGAATACAGGGTAAGAGATTTGTGTACTAGAAGGTACATGGCCAGGAATCAGATTGGTCCCCCACACTGCATGGGTACCCTTACACTCCATGTACACCTATTTCTTTTCTAATGAAACTTGTACCTATCATATATAATTTGTTTGGAATTTTATTTTGGTATGCGAGTATCCTATTCAAATGGTTTTTTCACATAGATCATAATGGTTTCCTTTATGGTGTATTTTGAGATACGATGTGATGTTTTCTGAGAGTGATTCTTCTTTAGGTAGCACTCGACGATGGTAGTGATCAAGCAAGATCAATAGAGTGATATCCCACTATGGAATTAGGGTTTTGGTTCTCTATCTACTGAGTGTTACACGCTAGGGAATTAGTGTGTGATTCCTCTATCTAATTAGTGGTACCCCACAATGGTATTAGGGATGGGTCCTCTATCTACTGAGTGGTACCCCCTGAAGGACTATTGTATTGGTCCATTGTCTACTGAGTGATACCCCCTATCAGATAGGTAACAAGTCCTATTTACACTGAGTGGTACCCCCTATATCATTAGGGTGTGGGTCCTCTATCTACATAGTGGTACCCCCTGTCAGTTTGGGTGTGGATCCTTTTTAAACTTAGTGGTACCCCATATAGAATTAGGGTGATGGTCCTATATCTAGTTACTGGTACCCCCTATCGAATTAGTATGAAGATCCTTAATCTTGTGAGTGGTACACCTATGGGATAGGGATAAATTCCTCATTACACTAAGTGGCAGCCCCTGATGCACTGGGGTTTGGGTCCTCTATATAGAGAGTATTCCCCTTAACTGTGTTTCATAGTCATGAGGCATGGTCCCTCTATAAGGTTACTCTAATGGAAAGATGTGCGAGATATTGGGAATTAGTGATGGACCTTTGAAACTTTTGGATCACTTTTTATGGGATGGATGTGACCTGGATATCCCTTTTTTCTCTAATTTTTCATTCTTTCGTTGAACATATATATATATATTTAATTGGATTTTTTTAATCACATTATTTGGGTTGATCCTTCTATTTCATGTTGTGTACTCCCCCCCCCCTTCATCTTTTTAGGAATCCTACTATGTAATTATATACTCACAGCTATGTGGAATTTTCTGGAACATTTCGTGTCTTATAAAGATGATGGATAGGTCGGCGAAGATTACATAAGAGCATAGGGATACACTAGTGCATCTTACCTTGTACTATGGTCAAGTCTTGGAGATCTGGAGCTGGGCTCTCTCATCATTTTACTTTTCTAGTTTATTCTAGTTGGGACATATTTTTGTTTGGGAAGAATTTTTTCCCTTTAATTTTCATTTTATGGTATCATAATCTTTTTATTCCCTATAGTATTCACATGCATGACTGTTACTATAGATGCTTCATCATTTTCCTTTATTTCTATACACTTCTGTATTAATGTGGTCGGGTGTGTTTGTGTATTGGTATATTAGTAAAATGCCTCTTAACCTAGTTATTTCTTTCAGTGTTAGTCTCCATCCTCTAGCCTATGGAGGCGGTCTTGGATAATTTTCAATTCAATCCCCGATGGATCGATTCATTAAAAAACAACTATTTTTATTGATTTGAAAATTTAGTTTCTATGGCTTTAATATATTCATACTACATGTTTATTAAATGGGTTGTGTCTTAAATAAATTGTATTAAAACTTTTGGAAAACTTTTTTTAATGGTTTGAGAATGAAATTTGAATTCAATGGTTTTTCAAAAATTAGTAAAAGTTATTATTTTTGATAAAATTATTTTTTAACATGTTTTCAGAAACCTTGGTGGTGATTGTTCATATTACCTTTTATGGGGCCTTTTTGGTAATGACATGGTTCATGATGCTATAATGGAAAGGAATATGGGATTTATCACCTTATGATGACATGGTGAAGGATCTATCACCACTCACAAGTACTTTCATTTTATTTGGCATGAATGTGTATGTGATCGTGAAATGTGGGATAGGTATTCTAAGTGGAAAGAAAGAATAAACAAAGAGATTTATTTCAATTTTTTTCTTAAACTATTTTCTTATGAAATATTGTTTTGATATTCTCACCATCTATTTTATATAAATTATGAGATAACTTTTTTATGTTCTTAGTGGTATGTGTTGGGAAGTATCTTAGGAAAAGTCTTCTAAAATTGATCACTCACCACTTATATATTCACTTTTGTTCGAAGACAGACATTATTACTCATGAAACATGGAATGGAAAGGCCGTATTCTTCTATATTGTAGCATCATGATTCTAGTTTTTTGGGATAGATTAAGATCATAGAGTTTATCTTCTATATTCTTTTGTGTGATGTAACAGTGGTGTTACTACAGCAAGATGCCCTTTAGTATCTTGATTCATTTTGTTTACCATGTCAATTCTACTCTGATAATATTTTTTATTGGTTTTTGTTCAAGTTGTATTATTTATACTCTTGCATCTTATAGTTTGTTTATTATTTTATATTTTATCTCATCAGGTTATAATAGTTCTTTAATGAAAATCATCCCCAAAATTTTACTAAGTCAATGGAATTCATTATCATCCTTTGGTGTTTTGGGTATGTCACCTAAAGTTAGGAACACCACTAACCTGGACCAATCCAATGGGTCAGCTGGGGATATTACATTTGGTATCATCCGTGGTTATTTTTTCATCTTAATTCATAATGCGACTTCTAATTGGGAATGCATTTTTCATGATGTGTTTGATAATTCCCATAAATTGGATTGAATAATAATTACTTTTGAGAATTTGGAATATTCTATGGATTTAGTTTTCTAGTGAGTGATTTCTAAGTTGTGTTTTGTTCTATCTATATATAAATGGAACCTAATATATTATGTATAAAACCACAAGAAAATGTCATATAAAACATGGTTTCACCTAAAATATAGATGAACCAATAGCTTATTCAAAGAATTGTTCAAGATTTTTATGATGTGGATAAGGTAAATCAAAATGAAAAATCATGACAAGTTAATCAATACATGGAATTTTAGAAACGTGATCCACCAATATTTTAGAAAGATTTAGAACCTATAAAGGAATAATATTTTCTTTAATGGATGAACCATATTTTTTATTTCTTTAGAACCCTATTCTATTAAATTTTCTTGTTTTAACTCTACATACTGAAGGATATTTCATGCCAATGTTGGGATTTAAATTTTTTGATATAAATTTAACTAAGGCCTTATGTGGGAGGATTTTTAAAAAAAATTAAATAAATAATTCTACCCATACACCTTCAAGATATAAATAATGATTTAATTATTCAAATTAAATAAAAAAAAATCTATCAATGACAGAGTATGCATCTAATATTATTAAGTTTATTTATTTTTCTCTAGAAGTAGCTACTTGTATGACCCTCGTGAAATTCATCTTTGAGTATGGGATATAACTAGAAATTTTTAATAATATATATTCCCTTTATATTACTGATTATATTTAGATATTTAATAGAATAACTATGGGTGAAAGGGATATCACTAGAAATATGGAAAGAGTAGGTAAAATTTTCTCCATAGTATTATGAAGGAACTCTAATGCTGGGAAAAAGTAGGAGAGGGGTACCGAATTTTAATGTAGTATATAATCTTAGAATCAACCTACTAAATTGATTATTTATCCTTCATAAGACAATATCAATCCTTGATTTTTTCAATATAGTTAGTTTGATAATATGACGTGATATTGTATGAAACTATCTAAAGAATGTATTAACTATAATAATTTTGGAAATACCTAGTGTTATTGTTGTAAAACTCAAAATTTAGTCATTGGAAATACATATCATGTGTCTTATACATCTTATAATTCACCTTGGAAATCATATTGAAACAATTTTCATCCTCAATACTGAGTGAACTAGGTTGAATCTAGGAATACCCAAACTCTTTTGGAAATGTAAACATAGTAAGGAATAAAGGAGAAATGGGAAGTGGGTAAAAATTTATATAGTTCTAAGAAGATGATCATAGAATTAAAATCAGGTCCTTTGACTATATGAGGTACCATTAATCTTAACACGACTATAATGAAGGTTCTGTTTGATATTGGTTGATCCCACTCTTTGATTACTTCACATGTCTTTGATCAAATGTGGTTTCCTATTAAGATGATACCACAAATGATGAGTAGTTTGAAACATATTAGGTAGTGATGGTAGAGGGTATTTAAATGTCAAATGTGTTCTATAATATTTTATAGACTCTAATTTGATTGAGAATTTTATATTTTGGAGATGGATTTTTTTTAATTGATCATGGGAATGTATTGGTCAGTTTATTTCAAGGACCATATAAATGTTTTTCATGAAGACTAAATTTTACATATTCAGGTAGGACATTTCATATTTTTAAAGGATATTGTCATATGAAGGTTTAAAAAAGGACCATTATCACCAATGGTTATAAAAAAATTATTATTTGATAGCAGTCACATTGGGGACTAATTACTTGATGGATATTCTAAATTTTTCTAGCATAGAGAATCAATATCCTAATATTTTTCTGGATAATTTCACAAGTTTTACACTTGAAAGGGAAGTTTAATTTTCAATTTATATCCCTATGGGAAAAATCATATTTTACTTCCATCATATATAGTGGCACTAAAACAATTGAAGGAGTTTAAAGTCCAATTAGAAGAGTTGGAAAGTAAAGTCTTCATAATACCTAGTACATCACCTTTGGTTACTCCATTAAATTTTTTTCAAGGAATATGTGTCTTTTTTACTTTTTTAAACTGTATTAGGTAATGATAATGATTATATATCCATTAACTACGATTCATGAAATTTTTTATCAATTAAAGAGATACCATTGGTTTCCTAAATTTGATACGTTCTTTGGGTATCACCAAATCTGGGTTACAAAAGGGGATATTCTTAAAAAATATTTCATGAGTCATTATAGTCATTAGGAATATGTGGTCCTAATTTTTTGTCTTATAAAATCACCATTAGTATTCATGGAATTGATGAATCATGTTTCCTAGAGGTATGTGGACTCTTTTGTTGTCGTATTTTTGGATGACATTCAGGTGTATTCTCAAACTCAGAATGAACATGAAGAGAATATATATATTGTGTTTAGCATCTTGTGAGAGAAAACGTTATCTATAAAATTTTCTAAATGAGATTTTGGGATAAAAGGAGATCACTTCATTGGATATTTCATTGATAAGAAATGAATTTTAGTATACCCTGTAAAGATAAAAGTTTTTGTATCTTAGAAACAACCATATAGAATCTTTTCAAAACATAGAATTTTGGGATTAGCACGTTACTATCATATCTTTTCTTTGAGACATCTCACACCACAAATAAACTATGAAAAAATTAATGAGAAAGGTAACTTAATTTCATTTGAGTGATTATTGTCAAAAATAATTTTTATATCATAATAAAAGGATAACTTTCACACCAATTCTTGTTTTTTAGAACACAAGAACGGTTAAGAGGTTTTTTAACACATCTGGATCTATAATATTTTTAATTCTTATGAAAGGAGATAATGTGGTAGATTATAGATCAAGATAGTTGATAATTCATGAAAATAACTATTTGAACCTAGATTTGGAATCGATTATGGTAATCCAGAATTTGAAAAAATGGCATCATTCTCTCTTTAGTGAGAAATTCACTATGTTCACCAACCATTAAAGCTTGAAAAAACCTCTTTTCACAATGATTTTTGAACCTGAGATAAATTTAATGGATGGAATATCTATTGATTTTATAATTTTACTTTTTTTATCCACATGGAAAATATAATTCTAGGAAAGATACTTTAAGTCAAAATTCAAACAATCAATTAGAAAAATTATCTCATTATAAGTGGCAGTTTATGATTATCATGCCTAATATGCATATGGATTGCATTGTAAAAAATAATGTCATGGTTTTCCATCTAGTAACTCTTATTCTAGAATAGGTTGAACAAGTCAAGTAATCCTAAATATGGGATTGTGATTGCATTACAATAACATTAAAACTCAATGGTGGAGAGATCTTTGATGGTTTGAAACAGGATGGGGACTCTATATTTCTTTTTCAATATCAGATAGTTGTTCTGAAATCTAGTCAAGATAAAATTATTTTTCCATACCACCACTCAAACAGGGTTTTTCATACTTAAATTTAGAAGTTATATATGGTGTTTAGAAATCGTTTACTATGTGGTGGCATGAAGAGAAAAGTGAATTATTATATATTGTGATACCTTACATAGCAGCAGGTTAAGGTTGATCTCTAATAACTAGCTGGTATGTGGAAATATTTACCAATACCCATTTGGAAATGGTAACACATGGCTATAGATTTTATCATAAGTCTACCAAGAATGGTTTGGTAACATAAGTTTGTATGGGTGATTGTGGATCAACTTAAAAATTTGGCTCACATAATTATTATTCATGAATCCAATATAGTGGAATATTTGGAAAAACTATTTTTTAGGATTTTATAAAGATTAATATAATACTATTTTTAATCATATCATACAGAGAATCTTGTTTTACCTCTCAAATCTGGGGATCTTTAAAAAATATTTTTGCACCTGGTAGACTATGAGCATGGATTATCATCCTAAAACAAATGGATATTTAGAAAAAATGTACCAAACATTATAAAATATAATCTAAGTTTGTGTAATGTATGAAAAAGTCTCATGGGATAATTGTTTTAAATTATTTATCACTTGATAGAAATCATATGAACTATTTCTAGCCATGAATTCCCTCTTTCCATTGGTGGGTGGCCTCTATTACTAGGGTCGGTGATGTTGGGTCCTTGATAAAAATGGAATTATGGTATATCATCTTTTCCTTCCATGGATGTCTCCTTAGATATTATTTCATAGTTTGTGTCTCCCTAATATATTTGATATATGTTTGTGAAACTCATTCACCATGACATCTCGGGGTGGAAAATGATTAATTATGCTAATTCTATCTTAACAGAGTGGAAAACATCAATCAGAGTATTTGATGGAATATTTTTTGTTAGGAATATTAGGTGTGGGACCTAAGGTATCATGTTTAATCCCTATAGTAGTTGATTTTAGGAGAATAAGGTATCTGAGGCTTTATAACCCCAGGAATCCCATGATTATATAATGGGTTAAAGTCTTTTGATTAGGTCAATGATTTAGGGTCTTGTAGATATAGCTGGGTCACATGTTTAACATTTTGTTTGGATAGGTTGGTCATAGATTTAATGTATTATGGAGACAGATTGATAACAAGTTTAATATCTTGTGGGGATAGGTTTTTTATAGGTTTAAAATCTTTTATGTACAATTTAATCATAGGTTTAACATCTTGTGAGGACAGTTGGGTGTTTAAGTGTGTCCCTGGGTGGGGAAGATTATCACACTTGAAGTTTTGGTGAAGTGTTTCCCTAGTAGGTAAAATGATCACACTTGAGTGTTTTGTTATGTTATTTCCCAAGGTGGAATATGATCAAACTTGAGAGTTTTTTTATGTGTGATCCTCAGGGGGAAGATGATCACAATTGACTTTTTTTGCCTCCCATAGGGAGTAAAAAAATTGGTGGAGTTGGGGTGTCGGGATTGAACCTTGGGATGTGTCCTAGGTTTTTTAAGATTTCATTATTAAACCTTGTTTATTTCCATTATGTTCCCTCTTTTAATATGGATATCAAAACCCTTTTAGTTCAATGATAAAGTTTAATGTTGTATAATAAGACCGATTCATGAAATTTAATGTCATGCAGTAAAGAAACTTGTATTGTGAAAGGAGTGTCAATGAGGGTTAGTGTGGGTAGCATAGAAGCTTCTTGAAGGAGGAGGATCATCCCATGGTAGTGGAGGAGGTGTCATACCATGATGATAATACATGGGGAATCTTATATTCATCAAATTGGGTAGGGCTGCAGTTTAACATCATTTTTTGAGGACATTGTCATTCATTTTAAAATTGTATGACTAGGATGTAGGTCTATGTAATTTTAAATCATGAAACTCTGACATGGATGGGGATTACACTAGGGGCTACTCAGTTGATTCTAGGAGGAGTGATGGTGTGGTTCCAGCACAGGTAGCTAGGATTCTCAGGTGCTGCAATGGATCAGTGATGGTATAAATAGTGCTTGTGTATCTTGGATTCCCTGGTTTTTCCCTATAATAGATATTGTATGAATGGGTCTTTTGCATATGGGTTTCTTTATTACTTCTATGATTTGTGACTGTATGAATGGGAATTACTTAGTTGGCATGACCAGGAAATTCTAGGATAATCGTTGGTATGGACATGGCTTATGCAGTTGGGATACTAAGGTTCTTCTATAGAGAAGTGATGGTATGAATGGGTAATACACATGTTGTATACCCAATTAATTATATGGATCAGTGATTTTATCGATGGGTATTATGTATAGAAGATACCCAAGTGCTTCTTGGAGTGGAAATGGTGTGATTGGGACCTATGTGTGGAATATTCATGGGGAATGGGGTATTGTCTCACACATGTCATATGATGCATCTCATGATCAGTGCATGTGGAATCCCACACTTATTTCACAAGTCATACCATGTGTCTTACATAGCTTAAGGATATAGTTTAACTTCATGTTTAAGGATTTGGTGTGTGTTTATTATGCATTGAGATTCTAATTATTTCATCCTCATGTCATGTTTAGAGGCAATCTCGACCTGTTGATGGATCAAGGAACATTAATGGTTCTTATACATGAGGAGGATGACTTTTTTGGTTGTCGTGGATTAATATGGATTCATGTGGGTATTTTAATATAGGGTTACCCATTCTTCTTGTTAATGTCAGGTCGTTAGGGAATCTCGGCCCACTAGGGGGTTGAGGAATATGATTAGGGATTACACCGAAGGAATAATTCCACGGTGACCACTTGGGGGTCATCTCATGATCATTTCATAAGTAATATTATATGTGACACATAAGTTATATAATTCTTTCACATGATGTAAACTATTCTTTTCATATAGGGTATACAACACCTTAATGTCATGTAGTGGGGTCAACTAGGAGGAAGATTCCTAGAAATTTCTTGAGTGGTACTTATGAAAGAGTATCCCTTTACTGTTCATCCTATAACAAGATTTAGGTGACAAGGTTTTTGGAATTGGTTGAGGAGATTTTATACTCAAATTATTCGAGAAAACTGAGAGGTTAATCTCAACTCAAGGAATAATAAATGATCTAAGAGGAGTATGTCCAATCATGGAGAAAACAATAGACCAAGATGAATAACTTATATTGAAGTATTTTTTGGATCCCATTGAAGAATCTCAGGTCATGGTATTATTTTCTCTATATGTTGGGGATTTATAGGTCATAAACCAAAATTTCCTCAGCCTAACCTAGAAACCTCATGACTCAAATCTCCATTTTTCATGGTGGTTAGTGAAAGTAACAAAGAGATTATGTTGGAATCCATAGACCACAACCTAGAACTGATCATTATTAGGAGTGTGGGGGAACATCCCCCATGATATGGACCATCGGATTCAAAGGTAGGAGACCAGAGTGAATGGTTTCATAAAATATTGGGGGTTTCTAAAAGATAGAGTTTTCTTGAAGGTGCTCAACTATCACGAAAGTAAGTATGGTGAAAGGAGGGATCCAAATGTATATGGGAAACATTATATCATTAAACCTTAGAGTTTCAAAAAAATAGATCTTCAGAATACATAGACATATTACATGAACAATATTCTTTATGTATGGATGTGTCATAAAAAATCCTTAAAAAGATCCCATTCAAGGAAGGGTTTGTGTGAGGGACTTCGTGAATGTTATTTTACAGGGATAATGGCATTTCTAAATTTTTGAAACTCTTTAGAGATTATAGATGTGAGAGTGTGATTTCACAACTTAGTGATTCCTCCTAACAAGATTACTTGAGGGGTATTTATAGGTGACAAGGTCTTCGGAATAAATAGTCTATAAAAGTAACCATCTCAAAGGTACATTTTGGAAAAATATGAACTTTGGATGTTGTTATTAATGAGAAGACATATATTGAATGAAATTTACCATCATTAACATAATTTTTAGTTTTGTTAAAAAAAATTATTTGAAAAAATTTGATCTTCATGAAAGTTTGATTGTAATGAATGTTTGAGTTTCATGTTATTTTGTATATTGTTCTAGAATCCCCCTTACTATCCGTTTTTGGTATCCTAACTTCAAATAGAAATAATATTCAATCTGTAAGTATGTTTATGATCCATGAACTTTCAAATTAAAGTCTATAAAATGAATTATGTTGCTTTATTAGGGTAATTACGAACATTTATTTAGTTTCAACAAAGATTATATATTTTTATTGGAGTTATCATATAATAATAGTTATTAGGACTTGATACAAATGGATCATTTTAAATTATTTTTTGGGTTTAATTAATGGTATCAAACTTATTTGATGGATATTGGAGAAAATTTTCTATTAGAAGCTTGATTTTTCTAGAATACAACTAAAAAAATTTATGATTAATAAAATTATGGGAATTGTTCAGAGTCATTATAAATCTTACATAGAACACATGTGATAGCCATTATAATTTAATGTGGGTGATCAGGTGATCTTTAAAGTCTATCCAAGGCTATAGAATCAATACTTGGGTAACCATGGTATTTTATCTCCTTGATATATGAATCCTATTGAAATACTAGATTGTATTAGTTTTGTGGCTTATTGGTTGTCTTTACTACTATGATTTAACTTCATACATAATGCATTTAATGTATCTCAATTGAATAAGTACCAGTCTGATCCTCACAATGTTATTCGATGGGACCACATTTATCTTGAACTAAATTTTAATTTGATACACATGCCAATACATATTATGTATTGAGAAGATAAAGTGTTATATATATGATTATATGTTTCATGTGATTTTTATGGAATCATGTTTAGACATAAGAGGAAACTTGGGAATGTGAGTAATAAGTTCTTGAACATTGGCCCAAACTTTTCCAAAGCACTGGAGAAATCCATAAATATTATTATGTAAATCCTAATGGTGTAGAGAATGTAACACAACTAGTTTAAGCTATTTCCTTATTTTCTTTGTGTTTAAAATCTATTTTCATGGTTTTAGTTGGGTTTTATGATATTGAGTGAGTTTTATGGAGGGTTTGGGAGTGGTTTGAAAATTCTAGGTCCACTATGGGTAGAAACTGTCCTTGGTGGTTGAAATTTCATACTCAGTGTATTCATTTACAATATAGGGAGGCCGAAAAAAGGAGTTTACGGGAATGATAAGGGGTTATTTCACCCTTTAAAACCAATTTTGACCCATGTCTAGAGAGGCCGCAACATTCTTTGTTCAAGGGTATGGTGAGCCTCAAATAGCCGAGGTTCATGAAAAAAGTGTGGTGGATGGACATGTTTTACATATAGGGTGTTGACATATCAAATGATCTAAGATTTTGGTGGTCTTCCAGGTCATGGTGGCTCCACCGGGTCATGGTGACAATCAAGCCCATTTTTAAAGTACCATTTAACACACAGATTCTTGTCATAGGAGTGGTTTTTTAATGTATAATTATTTTGAAAGGATTTTTAATATAGTTTTTAACCATAAATATCTTCTTATAACCTTTTTATGTGTTTTTTATATTAAATTTTAGGGTGAGCCCTAAAAGTCTTCTTTATGGTCATTTTTTGGGCTTTTTAGTGGATAATTTTTAGTGTTGTAGTATTTTCCTCTCTCTCATTTTGAAGTGTGTTTGTCTTAATGTAGGTGGATTATTTATCTCTCTATTATTTCTTTAATTGGAAGGATTTTATTTCAAGAATATCTTACTATAATTTTTAAATAAATAACCATGTTGTTTATAAATGTGAAATTCTTGGTTTAATGGATTTAATAAATTCATACTATTTCTTTGTTAAATGGTTTGTGACTCAAATAAATTTTATTAAACCTTGTGTAAGAAATTTTTTTATTGTTTTAGAATAAAATTATTATTACAATGATTCTGTTATAATTTAGAATACTTTTGGTGTGATGAAAGTGTTATGGAACATGCTCTTGGATTACATGGTGGTGTGTGTTCATATTACATTCTACAAGCCCTTATTGGTACAGACATAGTTCTTGAGGATAAACTAGAATATAATATGGAATTCACTAACTTATAAAGACTTGATTAAGTAAGGATCACCACTTATGTGTATTAGTATTACCATTAGGCATGCATGTGTGTGAGAGTGTGAAACATGGGATGGGTATACTAAGTGGAGAGAAATAATGAAAATTTTAATAACGTTCAATTTTTTTACTTAAAATATTTTATTATTCTAAACTATTTTGATATTATCACACTGTGTTTTATATATACCTTGAGATATCTTTTTTCTAGGCCAAATGGTGTCTTTTGGAAAGTCTCTTGGGAAAATCCTTCTATTTATGATTAATCACACCATACATATGTTCTTTGGGGTATATGAATATGTTATTCTTAATGACATTTGTAATGGAATGTTCTCTTTGTTCTCTAGTAGATCATCGTGATTCTAGTTTCTCATGATGGAGTTAGATATTGAGGTTTCTATTTCAAATTAATTAGTGTGGTTCCACATCTTTGTTTCAAACATTCTTTAGTTTCTTGAATCATTTTTTTACCCTTCCATTTATACTATGATAATATTGTTTTATTGATTTTTATTCAAGTTTTATTATTTATACTCATGCATAAAATAGTTGGTTTGGTAGTTTATATTTTATATCACCAGTTTATGTTTTTTATTCATGGTAAATCATCCCCCAATGTTTTAATAATCCATTGGAAATTATTTTCTACCTTTAGTGTCTTAGGGATGTCACATAAGGAAAGTAACACTTAAAAACTATCTCCAAAAAATGGGTTGGTTGGGATGTTACAAGAGGGTCTTTAGTGGAGATGGTTCATGATGAAATATTATTAGATATTTTATTTAGATGATATGATTGAGTTTAAAGTTATGTATAAGTGAGGATTTCATAGTTCTGGTAGGGAAACAGTTTTATTTAAATTTACCATGGGATACAATAATAGATGATTAGTTAGGACATAAATATTTAGGTCCCCTATGATCATATTTATTGATGAAATTAGTCTACTAATCATGTTTATTTATGAATTCACTAATTATAGTATATAAAATTTAGAAAGGGTGGATAAATTATTATCATAAAATTCATTAAAGATAAAATTGTGATTCATGATTATTTTTAGTGTGTTTATTTAAGAAAAACTATATTAATATTTTGTGGCCTTAATAATTATGTTTCATTAATATTTAATAAGTCAGTTTATGATGGTCTAAACATAATTTCTTATAAATTCAATACATTATGAGTCTATTTATTATCTTAATATGGAATTTTTAGTTTATAATTTAATTTTTGATTCATATAATTTATTAAAACTGTAAAATGATGTTTGTAATTAAAATTAATGTTTCCCTTTGATGATGAGTCGTGTCTTAATGATATTTTTTACTATAAATAATTTTTTAAAAGACTTATTAATTAATCATTCCATTTATGATTAAGAAATTTGTAGATTTTTTAAAGAAATTATTTATCATAATGTTTTATACTCTAACATTTCATAATATAAAATTATCTCCATATTTAAATAAAAATTAATGATCCACGAAGTTTTTTTTAATGAAATACAAGTTGTAAGTATGATTCATTTAATTAAAAATCATTCTAGGGTAATGAATTTTTATTATATAACACATATGAATTAATGGAATGTTGGGACACATTATTTTTCAAATTTTACATGGAAGCAATTAATGATGCATGATTTAAATTTAAAAGTGATGTGACAGACATGAACTTGTGGTTTGGATATCACGTTTAGGATTGTTAAATGTGATGAGATATTTTTTATGCAAACATGATAAGATATTTTAAATATGGATTATTTTTTGTACTATATTAAGGATTATATGTTCAAGTTATTATTTAAATTTATTTATGTAATTAAACTATCATTACATGTTTTATTTAAGTACAAAGAATATTATAATCTATAAGTAGTTAAAAGAAAAACGATATGATGTTAATAGAAAATTGTTATGATGAAATTATTTCAATCCATTTAAAGTGATATAAAATGAATATGATCATGTCCTGATTGTACCATGAAATGATATAGGTAATTTTGGTTGGGTGTTTTTAAAATTGATAATATTTTTCATGATTAGTTTTGTGTTGATAATATGTTTTCTTAAATAAGTCTGAATGGATTCCTTATTAAATGATTTATCATTATTTGGTAAATTTATATAGATCTAATTATTATGATATTATTTTTTAAATCCCTAGTGTGATTTATATATTATGATTTGAGTTGAATGTGTCTCATGGGGAGTGGTGAGTATTATATGGTAATATAGCTTGGTTAAAGTTTTGTGGATTAATGATGTAGAGATAATTATGTGGTTATAATGTTGAAATGGTGAATGGGTATTATGGGTATACTTGGCTAGTGAATGTGTTTTAATGTGTGATATGATGTTCTCTATACTATTGTAATGAATCATGTGATGTGTTCTAACCTATTTTTTTGAGTTTGAATTAAATATATTATATCAAAATGTTATGAGACATTGGTCGAGTGAAGGATAAACAAGAATCTGGGTATGAGCCATTTTTGAAGTTTCTGAGGAAGGAAGTACTAAATCTCCCTTGTGCATCATCTCACTATGAGGCTGAAAATATTAATAAGATATTATGGTTTCCTTTAAGTTATTCAAAAATTTGGATCGATTCCTTCTTTCTTTAGTGTTTGTCGTATTTTATAAAGTGTCGTGAATATGGTTGATGATAAAGCTTGATGATCCAGATGGGATGCCTTGGGAATGGTTTCTTAAAATATTCAAGATGTATTTTATTTTTCAAGTGTATATGAATATCCATATAAAATATCTTAAAGAGTTATAATATTGGGATTATAGTGTGTATATATTTATGAATATTCTTATTGACCTAATTTTTGATTTCTCACATTGGTTAGCTTGTAAAAAAGATTGAGTATTGTATGTCATGAGTCTAACTTGAGGGAATTGATTTATAAATCTATAGAATATTTCCATCTAGAGTCTTAAGAAGAAGTAATGGATCAAGAAAATATAGTAGAGAGAGGAATTTCTAATAGATGAGGTATTATAAAAGAGTTTTCTCATGTTTCTAGAGAGTTTGAGATCAATACATTGAGTTTTTGATCTTGAGGTACGTTTAAGAGAGAGATGGGGTGATCTTATAGAGTTAGGGCATGATATCGAGACCTAGGTTTGAGTAGTACTAGTTTTCCTATTTAAAGTGAGATAACATGTTTCTGATGTAATGTTATGGGGCATATTTAGTATGATTTCCCCAAAGAAAAACATGTTTCTCAGTTATTGGTGGGTAGTTATACATGGATTCAAAGGTGAGTAATTTTATGGGATATTGTAGGTAGTGAATACATCCCAATTGTGTACTATCTCCACATGGATTATATTATTTTGAATTTTACAATTTTATTTTTGGTATGAATTATTTAGTATAAGAATATTTTAATGGATTTTAATGTGAAGCCTTGTGTTTCCATATCCTATTCTTGGGATGGTTTCTCCATATTATGCAATTTATTTTGATTCTCAATTGATGGGAATCATTCTAGAGGTAACTAAAGCAATGGATAAAAATTCTTAGACCCTTACTTCATTATTTTGAATGGTAAGTTTCCAAGTGTGTTGCTGGTAGTTTGGGGGGAGAAGGTTTTAGTTTAAACAACAATTTCAACTAAAAGAGTTGTGTTATGGAATGACTGCTTGTGTTACATCTTGAGTGGTCAGTTGGGAAGGTGTTTTCACAGTATTAAGTGGTCTCAAATCTTGGTTAATAAGACAAAGAGTTACAAGTTTCTATTTTTTAGTGGGGAAATATTAGTTGTACTATGACCGTTTAGGTTACAGCATTATGGGTATTGATCATTGAGTAGTCGTGAGTATTATATCATGAATAGTTGATTGTTTGGATTATTTTTTGATAGAACTATAGTGATCCCAATATAAGTAAAACATATAAATCAGTAAAACCTTATATGTAATTCTATCATGTTTTGATTATAAGCATCACACAATGAATCCCTAGAGGATGAGTTATTTTCTTTTTTCTATCAATGATTCATCATGTTGTGATGGTTTCATATCATCATTTATTTATTTCGATTCACACCATGATTTACATGGGTTTGAATATTTCAACATGGATATGTTAACCGTGTCATGATATTCCTCATACGTATAAAACTTAAGGAAATTTTCCATGTTTTACAAAGGGGAATTTCTAGGAGGATCATGTAGTGATCCATGAAAGTGTGTTTGAAACTAATCTATCATGGCATGACTCTACTCATCAGACCATGATTCTATGAATATTGATTTTCAATATAAATATTGGTTTTACCCTCCATTTGGTTTAATATTTATTACCATTCTCAAACCCTAGGTAGTCTAGGGGCTTCCTTTAGTGATTTTTGGATGCTCTTTTCTTGGTTATTGAATCCCTATCATTGAATATTATTTACCTTTTAATATGTGGTTACCTTATAATATCATTTAAATTTTTATTTCTTATTACCTCCCCAATATATAGTGGCATAAGTTTTTGTGATTGGTTATAGTGTATTATGTCTGATGACTTAGTTATAAATCTAATGATACAGTTTCAAGGAAGCTTCTCATTGATTCATTTGTGCTCAACTTCAGTTCTCTCAATATGTAATTACTCAGCTTCATTGAGGTAGTTAGTTTCTATGATCATATTTTATCTTTAGTAATTTTATGTTTCTATATATACTATGAAACTTTCTAGGTTTTTGTTTTTTATCCTAAATCCCTTCAACTGTTAGACCCATGAAATATAATAATTGGAATTGTCATATTCCTCTTGACTGAAACCATTCAATTGAACCTTATATGTCATGAATCATTATACCACTCTAACATTGTATAACCTGTCCATTTAAAAACCCTGGATAAACCTTCTAACACGGTAAATTCATACTCTTCATTCAAGATCAATAAAGATAGCTTGGTATGATAGAGGCGTTTACTCTTTAATTTACATATTTTATTATCAAACTCTTCCCTTGGGATTTACATTATTGTTTTTTTTCATGGAGAATGGTTTTTCATATTATTTATTTATTTCATTATTCCATTCTCTTAGTCCATGTTTTATGATTTTTTGTCCAAGGGAATATGATTTTGTATGTTTTATCATTCTATATAGTTTAATATTATTTATTCTATATTTGTTATAATTCCTCATATTAAATTTTTCCATTAGTAATAGATTATCACTTTACTGCATTAATATTAAGAATATTGCACTTTTATATGTGTACAATATGTAAATGAGGATAAACATGTGAATCTAGAACAAAAATTAATGTGATATAAACCACACTTATAATTGAAATGTGAATAGGATGTAAATATATAAATTAATTAGGTTGATCATGGTAAATAATTATGGTCGTGTGCCTTAGATTGTTGAGTTTTCATGATTTTTCTATAATTATTTATGTTATCATGGTTTATAGTTGGGGGAAAATTAATAAGGTTGGTTTATGATTATAATTATATATATTTCTATTTAGTTTTGATATGTTATAAAGAGTCAGTTTTAGTCTTTAGGTGTGATGGGGAGTACTCTGGTTGATCTCTTCAGGAGTGATTATTTCCTTATAGGTCTTTCTGATTCTGAGAGTTATGTATTGAGTTGAGGTTGAATGGATATAATTTAGAGGTCCATTAGAGGAGGCGGTGTAGTGTTTTATTTTCAAAGTAATGGTATTGATTGTGGTTAAAATATTGTTCATATGAGTAACTAGAATATATAGAGAGAAATGTGTATGAGTTTTTATAGGAGAATTGGGTTTGTTTATTTTTTGGGGTTGGAAGGTTCTATAATTAAGTTACGAGTAGTGTTTATTCATGGTATATAACATGTTATGTGGGAGTGGAGAGTTGTGTTCATGCATGTTTAAATTTTAATTTTCATAAGAATAGTATGATGACCTCCAGGTGTATATGGTAGTTGTCTAAAAATATAGGTCGATTCTAAAATTAACTAAATGAATATATAATTTTATTAATTTAATGAATTTGATATATAACAAAATTTTATCTCTAGGTAAATAAATAATGTTGTAATTGGAATGTGGTTTGAGATATTAGTACTATATAATTGGATGGATGGATAGTATGTTATTATGATTTGATTGATCAAATAAATAAATTGGTAACCTATGAATAGGATTAAATAATGAATATGAAAAATGATGATGCAATTAAATAGTTTAGAATTTTGTTGATAAAATTTTTTAGAGATGCTTCATTCTATTCTTAAATGATAATTGGTTGAATTATTTTATGTGGATAATTAGTGCAATGAGTGAATGAATTTTTGGTAAGATGACAATAATCATGGTGGTAATGAATATTGTATTGACTACAATATCTTGTTTCATGTGGCAATAATCACTGCTTCTCTTTAACGATCATGTTATTTTTTAAATATTTTGTATCCCTGGTTATGATGATAATATCATGTATGGATTAATATTTGATATGATGTGATTTTTAGATCATATGATTTGGTGTTTTGTAGAAATGGGAAATAATGTCCCATGATTATATTTCATGGTGACACAGCAGATGTGGATATTTTTAGTTGGTAGTGTCTATGGTGATGTGGTTTGGTAATGATGATATTATGTGGGATACTGTGATGACATGACTATAATTTGATTACCAACTTTATGATCAGTTGGTTATGTATTTTCCTACTACTTCTTTACCAATTTGTGTGGGAAGGTCCTCTGAAATGACAGGTAAGAGTGGCGGTATTAAATCTAGGAATTTTTCTTATTATATTTTTTTTTGATATTTCCCTTGATGAATGATGTATATATATTGTTTCTGAAAGTATATAGTCACAAAAAAATTAGTTGATAGAGTATATTGTGATATCCTAATATGATAAAAATTTCCCTTAGTTATGATATTCTTTTAATCCTATGTTGATTTCATATTTTTCTTGATTAGTTGATTTCACACATCTATATCCTAGAACATTTTCTTCACATGATAGTTCTATTGTTTAGAAATATGATCTTATCAATTAATCTCAAGTTTTAACCCCTCTATAATTTTCTTAATATTTTTATAGGATATTTTGATGAAGATTTGGGATGATTATATTTACGTATATAGAGTGGAGTTCTAGGAGAATGGTCATTCATTTTCTTTAATTTTATTGTAATATTTATATGGCATGTAGAGATAGTTTGGGTATAAGAATTGATATATTATTAATATGTGTGTGTGGATATTTTTTGGGGTTCCTCTTTATTTTTGGAGAAATTATGAGCGTAATTCCTCACATATGTGTAATAGAAATCTTCTGTACTATTCAACAACCCATAGCCTATTGGAGATAATATTTTGGGGGCATGATCATCTTCACTATTAAACCAAAAGTATTTTTATCCAAGTAGTGTCACAACAAAGTGGTATCAGAGAGTTTTTTTAAATATATAGGATAGAGTTTGAAGTTGGGTACATTTGAGTATTGCAAGGGTCTAGTATGGAAATAGTTTCATTTAAATTTAGAATGTGATATAGGTTTATGATACTAGTAAGGACTAAGGTATTTTGGGTCCCCCATGATCTAATACATGGACATTATTAGTTAACTAAACATGTTTAGATACACTAATTGCATTATATGAAATTTAGTAAGGGTACATGCATCACTAACAAAAATTTCATTTGAGTTAAAAAAATTATTCAATATTATGTTTAGTGTTCTTATTTAAGATAAATTATTTTAGTACAATTTATCCTAAAAAAACTGTGTTTCATTAATTTTGTATAATTAAAATCATGCTAATTTAAACAAGTTTCCATATAAATTCATGAGATTATGTGATGTTTTATTTTATTAATGTGCTATTTTTAGTTTATAATTTAATCTTTAATGCATGTATATTAGAATAAATGTAGGATTATTTTAGTAATTAAAAGTATTGTTTCCCCTTAATGATGTATCATCTCCAAAATATAACTATTGTCATGAATAAATTTTTTCAAAGAACTCTTAAGTAAGAATTCCTTTGATTATTAATTGAACTAATAGTTTTTTAAATAAACAACGTATCAACATATTTTATATTACAAAATTTTTTAATCTTAAATTATCCCCATTTTTTAAGATGGTCTAAATATCTATGTAATTTTTTTGACTTAAATGTAAGTTTTAAATATGATTCAATTAATTAAAAATCATGATAGTGTTATGAATTATTTTAACTAAAAACCAATATATTAATGGAATAGTGTGATTATTTTCTATTTAATATCATACTTTCAAGGAATTAATAATTCAATATTTTAAAAATGTGAGTATTATAGCATATGTGAACTCATATTTCTGAAAACATTTCCAAAATTGCTAAATGTGATAAGTGTTTTTTATGAAATCATGGTAAGATATATGAAATATTGATTTTTTATGCCTTATTGAAGATTTTATGTTCAAGATTTTATTTAGATATGATTATGTAATTTAATAAACATTCCATGTTTGATTTAAGTATAAATAATGAAAGAAAAACATATTATAATCATGTGGTAGTTAAAAGAATCATGATATAATATTAATATTAATTTAATATGATGAAAGAATTATATTTCATTAAAGGAAATATAAAATTAATTTGATCATTTCATGAGTGACCCATGAACTTTTAATGGTAATTCTAGAATAATAATATGTATTGTATTGATAATAATTTTGTTTATAGACATGTGTTGATAATAATTTTTCTTACATACGCATGTATGGATACCCTGGAAAATAAATGATGATGCTTTGGTAAAGTTATGTGGAATGAATTATGATGATATTATTTTTGATATGCATAATTTGATTTTATTATGATGATTTTTTATTGTATCTGGTGGGGATAAATCTATATTAGGTTTGAAGATGATTTTGTGAAAGGGTTATGTATTAGTGATGTGGGGGTGATGATGTGGTTATGATATGTTAAGGAATTACTTGGATGGTGGATATTCTTGGATAGTGAATGTGTTTCTATTCATAATATTATGTTCTATATGGTGTTCTTATGATTCATTTGATGTGGTCTAACCTCGTTTTTTGTTGTTGAATTGAAGATATTTCATTAAAACATCATCGAGAAGTTACTCAAGGGAAGATAATCGAGAATCTTTTGATGACTCATTGTGGATGTTTAAGTTATAGGAAGTACTAAAGTTCCTCGATAGAGAATGTAACCATGAGGATGAGAAAAGGTTAGAATTTTTTGAGGTTTCCATTGATTTAATATGGAATATATATTGATTATAAGTCACTCTATGGGTTGAATTGTTTTACAATGTGGCTCAAAGATAGTGGATACTGAATCAGGGAGTTCTTGATGGGAGTCCTCGGGTAGAGTTTCTTAAAATATTCAAAAAAAAAAAATTTCCCATGTATATATGGATTTAAATATAAAAGATATTCAAGAGATATAATAAAGGTAATGTAGTATTCATAGATTTAGGAATTATTTTATGGAGATGATTGATTAGTTCCCACATTTTTTATCTACCTAAGAAGATCAAGAGTGGTATTTTTAGTTTTACTTGAGGAAAAATATTTAGCAATCTATTTCATCCTTTTAATTGGATTCTTGGAAATATATGAGGTGTCTAGTATAGATCATGAATAGTGACATTTACATGAGATAAATTTTTTGTGTCAACCCTTAATGAGTTTCTAGAACGATCACTCTAAGTTACAGGTCTTATGATCCCTAGGAGTGGAATGTGGGGTTATATTATTGGTATAGATTGTGGATTTAATCACTTGATTTTAGTAAATCGATGTTTCATGTGTCAGGTGAGTTTATATTCTTCCATTATAAGGTCATGGGGCATTATTATTGTTATTTCCTTGAGGATCTATAAGCTTCTCAGTCATTGGTGGGTATTTAGTCATGGATTAAGAGGCGAGTCTTGTTTTGGGGTAGTGTGGGAATTGAATATATTTTTTTATAGAGGTATCTCCCCATATATGTTAATTTTTGTGGATTTCCAATTTCAGTTATGGTTTGGATTCATGTGGATAGGAATCATTGGAGATATATTAAATGTGATGTTCAAGGTTTCCATATCCTATACTTGGGTTTGTATCTCCTTTTTCCTTGTTTTTTTATTATCAAGGATGAGAATTATTTGGGATGTATCTAATATAGGTACCAAGAATTTATAGCCCCTTTTTTATTAATTAGCACTTATATTTAAGACCCTAGTTTTCTATTTAAGTGTGGATTCTTTTATTTCTGATTAAACTCTTGTGTGTGTTTTTCTTTTTTGATTTGACCCTAAATTCGGGTTGTGGGTTGGTTGGGTTATTTTGGATGGAAGAAAGTAGGAGGGTATAGTCCAATTACATGAAGTGTAATTTTATTACACATCGTGTAATAAATACATGACATGTAATAGACTATCCAGGACATTCCATGATGTGTAAAAAAAATTTATAGTGGTGAGATCCCAAACATTATATGATGTGTAAATAATTTACATGTTGTGCAAACACCCAAGTCGTTTAAAAAAAATAAGAGGTAGGGGCCTCTATTTTGGACAGAAGTCCTCACTCCCTACCTTTAACATGTAAGAGACCTCCAAGCAGCCTAAATCTAGGCTTTACTCAAGATTCATCATCAGGACTCTAATTTAAACATCATTTATCATGTTAGATATTTGCTGGTAAGATTCTTTTTTCTCATGTTTTGTTCTTCATTTTTATTAGTATTGAATACACTATTTATTTGTGAAATAATATGCTATATTTGTGGGGTTCCTATCTTTTCCTAAATTTTCTTCTAATCTTGACCAAATCATAAGCTGATATATGATGATTAATCTTCTACGAGCCTATAATAGGTGGTCTATATCTTTCCCATAGGTTTTGGTGCTTTATATTCCATGTTTCAATTATTCATTGCGTCTGGCTATTTGGTGGGGGCTATAATTAATTTAATAATTGATTTTTATTTTTTCGAAACTATTAGGGATTCCCCCTAGTTCCTTTTAGTTTTTTGGTTATTTTTTCCCTAACTTAGGCCACCCATAGGTTCTTCCCTTGTATCTCTCTATTGTTATACCACCCCATTGGGTGCATGTGAGACTCCCCAACTGGAAAAAATCTTTTTTAAATTTTATTTAATTGAGTTGAGACATTAGTATATAGTTTTCCTCCTTTTCCATTTGTTAAAAAAAATTAATGATTTAATTGCTTGAATGGTAATTATGGAAAATTTTCGAGTAATCTCATAGAATTTAATTGTTTATTAATGACAAATGTAATCAATGAGATGAATTTAATGGAAGTTGATGACTTTGTTGTTATACAATGGATTTTGATTTCATTAGATGTCATGGATGATAAACCCATGGATATTGATAGTGATAGTGGATTCCTTGAATGATATTTCTCCTTGGGTCTTGATTACAGAGGATACCTTGGTCTTTGATACCACTTGTATTTGGATTTCATAGACTCACAATGGACACATGCAGTTGACATGATTCTTGGACTCCACCCAATCCTAACTAATATTCCATATAGATGCTTCTGGGACTCGATGAGGATGCCTTGGTCTTCTATAACTTGGATTCGACCCTACAGGATCTGACATTCTTGATTACATAGTGCGGCCATTGTGGAGTATTTTTTATATGAAATAGACATGGATGATATGATGTATAGGTTATAAGAAATGGTCGTGGATGATATGATATGAATGTTATATGGTGTGGTCATGGATGACATGATATATTATGTGTAATATAAGTATGAGGTGATTGTTTCTATTTTAATTTTAGCTACCTTGTGGTCGGTGATTAACCCTTTTTTGCAGGGAGCCTTATTGGGCTAGACCCCTTTTTTCATTACATGTATCATAAATATCACGGTCACTTGTTTAATTTATTTTAGACCTATGATATACATTTCACAATACTTATCATGTATTGAAAATCCTGGATTGTCATAGAAACCATTAGTGGTGGCCTAATGGGATTTTATCTCACACCCTATTTGGTCCACTTTTGGTTAACCAAATAGACTATATGAATATAGAAAAGGATTGGGGAAATAACCCATAGTTTTATGCTTGACTTTATTCCATGCTTAGGATCTGGGGAGCACATCACCGAGCTAAGTCTCAAGATGCTAGCTGGGGTAGTGCTTTTTGTTATTTTTTGTATTTTGATATATGTACTATAGTGGATATCTATATACCTATTTTGGATTCTTTTTAAAGACATGACATGTCACATCATTTTATATGTGATAACTTTTAGCATTGTTATTATATTCTTTCCTTTGATGTTTATATTCTTTTACTTTTATTTATTGCTTCCCTTATTGACTATTATTTTTATTCCACTATGTTATACTCTGACATAAGGGAACAGTATCACCATAAACACATACTAGGCCCTCACTACTACTCGGTGGCCTCAATCATTTGGGGAGATCGGTTGAGGCCATGCAACCCATCAGCTTAGGGAACAGAATAGTGGTATCCAGTTCGAGATGTTACAAAGTGGTATCAAAGGGTTTTCTTTTATTTTCATACTATTTTTTTATAATAAATATGTGATTCAAAAGGAATTCCAATTTTGATTAGCCACTAAATGAGGCTAATATTCATTGGTAATATATATAATATTCATATTCTTTATTATTCATAAACACCATTTTAGTGCATTTTACACTTTGAACATCATTTCACATTATGATTATAATACCTTCTTAAAAGGCACTATTATATGGTAAATTTTTTAACATCATTTAAAGTACCAAATGATTTATCTGATTATACATATTTTAATTTGATAATTTATCTACACTATAATATTAACATGTTTCATTCAGGTATCAATGGAGAATTCATGGGGGATGATGGAGATATTTGGCAATGAAAGGAAGCAATTCTAGAGAAGGAAGATTGGACACCATCACACTGATGAGACTGTGGGGCCCAACATATAGGCCCAATTAATCCCAAATTTCATGGGATTATAGAATAAATGTATAGGAAAAAATAACTCTTCAGGATCCCATGCTAATTCGGCATCCATGGTGTCCATTTAGGTGTCCCAATTTAGAGATAAAATTCTGGGCCATATTCTGCAGCCCAGAAAAACATCCCACCAATTAAACCATATATCGAAAACATAACTCCTTTTGGGCTGAGAGTTTACAGGCTGTTAGGGGACATCCGTAGGTTAATTTATGTCTTCTATGTCCCACCCAAAATCTGAGGTCTAGAAGGTGTTTCAAGCACATATGTTCGGTGCATGAAAGATGGATGTCTTTTTGGGTCAAGGGGGGAAAGTCTTCATTCCACAAACTTTCCACCACCCTAGACCTACCATAATCAAGTTGGATGACTTGTACTATTGGAGGCTCGACCCAAGGGCTAAAAAATGCCTATTTAATGTAGTGGTGGTAGAGGAGTTGATAATCTTTGATCTTTTTTTCATCTTAATGTTATGCTGCAAATTTCTCTTTGTAATGTTCTTCCTCCACATGTAAGTTGTTTTAATTCATCTTTGTTTCTTAATAAAAGTTCTTCTTCCCTTATTATTCTGTTCTTCTCTTTATCACTTTGATATCGTTCGTTCAAGGTGTGAACTTGTTCATATCAAACCTTGTGATATTATCACACAACGGTGGAGTGATTGTTACGTTTTTTTACTTCTCCATTTCCTCCCTTGTAAGTCTACTTCCCACTTCCGTTGAAGACATGCAATCAATGGAGGGCTAACGCTTTTATGGGTTGATCCAAGGGAGTAGCAAGGGGATGTATTGGATGTTATTTATCACTCCTTTAATTTCTAATCACTTATTTTTAATGATATTTTTATTTGATGATTTTAAAACATCTTCATCCTTATTGAATTTAAGGTGACACATTTCAAGTGCTAATACGAACCTCTACCTTGGAGTGCTCAAAACATTGATCCTTCAAGTGTATAGGTGATTAGTATTAGGGTTTGTAGTCATTAAACCAGTAAGTGATGATTTAGATTGATCTTATTAAATGAATCCATCTCAATTATAAGAAATTGAAATCATTAAAAAAGTAATTCATCCATTCCACCCCGAGCGACAACCTAGGATCAACTCATTCTTTTAAATTGAATTAACTTAAATCTGTTAGTTATCCTTTAAACCCATATGGAGGTCTAAATCCTTATGGGTTGGTCCTTGGGAGTTGCATGGGGAAGATTGGATGTTATTTTATGATCTAAAATTATATAATCATTTCATTATTTTATGATTTCCATTTGATGATTTATTTCCTTCTTTGTCTTTTCCAACTTTTACAATGACACATTTCGAGTGCTAGTACGATCCAATTCCTTGGAGTGATCATTAAATTTATCCTATAAGTTCATTGGTGATTAGCCTTGGAATTGTGTAGGGGTTAAATTAGTGAATGATGTTGTGGAATTATATCATTTTTTGGATACGTCTTGAATTAGTGAAATGAACGTTATAAGAAAATAAATGCATCCAATCTAACCCTAGTAACAACTTAGGATCAACTCATCTCCATTAATTGTTTTATACTAAGTGTATGTTTTAATTTATTTTCTTTAAATTAAATCAGTAGTTATTCAAATCAAATCAATCCAAATAGCTGGACACTCCATAGCCAAATACTTCCAAAATCAGAGTGTCTCTAGGTTTCTTCTTCAGTCCCTGTGGATTCGACCCCTACCTGTACTACAACGACCGCATACCTGTAGGGTAAATTTGGGCGCAAACAAATTTTGGAGCCATTGTCGGGGACCTAAGTAAGATATATTAGACATTATCATCTTTTTTTCATTCTACTTCTCTTTTATCACTCCTCACTCCAATGGAAGTCAATTTTGAACAAACCCAAACATGGGGAACCTCTCCCTACATTGATCACCCCACACAAAGTGTGACGTACAATGACCATCCTAGTTTCTACTAGTGGGATACCCAACAACCAATTGAGACAAAAAATTTAACTCTTATTCTCCATAAAACATTCCAAAATATAATGAGTTTCAATCCCCACAAAGCCAATTTGAACATCCTCCTATGGAATTCCAACAGCATATTTATCCTCCTGGAATAGAACATCTGTCTCAAACCCTTATCCATCCTAATACATATCCATTACTTGAAAAATTGTGTCAAAAAATGGATATAATGAATTTTGAGGTTTCATCATTGAGGTTAGAAATACAAATCATTAAAAATTGTGAGGAACCCATCCCTACACAAACTGTCCCTTCCATAACCTTATGTGAAGTCCCTAGTTTCCCACAAACCTCTCATGAATTTACTGAAGGGAAAACCTTTGGATTTGGGGAAGATGAAGAGGATCAAGTAATTGTTGATGGGTCTTTAAATCAGGAAGAAATTGATTTAATGTATTCACAAGAGGGAAATTTGACATTGTAGATTGAGTCTCCTAAGTATAACTCCATTAATGATTTTTCAAAAACACCAATCACTGAACCATTAAGAGAAATCACAAACTTTGAGTCCATAACCATTCCTAACACTAAAATTTCCAATTTTGTGGTTGAATATTCTATTCCAAAGGAACCAATTCCATTGATAAATTTTGAAAATAAAATTGAGATTGATCCAAATTCCCAACCTACGTCTAAAATTGTTAGTCTGCCTGAACTTGAACATGTGTCCTTTCCATTGTTCCTCATGTTTTCATTCATTGGGGATATCCAAAACCATCATGTTTTTATTGTTTCTTATCTTGATATAAATAAAATTGGAATATCCCTTGATGTATTAGGCAAGACTAGAGAAGCAACTAGATCCACCATTTCTAATATTCCTTGGATTTACCCACTCATTTTAGGATATAGGTTTGTGAATGGAACAAATTATAAACATAGAATCAAACTAAACCTAGTTGAATTGGTGAAACATGTGGTCTATAAAATGTTGAAATTTGGTATTGGATAAGTTGGGGGGGTTCAGGTCGAGCTAGAGACGTTAAAAAAAGCACTGCATGGGAGGCAACCCATGGTTTTCAAGTTTCTAATAATTTTGTTGTTTTAATAAAATTTATATTTTAATTAATCGTTTTTATATTTAAAAAAATATACTGTTGACCTGTTCTTCTATTATGAGTATGGATGGGTATGAAAGGGGAGCACCATATTCATCCGTGTCACGTGGTGTGATCCTTGAGTAATACCTTACCAAGAAATTTAAAAAGAAGACAATGTATCATCAGTTTATTTTATTTTATATATATATTTATATTTTACTTATATATATATATATATATATACTCTTTTGTTTTGTTTGTTTGTTTTCCTTTTTCCACTAGGGAACTCTCCAAACGACTTAGATATCAAAGGACTAAATTGGAGCAGTAAGAACTTCAAACTTCAACCACCAAGTGACTTCATTCCATGACCCTCATTTTCAATTTCCTTTTTGAACTTTCATTCTCTACCTATAACCCCTTCTAAATTTTCTTTTATTTAAACACTGGGGATAGTGTTATTTTATGTTGGGGGGAGATAAAATAAAAAATGCTTTTGTGTCAAAAAAATGACAAATGATTTGAAAAAAAATATATGAAAATGGAAGGAAATTTTCCTTTTACTTTAAACCTGGTAAAACACATTGCACAATTTGAAACTGAATATCAAATAATTTATCATACCCTGATTCTTATTTTAATCCTTGTATAATTTCATGAGCATTGATTTTGGAAAGTGTGGCTATCCAATGTGATATTTCATCGTTTATATTTTCGTCCAAAAAAAAGATCACAATGCATGTCCTTTGGATAGTGGGGTATTAGTTTGAGTTCATGGGGTCCCCTAAATATATATCATAGGTTTGGTGATCATTTTAGTTTAATATGAGTATTCAAAAAAATTATAAAAAAAATTGTGTATAGAGCAATGAAATGACTTAATGCGTGGCTTTCGGCACTAGGGGATCGTGACTCCATGGTTGTCTGGTCCAGAGTTAGTAATTTTATCTCTATTTTTGGTAATTTGAATTTGTTTTTGATTGAGTTAACTCAAGATGATGCCCGAGTATATGGGCTTCACTTGGTGCCCTAAGGTCTTTGAGCCTGGGAGTTATCGGCAAAGTCTCGCTACAGGGGTTGACTCTTCTGAGTGCAACTTCAATTAACATGAAAAAATTTCAAAAACAAAAAAATAATAATAATTCAAAAAAAAATTAATACTCATCTTAATATTGAAATGTGATTCCACCTAGCGCTTCCTTAATTTCCCCCTTGAATAAAGATGAACCCCCATGTCTATTGTGATGTACAACACATCCTCATACTTAATTGACATTGGATGAAATATGGCAATGAATTTGAACAAAGGAATGGGCATGGGATTGGGATCTTATTATGAAACTATCTTGTATTAAAATACTTTGATGGGTTTCATGATTGTTTGGTATAAGGTTTTTTGGTGAACGTTGTGTATTAAAATGTTTTTTGGAGAAGGGAATTCGAATTTCATATTGTTGAGATATATTTTGCTCAGGACTAGCAAAACTCAAGTTGGGGGGTGTGATTAGACACTAAATGAGGCTAATATTCATTGGTAATATATATAATATTCATGTTCTTTATTATTCATAAACACCATTTTAGTTCATTTTACACTTTGAACATCATTTCACATTATGATTGTAATACCTTCTTAAAATGCACTATTATGTGGTACATTTTTTAAAATCATTTGAAGTACCAAATGATTCATCTGATTATACATATTTTAATTTGATAATTGATCTACACTCCAATATGAACATGTTTCATTCAGGTATCAATGGAGAATTCATGGAGGATGATGGAGATATTTGGCAATGAAAGGAAGCAATTCTAGAGAAGGCAGATTAGACACCATCCCACTAATGAGACTGTGGGGCCCAACATACAGAACCCATTATATCCAAAATTTCATGGTATGCTATAATACATGTATAGGAACAAATAACTCTTCAGGATCCAATGATAATTCGGCCTCCATGGTGTCCATTTAGGCGGAAAAATTTAGAGATAAAATTCTTGGCCAGATTCTGCGGCCCAGAAAATCATCCCACCAATTAAACCATATCTCGAAAACCATAACTCTTTTTGGGCTGCGATTTTCCAGTCTGTTAGGGGACATCTGGAGCTTAATTTAAGTCTTCTATGTCACAGCCACAGTGTAACAGCCCAAGATTTTATGAAAAATATTCTTTTTAATTTCACTAATGTCTTGTGTTGTACGCAACACAAAAAGGAGCTTTCACAATACACATCTCTGACATGGCTTGAATTATACCCAATCGCGACCTTCCACGATAGCGTGTGTTGTACGCAACACCGAGTTTCGCTAAACAACGATATGCTATTAAGATATCATTAAAACTAGCCGTTATGAATAGTAATAACCACTTTTTGAAATTTTGTAAATTTTATTTTTCAAAATGGAATTCATTTTTGGATTCGTAATATCGAAATTATCTTAGGGTAAAATTTTGGTACTTTTCGGATAACATTCATATTCTGATGAATAGTGAAAATTACTAAATTATAATTAAAAACAATTTTTTTTAATCGAAATAATTAATAGTGATAAATCATTAATTTGAGTGGTTTTAAAGTATATTTAGAATATATTTTTACAATTTAATACAATGTTGGTCATTGGATGTAATTTCACATTTAAACCAGACATAATCAAGTGTCAATCTTTTGATAGATATTGTTTCTTAAAAACACACTATTTGTTTTAACAGCGGGATTTAATTATAAACTTAATTAATGCAATTTCTATGTTATGAATTTGGTAAAATAGACTTCATTTTTTAATTCGGAATATGAAATGTATCTTAGGATGAAATTTTGGCATTTTTCTGAAAACTTTCAATTTTTGATGAATAGTGAAACCACTAAGTGGTAGGTTAAAAACTGAATTTTGCATAAAACTTAATTTTACCGCTTCTGTGAATGGAATTTCGAAAATCCGACAGACACGGTTAATATCAAGGACTAAAATTTGGTTCAATGAGATGAAAATAATTTTTGTTGAATAGTAACTTTTTACTTTTTTTTACCACGGTTAATAGTAAATAGGGTAACTAAGGGTAAATATGATATTACTATTACCCTAACACATGTCCTAATTATATTGGATAAGTGTAATTCGACCACAAACAACCTTAGGAATATAATATGACCATTTAGGTCCACTTGGATTAGATTATGACATTTAATATTATTTTATTTAATGAATAGTTAAAATAGTTAAAATCAATGTTTAATAACTAAAACATTTTTAATATGGGGTTATACATAAGATAAATTCGACTATAAATATTCATTAGAAAGATAAAAATATTTCCTACATAATGATATTTTATTTATAATTTTTAGACTTTAAATAAATTAATTTATTTATGACACAACGATGATGTAGTAATTACCCTTTTAAGGAAATATTAACATAATTGATGTTATAAATGCTCAAATGAATGTAATTTGAGACTTTTTATGAATTACACTAATTTTCTAGGTTACTATGATATATTAGTGTTGATTTAATCAACTTGGTTCGAACATATAATTCTGTTATGACTTTCAAAAAAATCATATATCAAATAGTGTCAAAATTGACACAAAATAGTTTTTAAATCAAATATTATATTATTAATTGTTATATTATTCCTAAAAATATAAGGTTTAGCCAAATGACTTAGATAAGGATATATATATTAATAATAAAAAATTTGGGTTTCGTTTGGCATGTTATAGTAAGTTTATTAACCATATAGTGTAAGAAAACAAAAAGACACGGTAAAAGTTAAATTATTTAACTTAGAGTTAAATCTAATTGATAAGGTTAAAATAATAACCTAAACTTGTCTAAATCCTATTGGTTGATAGGATTTCGACCCATCCCCAATTTAGCTTCGAAATAAGACCCTTTGGAACAATTATAAACCGATTTTGACTTTAATATAAAATAATATTTTGAGATATTCCTAAGGTGCCCCTCTCCTCCCTTATAAAAGGGTACCTCCTCCCCCTCCTCCTCACACCAATTTGAGCACTCAAGCTCGGCCAACCCCTGCCAAAATCCCTTATCCACTTCCCTAGAATAATCCTAGAGGTCCTAGTCTTCTTCAAAGACCAATCTTAGTTCCCTAAGTGGAGGATTCAAAGAGGCGCTTCAAAGAAGATGAGGTTCGGACACATACGAAGCAAATCGGACCTAAGGTCAGGGAAATATCACAATATCATTTTTATCCGAGATTGTTTATATTTTGAAATTTACTGGGGTGTATTTTATCATCCACATCCATGTTTCCTCAATATTTAATATTATTTCCATCCACCTACAATTGTTTAAATCCAATTTTACCCTTCGATGAGTTTTTAGTAAAATATATGAAAGGAATCTTTTTTCGTTTTTCGTACGAGGTACTTTTTGACTTTTCCGACAAAGGTACGAAAAGAATGTTTTTTTTAACTTATACGGCATGAATGGATTTTTAAAACATTATTTCCAATAATCTTCCTTTACAAGTTTTAAATTTATTTTTAATCAACTTCTTTTAGTTTATAATTGTACGACATGTTAAGAAAGGAAAAGTGTTTTTGAAACAGAAAGGATATTTTCCTCAAGAATGGAGTTCAAGTGTTTTATCAAAATCATTTTCCATCTAAGATAATAAAGGGTTCTGTTTTTATCCCTATTATTACATTGATTTAATTATGTTGTGATGGAATTATATTTTTATGAATTCCTTTATCTTATATGAATTGTTTTATGATGTCATGATGTTTAAGATTCCTATTTTTATTACATGGGTTATGAAATGATGTATGATTTATAATTTTGTGGCACACATAAGAATGGTATCATTATGAGATGGGTGGAACCTATATCTCCCTCCAATGCATTGGGTAACGATTTTATATCTCATGAGATAGACAGGGCTGGAACGGTAGGTTATACCGGTTCAGTGAAACAGGACTGAAACAAGGGTTACTCGATTCAGAAAGGGACTTTGTCCACTAAGATAGTCTTGGCAATGAGTCTTGACTAACAAGAAATGATTCTCTGTTATTATGTGTGAATGCCACAAAGTTTCATGTTTTAAGTTATAATTATTGTGATTACATTTCACTGCCATGATTTACTCCATGTTATGAAATTATGATCTCTTTTGCAGGTTAAAATTTCCAAAAGTTATGTGCTTATGTATATGATGTGATTGATATTTCTTTTGTTTACCCTTACTGAGCATTTGAGCTCACCCTTTTATGTTTTCTTTTCCCCAGGATATAAAGAATGGTTTTAGGTATAAAAAAAAGAAGAAGATCTTTATGGGAGATGTTGAAGATCTTTCACCACGATTAGAAGATTTTATTCCGAGTTTCCAAAGACACTAAACTATTACGATCCTTGTGTGTGTGTTTTTTGTTATGTACTAAGTATTCCGCAAATGTAATGTAATGTCCATGTACATTAAGCTTCGGGTCCTTACAGTTGGTATCAGAGGGAGGTTTAGTCAACCTTTGGAAACTAGGATGCGAGAACTTTTGTGAGATCCCTAGAGATATTTATAAGGTATGTCTAGGGATGTCCCTAAGGATAAGTATACGTATAGGATACAGTCCTAGAACTATGGTAACGATCATAGAATTAAACCTAATATGTTAGATATTGAAGGTACTCCCCCTTTATTATGTTGTTTTCCCTAGCATGATTTTTTCCTCTCACACTATTATTTTTGGGTTTTAGACGATGGCTGGAACCCGAAGGAACCGTGTTGATCAACGCAATGGACAATGAAATGATTGTCCTCCTGAACAAACAAATGTTATGGGAGATGGAGTGAAAAATCTTATTGCTATACTTACACAAGCTATGAATCATTCTGGACTTCTAAATGAGTAGAGAAGGGAACAATATTCTATTGAGTCCTTCATGAGGCAACGTCCACCTTCTTTCAGTGGGTCTTCTGATCCACTTGTTGCTGAACAATGGATCAGTACCACTGAAAAGATATTTTCAGTTCTTCAATGTTCTGAACATGATAAAGTCATCTTAGCAGTATATCGTTTGGAAGGTGAAGCTGATCAATGGTGGAATCTTATCAAGAATACAAGGAAAATAGATGAAATTGAGTCCATGGAATGGGATGAGTTCAAGAACTTATTTTTCAATAAGTACTTCCCTCATATTCTTCGAACAAAGATGGAGAAGGAGTTTCTTGAACTAAAGCAAAAGGATGATGAATCTGTTGGTATATACGAAGCGAATTTTACAAGACTTGCAAGGTATGCATCTGGCATTATCATCCAACCTGAAAGTAAAGTTGATCGATTTTTCAGTGGCTTAAAACCAAGTCTTCGAAGGGAATTAGCTATAAGAGACTTCAGTAGCTATGAAGAAATTGTGCATTGTCCTATCAAAGTAGAAATGGAAGTTGGTGTTACATATCCATCTCATCGTTTTGACAAGAAACGAAATATGAAGTTCAAGGAGAAATCTCAGAATAATGGTGAAAAGAAGATGAATGTTTCCTTATGTACAAAGTGTGGAAATAATCATGGTGGAGATTGTCTTAAAGGGACTAGAAAATGTTTTAAGTGTGGAAAAGAAGGTCATCGAGCAGCTGAGTGTCGAAGTAATGGAAAAAGGGTTTCTAATGATGTGAATAAAGAAAACACTGCAGAGAACGCACCACCAACACTTCAATGCTTCAAGTGCAAGGAAATGGGGCATTATGCTAATAAATGCCCTAATCCAAGGGTTAGTGATGATCAACATGAGAAACCACAGAAAGCAAAGGATGAAGGGAAGTCACATGCGATCACTATTGGCAATGTTGAATATGACAATGATGTGGTGGAATGATTAAGTGTTTATGTAATGGGATTCAAAAATAATGTTGTATCATTGAGTATTGCAATATTTATTGATGTGGTATTCAAAGTGATTGAGATATTTTTTGGAAATAAGATGATATGCGCATAATAAAGGGAAAACGAGAAAATGAAATGTTTAATAGTATTCATGAGCTCATGATTGATATAAGGACTAAGTGATATCATGGTTTGAGTATATAGAATTTTGAGGATTTTGGTATTTGGAAAGTGGTAACTTTTAACTACATTCATGTTTTCACTAAGGTATTCAAGAGAATACATGATTAAGGACTTTGAATGTTTAGAATGTGACCAACAAGACATATCTTATGGGGATCAAAGATGGTATTAAATCTCTGGTAATCGTTTTCACTATGTTATGAGATTGGAATGCAGTATTATGGATAAGCCTAAAGATTGAAATGGATTATGTTGGACATAAGTGAGTATTGTTTAAGGATAGAAGTTTTTTTTATTCGATATTATTGATGGGATGTTATAGTAATGTAGTTTTAGAAAAAGTACAACCTGCAGGACGGGCGACAGCCCATCGCGTCGGACAAGGCTGTAGGAATCGAACCCACAACAGAAGTGCGACTGGCCTTTATCGCCTACCACTGGCCTACAGGAAGTCCCTGTTTAGTAGAAACTAGTTTTATTATATTAAGCAGTATGATATATGAAGTATAAGTCCATTTTAGGAACCATATGTGATTAATCTCACTATAGATCGACTTATGTATATAATTTTTTCTAACCTTTTGTTTGAGACAGATGGAATGACCTGTCATTCTATCACATGATCTGCTAACACTTCACGAATAACAAATTCAACTTCATTTATTTAAGAGATGAAGTGGAAATTGTTCAAGGCATGAACAACAGTGAGATTGTACCAAAATAAAGAAAGTATTTATTCTAATTCAAATTTTCAACTTTAGGGAAATGTTCTTGAAAACCAAAAATGTAGTCCTAGTGATCTTATACCTGATGAATCGGATGGTACCTTAGATCGTCACAAATTTATGGATTTGTGATTGTTGGCTTTTCCATAGCCATGTTCTCTACCACTCCCCATCAGAACATGATGGTTAGATTTTTCTTCCATATCCATATTTTCACCTATGTGGAAACCCAGTGATTAGTTTATTTGGGTAACCGTTAAGTTTCATACTTTTGTTTTAAAATATAGGTTTTGGTATTCCTTTTTACGATGTGGGTTTCTATTAAAGAAACTTTCTAATAGTAAATCATTTATAACCCCGACGAATTTCGAGGTTGAAATTCATTTTAAGGGGGGTAGAATGTAACAGCCCAAGATTTTATGAAAAATATTCTTTTTAATTTCACTAATGTCTTGTGTTGTAAGCAACACAAAAAGGAGCTTTCAAAATACACATCTCTTACCTGGCTTGAATTATACGCAATCGCGACCTTCCACGATAGCGTGTGTTGTACGCAACACCGAGTTTCGCTAAACAACGATATGCTATTAAGATATCATTAAAACTAGCCGTTATGAATAGTAATAACCACTTTTTCAAATTTTGTAAATTTTATTTTTCAAAATGGAATTCATTTTTGGATTCGTAATATCGAAATTAGCTTAGGGTGAAATTTTGGTACTTTTCGGATAACTTTCATATTCTGATGAATAGTGAAAATTACTAAATTATAATTAAAAACAATTTTTTTAATCGAAATAATTAATAGTGATAAATCATTAATTTGAGTGGTTTTAAAGTATATTTAGAATATATTTTTACAATTTAATACAATGTTGGTCATTGGATGTAATTTCACATTTAAACCAGACATAATCAAGTGTCAATCTTTTGATAGATATTGTTTCTTAAAAACATGCTATTTGTTTTAACAGCGGGATTTAATTATAAAATTAATTAATGGAATTTATATGTTATGAATTTGGTAAAATAGACTTCATTTTTGAATTCGGAATATGAAATGTATCTTAGGATGAAATTTTGGCATTTTTCTGAAAACTTTCAATTTTTGATGAATAGTGAAACCACTAAGTGGTAGGTTAAAAACTGAATTTTGCATAAAACTTAATTTTACCGCTTCTGTGAATAGAATTTCGAAAATCCGACAGACACGGTTAATATCAAGGACTAAAATGTGGTTCAATGAGATGAAAATAATTTTTGGTGAATAGTAACTTTTTACTTTTTTTTACCACGGTTAATAGTAAATAGGGTAACTAAGGGTAAATATGATATTACTATTACCCTAACACATGTCCTAATTCTATTGGATAAGTGTAATTCGACCACAAACAACCTTAGGAATATAATATGACCATTTAGGTCCACTTGGATTAGATTATGACATTTAATATTATTTTATTTAATGAATAGTTAAAATAGTTAAAATCAATGTTTAATAACTAAAACATTTTTAATATGGGGTTATACATAACATAAATTCGACTATAAATATTCATTAGAAATCTAAAAATATTTCCTACATAATGATATTTTATTTATAATTTTTAGACTTTATATAAATTAATTTATTTATGACACAACGATGATGCAGTAATTACCCTTTTAAGGAAATATTAACATAATTGATGTTATAAATGCTCAAATGAATGTAATTTGAGACTTTTTATGAATTCCACTAATTTTCTAGTTTACTATGATATATTAGTGTTGATTTAATCAACTTGGTTCGAACATATAATTCTGTTATGACTTTCACAAAAATCATATATCAAATAGTGTCAAAATTGACACAAAATAGTTTTTAAATCAAATATTATATTATTAATTGTTATTTTATTCCTAAAAATCTAAGGTTCGGCCAAATGACTTAGATAAGGATATATATATATTAATAATAAACAATTTGGGGTTAGTTTGGCATGTTATAGTAAGTTTATTAACCATATAGTGTAAGAAAACAAAAAGACATGGTAAAAGTTAAATTATTTAACTTAGAGTTAAATCTAATTGATAAGGTTAAAATAATAACCTAAACTTGTCTAAATCCTATTGGTTGATAGGATTTCGACCCATCCCCACTTTAGCTTCTAAATAATACCCTTTGAAACCATTATAAACCGATTTTGACTTTAATATAAAATAATATTTTGAGATATTCCTAAGGTGCCCCTCTCCTCCCTTATAAAAGGGTACCTCCTCCCCCTCCTCCTCACACCAATTTGAGCACTCAAGCTCGGCCAACCCCTGCCAAAATCCCTTCTCCACTTCCCTAGAATAATTCTAGAGGTCTTGGTCTTCTTCAAAGACCAATCTTAGTTCCCTAAGTGGAGGATTCAAAGAGGCGCTTCAAAGAAGAGGAGGTTCGGACACATACGAAGCAAATCGGACCTAAGGTAAGGGAAATATCACAATCTCATTTTTATCCGAGATTGTTTATACTTTGAAATTTACTGGGGTGTATTTTATCATCCACATCCTTGTTTCCTCAATATGTAATATTATTTCCATCCACCTACAATTGTTTAAATCCAATTTTACCCTTCGATGAGTTTTTAGTAAAATATATGAAAGGAATCTTTTGTCGTTTTTCGTACGAGGTACTTTTTGACTTTTCCGACAAAAGTACGAAAAGAATGTTTTTTTAACTTATACGGCATGAATGGATTTTTAAAACATTATTTCCAAGAATCTTCCTTTACAATTTTTAAATTTATTTTTAATCAACTTCTTTTAGTTTATAATTGTACAACATGTTAAGAAAGGAAAAGTGTTTTTGAAACAGAAAGGATATTTTTCTCAAGAATGGAGTTCAAGTGTTTTATCAAAATAATTTTCCATCTAAGATAATAAAGGGTTCTGTTTTTATCCCTATTATTACATTGATTTAATTATGTTGTGATGGAATTATATTTTTATGAATTCCTTTATCTTATATGAATTGTTTTATGATGTCACGATATTTAAGATTCCCATTTTTATTACATGGGTTATGAAATGATGTATGATTTATGATTTTGTGGCACACAGAAGAATGGTATCATTATGAGATGGGTGGGACCTATATCTCCCTCCAATGCATTGGGTAAAGATTTTATATCTCATGAGATAGACAGGGCTGGAACGGTAGGTTATACCGGTTCAGTGAAACAGGACTGAAACGAGGGTTACTCGATTCAGAAAGGGACTTTGTCCACTAAGATAGTCTTGGCAATGAGTCTTGACTAAAAAGAAATGATTCTCTATGATTATGTGTGAATGCCACAAAGTTTCATGTTTTAAGTTATGATTATTGTGATTACATTTCACTTCCATGATTTACTCCATGTTATGAAATTATGATCTCTTTTGCAGGTTAAGATTTCCAAAAGTTATATGCTTATGTATATGATGTGATTGATATTTCTTTTGTTTACCCTTACTGAGCATTTGAGCTCACCCTTTTTTGTTTTCTTTTCCCCAGGATATAAAGAATGGTTTTAGGTAAAAAAAAAAGAAGAAGATCTTTATGGGAGATGTTGAAGATCTTTCACCACGATTAGAAGATTTTATTCCGAGTTTCCAAAGACACTAAACTATTACGATCCTTGTGTGTGTGTTTTTTGTTATGTACTAAGTATTCCGCAAATGTAATGTAATGTCCATGTACGTTATGCTTCGGGTCTTTACAGATAGTCTGCCATCTAGAAGGAGTTTCAAGAACGTATGTTCGGTGCATGAAAGCTGGATGCCTTTTCGGGTCAAAGGTGGAAAGTCTTCTTTCCACAAACTTTCCACCACCATAGACCTACCATAATCAAGTGGGATGACTTGTACTGTTGTAGGCTCGACCCAAGGGCTCAAAAATGCCTATTTAAGGTAGTGGTGGTAGAGGAGTTGATAATCTTTGAGCTTGTTTTCATCTTAATGTTGTGCTGCCAATTTCTCTTTGTAATGTTCTTCCTTCACATGTAAGTTGTTTTAATTCATCTTTGATTCTTAATAAAATTTCTTCTTCTCTTATTATTCTATTCTTATCCTTATCTCTTTGATACCGTTGGTTCAAGGTGTGAACTTTTTCATACCAAACCTTGTGATATTATCACACAACGGTTGAGTGATTGTTACGTTTTTTTACTTCTCCATTTTCTCCCTTGTAAGTCTACTTCCTGCTTCCGTTGAAGACATGTCATCAATGGATGGCTAACTATTTTATGGGTTGATCCAAGGGAGTAGAAAGGGGCTGTATTGGATGTTATTTATCACTCCATTAATGGATAATCACTTATTTTAAATGAGATTTTTATTTGATGATTTTAAAACATCTTCATCATTATTGAATTTAAGGTCACACATTTCAAGTGCTAATATGAACCTCTACCTTGGAGTGATCAAAACAGTGATCCTTCAAGTGTATAGGTGATTAGTATTAGGGTGTGTAGGCATTAAACCAGTAAGTGATGATTTAGTTTGATCTTCTTAAATGAATCCATCTCAATTATAATAAATTGAAATCATTAAAAAAGTAATTCATCCAATCCACCCTGAGCGACAACCTAGGATCAACTCATTCTTTTAAATTGAATTAACTTAAATATGTTAGTTATCCTTTAAACCCATTTAAAATCAACCTATGTTGGCCACTTCATATCCAGAAATAGTCCATAGAATGTACGTGTCTATAGGTTTCTTCTTAGGTCTCTGAGGATTCGATAACCCAAGCTAAAATACAAGGACTGTCTTACCTTCTTCTCTTGGGTAAATTTGAGCGAGAATAAAATTTTTAATGAGATGTTTCGTCATCTATCTAACTCATGTACAATAAAAATCAAAATTTTCTAGAATGAAAATTGTGATTTTCTTGATTTTTCCTATTATAGTTGATTTTGATTTCACCATTGGATGATGAACTTGAGTTGTGATATTATCATTGATATGATTGAGGATCTATTTTATCATTTCTCAATGATATGAGGGTATATATCCCATGCATAATTTTAGGCACATTACATTATTCACAATCCATGCATTAGTCCATGGAATATTGAATGTGTTGCTTGATTGTCTGACTTTATGATATTTTTCTTTTGTGATATACATATTTTTTGATGAATTATTATTATAGGTAATTGAGAAACATGGTTGGTACTTAGATTAGTTTTCATAACCTAATCATTTTTTCCTAATTAGGCTACAACATACACTCTAAGATGCCAATTGTGGTATGTTGATTCATGGACCATTGGTCTCATGGAATGAAACATGTTTGGGTGTGGATTAGGTGGATTCCATATTTTAGTTCATGTGGTGTATGAGACCACATAGATCATAATTGATACACCATTTTTTTAACCATTTGAAGTAAAATGTGAAATGTGTATGAATTCGAATGGAAATATGAACTGTAAAATAGAGAACTTGGCCTTGACCTAGCTTTTTATTGGACATTAAGCAGTGTCTCTAGTGATGTTATAACTATTCATTTTTACCCAGTCATAATATTAGGAGCAGGAATAGGGGTGTTAGCTATTTATAGGATCTTTATGACTTATCCTATGCTTTTAGATATGAACTTTTGGTTATCAAACCTTTCTAAGGTGTGTGTTTGGAATTGTAGAAACATGCTGCCACCACAACCTCCAGTTGTATCCAGGATAGTAGTGATGACCTTTCTCCAAAGGTGGTGGTCTATGGGATACCAGTGGATCCTCGTATAGTTCTAGCTATGGAACCATCACTTTTACAAGATACAGGTGTTGAGGAATAGGTTAGAGAGGGGTTTTCATATTATACTAGTACTTCGCCCGTGCGATGGATGACACTAAAATAATTATTATTATTAACTATAGATTATTATTTATAAAACATATTATTTTATATTAATATTGAATATATTTGAAATGAAAAATTACATATATAATGAGGAATAAAAGTTATAGAAATTGAGGACCAAAATTTAGATATTGTGCAGCCTTTGGTATAAAATTAAAAACATAGAAACCAACGGTGAAACAGAATGAAAATTAATGAATAATATATTGAAATTATAAATTTATTCATTGAAAAAAGTATGAAAATATAATTTGTAGATACTTGAAATAGTTCAAAATTGAAACAGAATCATGGTAAGAGAAAATCAACAAAGTTTCACCTTTGACATAGAACTATTGAATGTATTTTAACAATGATAACATAACATCAATACAGTTTCAGGCTACCTGTGAATGAAGGAAATGAAGTAAAGACTAATAGTTTTGGAGATATAACATGAAGGAATGAAAGTGGTACAGATAATATATATAGATGAAACTGAAGGTGGAGGTTAGGGAAGAGGTGGAGGCAAGAGGTGAGATTTTGATAAATGATGGAAGGAAACCTAGAGAGAGTTTCAAGTTTTCTTGATTATGAATGGAGTGGATGATATTGTAAAGATGTTGGGGATAGGATTAGTATGAAACATGGTTTCCTTTAGTGTGGTATCTTTTAAAGGTAATGTGGATGAAAGTTCTTATTTTTAACATATCATCATCATAAATAAATTTCAGTTTTTCATACAAAATATTATCACACTCCCTTTATTTAATTTCATATTATATTTTAACATTAGTTATATATATAATATATATTTTTTATGTCTATAAGAATACCAAAATATTCCAATTATAGGATTATTAGGTGGTACTGGAATCATGGTATCATCCGTGAAAACAAATCTCTACAATATAATACATAAATAATATGAATAACTCAGGAGTTCTTCTCCATGAATATTTATGAGCCTCTGGTGTATTTTGAACCAATGATAGTGGAAATAATAGTCTATTTTGATCAATTATATCTAACCTTAAATCGTTTAGAATATCTATGTAATAATAAACAAAATTTCTGAATGATTCTTACACATGGAATATTTCGCCTAAAAATGGCACTCACACAATGGCTTTCAAGGTCGCAAACATCCACTCAAAATCCCCCATGAACATGCTAAATCCAACAAAAAAATATGAATATAAAAATAAACCCCCTATAGTCTACAAAGTGTGATCCAAAAATATCTTTGGTAAGATTCTATTAATAGGTGATGTATATTAAAAAATATGTGTATTTTCTCACTAATCTATCAAATTAATTATTCTGTGGGTAGTTTTTCAAGTAGTGACTATCTATGTACATCCTGTAAAAATTTATTAATCCAAATAAAAATAGAAATAGCTGAAATTTTTATATTGAATGTACAGATACGGGGTTTTAAATAACTGGTTAAACCAGTATCTGTGCTGTGGAGATGTCATAGATATGAGAAAATAAAATTCTTTTGAAACCGAAACATTTTCAACAGATATGGAATATAAACTTGCTCATATGATATGTGAAGTAACCACATGAAATGGATGATTTAAACATTATAGGGATCAGAGAAAACAAATAAACATGGAATATATGTTATGTAGTATCCATGCTAGAGGCTCATTAGAAAAATAGGGTGAACATATTCACTCTTGTTATCTTTGTTTTCCTTTGTTCGGGTGTGCAGTTCTCTGGCTTGGTTTGTTGTAGCCGTAGTGTCCAGAGATATTGAAATTTTACGGTGCACCCCATCATAACTGTCAAAATCAGAAGACATTTTTTTATTCATAGAGATTTTATTTAAAATAATTAGTAAGAAATATAGGTGACAGTTCAAATGATACAACAAAAAAAGAAAATGTTAAAAATAGATATTTCAAAAAGATGAAAAATTATGTACAGTTTAAATATATAAAAAATGTAAATTAAATTAAAAATGAATTTATCCATAGTTATAATGATGCAAAGAAAATAAAATTTAGTCATGATAATAGTTATATACCTGAGTAGATTAAATACCAGGGGTTGATATAAGAAATCTGGTCTGAATGTCTGAACTTAGTCAAAAAAATCCACCACTCGGATGATCCTATTATGCAAGGATAAAATGAATATAGCAATAAGGTGATATTTACTTTCTATCAATCCAAATTGGAGGAATTTAAAACATTTTTACCTTTTATTGTTCAATCCTAGTACTTACTCATGAGGATCCATAGATATGATGATCCTATATAAAAATGACAAAAACAGTAATGTTATAGAGTTTATGCTTTAAAATGAAATTTGAAATATTTAATCAGTAGTACCTTATTGTCTGCAAAGTTGTCATTAAAATTGTTGATGTAATTTTCATTTTTCCCAATGATCAGTACTTTGAATTTGTTTTTTCTGTACATAATCAACCTTTTTAACTCTTATCTCATTGCTTCCACCCGATGGCACATCCCAGTGTTCTCCTTCCATAACAATTGAATATGTACATAATTCTTAATAAACCAATTACATAACATGAAGAAACAGAGTTTTATCATCATTAAGAAGGTATTATGTTTCCTTACATGATTCATTGGCATTGAGACTAAGGAACACTAATCCAGACAACATCTTTCAATGAAAACCAGTTTTATGTTGTGGGGAAAAATGTACCTGCAGATTTTAAAAAACCATTAATTTTTTAATATAGATGCATTTTTTATAGAATAATTACTCATTTACAGTGGTGTTTTTTCCTTTCTAAAAATAGATCAATAAACATAATAAATAGAATAGGCAAAACATATTAGCTTCTTATAAATAGTTCCATCAATTGGTTGAATATTCATCATGCATGAAAACCTAAACTGAGCCTTTGAAGCAGATCAAGAGTGTCATTTTGTTGGGATTAAAGCTCACCTGAATAGAGACAGTGGGTAAGAATAGGGGTTACCCTTACCTTATTCACTGATTAGAGACATTCACCCAGGACAAGAAGCTTGAGCAGAGAGCTCTCAACCACTTTAGAAGACCTGACAACCTGAAATTGAACATGCAGTGGGTATACTGACCATTAATGCATGGTTGGTAGAAAATATCATCATATGGTAAGTCTAGATACCTTGATTCTCCATTTAATCTTCAAAAACATTGGTGAAAACTGTTACATAAATTATAAAATTCTGGTAGAAGACTAGAAAGGTTGAAATAATAGAAGTGCCCTGCTATTAATAGCATGACAGTAGTGTGTTGCATTGTTTCTGCAATGATCCTATAGTTGTTCATGTTGATTTACTATAAAGTAGTTTCCTATAGAAGTTAAATATACCTCATGAAAAAGTAATCTTAGAAATTGAAAATTGTTGTTTTATCAGTGAAAAGGATAAAATTCTGGTAGTGTAACGTATTCTAGATATATCATTACATGAAATTGTGACATATTTCATCATTGGGAAATATAATATATAGTTGACATTCAAACATGTAATTGCAATGAAATGTAATTTTATGGGATTGTATAGTATACAAAATCAGGGAATGTAAAAATATAGGTAGAAGACTCGAAATGATAAAATAATAGTTATTTCAATCAAATATCCTATATGTTCTAGATACATGTATGTACAATGCCTAAATATTGTAGTTTTAAAAAAATGACATGATAAAAAAAGATAGCAGATTGTAGATATGACTAGGTACATGGTCTTCACAATGAAATAAGTATATAAAGGATACATAAATCAAATTAATGAGTAGAATACAATTTTAAATAAGGTTTTATTTTATACAAAATGTGTTAAATATTTTACTACCATTAGGAATTTAGAAAATAGATATGAAAAAAAATTAAACAGAAAACATGTATTCATTATGTGTAAATCTACTTACCAATAAGGGAGATCCAAAATCATTGGAATGATAGGAAACTTCCAGTGGCTTAAGCTTTTCAATGTACAATATTTTCAACCCACCAATTATTGATGTAATTGTGTCTAACAGTATCTACCATTAAACATAAAAAATAATAAATTATGATCCTTTCCATCCAGTTGTAATTACAAGTTCATGCTTTACCCGATTTTGAGATGTTGAAGTAAACCACAGTTTGGAAGGTAAAGGCATCAATCATACAGCCAATGTAAAGTAATTTTTTTACAGTCAAGAAACTAAAGTAACCAATTAATTATTTAGTGATGAGAAACTGACCATTGACTTGAGATTCATCATTTCTCATTAGAGTGTTTACTTTCACCGTGGCGAGTGAATCAACTCCTTCCAATAGTGGAGGCTTCGAAGTCTCTATGCCTCATGCCATGGGATGTGAACAAATCATCTGTCAAAATTAATTTTCTTACCTGTAAACTTGGGGATATTTATCATCAATTCATATCCTTCTTGTGCAAAGGATATCAGTTGGTTGAAGAATATTATATATAACCTAGTTATGCATTAAACCATTAAATAAAATGAAAGAAGAAAATGCGTTTAAGGGACCATGAAGTGCAACCTGCATCGCTATAACAAACTCATTTAAACTGAGGAATCCTTGGTGTTTAGAATCTCCTTTTTTCGAACACAGTAATATATTATACATACTAAAAACCTTTATAATTTGTTTTATAAAAAATGAGGATGAAAACACATAAGTGCTTACAGATTCCAAAAACATTGCTTTGGCATTCAATAACAAAGCACGAATGAATCAAAGGGGAATAGAATAATGAGTACAAATATTTAAATAAACACCATAACTGATTTATGGGAACATCAATCTTGAACACTATTATTGAAGGTGATGTTTTAAAATGGGAACATCCATATTGAACACTATTATTGAACATCTAAGAAAAAAATTTTGTAATTACAAAATAAATTATGATAAATGTAAAAGAATGTGCACTTTTTGAGTCTACAATTGATACTGAAAAAATAACATTGAGAATTTTTTTCAGTTAGAATTAAAACAAAGATGTATAGTAAGAAAAAAAACCTTAGTAAATGATAGAGGTCCTACATTTCATCAGTTCTGTAAGATATACCTTTAACGTGGGTGATCATTTAAACAGATTATATATTATGCAGACAATAAAATGAAATAAAATTAAAAATAATATATACACACCTCTCAGTATAAATAATACTTGCCTACTCTTCATGAAGCATGTTTTATTGTTTGAAGGTGTGTGTGTCATCCCTGCAATCATATGATAATATATTCAATAATAATAATTTTCATAGTTAAGAAGGTACTATTTAAAAATAACAATTAAAAAAAAGCAGATTTTCAAATAGCATATTTTACAGTAGAACTTACAATTAAGGTGAGTGTCCTCTCTACAATCATATGAAAATGCATCAATTTCCAAGAGTCCAATGGGTTTTGATGCTCCTACAGGTATCACAATGTTTAACCAAATATTAAAAGATCTAACATGATCCAATTTTATTTATTCAAAATAGTAAGCTAAAAAACATCACAAATCTCCAACAGTATTGCTTCTCATCCAGCTCTAACAATAGAAACCCAAACCATGTAGACATCTACTATCCAAAATATCCCTTTGTAACATGATTTTTCAAAAACATGAATCTACTGGAAAACAATCCATCATAATTCATGAAATAAATCATGTATTAATAATGCAAAGATATAGCTAATTTATGAAGAACATTTCAGATTTATCGAAAAGTAGTTGAACCTATTTTGTACAATTTATGTACAGTAAGGTTTAGTAGTAATGAAAAACAACAAAAAACTATTCTTCTTCATGGAATCATATTTTCCTCAAAATATTAAGTATTTTTCTGTCATTATTAAAACATATCCAGAATAATTATCACAACTTTTGAGGAGTTGAAACAATAATATGATCAATGTAAGATAGTATATAGCATGAGTTGAATAGCCACAATATTTCTTGAATTATATAAAATATATGACAAACACACCTGTAGAATTTCATCCTCTGATTTGAGTTTCTTCATTTAGCAAGTGGACTGCAGCATCAATATCTTCTTCACCTATAATAAATACTAAAACATCACCCACAGTATCCTAAATAAAAAAATGGGAAATAAATATGCAATATAGAAATTTTTAAGATAAAATATTTATATTTGATATGAAAATGTGAGATACACCATGAAGAAAATAAGTGTGAATAAAAATAACTAGAAACAATTACATAAATGAAAAAGAAAACAATTTTAAGGATAAATCTTTGATAAGAATATGAAATAAGAACTATAAAGTGGAATGAACATTCATAAAAATTGTGCATGAACTTGGAGGAAATGATTATTATGATTGACAATAAGATAATTGATGGCCAAAATAGGTATGGATTTTGGGAGGTGATTAGGGTGTGGGGGGAGTCACAAGACCTTTCCTATTTACTTGTTCCCTCTATGTTTTATAGGATTCAAGAAAAGGGACAGGCCTCTACCACTTCATGATATTAATTCCCTGCCCATGAAAGATACATTGGAGTCAACATTTTAGCAGACATTGTACCCTCCTAGAAGGTACCGTATAATTAACGATAAGCTTAACAACTGTATAAAATAAGTAATGCCTTCTTTGGACCTAAAACAACCTATACGTGCTATCGAACATGTTGACAAATGGAGAAAATAAAAAGTGGGTAATCAAATTTATCATATCTGTAATTGTAATGAAAGGATGAGTAAATGCAGTAGAATACCTCCAATGTTTTGTAAAATTATGGTTTGTTGGCCATAAATTACCATTAATGACAGTATATACATTGATAATTAAACATAGGTATTATAAATGGGGCTCAAAGAATATCTTGAAAAATTTCCATGGGGTTGCTATGGTGCAACTTTCATATTGACATTAACAGTCAATCTCCATGGGATTCCACTATGCCTTGATGTATTCATTCCAACCACCAACTATGGAAATTGATGCTTCCATCTTCCTCAACATGCACTTCAACTTCCTTGCCTCCAACTATAATCGCATTGCTTCCACCCATATTCATACAGTAGTTCACCAATGCACTTTTTCTACCAAAACCATCTTCATATGGGAATAATATGTACATAATTCTTAAAAAATAAACTAATGAACATGAAGAAACATTGTTTTATCAGCCACATCAAAGTTGTTAATATACTTTTATGAATCATTATAATTCCACAAAATAAAGTCCAAACCTGGAGGTGTATGCAGCTGCTCACTCACAATTATCTGGTGGTTCCCATTTTAAATACCTTACATCACATTAAATCTTCATCAAGTAAAATATAAAACCCTTTGTCCAAACACATGTCTGTATATTATACAACAACATTGAAATGAATACTACCTCATTCACATAAGTCATCAATCTTGAGAGAGAGTATGGTATCAAACCATTTTTTACCCCCAAAAGCATTCTCAAATGAAATGAATACAGGTCATATTATCCATAAATACAGAAAAAAATAGAAGAGGCCCATACATATTGATTTAGGTCATATAAGTATACAAAAATACAATTAAAAATATAAGGTAATTAGGGAAATTTTGGCTCTATGATATGTTTAAAAACACATTGAAAACTGCTAATCCTATGAGCATGAACTGTATGAAACATTAGTGTAGGATTTAGTACCCTATAGTATACAAAAAATATGGTATGAGATATATGGATATAAACATGAACAACATTTCAATCCAAACTACAATCCCATAAATTATGGAGAAAGAGAACCAAAACCCATTAGGTCAAAACTAAATCATACAATCAAACACATTTATAGATCTCCTTAATATATTCACATGAACTGAGAAAATAAATAACAATTATACACTTTAAAAAGTATTTGAGTGCACCAACCAAGGATATATTTACCTTAATAATCTCACAAATGTCCATTAAAGAGAGAACTAAATCACAACTTGGATAGCAGTGACCTGCAGCTTGCACATAAAATTTATTTTAGAGAAACATGAAAATTAAATGGGAAATGTCTCGAATACACTTTAAAGATGAAGTGAGAAAACATCCAAAAAATTGAAAAAAAACGTAGAAACACAAACCTAGATGTCTGTTTATGTTCCAAAAAAGTTTTATTTGATCTTTAACAGTTTAGTGAGGTGCTATCCATCTTTTTTCCTTCCCAGAAAACAAAAAATAATGTTATTAAATAGTAAAATAACTAAAGAAAATAAAAAAACGAAAATGGGAAAGAATTTTTTGGTTTGAAACCCCCAAAAGGTGTTGTAGTTAACTTGTCTACATCTAGATAGTTCTAGAAGGTAAACCCCATTCCATTTGTGGGTGTGGTCTTCATATTCAGAACCACCACATCTTATTTCTATAGAGTGTTCATTGTAGTTCATATTGAACATAAACTTGAGTGAAGTGAATACAATGTCCATTAATAAATCTCACTATACATGTTGTATTATGGTACAAAGAAATAAATATACATGCCAACATGTTACATTCGATTAGAACGACACCTTAAGATTACATTGGATACATATTTCTCCTGCTTCTTAATCCTATGTCATTTTGAAAGCAATAAAGAAAAAAATTGAAATGAAATAAGAAGTAATATGGTAGAGTAGAAACAATAGATAAGAAATACTATGGTGGAGAAGTGGAAGAAATTTGAAATCCATTTACAGTGCGGGTTCAAATAGTGGATGGTCGGGATGATTGATTGAAGGTATATGCGTCTAGGGAGATTTGACCATAGTAGAGGATTAATGAATCATTGGAGGTGTTTATGGTTGAAAGTTGAATGAAAGGGATGGGAAGACTGTATTGAAGTTTCTTGTCGAAGCACGTCAGCAGCACAAAAGCCTAAATCCCTTTGTAATAGGGAAGAGTGTGCGCGTGGGAAGCTCGAATAGCGTCGTCGGAGGTCGTAATGTAGTGCTGATGAAGGTGCAAGGTAGTCAGATGGTGGAAGGAAGCCTGATGAAGGAACCCTGATTCGGAGGATTGACGAGAGAGCACGTGAGGGGGAGCCCGATTGTTTCACGGGAGGGCGGATGGGAAAGCAGAGGAGTAATGGTTAGAAGGTGACGTGGCTTAAGGGGAAGGCGACACGTAGGTATGGAGGAAGCCTAATTTAGTATATATAGTAGATTAGTCAATTCATCTGTATTGTTTTGTCCTCTCTATAATCATCTGAAAATGCATCAATTTCCAAGAGTCCAACGGGTTTTGATCCTCCTACAGGTATCACAATGTTTAACCAAATATTAAAAGATCCATAAATATCCATTGTAATTTATTCAAAATGGTAAGCTAAAAAACATCACAAATCTCTAACAACATTTCTTGTCATCCGTCTCTAACAATAAAAACCCAAACCATGTAGACATCTACTATCCAAAATATCCCTTTGTAACATGATTTTTCAAAAACATTAATCTACTGTAAAACAATCCATCATAATTCATGAAATAAATCATGTATTAATAATGCAAAGATATAGCTAATTTATGAATTACATCTCAGATTTATTGAACAGTAGTTGAACCTGTTTTGTACAATTTATGTACAGTAAGGTTTAGTAGTAATGAAAAACAACAACAAACTATTCTCATTCACGGAATCATATATTCCTCAAAATATTAAGTATTTTTCTATCATTAATAGAACATATCTAGAATAATTATCACAACTTTTGAGGATTTGAAACAATACTATGATCAAAGTAAGATAGTATATAGCAGGAGTTGAATAGCCACAATATTTCTTGAAGTATATAAAATATATAACAAAATCACTTGTAGAATTTCATCCACTGATTTGAGTTTCTTCATATAGCAAGTGGACTGCAGCATCAATATCTTCTTCCCCTATAAGAAATACTCATACATCACCCACAATATCCTAAATAAAAAAATGGGAAATAAATATGCAATATAGATATTTTTTATGATAAAATATTTATATTTGATATGAAACTATGAGATACACCATGAAGAAAATAAGTGTGAATGAAAATAACTAGAAACAATTACATAAATGAAAATGAAAACAATTTTAAGGATAAATCATTAATAAGAATATGAAATAAGAACTATAAAGTGGAATGAACTTTCATAAAAATTGTGCATGAACTTGGAGGAAATGATTGTTATGATTGAAAATAAGATAGTTGATGGCCAAAATAGGAATGGATTTTGGGAGGTGATAAGGGTATGGGTGGAGTCACAAGACCTTTCTTATTTACGTGTTCCCTCTAACTTTTATAGGATTGAAGAAAAGGGGCAGGCCTCTACCACTTCATGATGTTAATTCCCTACCCATGAAAGATACATTGGAGTCAACATTTCATCAGTCACTATACCCACCTAGAAGGTACCGTATAATTAACGGTAAGCTTAACAATTTTTGAAAATAAGGAATACCTTTTTTGTACCTGAAACAACCTAGACGTGTTATCGAACATGTTTACCAATGGAGAAAATAAAAAGGGGGTAATCAAATTTATCATACCTGTAATTGTAATGCAAGGATGAGTAAATTGTAACATCCTAGGTAAATGAAGAATATTTATTTTTCATATTTATTAATATTTGTTAATAAAATATTAATATTACTTTAAAGGGAACATTATGCTCGATGGCGTACCAAATACGCAACAACAAGTTTCTTTGAAATCTGACGTTGCACTCTAATAATAAAAGAGTATTATTTTAAATGGTAGTTAACGCCTAGCCGTTGTAATGGCGGGAATGAACATATCTAACTAAAAAATGATTATATATGTTTTTAAAATATTTTTACTTTTATCTAATAAATTTTAGAGGCTTAAAATTCGAATGAATCCAATTTTAAGCATAAATATTTGAATATTCTTTAAAAGGTCGATTAACCACCTTTTGATGGCGAAACATTTTTAAATAAACTTTTTAACAATATTATATGTTGTATTGGACCAAATATAATCCTTCTTTAGAATTTGGACATCAAAATTTACTTTGTGTAAATTTTTATTATTTTTCCGATAAAGATCATTTTTAGTGAAAATGTTGTATTTTAATTCAAAACCTTCTTTTAATCTAATTTATTTATATAGATAGACTATTTTTTTAGTTAGGTTTAAAGTTTAGTTATAATATATTTTTACCATTTAATCCAATGGTGGTCATTGGAATTAATTTCACTTTGAAATTGGACTTAAACTAGTGTCAATCTTTTGATATATTTTGTTTTATAAAAACACGCTATTTATTTTGACAACAAGAATTAATTATTAAATTAATTAATACAAATTATATGTTTTTAGTTTTTTAAAATATACATAATTTTTTAATTCAGAATGTCAAATATAGCTTAGGGGGAATTTTTGGTATTTTTCAGAAAAACTTCAATTGTTTATGAATAGTGAAATCACTATGTGGTAGTTAAAAAACTGATTTTTCGTTTAAATGAAATTTTACGACCTATGTAATTTGAATTTCAAAAATCTGACATACATGGATGTCATTAGGATGTAAAATGTGGTTCAATGGGATGAAAATAATTTTTAGTGAATAGTAACGTTTAAGTTTTAATAATCGTGATTAAAGGTAATTAATGTAATTTAAGGTAAAGATAATGTTATAATAATATGAAATGACCTTGACACATGTCATACCCTTATTTTATGAGTCATTGCTACCAATAAAATCCATGGGTAATATTGGGGACCACATGGAGCCACTTGGGTAAGAAAATGACATTAATAACTTTTTATTTAAAGTTAAAACAAACATGTCACAAACATGTATTATTTTACTAAAAAAAATTTCACGGGGTAATAAAAGTCATATTTTTTACTATAAATATTAATTGTAAAGATAAAAATATTTCCTAAATCATAGTATTTTTTTTATAATTGTTATACATTAAATAAATTAATTTATTTATGACACCATGATGATGCAACAATTACCACATTAATGAACGATTTAAATAAAATATAAAGATAATGTTAAATCTAAGACATACACTTGTAAAAAATCTATTGTATGGGTGGATTTAGAACCCTCATCACCTTATCCTCTAAATATATAATTTTTGGACCTTTGATATCCGAAAATCATTTAATAATAAAGTAACTTTTCAAGACTTTCCAAGAGTGCCCCTCCTCCCTCTTATAAAATTCCTCCAACTCTACCTCCTTACCCACACCTCTCAAGCCCTTGGCTCATCCAACCTCTGCTCATATTGTCTCTCCATATCCCTCTATTACTTCTAGAATCCTCACTTTGGTTAGAAGTCTTTCCAAGGAATCCTTTGAGCTCAAATCAACAAGAGTTATCTGATTTGAAGGTAATGTCTTCTCTTGTGTTCTTTTGTTTTATTTTGCTTCTCCAATCCTCTAAACTCTTTTTATTCCTTTATTTTGTAGTAACACCATTATATTAAATATACTATGACTCTTTTATGAGTAGGATTCGAGCTACACTCATACACACCTCCATCTAATGGCTAAATAACACAGTGTTTCTGTGGGTGGCGAATTACTGCCTCACGAAACGATGATTGTTCAATCTTATTTTAACACCTCTCACGGTGGAAATTAAGATGTCACTATATTTATATATGATATATAAATTATTTTTATTTATTTTTTATGCTTTTTTATTTTTCATTTATTCCATACCTTTATGGTTTCCATAATGGGTGAACGTGATAATTTCATTTTAGGAGGTGTGGACTACCGCCCCCTATAAGTGATTTGAATCGTTAATACCATATGTGGGATGTATAAAAGATGGATTTATTGATTTTATATATTATATTATACTTTAATTATAATATAACTATGTATAATTATTTTTTTCATTCCATTAAAGTATGAAATAGAAATGAAATCGGCGTTCATGCGTATGTACGTCTTACCGTCTCCATAAACAGTACAATTCATTTCTTATCTCCAAATGTTATGTAATATTATAAGTACAAATATATAATGGATATATATGTCATATATTAAATCTAAATTATGGATATCATTATGTAATTATAATATATATCTCTCTCATTTAGTTTTAATTCCATTAATATGACAAAGAAATGAATGTAGGGTTCATGCGTACGTACGGCCTACCATCTCCATGAACGATGCATTTCTTTTTTTATCTCCAAATGTTATATAATAGTATAAAATGAATATATACTGGATATATGTGATATTTAAGTAATAAATACTATTATTTAGAAGATGTACCTATAACTACAAGGAAAATTATTTTCCAACAAGTTCAATTTTGACTCATGTACCGAACATTGACAAAAACGTCTGATCTGAACTCACATTGTTAACTAATTATTATAACATTATAATATGTGATATGAACTGAATAATAATATTTAAAGGAGTTACTTAAGAAATTATAAATTGACCAATGTTTATTATTCATGAATATAATGAAACGAACAAGACAAGTCGGACTTGAGCTAAGGGATCCTACCTCTCTCTTCGTTTTTAAGCACTCTCTTTTATGTCATTTTTTTAAGCTCATATTTATTATTTCTGGGGATGTTCTTTTATATTCATAATTTTGTAATTTTTATGTTCATATTATGAGTGACCCAATTAGATCTCATAAATCCGTATTTTGGAAGTTTTAAGTGGTGTTGTTAGGCTACCGAGTTTTCGTAAGGTATTTTTCATCACACTTTTATTCCTGTGAGATTTATGCTACATTTTCCACCATTTACTTTGAGTGGTGTATGTAATACCCATTATTCTACACTTTTTGTAATATACTTTTGTTTATGAGTATTTACATCAATGTTGTATAGTCCTTCTTTCATGGGGTGTATGTTTCAAAAGTTACCCAAATCTGTAAGGGAACCTTTCACCCTCCTCTTTTTTAAAAAAGACTTCTTTTTCTTAGGTATTTTAATTTACATCTTCTTATATTGGGATATGTTATTATATATCATTATTGCGGTAAATTTTATGTACAAGTGATGATATACCCTTTTATCTCTCATTGTCTCATTTTTTGAATTTTAAAGTGATGTTGTTAGGTTGTCGAATTTCTGTGAGGGAACCTCTTAACCAAATTTCAATTCTTTGGGTTAAACCTCTACTTTGTTTTTATGTAATGATATGAATATGTGTGGATGACCTTTGATTGTTTTACACTTAATATCCACTTATATTTGTTGTATTTATATTTTTCACACATAATTATGTAATTGATTTATCCTTAATCTAAGGATACCGTCTTTGTAAGGGACTTCGTCTCAATCTCCTTTCATTGAGGCATATTTTGTTTTATACACAACTTTATTTTATACGGTGTATAAAACACTTTGACTTTTACTTTTATTCAAAAGTAATATTTTCTCAATGAAGCGTTTTACTAAACAACAAAAAGTATGTTTCTTTTTAACATGCGCGGTGACAACGACCTTTCCAACGCTGTGAGTATTATTTGATCTTTGGCTTCCTCAACAAGCCATAATGTTTTTAAAAGAAAATAAATATCATATACTCCTTTACGTATTTTTGGTATTGAAAATGGTTTTGATAAAGGAATATTCTATGTCAATATATTTATATGATATATTGTGATTGAAATGTGGAAATGTTATCATTTCTTTATATTGGTTTTATGAGTTATGATTTTTTAATGGTACTTGGACATTTGACGGGTGGTTACGTGATAAACCATATGAAGGGCAGTGCCATGAATACTAGGACGGGTGGTTATGTTATAACCTCCAATGCATTGGGTATGGAAGCTGGATGTATGGCTATTCCATGTAGTGATATGTGTGGAAGTCGATCGTATGTTTATTCCACTTAAGTATGTTTATGTCCCAAGTTACCTGTGTTCTTTATATGGGTTTAGGATAATATTTTTGTTACAATGGACAAGTAGTGATCTTTTATTCAGTGAATAGTATTTAATACTTCATAAAGGTGAAAAGTATTACTTTTATTAAGTATTCATGATTTACTTATTGTTCTGAATAACTAACAGTTTTCCTTCTTTGTGTATCCTTTACTGGGCTTTTTATGCTCATCCCAAGTTTTTGAAATGTTCTCCACAGGACTTAAAGATGAATAGGATCAAGGATGGGATCAAGGAAATACATGATATCTAAAACATAGAACTAGACATGTTTCTTTTTAAGGGTTTTTTATTTTATGGGAACTTAGTAGAAGTGTCTACTTTATAATCTTTTGAGCTGTAATAGTTGTTTCCTAATTCTCTAAAACTCTAAACTTGAAAAGATCCTCTATGTGAATTATTAATTTAAGTCATGATTATGTAATGTTTTAAGTTTGTTTCCTTATAGTTGGTATCAAATTTTGTTTTAGATAACTTTAGAGGTTAGAGTGTTGTTTAAGCATAACTGACAAGTTTTGTATTACCACAATGGGTAGTATATTAGATAGAGTCATTGTTATTTTTGAAAGTTGGAATGAGTTTGTGATAACATGGATAAGTATATCGTAGTGTTTACCTTCCTCATTAGTAGATTATGATTTTTTTTCATATACTCACACTGACATTTTTGGTTTTAGTAAATGGATGGATCTAGCAGGCACCAATGTGGCAATGGGTATAAAAGAAACTATGGTGGTTCTCTGATCAAGTGATTGGATGAAATGGGGGATTCAATGAGGAATATCATGGATCTTCTAAACTAACTATTAATGATTCATGATTAACCACTTGAACCTTGGTGAGTTCTCTAATGCATCATGTACGAGAGAACCAACTCAATGTAGAAGTTCAGGTAATAATTATAATGCTAACCATTAGGGTTTATATGATCCTTACTTTTGAGGTAATTATGGGTTACTATATGATCTAAAATGAAAGGCACGAGATAAAATTGATGTTAAATTATGTTATGGTTAATTTTGATGATTTTATCTATTTTTGGGGAATGTTTTGAGAATTATATAGTTTTGGAAAAAGGACAACACACGGACTGTGTGACAACCCGTCGCGTTGAACAAAGCTGTGGGAATTGAACCCACAACTAAAGTGTGACTGGTATTTATCACCTACCACTGGACTACGTGAAGTCCCTAGTTAGTATGACAAATTCATTTTAGTTTTATAATTTTATGAATCAATAATATGTTTATTTTGGGTTATCTAGGAAAATATATACCTATCATAGAGAATATATGATTAGGTTAATTAATTTTCAATATGAGACATTAAGAGCAACTGATGTTATTCGGAGATAAATGTTAACTTTTACCTTGGAAGACTATGTGATTAAAACCTTCAAATATTTGGGGTTCCATATTAGTTTGGTTTACTTTAAATAATTTTATGTAAATATTTTTTATCAAATGGTCTTCATTGAACTTTGGGTTTTGTTGGAAAAGTTTTGGAGATTAAGAATTGATTTTCTTTTTATAAAGAATTATCCTTTTGTGGATTATCTGATCTTGTTCTAACAATTTTGGTTTTTGTTAAGGTCTAAAGACATGGGAAATAAATATTTCTCTTTTTTGGATTAGGTGATTCTATAGAAGTTGATTATAGCACTCTTAATGTTAACAAGTCATCCTAAATACTCGTCTTTTAGAGGAAAAATGAGTTTGTGTAAGAAATCTAGTAAGAGATGAAAGTATAAACAACAAGAAATTATGTTTCCTTTTGATTTAGTTATTCTCATAAATAAATTCATCAATGAAATGTAACTTAAAACTAAAATGTTATCTATTAACCTTTCCTACTAGGGAATCAAATACCATTTAACCCATCACAAGTTTCTGATTTTCTGGTGGTTAACATTCTCCTAAACATGTTTCTATCACTCTCCATCAGAACATAACCCTTTGTTTTTTATTCCATATCCATGTTTTCATGGAATCCTGATACCTATTGTCTCTGGTGACCTTGGTACTTTTCTTTCTTTCTTTTAAAGTGATAGTTTAATTTACTCCTTTTCCGATGTGGGGCTTTCAATGATGTTTACAAGCTCAATTTTAAAATTGTGAGGATGCAATTCCCAAAAGGGGGGAAGGATGTAACATCCCAGGTAAATAAAAAATATTAATTTTTCATATTTATTAATATTTGTGAATAAAATATTAATATTACTTTAAATGGAATGTTGTGCTCTATGGCGTATCCAATACGCAACAACGAGTTTCTTTGAAATCTTACGTTGCACTCTAATAATTAAATAATATTATTTTAAATGGTAGTTAATGCCTAGCCATTGTAATGGAAGGAATGCATAGATCTAACTAAAAAATGAGTATATATATTTTTCAAATATTTTTACTTTTATCCAATAAATTTTAGAGGCTTAAAATGCGAATGAATCCAATTTTAAGCGTAAATATTCGAATATTCTTTAAAAGGTCGATTAACCGCTTTTTGATGGTGAACTCTTTTTAAATCCACTTTTTGACAATTTTATATGTAATATTGGACCAAATAAAATACTTCTTTATAATCTGGACATCAAAATTTACTTTGTGTAAATTTTTGTTATTTTTCCGATAAAGATCAATTTTAGTGAAAATGTTGTATTTTAATTCAAAACCTCATTTTAATCTAATTCATTTATATGTATAGATTATATTTTTAATTGGGTTTAAAGTTTATTTAGAATATATTTTTACCATTTAATCCAATGGTGGTCATTGGAATTAATTTCACTTAAACTAGTGTCAATCTTCTGATATATTTTGTTTCTTAAAAAACGCTATTAGTTTTGACAACGAGAATTAATTATTAAATTGATTAATGCAAATTATATTTTTTTAGTTTTTTAAAATAGAAATAATTTTTGAATTCAGAATATCAAATATAGCTTAGGGGGAAATTTTTGGTATTTTTCTAAAAAACTTCAATTTTTGATGAATAGTGAAACCACTATGTGGTAGTTAAAAAACTAATTTTTCGTTTAAATGAAATTTTACCACCTCTGTGATTTAAATTTCAAAAATCCGACATACATTGTTTTCATTAGGATATAAAATGTGGTTCAATGGGATGAAAATAATTTTTGGTGAATAATAACTTTTAAGTTTTAATAATCGTGATTAAAGGTAATTAGTGTAATTTAAGGTTAAGATAATGTTATAATAACATGTAATGACCTTGAAACATGTCCTACCCTTATTGGATGAGTCATGGACGACTAAGGTAATCCATGGGTCAACTTGGGGACCCCATGGAGCAACTTGGGTAAGAAAATGACATTAATAACTTTTTATTTAAAGTTAAAATAAGAATATCACAAACATGTATTATTTTACTATAAAAATTTTAAATGGGGTCATACAAGTCATATTTATGACTATAAATATTAATTGAAAATCTAAAAATATTTCCTACATCATAGTATTTTTTTATAATTTTTGGAAATTAATTAAATTAATTTATTTATGACACCATGATGATGCAACGATTACCTCATTAATGAATGATTTGAATAAAATGAAAAGATAATTTAAAATCTAAGAAATACACTAGTCAAAAACCTATTGGATGGGTGGATTTATAAACCTTATCACCTTATCCTCAAAATATATAATTTTGGGACCATTGATATCTGAAAATCATTTTATAATAAAGTAAATTTTCAAGACTTTCCAAGAGTGACCCTCCTCCCTCTTATAAAAGGCCCCCACCTATACATCCTTACCCACACCTCTCAAGCCCTTGGATCATCCAACCTATACTAATATTGTCTTTCCACATCCCTCTCTTACTCCTATAAGCCTCACTTTGGGCAGAAGTCTTTCCATGGAATCCTCTGATCTCAAATCAAAAAGAGTTTTCTAATTTGAAGGTAATGTCTTCTCTTATGTTCTTTTGTTTTATTTTGCTTCTCCAACCCCCTAAACTCTTTTTATTCCTTTATTTTATAACAACACCAGTATCTTAAATATACTAGGATTATGTTATGATGAAAATTAGAGCTACCCTCATACACACCTCCATCTAATGGCTAAAGAACATAATGTTTCTGTGGGTGGCGAATTACTGCCTCACGAAATGATGATTGTTCAATATTCTTTTAACACCACTCAGGGTGTCCATTAAGATGTAATTTTATTTATATATGATATATAAATTATGTTTATGTATTCCTTATGCTTCTTTATTTTTCATTTATTCCATACCTTTATGGTTTCCATAATGGGTAAACGCGATAATTTCATTTTAGGAAGTGCGGACTACCGCCCCCTCAAAGTGATTTGAATTGTTAATACCATATGTGGGATGTATAAAGGATTGATTTAATGATTTTATATATTATATTATACTATAATTATAATATACCTATGTATCGTTATTTGTTTCACTCCATTAAAGTATGAAATAGAAAGGAAAGTAGCTTCATGTGTACGTACGGCTTACTGTCTCCATGAACGGTACAATTCATTTCTTATCTCCAAATGTTATGTACTATTATAAGTACATATATATAATGTATATATATGTCAAATATTACATCTAAATTATGGATATCATTCTTTAATTATAATATATATATATATATATGTCATTTAGTTTTAATTCCCTTAATATGACAAAGAAATGAAAGTAGCGTTCATGCGTACGTACGGCCTACCGTCTCCATGAACGGTGCATTTCATTTTTTTTCTCCATATGTTATGGAATAGTATAAAATGAATATATAATGGATATATATGATATTTAAATCATTAATACTATTCTGGAGATGATTTACCTATAACTACATGGAAATTTCTTTTCCAACAAGTCCAATTTTGACTCATGTGCCAAACATTGACAAAAACGTCTAATATGAACTCACATTATTAACAAATTATTATAACATTATAATATGTGATATGAACTGAATAATAATATTTAAAGGAGGTCATTAAGAAATTATAAATTTTCCAAAGTTTATTATTCAGGAATATAAATATACGAACAAGACAAGTCGGACTTGAGGTAAGGGATCCTACCTCTTTTTATTTTTAACTACTCTCTTTTATATAATTTCTTTTAAGCTCATATTTATTATGTTTGGGGATGTTATTTTATATTTCCCATTCTTTAATTTTTATTTTCATATTATTAGAGACCCTAATGTATCTCATAAATCCATTTTTTGGAAGTTTTAAGTGCCACCATTAGGCTGTCGAGTTTTCATAAGGTATTTTTCATCTCACTTTTATTCCCGTGAGATTTATGCTACATTTTCCACCATTTCCTTTGAGTGTTTCATGTACTGCAAATTATTCTACTCTTTGTGTAATATACTTTTGTTTATGAGTATTTACATCAATGTTGTATAGTCCTTCTTTCATGGGGTGTATGTTTCGAAAGTTACCCAAATCTGTAAGGGAACTTTCACCCTCCTCTTTTTTTTAAAAAGACTTATTTTTGTTAGGTCTTTTAATTTACATCTTTTTATGTAGGGATATGTTCTTATATATCCTTATTGTGGTCAATGTTATGTACAAGTGATGATATACCCTTTTATCTCTCATCGTCTCATTTTCTGAATTTTAAAGTGATGTCGTTAGGCTGTCGAATTTCTGTAAGGAAACTTCTTAACCCAATTTCAATTCTTTGGGTTAAACTTCAACTTCTTGATTATGTCGTGCTATGAATATGTGTGGATGACCTTTGATTTTCTTTCACTTAATATCCTCTTATATTGGGTGTATTTATATTTTTCACACAAAATTATGTAATTGATTCATCCTTAATCTAAGCATACCATCTTAGTAAGGGACTTCGTCTCAATCTCCTTTCATTGAGGAATATTTTTTTTATACACAACTTTATTTTATATGGTGTATAAACCTCTTTGACTTTTAATTTTATTCAAAAGGAATATTTTCTCTACAAAGTGTTTTACTAAATGACAAAAAGTATGTTTCTTTTTAACGTACGCATTGACAACGACCTTCCTGCCGTTGCGAGTATTGTTTGGTCTTTGGCTTCCTCAACAAGCCACCAAGTTTTTAAAAGAAAATAAATACCATACACTCCTTTACGTATTTTTGGTATTGAAAATGGTTTTGATAAAGGATTATTTTATGTCAATATATTTAAATGATATATTTTGATTGAAATGTGTAAATTTTATCATTTCTTTATATTGGTTTTATGTGTTATGATTTTTTAATGGTACTTGGACATTTGAGGGGTGGTTACGTGATAAACCATATGACGGGTGGATCCATGAATACCAGGATGGGTGGTTATGTTATAACCTCCAATTCATTGGGTATGGAAGTCGGCTGTATGGCTATTCCATGTAGTGATATGTGTGGAAGTCGACCATATGGTTATTCTATTTAAGTATGTTTATGTCCCAAGTTACCTTTATATGTTATGTGTTCTTTATATTGGTTTATGATAATATTTTGGTTACAAAGGCCAAGTATTGGTCTTCTATTTAGTGAAGAGTATTTACTACTTCATAAAGGTGAAAAGTTTTACTTTGATAAAGTATTCATGATTTACTTGTTGTTTTGAAAAACTAACAGTTTTCCTTCTTTGTGTATCTTTTACTGGGCTTTTTATGCTCATCCCAAGTTTTTGAAATGTTCTCTACAGGACTTAAATATGAATAGGGTCAAGGATGGGATCAAGGAAAGACATGTTATCTAAGACATGGAACTATACATGTTTCTTATTAAGAGTTTTTTATTTTATGGAAACGTATTAGAAGTGTTTACTTTGTAATCTTTTGAGATGTAATAGTTATGTCCAAATTCTATAAAACTCTAAACCTGAAAAGATCCTCTATGTGAATTATTCATTTAATTCATGATTATGTAATGTTTTAAGGCCAAGTCCTTATATAAATGTAGAAGAATACCTTCACTGTTTTGTAAAATTATGGTTTGTTGGCCATAGATTACCATCAATGACAGTATATAGATTGATCATTAAACATAGGTATTATAAATGGGGCTCAAAGAATATCCTGAAAAATTTCCATGGAGTAGCTATGGTGAAACTTTCATATTGACATTAACAGTCAATATCTATGGGATTCTTCTCTTCCTTGATGCATTCATTCCAACCACCAACTATGGAAATAGATGCTTCCATCTTCATTGACATGCACTTCAACTTCCCTACCTCCAACTATAATCGCATTGCTTCCACCCATATTCAGACAGTGGTTCACCAATGCACTTTTTCAACAAAAACCATCTTCATATGGGAATAATATGTACATAATTCTTAAAAAATAAACCAATTAACATTAAGAAACATTGTTTTATCAGTCACAACAAAGTTGTTAATATACTTTTAAGAATCTGTATAAATCCACAAAATAAAGACCAAACCTGGAGGTGTATGTAGTTGCTCACTCACATTTATCTGGCATTTCCCATTGTAAATACCTTACATCACATTACACTCTCATCATGTAAAACGTAAAACCCTTTGTCTAAACACATGTCTGTATATTATAAAACAACATTGAAATGAATACTACCTTCTTCATATAAGTCATCAATCTTGAGAGAGATTATGGTATCAAATCATTTGTTATCCCCAAAAGCATTCTCAAATGAAATGAATACAGGTCATCTTATCCATAACTACATACAAAAATAGAAGAGGCCCATACATATTGATTTAGGTAATATAAGTTTAAAAAAATATAGTTATCAATTTAAGGTAATTAGGGAAATTTTGGCTCTATGCTATGTTTAAAAACCCATTGAAAACTGATAATCCTATGGGCATGAACTTTATGAAACATTAGTGCAGGATTTAGTACCTTATTCTATAAAAAATATGGTATGAGCTATATGGATATAAACAGGAGCAGCATTTCAATCCAAACTACAATACCATAAATTATGGAGAAAGAGAACCAAAACCCATTAGGTCAGAATTGAGTCTTACAATCAAACACATTTCCAGATCTCCTTAATATATTCACATGAACTAAGAAAATAAATAAAAATTATATAGTTTAAATAGTATTTGAGTGTACCAACCAAGGAGATATTTACCTTAATAATCTCACAAATGTCCAATACAGAGAGAACTAAATCACATCTTGGATAGAAGTGACCTGCAGCCTGCACATAAAATGTATTTTAGAGAAACATGCAAATTAAATGGGCAATGTCTCACATACACTTTAAAGATGAAGTGATAAAACATCAAAAAAATTGAAAACAATGTAGAAACACAAACCTAGATGTCTGTTTATGCTTCAAAAAATAGTTTTATTCAATCTTTAATAGTTGAGTGAGGTGTTGTCCAGCTTTTTTCCTTCCCAGAAAACACAAAATAATGTTATTAAATAGTAAAATAACTAAAGAAAATAAAAAAATGAAAATAGGAAATAATTTTTTGGTTAGAAACCCTGAAAAGGTGTTGTAGTTAACTTGTCCACATCTAGACAGTTCCAGAAGGTAAACCCCTATCCATTTGTGGGTGTGGTCTTCAAATTAAGAACCACCACATCTTGTTTCTATAGAGTGTTCATTGTCATTCATATTGAACATAAACTTGAGTGAAGTGAATACAATGTCCATTAATAAATCCCACTATACATGTTGTATTATGGTACAAAGGAAGAAATATACATTCCGACATGTTACATTCGAGAAGAATGATACCTTATGATTACATTGGGTGCATATTTCTCCTTCGTCTTAATCCTATGTTTTTCCTACAAGCAATAAATAAAAAAAATTAAAATGATATAAGAAGTAATATGGTAGAGTAGAAACAATAGATAAGAAATACTATGGTGGAGCAGTGGAAGAAATTTGGAAGATGTTTACAGTGCGGGTTCGGGTAGTGGATGGGCAGGATGATTGATTGAAGGTATATACGTCTGGGGAGCTTCGACCATAGTAGAGGATTAATGAATCATTAGAGGTGTTGATGACCGAAAGTTTAATGAAAGGGATGGGAAGACTGTATAGAAGTTTCTTATCAAAGCACGTTGGTAGCTCGAAAGCCTAAATCCCTTTGGAATAGGCCAGAGCATGCACGAGGGAAGCTAAGATAGTGTCGCCGGAGCTGGTAATGCTGTGCAGACGAAGGTTCAAGATAGTCGTATGGTGGAACGAAGCCCGATGAAGGAACCCTAATTCAGAGGGTTGATGGGATAGCACGTGAGGGGGAGTCTGATTGTGTCACGGGAGGGTGGATGGGAAAGCGGATGAGTAATGGTTGGAAGGTGACGTGGCTTCAGGGGAAGGTGACACGTAGGCATGGAGGAAGCCTAATTTAGTATAGATAATAGATTCAAACTTTTTAGGGAGAATTTTAGAAACACACATCTATGGATGACCTGAAGAATGTGTTCCACCGGCAGCATCCACCCATGTTTTCATGGGATAGTGGCCCACAGTCTGTTGAGTTGTATATTGAGACTGCATTATCAATATTCAATCATCTGAAGATGCCTTCTGAGAGGAGAGTTAAACTCACGAATTATATTCATTGGTGAGAAGAAAAGTTTTATTGGGGTGTTTTGAATCAGAATGATGGGCATGAGATATGGTTTAGGTTGTTTTTAATAAAATATTTTATGACTAATTTTTTCCGAAGTCTCTGAGAGTATAGGGGTCAAATTATTTCATGTGTCTAGAGTAAAGCACCATAAATGTTATGAAATATTTGTATTGATTTATAGATTTGCAGTGTTTAGGACTCATATACCTTAATGATGACTTATCAAGGGAAATTTGATTCATGGAAGGTCTCATACATGCAGTTCGATCTCAGGTCAACGTGTTTAGATCAACTTATATTATTGAGATAGTGAATCAGACACTGATTACAGAGAAAAATCTAAAGGAAGCATGGGGCGTAGATCATAGCAGTGTATTATCTCATCCAAGTGGAATATATTCCAATGTTAGGATGAAATGTTTTAGTTCATCCCATGAGATGAGTACTATCATGGATATTATTGCAGGTATTTCAGTTTTTTGTTGTTGTTGTGGAATATGGGGTCATATAAGGAATCAGTGTGATCGGGAACTAATCATGTTCCAATCATGAAAATGGAAGGGCCACATAAATTTTTTTTGTATGACAATTTATTCAAATGATAGTAGAAGGGGGTCTGATCAGACTTTGTGTTCAAGATATGGTTTCACAACTCAGCATTAGGTTGGGAACTAGAGAAGTATCGGTCATTCAAGCCAAGGTGGGGGTCATGGTTAGGTATCCAGGTCCTATTTGTACCAATATAGTAAAGTGGGCTTGCTCCAGGTAGTGAAGTTGATTCACGAGGTCATGGTTTAGGCCAAATATATTCTGTACAGCCTATCCCCAATCATAAAAGCATCAAGTTGTATGAGTTAAGATGTATGATCTTAGTAGCCTCTATTCTAATTTATTCTCTTTTTGACACAGGTGATTAACATAGTTTTATATAAGAACATGTTGTAGAGAGACTTGGGATTTTGCTTCAGTTTTTTATAAATAATGACACTCAATACTTTATTGGGGATCATAAAAGATGGTGTACATTAGTATAGGTAGTATCCCCTTGTTTTTGGTTGGTTTCACTTCATGTGTAATCTTTTTTTCCTTGAGATTATCAGGTTTGATTTCATTCTTAGAATGGAATAGCTAGTTACTAATCGAGCCTGTTTTTATTTTTATCATTGGACGGTGATCTTCATATCACCACAGGGTGTATTTTATATTCAAAAGGATGAAAGGGATTTCAAGGAAAGGCGATTTGGACCAAAGCATCATTGGTTGGGCGGTATGACATTTTATATTTCTAGTTTATATATAGATAATTAGGGATCACATCAAGCATATTTCCATTTTATGGTTGATCATTTAAGGGATGTTTTCCTAGAATACTTTTTTGGTTTACCTCCTAAGAGAGAGTTGGAGTTCTCTATCGAGCTAGTTCTAGGATTTGCATAGATATTCATTCCTCCTTATAGGATGAAAACTATAGAGTTGTATGAGATCAATAAGAAGTTAGATTATTTGGTGGAAAGGGGGTTTTTTTCAACCCAGTACTTCTCCATGGGTTTTTCCTATCCTTTTGTAAAAAAAGGTCACTGGTACCCTCAGGATATGCATTTATTAACAAAAATTTAACCAAATGATGGTTAAGAACTGATATACACTGCCACAAATATATGACATTTTTGATCATGTATGAGGTTATTGGGTGATCTAAATAATTAATTTGATATATGTATACCTCAGGTTTCTATTCTACATGAAGATATACCTCATATATCTTTTTGTAGTAGGTGTGGTCTATACAAGTATCTAGTTATGTCTTTTGGTCTCATGAACGTTCTAGCAGTTTTCTTAGCAAATATTAACTGAGTTTTTCATCCTTATCTAGATTCATTTATGGGGGCTTTCATGAATGATATCCTGGTGTACTATCACAATTGACACAACCATTACAAACATATTGAGATCATTTTGGATACACTAAGATATCATTAGGTATATTCTAATCTCACAAAGTGACACTTATAGATGGATAAGATTCACTTCTTGGGTCATATTATCTCATATAAAATAGTATCATTTTACCTAGAGAATATGACAGCCGTATTTTTTTAGGTGCATCCCAAGAATTATTTGACATATGTATTTTATTAGGGATAACTCCATAATATAAGCATTTAATACAGTCATTATCATGCTTAGAATCATCTTTTAGTAGCTTCACTAAAAATGGCGTGACTTTTTTTGGTTACATACCTATGAGATAGACTTTTAAGAGATCAAAGGGAGATAGAATTTAATGTCAATCCTAATTCTTCCAAAGTCAGGCTGGAGATACACTGTCTATTTTGATGCATCTGGTATCAGTAAAGGAGCTGTTCTGGTGTAGGGGGAGAGAGTCTTGGTTTATGGGTCTCAATAGATATGGCCACATGAGTGGAGTTACCCAATTCACAATCTTGAGTGAGCAACATTTGTTTATGTTTTGCGTTGTTAGAGACATTAGTTACTTGGAAATAATCTTGTGGTCTACATGGGACAAAATATATTTAAGTATATATTTACACAATGTGATAAAATTCTATGTCAGTGAAGGTTGGTTGAGTAAATATATCCATTTGACTTCAAACATTCCTATATGTTTAGAAAAGGAAATGTAGTAAACAATGAACTGATCAGAAGAACTCAAATATAGGAAGTTCAAGAGGCTAGTAACAAGTGGAATATTAGGGATTTGTTTCTATAGATCCACTTGGAGGTGCAGGATGGACAAGGGTATACTTTTATTTCATCATTAGTTGTGACCTCTACCCTTTTAGAAAGATTTTTTAACACCCTGATATTTTGTGAATTATTTTTTTGGGTTAATTAATCTTTTCAATATTTTTCATTTCACATGACACTATAAATAGTTTATTGTATATATATATATATATTAAAACACTAAGTTAGACATTCCTTTTATAGGACACCAAATTTTCTTGAGCGATAATAGATATTGACTTGTCTTGCACTATACACTCTACCTACTTGTCTTGTGCTACCCGCAACACCAACTTTGCATATGTTATATGCAACATAGATGTTTCTACAAAACATTATTTTATAATTATAATTATTTAAATGAGATAATTATAAAATATCCATTAAACTTTGTTATATGAATAGTAATAACTAATTTTAAAATATTATTTATATTTTTTTATATAGATAAAACATATTGTTAATCAAAGATACAATTTTTGGTAATGTCCTTTTATATTTAAAAATATTGTTTTCTAGAATGAATCGTTTTTAATAATAAAATTTATTCCAGACACATTTAGAAGTTTCATTTGATAGAATAAACTTCATTTTTGAATTTATAATGTTAGGATTAAATTAGGTTTAATTTTTGGGGGTTTTCTGAGCAACATAATTTTTTTATTAATAGTGAAAATACTTCTTTTTAGTTACAAACTAACTTTTAATTTAAATAATTATTAATGTTAATTTATATTTAATTTTTTTTAAAGGTCGCATTATAAAAATTATACATCTATTGATAAAATTTTGATCATTATAAACAAATTCATTTTGAAAATGAATGTAAAAAATTTAATAAACTTTTAAACTTATTTTGACTTTAAAAACCTGTAATTTTATCATATCACCAGGATTAGCATTAATCATTATTTTCTCGATTTTGTGAATTGAACTTAAAAAAACATACACCACTGTAATAAATTTAATATTTATTTTCTAATATGATCAAATTAAATTTGACAAAAAATATTAGTAAAATTGATTAAAATTAATCACAACAGTTAATGTCAAATAAATCTTTATTAGGGAATAAACCGTAATATTAGAGGCCAAAATAACCTAGAAACATTTCTAAACCCCATTTTATGGTCATATGTAGGTCATTAACCTTCCATTTATGATTTATGTTTGTTTGTAATGACTTTTGTTTGGGTAATATCATGTATATACCTAACTTTTTTTCAAAATATTCAAAGTGAGTCATTTTTCTTCCCTATGAAAGGTCTCTACATCCCCCACGTCCTCACACCACTCAAAAAAATTTGATTCAGAAAGTTTCTTCAAAATAAACTTCCAAACATCATTAAATTACTATTATAAGTCTTTCCTTGGGTAGAAGGAAATCCAAGGAATCCTTCTAGCACATACCAAAAGGAGTTACCCAATTAAGAGGCAACGTCTTCTCTCAAGTCTTTTCTTTTATTTTTTTTCTACACCCCCTAAACAATATTTAGTTCTTTCATGAATAAAAATACTTATATCATCAATATACTAGTATTTTTTTATGATAATTTTTTTATCTACACATACACACACCTCCATCTAATGGTTAATGAAAATACCGTTTACATGTAAGATGAACTACCATCTCACTAAATGATTATTGTTAAATTTTACATAACACATCTAATGGTGGAAATTATGATGTACACTCTATTTATATATAATATATATTATATTTATTATTTCATTAATATTATTTATTCCTTTTTACAAAACATATATTTTTACTGTCTATTTTTGTGTTAATACGATAATTTTCTTTGAGGATGTGTGGACTACTGCCCCCTCAAATAGATATGATTTATTCATAGACTACATGGAATGTCTTAAGTATAGGTTTAGGGAATATATATGATATATATGATATCATAAATACATTTTGATAATAATATAAATATATACTTACATGTCATTTTCTTTCTTTCTTTCAATACAAAAATAAAAAGGGAAACAATGTTCATGATTACGTACGGCTTACTATCTCCATTTATGGTGTATTCTTTTTTTTACTTATTTATTAAATATATTATTATAATTTACATTTAAAATATATAAATTATATCTATATCATGGTTTACATTCTAGAATAATTATATAAGTATTAGGACCAACAATATAACAAATTAAGACACATGCGAACAACAAAGTGAATATTACCTAAAGTAAAACCATAACATAGGATTATTAACAAGAGGGTAATATAGGGTAACAGTAAAAATATATATGGTATTATAAATAAGAATATTTTTTTTTAAATGTATAATAAATTTATATTTATTATATAGGTGGTTTGAAATAGTACGACGAGAGTCAAGATATAATGTAATGGGATTTCGTCTCACTTTTTATTTCTGTGAGATACATGCTATGTTCACCCATATTTCCTTTTGTGTGGTAAATTTACATCCAATAATTTTATATTATGTATATTTTAATTAAAGTTTTATTTAATATCCATTTTATTATCTTTCTTTCATGGGGTTTAAGTTTCAAAAGTTACCAAATCAGTAAAATAGTTTTTTCCCAATTTTATATCTTTCATAATCATGTTTTTTAGGCACCTAAATTCTTTTTTGAGATGTATATACTTTATTTTTATATTTTATATCATGAATATAATAATTTCATTGATATTTTGAGATTTATTTAATTTCTTTTTCTACATGTATAGTATGATCCCAAGTTACCAGGTTATAAGAGTTTATCATAACAATCTCACAGATTTTCGAGATTGTTTACATTTTTTCTTTCGTAGATGAAATATTGTGATCCATCTCTCAATTAAATTCATGAATGTTATTATCCTTCACATATTAATTATATGATCATGTATTTGTAACATTTTTCTACTCCTTGGTATATAATATATCTAAGAAAGTGTTTTTATGAAATCCTGACTTTACCCTCTCTTCAGTCGGAAATTTATGTTTTTTAAAAACCATGTTTTACAAAAAGGGATTCCTAGAATATTCTAAAAATATAATATGATCATTAAAATACATTTTATTTCATTTTCTCTTTTACAATTATTTTTTAATTAATCTTCTTTTCACTTTCCGAACAAGTAATTTATCTAAACATTTTACCCAGTAAAAGGAATTTTATTTTTACCTCGTACGACGTGTATGGATTTATCCTCCGAAAATCCATTGAATATTTATTTTCATGTTTAAAGATTATTTTTTAATGAAAATATTTTTAAAATATATTTTCAAAGAAATAATTTTTAAAAATTTTTCAATATCCTTTTATAAATTTTCAAGGAAAATTAATTCCAAATTGTTTTCAAGCTTATTTTATATGTTTTTAAAGAAACTTTTTTTCAAAATTTCTTCAAGCCTCATTTATAATTTTTAGAAGTATTTTGAAATAAATAGTTTTGAAAACATTTCCAATCTTTCTTTATATGTTTTCAAATTGTTTTCAAATAAAGAGGTTTTTTAAATATTTTGAATCTTATTTTGTAATTTTTCAAGGAAAAATATTTTCAAAGTGATTTCAAGTATTCTTTATATGTTTTCAAGGTATTTTATAAGAAAAATATTTTTAAATAGTTTTATTAATTAAAAATTATTTTTCAAAGAAGAAAGAATATTTTTCTAAGGAAATGTTTTTGAAATATATTTCACATTTATTTTCAATCTAAGATGGAATCCATTGATATTACTCATGAACTTCTAGGAAATGATCTAAAGGATCTATTTATATTATTTCTATTAATATATTATTTTTATTTTCATGCTCTTTATCAAACTCATTTCTCTTTCACAGGTTATATGTTTATGAAACTCATTTCTCTTTTAGGGGTTATATATTTATGAAATCCATTTCTCTTTCACATGTTATTTGTTTATGAAATCTGTTTCTCTTTCACAGTTTATATGTTTATGAAATATATTACTATTTCATGGGTTATATGTTTATGAAATCCCTTTATATTTTATAGGTTATGATTTAGATAAAATGGTTATGAAACCTGTATCTTTTTCCATGGTTTATGTTTATGATACCCATTTAATTTCATGGGTTTCGATATGACTATTTTTTATATTGTGGCACATGTATGTACGATTTCATTTTGAGATGGGTGGGACCTATATATCTATACAATGCATTGGGTAAAGATTTATATCTCATGAGATAGACATGGATAGAATGAGATATGATCTCAGTTTAGTATTACACAGTTGGAATGGGAAAGGAAATTGGTTCTATAATATAGGTCTAGAATTAGGGGTTAACATGGTTAAATAATACAGGGCTGGAACATAGGTGAAACTGGTTCAGTAAAGAACATTTTTCACTAATATGGTCTCAACAGAAATTCCTTGGCTACTTTGGAAATCATATTATATACTTATCTGTCTGCCGCAATTCCATGGTTTATTCCTATATTATCATTTAATGTCTTATGTACTTAATTTTATTATGATTCATGTCTTAATAACATGCATTATTTATTCCATGTTTCATATATATGATCTTTGATATTAATGGTATGATATTATATTTTCATGATTATTTTCTTATACACTTATGCTCGTAATTATGCTTACATTTCTCCCATATTTACCTTTACTAATAATTTGATCTCACCTCTTTTTATGTTTCCCTCCCCATGTTATAAAGATATTTTTTAGGTAGAATTACTAAATGTGTATATCATTATAGGATATGTTTAAGATCTTTAAATAGGATAGAATATTTTGTTTCCATGTTTCCAAAGATGCTAAACTATTATGGTCCTCGGGCATGTATTTTTTTAATGTACTGAATATTAATCTAAAATTATGTAATAATCATGTATGTTAAGCCCATGTCCCTATAGTTGGTATCAAAGGAAAGTTTTAATAAACAATTGGAAACTAGTATGAGAATACTTTAGTGATATCCCTAGGTATGTTTTTAATGATATGTCTAGGGATGTCTCTAAGGATAAGTATAAGGATGAGTTAACATTTAGAAAAATGTCCTTGAATTTTGGTAAAGGATAGAGTTAGTGGTATCCTATAAATACATAAATTATTATATACTACAAGTGGCTGTGGATCTGGAAAAAAATTAACTAGGGTTAACAAATCTGACAAGATGTTCTGAACTTGACTCAAGGGAATCTGGTAAACAACAACAGGCCTTACTGCAGAACTTATTTGAAACTCCTAGGGGATATGCATTGGGAATTTACAAACTCTTCATGATCCATCAAGGAGGATTTAAATATAAGTTATCTATGACTAAAATATGATAAACCAAGGTTGTCATATATTAAGGAAGATTATATGATTTGTACATGTTATAAGTAATTATTTTCATGACTATGTGGTTTTATGTTATGATATGTAATTATCAAACATTGATTTTGGTTTTATTCAATGGGAAGGACTGGAAGGAACTGGATTAACATTGATTATGATGGATGATTTTCTAAAGAGAAGTCATGTGGAATGATCACTAGATTGAAAGACATTATGACCATGCCTAATCAATCCTCACAGAATTAGATTAAAAGTGTGTACCCTAACCAATTATCAGAATCACCAATGAATGACAAAGAAGTATTTCTTAGAGAGTTTGGGTATTGGAGACCATAAAATAAAGAATATTTGGTTTCCTTTTTTTAATAATTTAGAAACAATCACCTAAGTGAAAGTCTTAGAGGAACAAGAATATATTTCAAATGTATAAAATAAGGATACAAAGCAAGTGACTACAAGGGAAAAAGAGTTTGGTTAATGAAATGGATGAGAATATTTTCCTCCTTAAGACATCATCAAAGGTTAAGTATTTTAAGTGTAGAGTAAACATTCATTATGAAACTCAATGTCTCGAGATGAAATCTCTAGAAGGGAACCAGCAGGGTTGAATGAGTAATGGTTACATTGCTAATGGTAAAGAGACTAAAGATGAAATGTAAAAGGAAAGAGGTATTGTGTAATAGGATAAGGTAGCCTTGTTCATTTCATAAGGATGGATAGTAATAATCAAAGTTTTTATGTGTTTGGAATCAAATATTATGTTATATAAATGATGAAATATAGAAGGATTATTCTACTTATGTTTTTTCCTCAGTATTTATAAGATTATGTTGAATGTTTCTAATATATTGGTGAAGTGATTTAATGAAAAGGTGATATTTTGAATAAGGAAAGGTATACCTCAATATTTTCTTTATTTTAAGATAATAAAGTTATGAATAAGTAAACTTTATTGTATTGATTACCTTGGAGCTAAGTAAGGACTTGCTGACAGGTGGGTTATGCTATCATTGATAATGTTTACATCTTTTTTTGGATTTATCTAATAAACTTTGGAATAAAAAATCATGAATGTTTTTCAAAATGATTTATGGTAATTAAGATTATTTCCATGTTTCAATGAAATATACGATAAGGGTTTTCACATGTTTGTAAAGTGAAAAACAAGTTGTACATTGTGATATTTGGGGGATTGATATTAATCTGAATTTTGTGACTTTTTCCCATCTTTAATAAGGGTTATAACTTTAACCATTCTTGAAAATTTAAGTTAAACTTTATGGGAAGTATTTATGCATTGATATTGTATTAAAATTCTTAGTTAAATGGATATTTAGTGATTATCCTTATTTCAAAGATGTCCATTATATTTTGAAAATTATATTATTATGGTTTATAAAAAGGACACCATGTATATCTAGTGACAACCAATCAAGTCCAGCAAGGCCACGGGTCTCAAACCCAAGACCAATGGACGATAATTGATTCACGCCTACCATTGTCCTACATGATGTCAAGGTTAATGTATAATTATTTTTAATGAATAATTATTTATGATGAAATAATAGTTTTACTTTTTTTTAGAGATTAACGTACTAACCATGTTGATTTTTAAGAATAGTTATAGATAAATAATTTGTCTTCTCATTCTTTTAAGGGCCTTAAGATCTGATAAAATTTTATTTTAGAACATATGACATCATAGTTAATTTATGGAATTCCATTACATAAATTAATGGATGAATTATAAATTGATAATAGCACAACTAAATAATGAAATTTTGTTTATAGAAATATATCAGGTATGTATATTTTATTTATATTCTTTGTCAATAAACAAATTACTCAATGTTAGGATAATTATCAAACAAAAATGTGTTGTCCTAATACCTTAATTTTTGTTGAACTGTTGGACTTATAAATCATTAGAAATTTATTACTTTGTGGCCCTCAACATTTCATTGATAATTCACTTATTTGTGACTGATTACCTCAATCACTCCTTATAAATATTTACGTTTTTCTTCCATGTCCAATCTTCATTCACTACCTATATTCTCCGATGTGGAATCCAAGTTATATTTTACATTGGGTAATGATTATGGTTCTAACTTTCCCTTTTTAAGAGAAGTTTTAGTATTGATTTTTATGATTTGGTTTTATATGATTGAAAATTTTAGGGCATAAACCTTTGATAACCCGGACAAATTTTGAGGGTGAAATTTATATTAAGTGGGTTAGAATGTAACACCCAAATATTTTTTGAATTACATTTTTCTAATTAATTTATCTTTTTGATATTTTGTATTTCACGTGACATTAGAAATAGTTCTTTATATATATATATATATATATTTAAACACTAAGTCAAACATTACATTAACATAGAACTGACTTGGCTTATGCTACACATAATAATGACTTTGTTTCTAATACACGCAATACCGACTTGGCTCGCGCTACCTGTAACACCAACTTGGCATACCTTACACTCAATATAGATGTTTATACGAAACATAATTTTAATGTTATAATTGTTTAAAAGATATAATTATAACATATTCATTAAAATTAGTTATATTAATATTAATAAATAATTAAAAAATATTATTTATTTTTTTCATATAGATAAAACATATTGGTAATGAAAGTTGTGATTTTTGGTAAAGTCTTTTTATGTTTAAAAATACTGTTTTCTCAAATGAACTAATTTTAATAATAAAATAAATTTTATACACTTTTATAAATATTAATTTGATAAAATAAACTTCATTTTTTGAATTTATAATTTATAAATTATCTTAGACTGAATTTTTGGGATTTTCTGAGAAACTTCATTTTTTGATAATACTGAAAATTAATGCTTTTTTAGTTAAAAATTGTCTTTTATTTAAATAATTTTTAATGAAATTTTATATTTTAAATTTTTTTCAGGTAAAATTAGATCAATTATAAATATATTAATACAATTTAGGTCATTATAATCAATTTCACTTTGAAATTGATTATAAAAACAAAATAAACTTTTGAACATCTTTCTACATTAAAAACCCGTAATTTCATCTTGTTTGCAGGATTAGCGTTAATATTATTTTTCCTAATTCTGTGAATTTAATTTATAAAAATAAACATAAACAACTTTAATCAGTATAATATTTATATTATAATAATATCAACTTAACTGTTTACCAAAAATATTAGTAAAAGTGATTAAAATTAATCACATCAATTAAGATCAAATTAAGATTAATTAAGGACTGAACATTAATATTAGGAGCCCAAATGATCTATACACTATTAAATAACACATTTTATGGAAAATTTTAATCCATAAACCTTATAATATTTATTTATTTCGGTTTGTTATGACTTTTTTTAGGTAATAGCAATTGTATAGCAGACTTGTTTTCAAAAATTCTAAGTGACCCATTTTCCTTCCCTATAAAAGGTCACCACCTCTCCCAGATCCTCACACCTATAAAAACTCTTAGGATCATAAAATATCTCCCCAATAAAACTTTAAAAATTTCTCCCTTACTTATATAAGCCTTCTCTTGGTAATAATGATATCCAAGGAAGTATATTGGCACAAACCAAAAGGAGTTACCCGATTAAGAGGTAACGTCTTCTCTCAATTCATTTCTTTTATTTTCCATATACACATCCTCCACTAAATTTTTTTCATAATTGTATAAAAAACCAGTATCATAAATATACTAGTATATTTTGTACTAATATTTTTACTTAAAATTACGCACACCTCTATCTAAAGGGTAACCAACAAATTTTTTATAATTATGGCGAACTATTGCCTCACTAAATGATGATTGTTTGATTTTTATTTACCACCTACAATGATGGAAATTTTGAGATAATATATTTTTATATGTTTTATATATTATATTTTTTATTACTTTATGCTTCTTTCTTCCTTTTTACAACACATATATTTTTAATTCCAATTTTTTTGTTAATACGATAATTTTGTTTGAGGAAGTGTGGACTATCACCCCTCAAATCAATATGATTCATTCATAAAATACATTGAATGTATTAAGGATATTTTTAGTGAATATAAATGATATACATGATATCATAAAGCTATTTTAATAATAATATACATATACTTCATTTTCTTCCTTTCTTTCAATACGACAATAAAAATTAAAACAACCTTCATGCCTACGTACGACTTACCGTCTCCATGAATAGTGTATTCCTTTTAATAATTATATATTCTATAGATTATTATAATTAAAATTTGCAGGATATAAATTATATTTCTATCATGGTTTAAATTCTGTAATAATTATATAAGTATAAGTACCAAAGATATGACAAATTAATTCACATGTCAAGAACAAAGCGAATATTACCCAAAGTGAAACCTTAACATAGGATTATTAACAAGTAGGTAATATAAGGAAATAATAAAACCATATATGGTATTATATATAATAATATTGTTCTGTAAAAAATTTATAATATATTTATATTCATTATATAGGTGTTTTGAATGAGTATGATGAGATTCAAGGCATAAGGTAAGGGGATTTCATCTCACTTTTTATTTATGTGAGATACATGCTATCTTCGCTACTCTTTCCTTTTTTGTGGTGTATGTACTACACATAATTTTATTATATTTATATTATAATTAAATTTATGGGTATTCACATATCCATTTTATTATCTTTATTTCATGGGGTTTAAGTTTCAAAAGTTACCAAATCAGTTAAATAGTTCTTTCTTAATTTGCCTTCTTTGAGACTCTTGTTTTGTTATGAACCGAAATTATTTTTTGATGTGTATATAATTCAATTTTACATGTTATATCATGAACCTACTACTTTTTGTGATATTTTAAGATTCATTTTATTACATTTTCCTACATGTAGAGTATGATCCCATGTTACGAGGTTATAAGTATTTAGTGAAACACTCTCATTACTTTTCGATATTGTTTATGTTTGTGGTTTCATTGATCAAATATTATGATCCATCTCTCATAAACATTCATAAATATTCATATCCTATAGATAATCATAAAATAATCATGTATTGTTTTTATTTTTCTACTCTTTGGTACATAATATTGTTAGAAATTGTTTTTCATAAATCCCAACTTTACCCTTTGTTCGGTCAGAAATATGTGCTCATTTGAAAAAAATGTTTTCTAAAAAGGGTTTAAATGAATATTATATTAATATTATCTAATAATTTAAATAAATGTTTACCTTTTTTCCATTTACCAATTTTTTCAAAGGAATATTCTTGTCACTTTTTAAATGAGGCATTTTTCTATCCTTTTTACCATGTAAAAGGAATATTCTTTTTACCTAGTATGACATGTATTGATTTACCACCATAAATCCTATTAGTATTTATTTTAATGTTTAATGGTTAATTCTTTAATAAAATTTTTTGAAAATATATTTTCAAATTAATGGTTTCAAAAAGTTTCAATCTCCTTTTATATGTTTTCAAGGAAAGTGGTCTTAAAATTTTTTTAAAGCTTATTTTATATGTTTTCAATGGAAAATGTGTTACATTTTTTTTCCAAGACTTATTAATAAGTTTTCAATGTATTTTAAAATAAATTGTTTTTACAACATTTTCATTATTTCTTTATAAGTATTCAAAGTGTTTTTAAATAAAAAGTTTTTTAAAAATTTTTATGCTTATTTTATATGTTTTCATGGAAAAAGTTTTTCAAAATAGTTTCAAATCCTCATTATAATTTCTCAAGATATTTTATAAGAAAATTATTTTAAAATGGTTTTATGTATTTAAAATAATTTTTAAATAAATAAGTGATATTTTACTCAGGAAGCATTTTTTAAGATATTTCAAAACTATTTTCCATCTAAAACGACTTCTGTTGATGTTACTCATGACTTTATATGAAATGATCTAAATGATTTATTCGTATTCCTTCTATGAATGTGTTAGGCTTAATTTCATAGTCTTTAAAAAACCCATTTCTCTTTCATAGGTTATATTTTTATAAAACCTATTTCTCTTTTAGGGTTTATATTTTTATGAAATACATTTCTCTTTCATGGGTTATATGTTTATGAAATCTTATTTCTATTAAAGGTTTATATGTTTTTGAAAAATGTTTCTATTTCATGGGTTATATATTTATGAAATCCATTTATATTTCATGGTTTATTATTTAGATTAAATAGTTATGAAACCTATATATTTTTACAAATGCTATGATATGTTTACATGTATATGATACCCATTTCATTTCAAGGGTTTTTATATAACTATTTATGATATTATGGAACATGTATGTATGATTTCATTATAATATGGGTGTGACATATATATCCCTCAAATGCATTGGGTAAAAATTTATATCACATGGGCTAGAGATGAATGGAATGATTAATTAATTCGGTTTAGTTTTACATGAATGGAATGGGAAATGAACTTGGTTTAGTAATACAAGGCTTGAATGATGGGTGAAATCATTTCAGTAATACAGGGATGGAACAGGGGTGAACCTGGTTTTGTAATGCACTTTGTCCACTAATATGGTCTCGGAAGAAATGTCTTGGCTACTAAGGAAATCATATTATATTCTCATGTGTCATACACAATTCCACTTTTTATTCCTATGTTATGCTTTCATGGATAATTTTATTTATTTCCATATTATTCATGTCTTATGAACAGTCATTCCTTATTCCATGATTCATGTATATGATCTTTGATATGTAGGTTATGATCTTCTATTTCCTAATCATGTTCTCGTAACCTTATACTCATTATTATGCTTAAATATCTCCCCTATTTACCATTACTGAGAATTTGATCTCGGCCCTTTTTATGTTTCCTTCCCCATATGAGGAATAAATGTTTTTGTAGAAAAAATAAAGGTGGAGATATTTATGGGAGATATTGAAGATCTTTCACCAAGATAGAAGATTTTGTTTCCAAGTTTCCAAAGACACTAAACAATTATGGTCCTCAGGAATGTATTTTTCTTATGAAATTAATATTCATCTAAAATGATGTAATAGCCATATATGTTAAGCCTGGGTTTCTATAGAGTGAGGTTGAGACAACGGAAAAATATTTAGGGCCTAGTCTTATGAGAGAGTGTGGTAGGTGAGGACCCACATCTTGGTTATACTATAGGAAAGGATGAGATCCTGCATACTCATGGTTGCATTTGGGCTCTAGTAGACATATGCGAGGAGATAATGTAGGAGTTTTATTCCTTATTTTGGATAGTTAATCCTTGTGTCACTATGATGTACCATTATTTACGTCACCAGTATTTGTGGATGGGTATAAAACGCGAGTTCTCTCATTCTGTTATGAGGTGTTCCACCTATATACAGTTGAAGGTAGAACATCAGTGATCATTCCTACTTTTAAAATAGTTACCCATTCCTAAGTGGAAATTGGATGATTCCATGATGGATTTCTTGGATGGTTTAATGAGGTCACAATGAGGAAGTGATTTCATTTGGGTGGTTGTTGATAAGATCATGAAGGTTTCTCATTTCCTACCAATCAGAAAGACCTTCATTTTTTATGATCATGGAAAGTTGTATATTTGTGATAAATTTAGACTTAATAGGGTCCCTAATACTATTATTTTAGATAGGGACACCTGGTTTACATATGGTTTTGAGAAGATTTTGAAGAGTTCATTGGGTAAATAGGTTGTTCTAAGCAAAGTATACCACCCTTAGACTAATGTCCGTTCAAACCGCATGATTTGGTTCCTATAGAATATGTTGCAATCATGTGTCATATATTTTGGAAATTCTTGGGAGAGACATATATCCCTTTTTGAGTCCACCTACAATAATATTTATTATTTGAATATTCAGATGTAAACTTATGAGGCTTTTTATAGTAGGCCATATTGATTTCCCCATGTGCTATTTAAAGGTTGGTGAGGTAGCTTTACTCATACCACATCCCTTGATGGATAATTTTGAGCAGGTTCAATTGGTCTAGAATCATAAGGATACAGCACAATCATGACAGAAGTCCAATGTCGATCTCTATCAATGACCACTAGAGTTTGAGGTCATGGTTTGGGTCTTTTTGCGTATCTCACTAATGCTGGGACACCGATGGGTTAGGATCCAAGTTAAGATTTAACTGTGATATTGGTCTATTCAAGATTCTAGCAAGATTTAGGCAAGTAGACTATCTATTTCAATTTCATCATAGGTACCAAGCCATGCACGATGTCTTACATATATCTTAGCTACATTATTATCATTCATACCCATCTCACTCAATGGAAGCTGAAAAGGTGGAGCTATAATTAGATTCATCCTTTAAAGAGCATCCTATTTTTATTTTTGATAGGATTACGAAGGTTCTCAAATTCCAATTATTTCCACCTGTACGAGTGCTATGGAAGGATGATCATTTACTGGAAAATGGTTAGAAGTGAGAGGCTGATGTGCGTGCTTCATGGCTAGAGTAATTATCAAATGATCCTTGACCACCCATGGAATAAAAGTTCAAGGAAGATTGAAGGATCCCATATTTTTTAGGTGTAGATTATTTTTATGTCTAGTTACACTCTTTTCTATGTTTTTATTTTTGGAATCAACCCTAAAGTTGGTTCATGGTTTGATTGGGTTGATTTGGAAGGAAGAATGCAGTAGGTGATGGAAGGCTGCAGGACAATTAAATGACATGTAATGGCCTGGAAAGGACTTTCCATGATGTGTAAAGTTTTTTTTATAGGGTAGATCCTAAAAATTACATGAAATGTAAAGAATTTACACTTTTTTCAAATTATAAAGATTTTTTTAAAAAAAATAAGAGGCAGGGGCCACTATTTTAGGTAGAAGGCCTCACTCCCACCCTTTCACATGAAGGATATCCGAAAGAAGCCTAAAGTTGGGATTTACTCCTGGTTCATCTTTCATACTCAGATGTGAACATCATTCATCACATTGGATCCATTCCAATAAGATCTCTATTACACTTATGTCATTCTTCATTTTTCTGGGTATTATCTATGTTATTTTTTTGAAAGCTAATATTCCCTATTTCCAGGGATCTTGTCCATTGTTTTTTTCTTCTTATATAGACCAAACCAGAAGAAGATACTGGATGATTAATCTACTAAAAACTTATAATAGGTGGTCTATACATTTCCCTCTTGGTTTGGTGTTTTATATACCTAGTTGAAGTTGTTCTGAGTGCTGTAATTTTTGGACGAACCCCTTTAATTAATTGAATAATTTATTTGGGTGTTTTTGAACCTATTAGGGATGCATATTAGTTCCTTTTAGTTTTTTGGAGGTTGTTTCCCCAACCTTGGCCACCCATGGGAGGTTACCTTGAATCTTATATTTGTTATACCACCTCATTGGGTGGATTTGAGCTTTCCTAGATATAGGAATGCCTTTATAAATTGAATTGAATTGAATTGAAACATTGTTATATTTTTTTCTCCTTTTATATATGATAACATGATGTCAATTGATTTAATTACTAAAATATTAATTGTGTAAAATGAGTGAATAAACTCATGGAATTTAATTTTCTATGGATGGTGAATCTATTGAATGAGATGAATTGAATTTTAGTGGATGCCTTGGTTGGTATACCATGGATAATGATTCTTTTATATGCCATGGAATGTTCTCCCATGGATCTTGATAGAAGTCGTGGATTCCTTGGATGAGATTTCTCCTTATGTCATGATTCATTAGTATTCCTTGGGATTTTCCATGCCTTTGATCTATCTTGTTTGGCCTCACATTAGAAATTTGCAGTTGACATGATCTTTAGACTCCTCCCAAGTCTAAATGAGTTTCCATCAAGATTCACATGTGAATTGATGAGGATTACTTGGAATTATAGACCTTGGAACTGGCCCTATGAGGTCCGAAATGATTGATTACATGGCATGAACATTGTGAATGATTTTTTATTTGGCATGGCCATGGATGATATGATATTCATGTTATATGGTAGGGCTATGGATGGTATGATATACAAGTTCTATTCTGTGGTCTTGGATTATATGAAATACTATTTATACATCATGGTCATGGTGTTTACTTTTTTTTCATTATAGAAGCCTTATTATAGGATCTTGCATGGAGCCTTGTTGGGATAGACCCCTTTTATCTTTACTTGTATCATAGATTCCACAGGCACTTGTTTCATTTTTATTACACATGTGATATAAATTGCACACTTCTTAGCTTTTATTACACATCATGTATTGTCATAGACTCTTTTGGTGGTGGTCTAGAGGGATTTTATCACACACCTAGTTCGGGACACCATTGGGTACCCGAGTAGACTATATGGATGCAGGTAGGGATAGGGGAAAGAACCTATAGATCAATGCATGACTTTGTTCCATGCTTAAGATAAGGGGAGAATAGTATTGAGTTGAGTCTCGTGACTCTAGCTAGGATATATCTTTTGGATTATTTTATTTTGACACGTATACTTTAAAATCTATCTGTATACATAATTTGGCTACATTGTAGAGATGTGACATGAAACATAATTGTATATTAGATTACTTTTTAAATTTTTATTATATTCCTGTTTTGGATGTTTACCCTCAATCTGGATGATTTACTGCTTTTTTTGTTGACTGTTATTGCTATTCCATTATGTTACACTCTAAATTGATGGCATAGTCTCCCCACATACACACCCTAGGCCCTCGCTGCTTGTCAGAATATTCTAGCATTCTGGGATATACACTTAGGGACAAGTGACTCACTAGTTTAGGGTACCGTATAGTGGAAACTGGGTTAGGATGTTACATTTTAGGTGTCAAGGGGTGTTTGTGGTAGTTTGGGGGTGGTAGGATTGAGTTTAAATTTAGATTTCAACTAAAAGAGATGAATTATGGTGTAAATAAATGTGTTCCACCATGAATAATTAGTTACAATATTTTTTTGTGGTGAGAATTTCATTCATGGCTTGGGGAATATTCGATAAGAGTTAAGAGTTTCTATATTTTAATGGGTATTTTTTGGTCACATCATGATTTTTTGGGTTTCAATGTTATGGGTATTGGCCAAAGCATGGACATGAGTATTTTTCTGTGAATAGTTGGCTATAGAGAATTTTTCTACATGAGTCTATATTAATACTTCCATAAGTAACCCTTATATATCAATAAACCTTTATGTATTTTTCTCTCACATGATGATTATTTTTTTTGTTACATTAAAGTCTTGAGGATGAATTTATTTGTTCTATCTCTCTAGGAGTTGTTGAATTTTGTGGGTTTCATTGCATCATGAATTGATTAAGATTCTAAATATGATTTATCAGGGTTAGAACATTACAAAATTGTTATATTTATAATGAAATGGTCTTCCATGATCATATGGGAAGGACTGAGTTTTATAAGGGTAGATACTCAGTCGGATCACATCACAATCCTCATAAGCGATATTAAATCTGAACTATCATGTTTTGACTTTCTCCATCACACTATGATGGTATTTTATTTTCCTTAATTATATTTTATTATTCATGTGACATGTAAAAATAGTTTGGGTATGAGAATCATTAATTTCTCAGTATATATATGGAGTCGGTTGATGGTACATCTATATTTTCCTATAAATTGTAAGGATAATGCATCTCATATGTGTGAGAGATACCCTTAGTGAAAGTCTTTAACCTATGGCATATTGGAGGATAACTCTAGGGATCATATTTGTTTCTGAACATAAAAGGATTTCAATGGGGGTGGTTCATGATATTAATGGTTTATTAAATTAATTAAAATAATTAAAAAAATTAAATTGAAATGATATCTAAAAGTGAAAACCCATCATGATATGAAAGTATTATTTATGTAACATTGATGATCATTAATGAGTATTTCATTAAAAAAGAATAATTATTAATGATTAGTAGAAATAATTATAAAAAATTTATTATTCTGATACATGTTCTCTAATTCTTAAATAAATTCATTTCTTTGTGTATATGATAAATCAATTCAACAAAAAAGAGACTAAAACTCATTTATGTATAGAAAATTCAATTTATTCAATGGCCAGGAGTAAACAAAAATCACCCATTTTGTATATAGAATTGTAATTAACATCCTAAATCAGCATGTTTTAAAAATAAAAATAATAATTTTCAATAATAAATAAACATCCAAAAATACTAAATTTTTTAAAAAATAAAAACATACATCAATCATTCACCCTATATTACATCCCTTATATTGGATAATTAACTACTTGTTATTTTTTATAGAATAAATGTTAAAAAAATTAATAAAGTATAATATTATGAAACCATTCTTTTTAACTTCACAATATTCTATATAAAGGTATATAAAACACTCAAAAATACCCTAGAAAAATTCTTAAAAATGTTTTGCCCAAGATATCCCACCATTGGAACTGTATAATATCCATAAATTTATAAACATTTCATTTCTCAAAATCAACAATATTTTATAACTATATGTTTTATAAATATCTCCAAAAAACATATATCTAAATCACAACATCTTTGTATACCTTTAGCATGAAATAAATTTATAGATTCCAAAAAAATAAAGGTACCACACTGACCATGACATTATCTTTAATTATACAACTTAAAAAAGTACCTCAACCATTATTCCCACTAATAATGTTTTAAAATAACAACCTTATCATTTATAAAACATTAAAAAATATTTTGGTAAACAATAAAATTAGAATAAACTTCTCAAAAAACCAATAAATTTATCTCCTTGTTTAAAAAAAAGGTAAAAACCCATTAAGAAGACATCATCATGGTATCATAATCTTCAAAAGGACTATCTTATTTAAAAAACCCCACAAGGTTAAAGTGTTTCTATTCACTATAAAACAAAAAATATCAACTTTTCCTAGTATTACAACATTACATAAAATACTTTATATAAACCAAAATTACAAATCACTGAAATACTAATAATATGACATCATAATATTCCATGATTTCCTGTTAACCCCATTGTTTCTTCTTTTTATTACTCTAAAATATATAAAAACATCAAAAATATCACAATAAAATCTATTCCACGTTTTTCCTTATATAAATTTCAAAGAATAAAATTAAGGTAGAAATAAAATCATAATATAATTAAAATACACAAAAAAAACATGTAAAAATGGAAGTATCAAATACATACACAATTAAAAAATTTCTTTATCACAAGAAAACACTTATACATAATCACAAAAAAAAGTTCATCATAACTAGAGTAAATATATAATATAATTAAAATTAAAAAATTATTAATTAAGATTGAATATTTATGAATCAATTTTAAACAAAATTTTAACTCCACCTTTGAAATCAAACCAAATATCATGTTGGTTTATTTGTGATGGTTGGAATTGTTTCTATTTGAGGCAATGAGGTGTGTGAGTGTTAACTCTACTCCTACTCATTAGTTGTGGGTGTCAAAGGATAGAGAGGGATCAATTATGGTGTTATTTATTGGGTGATGATGATGGGTTTGTTACTTTTGGTCTAAGGAATGACGTAGTCATTGATGATGAGAGACGGTGACAGTGACCAATGGAATGTGATGCAACCATAATGTATAGTTCCAAGATCAAGGTGTCTCATTAGGTTCCCTATCATCATTCCAAGATTGAAATTTAAAATTTTAATTTCGATGTATTTTGGGTCACTAAAGTGGACTAGTTTTCATTCAATTGGATCGTTTTTATTTTTATGGTCATTTTTGTCAAATATTTTTTGTGGTGGTGTGTACTAGATCCCGCTCAACCATAAAGTCGATCATTGTGAAAATAAAAAAATGTATTTGGATTTTGTGGTCTACACTGAATTCTTACTTATAATTTTGAAAATAAACTAATATAAAAATTCTTATTATTCATTTCAATTATGGGTTCCCTTTATTTTATATGATTTCGTACCATTTGGTGAAAGACTCATGGTTTTATTTTCAATGAGAATTGTGTTAAATGGAGTAAACCTTACACACACCAATTTTCAACCATCATATACCCCATGATAATTATTATAACCAAGTAATAAAGGATAAATGGATAAATAATGGTAAATAAGTTCAAAAATACTGAAAAAATAAAACAAGAATGTTAAATGACTATAATCACTCACCATCCCTGATCATTTTTATAACCAAGGAATAAATGGGGTGGTATACCAAACAAATTCAAATCTAAGGTTGACAATATTTTTTACTTTTTTTAAAATTATAAATTCTTTTTTTTTTGAAATTAATTTTCACACAGACTCATATGAATATTTTTTCATTCACTAAAAATATAAAATCTAGTAATATCATATTGAAAATAATATAATAAATTCACATATCAAAGAATTTATCAATCTAAAATGATGAAAATTTTTAGTCTTATGAATCAATCAACTTTTCTATATCATAATTCATTGATCAAATTCATGCATGTTATCCCTACTAATCAACATATTATATTACACATTTAATATCATTAAATTTTATGTTTAAAATAAGTTATTATGTTATTTTTAAAGAAACTCATGTGTCATCTGTATACAATTATTCAAAGAAATCAAATGTGGGTGAATAAAAATTCCAATTCACAACCATAATATGGGGACTTTCTTATATAAATAACATGGAACAAATCTCATTTCATGATGATTTTTATTCGTTCTTATTATAAAAATTCAAACGCCTTCTTCTTCATAAACATTAAATTAATGATAAATTTATTTAAGTATAAGGTTCAGTCCAATTAAAATATGAAAATTATAAGGTTCCAACAAAAAGTGGTTAGTTTATAATTTATAAATATTAATAAATAAATTTATAACAAATGTTCCTAATAAGAACAATAAAATTATTGGGTTGGTTAAAGAAAAATTTCTTTCAATTATATATTTTCATTGGAAATTACCTCAAAAAATATCAAATAAAAGTATATTAGAAGGAAATTACTAAATCAATATATTTAAATGGTATCAAATTTCTCTCATCTAAAAATATGTATATTATTCATTTATTTAAAATTAATTTTACTCATTCATTAGGCAAAAAAATATTCAATTTTATCAATATAATCTACCATGTTTTTAATATTATAATTTTATAAAATATTTAACCATGGAAAAACCAAACCTATTGTATTCCCTTGAACATTTCATTTATAAAATCATTCTTTATTTCCTAAAATTTTTCTTGTATCTTTTATGTATATATATCCTTTCTAGAAATATATTCTTTATTTTTATCTTTAATCACAAAAACATTTCAAAATATAGCTCTTTTTCTCTTAAAATTTATTATCTATTATACATATCATGAAAAGATCCCTTGATATCAATGATTTCTTGATCTTATTCCATTCACAATGATAACTCTGCATTTAGAACATTTACTAGATATGTTCCTAAAACTAATAATTTTCTTCAAATAATAAGGATTATTTTATACTTTTCTATATCCAATACAAGAAAATACATATAAAATAATATTTATCAACCCCTATAAAATCTTATTCAATCAATACTTGGGGAAACCTCATTGAATGATCTGCTTGTTTGATAGAAATTATTAAAGGATTTATTTCTTCTATCCCCAAACTCTTGAAATGTGAATATGATGTAATATTCACACTTACATCCAAATATCATAATTTTTATCTAAATTTCACTGATTAAATATGATATGGAATTGAAAATATACTTTAATATTTCTTATTAGTTAGTAAAATCCTCAAAAAATCATTGAAAATTCTTGATTAAGTGAAATTTTACCCATATTCTCAACCATTTTCTTATTATATCATAATTTTTAATGAATTTTACATAATTTAAAATATTATTAAATTATACACAATAATAATTTTAATATAATTTTTCAAAATTATTTAATAAAATATTCCTATATTTTCTATTGTATTCATTTGTTTTCTTGTATTCAAGAAAGTGGTTTCAGTTCATAAGGTGGTATGCCTTCCTCTCTAGATTATTAATCAATTTTATCATTTTTCATCCATAAATACTCACATTTTATACATCCAAAAAAAATTTATTACTTCATTTTCAGCCAATTTTTCTTAAGTTTCTTTCCAATTCTCAATGTAACAATTTTTAACTCTTATCTAAAGTTACCATAAGTATTACTTAGTATGGTACCTTGATTTGTTTCTTTGAACTGATGTTATAGTTATCCTTTTATTCCTCTAAATTTATTATCAATGAAATACTATACTCATTGATTTAGCTAATATATTCTTATCCTTTAATAAATAGATTTATTGAATTTGATAAATATTCTTTTACTATTTTAGATTGTTTTGAAATTTAGAAGTTCATGATCTTGTTTGATAAGTGTTGGAACCATAAAATATGGCATGAAATGTTCTATAAAGACCACTAGATAGTCCTCACATGGAAACCATGAATAAATTTAAATCCAAATGAGTGTCCCAATCCATGAAATAGACCCAATTTTGATATCTATTTGTATAATTATTCCTTATACACCAAGGAATGAAGATTCCTTAAAAAAATTTCAATTTAGTGATGTGTGGGTGATAATATATTATAAAGAGTAGGTTATGGATTATATCAATTGTTAAATCAAAGTTTTTTGAATTAATTATTAATAAATATGAACTAAAAATTTTATAATACATATGAATTAATATCTAAAATAACTTTGAAAATTTTTGTTTTTCAATGAATTTTTTTAGATGTCTAGTCTACATATTCTCATATAGACCCTTTCTCATGAAAACATAAAACCTTTAAAATTACTATGAAATTACCCATTAATTAAAAAAAATATTCACATGTTTAGGAGGAATAAAATTCTATACTCATTATGAAACTAGAAGAACCAAAGGTGACAGCAACAAACACTTCGTAAAGTCTTAAAGAGAAATATGTGCTCTTGTGGGTGATTCCTAAATTAAAACCAAAGGAAAAGGATCTAAACATGATATTCATGAAATTATTTTCATTATAAATTGTTCTATATTAAAATTTGTGTAGGTTTATACATTCCATATTTTTTAAGGTTTCTTAAAATATATAAGACACAAAATGGGATTCATGATGCATATCCTCATGTATCCCATCCATAAATATTCCATTTCATATGAGTCAATGTTTTTCATGTTGGAACTGAGTTTTTCAAAGGTCCAAAACTTTGTTGATACCAAACCCTTATAACCACCAATAAATACTAACCTTAATGGTGTAGTTTTATAAAAGTGATAAAATAAAGAAGGTTATTTCACATTAGATCCCACCTTCTCAAACCCTCTCTAATTTTGTGAACTCATTCCTTACTAACTAAAATTTCTCTCTTAAACCCAAAATAGATACTTATCATAATATTTTAAAAGCCTATGATACTTTTATGTAAGTATCATCTCAGCTCCAAATTCATATAACACTCATTTTCCCAAGACTTTATCGTATAATTGAAAACTACAAGGACTCATTTTCTTACCACATAACCTTAAATATTACCCTTTCCACATTACATTAAACAACATGATTTATGGCCCTTTTTGCATATCATTAAACTACATGATAATTCATCCCTCTCATGTTATGTTAAAATACATGGCCTGTCAACCTTTCTATAAGATGTTATACTATATGGTATACTCTTATTTAATAGACTTAAATTGCAGGGATTGCCTTTATGACTGAGTGTTTCACCTCCTTTCATGGATTTAAAATGAAGTAATAACTTATTAAGTGTGATTATTATTCTATTAGTACATATATTTAAACTATATAACACACCCTATTATCCTTTTCACAATATTAAAAACTACAAGGTATGCCATTTTTGTCTATCTTTATAAAATAAGGCTCGTTTTTAAACTATATAACTCCCAACAGCATCCTTTCCATGATAAATTAAATAAAATGATACACCCTCCATTCATTATGTTAAAATATAATCACCACTTTTATGTTTCGGTTTTATACCCTTCTTGCATGAATATAAATTTCAAGGATTGATTTTCAAGGGTGAGTGTTATTGCCTTATTTCAGGGATTTAAACTATTGGGGCCACTTTAATGTAAGGATATTATGACCTTATTTAGTGGATTCAGATTGATAAATAGATACTTTAAAACTATATGGGTTTTTATTCCCATTAATTAGGATATGTATAAATTCTTCTTAATGTTTAATAAAAAAATATCAATTTTATCCACTTTCTGTACCATCTTTCTCATCTATATCATTGAAAAACCAATAACCAATTATTTTCATATGTAACAAGAGTACTCATGTTTATCAATAATGAGAAAATTTATGTTTTGTTGGTGATGATCCAATAGTAAAATATCTATGTACATGATAATCATACACATATCTATTAGTGATGGTATAATGAATGAGTTTTCTGGTGATGAGTCAATGGTTAAGGATCTTTGTGTGTGAAGAGTGTACACATGTCTGTTAGTGATGATCTAAGGGACAATAATCCTTATACATGATGATAGTTCACACAATTATTAGTGATAATAAAATAGACAAACCTATTTTTGATGATATATTAGACAGGGATCCATCTATGTGATGAGTAAACAAAAGTATATTAATAATGATCCAATGGATGATTCTATTAATGATGAGATATTGTAAAAGGATATGTGTTCATGAAGAGTGTAAATGTATATATTGGTGATGAAAAAATGGGAAAAGATCTATTTATGTGGAGATTTTACACCGTTATTATTTGGTACACCCTAAAAGATAACTACATCAACATCCACAAGAATCTAAACTATAGAGCATCCTCAACATAATTAAAAACTATATAGCTCCTTATGATATATATTTAAAGCATAGAACACCATACCCCTTCTTATATTGTGTTTTTAAAATTAAATGTGTAAAAGGAATATAAATATTTTATTTCTATAGCATTTAAATTTCAATAGTATCACTCAATACCTTAACCAAAGGTATCCCCACCCATTGAGACATTAATGGATCTAATTAACTGATGTCTACAAGGATGTCTTAGGGAATGATTACATAAATATATATTAAATCTATACAAGATCTATAAACTTGAAAAAAAATCATCATTATGAGACTCTTAGACTTCCCAATATATTAATTTTTATAGATCAATAAACAGGTATTAAATCATTAAGAGAGATCTAAACTAGAAAACAATATCCTTTATGATATTTTTATACCTCTCATCCTATTGATTTTGATAGATCAATTTCATTTATCCTACATAATAAAAAAATAGAAACCTGATCTGAATCTTTCACCATCACTAAAGAGTTTTAGTAATCATCCATTTTTAGTAGACAAGTTGCGATAATTTTTTAGTTAGTATTGATTTTCCATAGAATCTAAATAATTGTGTCCACTAAGGAGAAACACACATTGATAACCCCCAACCAATGAATTGGAAAACTGAAAATGATTCAATGTGTTGTATCACAACATCACCATGAAGAGATAATGTAACACCCCAGAATGATAAATTGTTAAATAACTAAATGATATGAATAATGTCAACAAGGTGCACCTTCTTTTTTAAAAGCCTACCTGATTAGAACTCCACAGTTATGTGTGCTTATCTTGGATTAGTGATCAGGATAGGTGAACTTTTGGAAAGCTTCCCAGGATGTGTGTGAGTGAGGAAAAGGCACACTGGAAAGGACGTGGGTTGGCCTATCAGGACTGTTATTTGTGAGAAGACATGTTTGGGCGTCTGGGTGGGGCCTAGGGTGGGGACCACGTGTCTACGGGGCAACTGGTGGTACTTGCAGGCCAAAGCCCAACTACCATGTTAAGGCGGGGTGTTTGTACTGTCACCAGGGCCCGATTGTCACATTTGGAATTAGAGGTGGAACCCAGCCTTAAGTGCGGTGCACTATCTGGGTTGAGATGTAGGTCCCACAATGAGGAAGTTGTGCCCTAAAGTGTGGGTTAATGTAACACCCTATAATGATAAAGGGTTACATGACTAAATGATATGACTCATATCAACAAGGTGAAACTTCTTTTTCAGGATCCTACCAGATTAGAACTCCACAGTTAAGCGTGTGTGTCCTGGAGTTTTGATTAGGATGGGAGACCTTCTGGTAAGTTTCCCAGGGTGTGTGTGAGTGAGGACAAAGCACACTTGAAAGGACATGTGTTGTCCTTTGGGGACTATCATTTGTTAGATGACCTGTTCGGGACTGTGGGTGGGACCCAGGGTGTGGACCAGGTGTCTGCAGGGCAACTGGTGGTACCTGACAGGCCGTAACCTGATGTCCATGTTAAGGTGGGGTGTATGTGTTGTCACTGGGGCCCAGTTATCACAGATACAATACACATATTTTATCACCACAACCACTAGCACAACTATCTATCATCCTATAACACTCTCTCTTGCTTACCTCCTCCATCACTAGATTGAAAAATCCTTGGTATGGGAGTACATTTAAGAAGGATTTATCTCAATTCACCTAATGATGAAACAAAAAATATATTAGTTGAGTATATAATGGCTATCTCCATAGAGTGGAAAGAGGTAAGGTAGATTCCATTAATAAAATAAAACTATCTTATGATCCTTTATCCACAAAAATATAACCAATTTATTTTATACCTAGAGGAGTAGGAGGATTTCTTACACATCTATGTCATTTTACTGGATTCAATTGGGAGGGTACCTTCCAACCCTGATCTTCATCACTACTGTACAACCCAAGATGTTTCAAAGATCCACTAGGAAGCTAGTGTCCTATAAATCCTAGAAGGAACACCTAGATATAGGTTTCATTAAAAGAAATATGTTCTTTTCTTCTCAAGGGAATTCGATCACCTCACTACTATTGAATCCTATAAGATTTTTTGTAATATTCCAAAATTGAACTGGTATAATTTCATCCTCACATTGGTCTGAATTCCATAACCTCCCTCTAAAAATGATTTGTTGGATCTTACAACCAACATCACTCCTCTAAAGGGATCTAGCTATCATGGATTTCATACCGACAATAAAGAAGTAAACAATCATGCATGTTATCCCCATATTGAATGAACTATTAACCATTATGGTAGTCCTTCATATGACTATGCCATAATAAAATATTATAGAGGTCCTCCTTATATTGATTAAATCTATAATCATAAATGTTCTTCACCTATTGAATAAATCAACTAACATAAAGGTCCTCTAAATTCTAATGAAATAAACTATCATAGTGGTCCTCACCATGTAAAATAAACCCACCACTATGAAGGTCTTCCTTACAATGATACACCAACAAACTACTTAGTAGTTCCTCTATACAATTATAAAGATCCCTAGGTAAAGGAATTACCCCCACCAAGTTGTTTCAATGAACATTATCTTTCAAAGGGAAAATTCTCTTACTCCACTAATCTCATAACTTGTCCAGATCTAAGAGAAATCTATTGAGTCCCTTGAACCTTCCACTTTGGAATAAATCCTATAATTTAAAATAATTTTCAAATCATAATAAGATATAAACACCATCCTTGATGCCTTTGGTGAGCACATATTAATGGGAATAAAAAATTTCCTCTTTCATTCAATATTCCTCTAAGTATGAGGAGTCGGGATTTGATTCAGTGTGGTTGATTACTCGACTACATATGGTAATACCACAAAGTTATCCCATAAATAACCAAATTAAGTAATAAACACTAAGAATTTGTTCCCATCAATTTATCCAAGAGTTCCCTCTTACCAAGAGGCACTCTTACATCTAGATCCAATTTTTTTATACACTCCAATAGCTGATAATAGTCCAAAGCATAAATTAATGTGCTAGCTATTAGAGGGGTCATGAAAAAAATCTTCATTGTTCACACTTTTTTATATCCATCAATTAAACCTAGGTGGATTTTCACCTTAGGAAAAAAATATTTAATAGATATTATATAAAAATAGTTTTTAATGGAATCTATAAACTTTTATTTCCTCAAATTTTTTGTAGTGATTTTAAAAATAATCACTAAATCATTTATTTAGTAGTTTTTTTCATGAAATAATTATGTTAAATAATAATTATAGGTTTTTTCCATGAAAACCACCCCTGAGTGAATTTAACCCCCCCCCCCCCAACTCTTTTCCCATCCCCTTTGGTAGTAACACTAATCCTCTATCCCTAATCAGTATTCTCCTCTTCTATTATTGTCCTATGCCCCTCTATCACTAGCCTTGTTGTCATTATAATTATCCCTTAAGATTACTATTACCCTTGGAATAAACTATGATCCCCTATATCTATTCCACACTCTCCCCCTCTATCGCAGACCTCTACTCCTCTTTTTTCACCTTCACCTCATCAACTACAACACTTTTCTTCTCTACTCCATTCCATTTCTCCTCATCCTCTACTTAGGAGATCTTTATACATTTGGATTATTTACTCTTTTTCATTTCTTATAAACAAGTGAATTAACTTCTAGGATATTATATTACCAAGGAATATATTTTTTATTATTTTCTATAAAAAAATATTCTCACCAATGTGGAATTAATTGTAAACGATGTTTTATTCATGGGTATCCATGTTTCTTTCCTTATAGATTTAAGAGTTTTAATATAAATATCATCATGTTTATATCTACCCATAACTATGTTGACTATTTTCAAAACTTATTGCAAAAATAATAGAATTAATTTATTTCATAGCCCAATATAATTATTGATCTCTCTCAATATTCAGTAAAAAAAACTATGACAATTTTCTTTTGATAAGGCAACATACAAATGTAAGTTTTGAAATCTATATCACTAGCCTATAAAGAATCATTGAGACTGAGAATATAATCATTCCTTTTATGTTAAACCATTTTTTCATGTATTTGTTTATCTCTATACTATATATGTCATCTTTCCCATTGGTTTTTAGGTAAAAATATATATAACCTAAATACCTAGAGCTTAATTAACACAAAATTTCTTGCATTTTGAAGATTTATAAATGAGAACACATTTTATAAGTAATTAACCAATGTAGTCCAATAATAAAGTTGATTTATGTTCAAATTAATTCAACAACTCTCACGGAATCATCATTCATAGTGTCACATGATTCTACACAATTAGACACATAATATATAATAATAACATTTTATAGGTTTACAAATGAATTTTTTAATAAACATATAGATTAAATACCCTATATATATAATATAGAATTATAGGGTTTGTTCTGAAATTTGATGTAATTTTGAAATATTTCATGTTCCTGGGAAATGATGACATGATTTTCAATAATATTGGGAACCCCAAAATAAGGACAACCAAAATATACAAGAATGAAGAGCCATATGGGCATTTATTTAGGGATATAAATGTCCCCCTTATGCAAGTATATTATTGATTCCAATAGTTAATAATTTACATACCAAATTTTTAATAGAATTAATGGGGTTTTTTATAAAAATAATTTAATACTATATAATTTTAAAAAAATCATTGAAATGAATAAAGATATTCCTTTAATACAGTTTCCCATGTTGGGTGGTAGGTTCCTATAAATTTAAATGTTATAAACCCAATTAATTTCACCAAAAATTTTCATAATCTTATAAATGTAATCCTTGACTCTAAAATTTTGAAAATATTACCTCTTTTAGGAATTATCTATATGTTTCAATAGTTCTGGTCATAATAATTTTCAATGCATTAAAATAATATAAGGATTCAAATGAAGGTTTTATTTCAATTACTTTTTAATTAAATTAATTTAAATTATTTTATAAATTTTTATAAATTTTAATATTTTTGAAATAAAATATCATAATATAATATATTTAAATTTTTTTATGATTATACTGATAATATAAGAAAAAAATTAATGGTAAATTTTATTTACTTTTTTTGTTTCATGTATATTGACCAAATTATTATTTTAATATCCTCTAAAAATGATAATTTTCCCAAACTGCCGTCTAATATGGGCTAAACACATATGATTTTTTTCTAAAATTGAAAAGAAATATGAAAAGATTAGAATTTATTTTAACTAAATTAAATGGACCTGACCTAATATAAAATACATTGAACCCAATTTAAAACATCATTACCTCTATAATATGTCAAATTATTTATACCCATTAATACAGTATAAACACATATGAGTTTTTTCTAAAATTGAAAAGAAATCTGAAAAGATTAGAATTTATTTTCACTAAATCAAATGGACCTGCCCTAATATAAGATACACTGAACCCAATTTAAAAAATCATTACCTCACTAATTTGGTATTATGTTACATAAACCAACCCAATACTAATATTATTTCAATGTTATAGTATATAAAGGGTGCAGTTTTAGTGAAAACATGAAACCAAGAGACATATATGATATGGGTGATGGAGGTGAAGCAATTTTTTATAGTTATCCCCCTTAACAAGGTCACATTTAAATGATTATATCTAATTATTTTGAAAACATCAATCTTGTAATGATGGGTGAATATGAAGAAGGAGTAGTATAAGTAATTTTCACATTGGAAGTAGATAATAACATTAATAACCAAGAATAAACTAATTTTACGATCGAATATAGAAACTATTTTGATATATAATTATATAAATATGAATGTAATTACTTACAATTGAAATTAATGTTTAATAGAATAAAATATTTTATTGATATTTATTGAAGGAATATCATGCCCAAAGAAGTTTTTAAAAATTATCCACTCTATAAAATAGGATAGGTTTTCTACTCCTATTTCCCAAAGAACACTGTAAGTATCAATGATTATATATACCAATGCTACATAGGATCCACTAATTTCATAGGATATACATTGTAATCCTACTACCCAAAACACATCATAAGTATAGGACATTTGATCTACTGATGTTGTATAGGAAGTACAAGACAATTAGTTTACCAATTCTATACAAGGTTCACCTCATCACATAACTTTCATAATTTTTTTTAATATATTGTATTATATTATTATAAATTCATTAAAAGGTATGACTACTATTGAAAATGTTATGGAACCGAGAATTCATACCATGACTTAGTTACCATCAAGAGTCTATTCGAATTCCACTATTATCAGTATGTATTGCAATTTGTTAGAATTATTTTCTTAAATATATATAATAATTTATTGATTTATATATTAAATGGATAAAAATAATAATAGAAAAGGGATGATAATAAACACAAAATATTCTTATAAATTCACAAACTTAAATAAATCCATCCCATTTGATTCATATGGGGTACTCATTTGGGATTATATAAGAATATATGGGCATATTATAAGACAATTGGAATGTGAGGTAGTGAATTTCCCCATTCATTATTCCAATTGGATGAATATTAATTTTTATTGGAAGAATGATTTTTTTTATTGTCTGATAAAGGTACTATATTAATTATATGTTTATATATGATTAAATTGAATGTTGTTTCTTATTATATTTATAATTTAATTAATTAAATGTATTTTATATTCATATGTTGTCCTATTTTGATTCTCATAATGTTTTTTCAAATATGTGTATCTTAAAAAAAGTTAGATAAGAAATATAAAAAATTATATGGATATTATTGCATGAATTTAATATCGTGTATCTAACAGTGTCACACATGTATGAGAAGGTACCTAAGGGTGTTCTTAGAGACCATTGGAAGGTGTTTGTTGATCCTCATCAGGCCTAATCACATTATGTACACATTAATAAAATTATCTTAAGAAAATTTCAAGATTTATTTATATATAATGATTTTAGGTGTGTTTTATGAGAAGTGCAACTAATCTTGAGAAGCAAGTAATTCCATAGACAGTTAAGTTAAAGAGTTTCACTAGGAAATGATATGGCAAGCTACTATTTATTTTATTAAAAATATATCATAACACTTCAACTAATATAGTTTTCTAAAATGTTATTTTTTTAATATATATGTAGTAGGTAGGTAATCCCATTAAGAAGAAAAATATGTACTTTTATGTCCAAAAAAGAATATTGAAGTTATGTGAATGATTCTATAGAAGAAATTCAGGTAAGAAATTTTAATTAAATTTTAATATTTTTAAATTACTTTAAAATTTAATAATGTTATTCCATTTTCAATTTAAACTCAAATAATCATGGTATCTAAACCCTTAATTCATAGATTATTTATCCTTGAAGGATTTTATCAATTATGTTTTAAGAAAAGATCATTGAAATCATGTGAGGGGGATTGCTTCTGGACCATCTCCATTATAGGGATTTAGTAGGTCACATACATATTTTTCATCAAAAAAGACTATAGGAGGGTTCCATATATTTTTCATCCTAAAGATAGAGGTAAATTTATACACTTAATAATCATCTTAATTACTAGGATTTTCTTATTGATGCATGTAATTCTCAATGAAATAGTAAAATTGATATGGGATGAAGAACCAAAAAACTTCATAAATTCACACTTTTATTATGTATTTTCTTAAATATATATTTTTAGTAGAGTAAACTCATTCAATAGAAACACATAAACATATAACAAAAAAATAACATTATACTATTTGGATTTGATTAGTTGGGGTTTCATTTGTTCTTTCTAATAATATTTTTAATAAAAAATCATATCCCTATAAACCCACTATGATTCTTATTTCAACATTCTAATTTATTGTTATTAAATGAGGAAAATTGAATAATTCACTTTAATGTTTTTTCATATAAATTTTAATCATTAAATCCAAAATAATATTTCTATAACAATAAATCTTTAACATATATATTCCCACTATAAAGGATTGTGTGTATCTCATTTTCATTTATGAACTACACTAAGGATTTTAAGGAAGTAAATTCAATGTACTCTATATGTGTACTTTAAAAACTAAAAACAATATGTAAAGTTATATCTCTTATATGAAGTAAATAATTTCTGGTGTGGAAATAGCTCATAAAATAATTTGTCAGTTTTTTTGAATTCAAACACCTGATATAACTAACTGGTAATAGAAAAATGGAACTATCATAACACATATATCCATAAAAGATACAACCTCATTCTATCAAGTAGTATAATTCATTTCAATCAAAGGGAAAAATAAATAAAATCCTAAAATTTATACATAATGGTTTTCTTCATAATTTATTTTCTTTTTCTAGGTACTATTTTTTTAATTTTTTTTCATTTGTTTGTTTGAATTCTATGAGGTTTTATGTAATTATTATCTACTAGAATCATTTATATTATATTAATTTCAATACTAATAAATTTTATTACTTATATTGACTTGGATTAGTTAATTTCGATTAAATTAAATTTGGTTTGAGCCATGTTTGATCAGTTTTGTTTGGTTTGATTCATATTAGTACTACTATATGGGGTTTTTTTTAATTAGGTTTTATTTTATTTGTATCAAAACATTTTCTTTTTTATCAGTTGGTTTTATTTTATTTTATTTTATTTTTTATTTATTATTAATTTGATTTGAAAATTTCCAATTCCATTTCATTTGAGTTAGTTATATTGATTTTGGTATAATTTTATTTAATTGATTTTCTTATGTTTTCATCAGTAAAATTACGTTAATTATTTTGTGTGATTCAAGTGTAGTAGTGGTGGCCTAGGGAAATTAAAATTTCATTAAATATAATTGATTCAATTCTATTGGTTCAGTTTTTGATACATCTATGTCATGCTAGTGTTGATCTTTTTTTTTCTTTTAATTCTTTATCCATTTAGGTTAGTTTTATATTGATTTTATTATACTGGATTTAATATGATTAAATTAGGATTGGGTTGGTTTATATCACATCATACCAAATTAGTGAGGTAATGATTTTTTAAATTAGGTCCAGTGTACTTTATATTAGGTCAGGTCCATTTAATTTAGTGAAAATAAATTCTAATCTTTTCGGATTTCATTTCAATTTTAGAAAAAACAGAAATGTGTTTATCCCATATTAATGGGTATAGATAATTAGACAACATTGATTTGATATATTCTAGATCTTAAATGGATACCTGAAATAAATTTTATTTATATGTGAAGTTGAATTTCTATTTTCAAATTATTTTAATGTTCCTAACTCAACTAGGCTTACAATTGGTCCCTAGGAGAGATTTTATAGTCATGGGGATATTAATAACATAAATAGTAGGGTTCGTAGTTTAAAAACCTAACACCTAACCACATGAATCAACTACCACATTTTTCAAAATGAAATTTTTTTTTATATTGTTTTTTTATAATAAACATATCCACATCAATATACATGATATGTTTATTAGGTCCACATTATTTTTCAAAATTATTGAAAAAAATGTACAATATTTTCTAAAAATAATAAAATATGCTAAAAATTACCAATTAAGCCATGTTCTCCATAATTATACCCTAACTTCCTCAAGATGACTATAACACTAAAAACTTAATAATTAAAGAATTATCTAACTTTTAAATATAATTTTTATCAACTTTAAATGGATTTCACATATCATATCACATTTCCCTTAATAAAAAATATGCAACACAATGATGAAATTATCACTTCTATAATTCAAATTCATTTTTTATCAAACCTTTAAACATTCATATTTTTTATAAGTTTTTCAAATTCTAAAATCTTCCAAATAAAATTTTCAATCAAATCGACTCTTAAACCAATTATTCATTGCAATTAAGATCACACACTTTCATCATAACAAACCAAAAACACATAACGATAATCTAAAAACTCCATAAAAGAAGATAACATCCACTATAAACCCAAAATTCATAATTTATTTTACTTTAGAACACATTCTTTCACCAAAACAAACCCAAAACACATTAATGTAATCTAAACACTATAAAAGAAGAGAACATGCAATATAAACCAAACATTCATAATTTTTCTATCAAAATACATTATACACTTCAACTATATTTCTAAAACATAAAAATATTTTTTCCACTCTCATTTTTTGAAAATCACCACAAGATACTAAAATTTTTTAGGATATTTTCATTCAAAATAAATTAACTAATCATGTGGTATAAATTTTATATTATCCATTATAACCAATCAATAATTTTATAATTCTATAAATACTACACATAAATATAGGTTATAATATAATTTTTTATTTTTAACTAATTATAATGAATTCAATTGAACATTATTCAATAATAATTAAAAAGATCACTATTAAAAAATATTATTTCAATGAAACTTGTTCCAATTATAAAAATGTTCCATAAATTGTGAATAATTTAAATTTAAAATAAAAAGTGATCTAAGTCAACCAAATCATAATGAATATAGAACATTTCACATTAACTTGGGATTCAAATCCATTTATCTTATTTATAATTCATTAAAGTAAATATCATAAAATATCCATGTAATTACCCAAAGTACAATGAAAATTTAAATTTATCTAAAAATATATATCAAAATCACTTCCATTTATCAAATTAGTCCCAAACATGTATTAAATAAGAAATCCATTTAAATATAAACCAAAAATCCCCTAAATCAAAAAACACCCCTACATTAGTCTGTAGCATAACCTATTAATTTAATATCATTACACTGAAACATCAAACTATCAAAAAACAAAGTAATATTAAAATTAACATCAAAAAAGTAAAAAATATCATAGGATAATAGAAACCACGCAAAATTAATCATCATGTGATAAGAAATGTTAATCATAACTAATGAAATAATAGAAATTATACTCATCATACATAATAAAATAATAAAATGATATCATTTAATCTGAAATATCCATCATACATATAAATGTTATTTTATGAGTTTAAGGTATTTTTGGGTAACATTTTTGATGACTATAATAGTGATTTTATTTGTATAGTGTTGTAGACTAATAGAGAATATATCCTACCTTCATTAAGTTATTTTTGTCTCCCTTTTGTGGAATCCATACTAGGGAAACATTACCATTATCCACTTTTAAACACTTTATGACAAAAAAAATATAACTTGGATATAATTTATACAGTTTTATTTTTTATAATAAATTGTTTCATGTTTTAATTGTGTGTATATAAAATGAGTTTATTTATAGTTAATATTTTATTTTTTAATAACTTTTTGGATTATTGAACTTATAAATTATTAATACTTTTGTAATATGTTTATTACTAATGTGCATTTAACTTGTTTATATATAGGAACCAGAAGAAAGGAGTGTGAAAATAAGTGATGAGCAGTATGAACTATTTGGAATGATTAAATGTGAGGGGGAGTGATGTTTGTGAAAAGTTGTTGACTAAAATTTTTTATTACTGATTAAATGAGTGGTTCATATCTTGTTAATTATAATATAATTAAGTAATGTTATATGATGTTTTTTATATGTTTACTCTAGGAATTATATTTATAGTTATGATATATTGGTTGGATAATTTTTTTTCTATCTATTTTGTATTTGGTAGAGTGTATTCATCATTACTGGTTATTTCATTTTTTATACTATTTCATATTTAACAGTGGCTTTAAACATTTCTAAATATTTCATGGTTGTTTTAACCACTAAAAAATAATTAGTAGTAGTTTTAATAGATACTAACTATCATAATAAATTTATTTAGAGACTGTTATATAAATTGACTCAAAATATTTAACCATTGTTAAATATTAAAAAATTGTTAAAATCATCTCTAAATATTTTATAATAGGGACAATTTAGATAGTGGTTATTTAAACCTCCATTAAATAAGTATTGGTGCTAAAAACTTCCACTAAACATGGAATATTAGTAAAACAATTATCGGTGATTTGTAGCAGATTATAAATATAGTGGTAGTTTTCTAAATCAAAGCTAAATAATAATATCCACAATAAATTATTTTTTGTGAAAAATAGAAAAGAATCATTGTGAAATAATTATCTATTTACAACTTAGTAGATATTTTTTATAACCACCATAAACATACTTAATGATGATTTTATCTTCCACTAAACATGAAGAATAAAACTTTATCTATTGAAATGTTTTCTTGTAGTATTGAAAGTTCATAGAATTCCATGGCCCCTTTTGATAAGTCAATTTGAAATCAATTCATTAAGGATAAGTAGATATAATCATTATTTATTAATGATAATGTCAACCCTGAGAAGATATAAGAGGAATTAGTTAGGTAAAAGATACGAATGATATATAGCCTTGTGACATTTACCAATACACCATCCTTGAGATTCTTAATATATGTACATATACTACTTTTGGAACCATATATCGGAGAAAATTTATTTCCATTTATATTGATTCATGGTGTAGGTTGGGTTTATTGACCACTTCAAGACACTATAAAAGAAATTTTAGTAGTTAAATTTTTTTGGGATTCATATAGCAGAAGACTTGAGATCTGGTAGGAACCATAAATGCATTTTATGACTATGTATATATAGATTCAAGGTGGTTTACCAAATCATTAAGGAATATTACTCTCATATATGAATCTAGGGATAAGATAAGTATGTTGAATTTTACTTTATCCATTTTCCTAAGTGTAGATAGGACCTTGAGATCTCATATTTAGATATTGTTTTATAAAATTCTTCATATGATACATGAAACTTTTCACATTTAGAAATGATAGAAACGTGAGGTTCAATGATAATAATCATTCTAATAAAGAACTAGCATGTATTTAAATCTAAAGAACAACATGCTCAGGGGAAATTAATAGTTACCAGATTATTATGAGAGGTCACTCAAATGATAATTTTTTCATCATCCTCAAGATAGTCATGGCCGATTAAGTTAAGGGAATTATTGATGAAAAATTCCCTTCAATAAACATTGGACAAGTTAGAGCTACTACCCATGACAAATTCCCTACATATTTTAATTTTTAGGATATGAACATAATAATATTATAGGGTTTTCACTAGATAATCTCAAATAAAACTCCAACCCACTGATATAGTGGAATTTTCAAATCAACTTATTTCATATCTAGTGACTTTCAATGAGAAAACAACCCTTATAGATGACATTAAGCCTCTAAGGTAGCTAATATTTTCCATATTAAAGGTATCTTAGATGATGGAAACTTATTTGTTTCCCCCTCTCAAAATAATATTGGTGTTTTCCTAGGATAATAACATTAATATCACCATTCATGAGAATCCTATTTCATCATCCTAAAAAATATAATAATGAAATAATAATAATATCTAAAAGGTCCATAAGTCCATAAGTCACCTAGAGAGGTTAATCAATTTTAAAGAGCATTATAAAAACTATTATTATTAAACCAAAGTTTACAGTCTTTTATATTTCGCATATGAAAATGAAAACTTGGGTCCCTTAGTTATCATATCATTGAATATTATTAGTCTGGCCCTTTGGTACCCCAAATAATGAAATTGATAACAAACTAAAATATAATAGTTTTTCATTGGAAGATGTGACTTATCCTATGTCACATGATGAAAGAGTTCACAACCAATAGAAAATAATGATCTAGCATTAGGAACACTTTCTATGATACCAATATCACCTGACCTATACTCTATTGATAAGGGAAAAGGAATCACCACATTATTGGACCATTTTCTCTATAAAGCATTTAATCATAATTCTGATGATAATAAAATAACTAGATTGATACAAAATATTGAATACCTTTATTAAATAAATGTTGAATTTATTTAGGGAAACATCACCTATAAAGAGTATATTCAAGTTAAGTTTATAAATCCCTTTTTTGAACCATCTCAATACAAAGAAGTCACTAAACGCATAGTATTTAGGTAAATCTTTCTAAATATTTTAATACACGCTCTTGGGATCTGATGAAAAACCTCCCATATTGATCACTTGGAATTTTATTCCCTTAATCATATTTAATACTTTCCTTCAACAATACATATCATGTGATTTTAGATATATAGAGATTCTTCATAGGGTGATGAAATTGATAAATGGACTACTTGTTTAAAAACCCTCATGGATTGTTGAAAATTATTATAGCCTATAAGGTAAACATATAATTAGTGGGTGGATTTAAATCCTCTATAGAAAATCTATAGAACCCCTAGTTTATCATCCATTAATGGTATTTTTGAACCTGTTTAGCTCCTTACACATTTTTCATTCCAGTGTTCTCTACTACTAGGGACATAAAAATAGTAAGTGGTAGGAAAACTCAAATATTTTTTAGATACCCAACATTAATCATGTATAGAAACCTATATGTAGTGTCCATATTCAACTGGGAAGACCTTATTTTCAAATTACTCTAACATTTTAGTTTTTCTTTGAGTATAATGATCATATGGATCCTCTCCAACTATAAATAGTGAGATAATAAATTAGTGTTCGGTTTTATATAAGAAATATAGTTCTAATTTACTCATAGGATATGAATATCTCATATGGTGAATTTATAGAAAAATATACTTATAAACTTTAAGATTAATTAGATATAGTTCTAGTTACCTGTGAGTAACTTGGAGTATTATAGAAGTTCTTAGTGATTGCATAGTTCTTAGAGTATTACATGCACTGATCCAAGATTAAATATCATATTATACCCCTAGTGTAAGAAAAAACTAGGAAGTAATAAGTGGAAACATCCAATTTTAAACTATAAATGACACAACCCCTAAACCATAAATCAATCATCTTTTAGGCAGCACTGCCACTCAGACCTCAATAGCCACCGATTCTCCCTAACCTAAACATGTAATATGTGAATAGTATTAGATTATATATACTTATAAATATAGTAATAATTAGATCTATTATTTCTAAATAAATTAGGTTTCCAAGTAGTTCATTTGCTCACTAGGGAATAACATACTCAAGATTCAAATTTTTTGAAAGCCTAGGGAGGTGGGGCACATTAATCATCCCAAATACTACATGTATCACCATGTTTTACGGATTATAATCTAAGACTACTTCATTATCAAATATCATCTTCAAAATAATGTTGAAGAAGTTATAGTGATGTTGTAGAAACCTCAGGTGTGTGTTACCCATGTTTATTCAACCTCATTCACCTAGAATAAGAGAATAAGAAGGAAGGTGAATTATCATAGGTATAAAATAAAAATGTATATAATTTAAATGAATGTGTGAAATTGATTTTAGTATGTCACACACATGATATTATTTAGGCATAACTAAATTATCCATCCATGACATCAACTACCCCAGTTACTTCTACAATGATTCTATAAAGCACATAGTCCACTATAAGAATACATAACATGCATTGAACTTGAAAAATGAAGAGTAGTCCCTATAAATACCCAATAAAACCCATACTCTTATAGATTTTATGTCCTCACCATTGAGAGGTCGGTCCCCTTCCCACTAATCACAAAATTATTCTGATAAAAAACAAAAATTCACCACTTTCAATTTAATTTGACTAAAAAATAAATATATTAAACAGATAGATGATACTTATAAATAAATGTCTCTAAATGACTCTCATGGAAGTTTTTAAGGTTAAGGAAGATATGATCAAAGAAGATCTTATAATCAAGGATAAATCTTGAAGAACAATATACATACTACCAAAACAAGTTGACAAGTGATCTTGAGAACCTATAAGGAATGATACTTTAATCTAAGACCCTTTAGTACCCTTACCCTAATTCAGTTGGTTGATCAGTTCGACAAAATATTGTCACTTATCTGATCCTAGAGTTCTTCAAGTCATGTTCATATTATTTTATATATAATAAAAGTGCCTTTATATCAAAACTATGGGATTATATATTTAATATCACTTCAACCATTTGTTCACCAAGCTAGATAATGGCTTTATGATGGGAGATATAGACCTTTTTCCAAAAGTATAATGTATTGAAGAACCATTCCACTATTCTAGCATGACTCGTAATCTTGGATTTCCTTCAACTATCCACAGAACACATAGAGAACCTTAGAGAATCCCTATCAAACCGTTAAGAATTTGGGATTTATGTGGTTGCCACTAAGGTATACCAAGATGAAGAGGGTATAATTATCGAATTTCATGTAATTATTTACATATCCAATAAAGACCAATGAGTAGTTTAATAAGGAAACATACATCTTCTATATGTATTTAAAAAATTTAATGACATGGAATCCATTGATCCTTAGTGCACAATTGTTATGGAATCAATCCCATTATGGTACGAACACTCTACTTTCTTAGATACCAATAATATAACTTAACCATTTTTTATTTGAAAATATAGGGACATGATAAAAGTAAATATAATTCCTTGGGTAAGATCTAATACAAGTAAAATTCAAGGATCATATATCCAAAACTATGTTTATGGTGATCTATTGTAATACAACATTCAATTCCCTAATGGGAAGACCATGAATTGATTTTCACATGACCATACATTCATTATATAATTTATTCTAGCATTAATCCACGGCTAAAAAAATAGAGGTTATTAATGGTGATTGTTAGCTTAGTCTAGTAATTCCTTATTCACAAATCATGTTTATGTTATTTCCAAACCATTTTATATATTAAAAAAGTTAAATCATTTTTTATAAAAGAATGTAAATTTTTCTAAATCCTAATTGACCACATGACAAATGCATCAACCACATATTAAACTCAAGACACCACAATAAAAACCATGAAAAATATTTTTCAAAATTTTATGGATTGACCAAAAACCTAATATATCGACCATAAGACTAGTTGGATCAACCACATGATAAAACATGTGATCTCAAGGCCAAGTTAAAGCAACTATATATAATATGTGTATCAAAAAAGTAAATAATCAACCATGATACTAAGTGATGTGTCCATGATTAGTTGTCCCGGTTTGAAAAATTATCAGAATGACTATAACTAAAAGATTATTGACCGTAATTACTAGGTGATCAACCACAAGAAGAAATTATTGGTCATAGGTACAATTTATCAACCTTAAAACCTATCAAATAACTTTCACAAAGTACTAAAGTGAAAGTGGATGTAAATGTAGAAAACCCAATGCAGTTTTGGATGCTGATGTGGAAAACCCAAAGCGGTCATGGATTTCGACATAGAAACATTAAAACGATAGTTTCTAAAGGTAAGTATTATATTATTATATGAATAAATATATTAATCAAACAACTTTTCTATGTATAATTAAATGTCATTCAGAATCATTTATTGGACCTATATTTACTACCAAAGTATGAGGATCTACAATGATGATTTTTGAAGGGTTATTTTTTGAAGAAAATTTTCAAAGGACGTGTGATTTTTGGTGTGAATATGAAAATATGAGAGAAGATAAATACAGATTTTAAAAAGAAATTTAATTTATTCATGAATAAAAATGATGAACATATTCTATTTTATTTAAATGTTTTTGACTTTTCCCCCATAATCATCAAAAATGCATCAAAGAATATCATAAAATATTTATAAATCAATTCCAAATCAAAATACTACAATAAAAAGATAATAATGTCTTGTAAAATAATAGAAATAAATACTCATATTCATTGAATTATTTCCCTTCTCTTATACTTTTTTTATTAATTTTTTGATATGTGTGATATCTGTTTCTTTATAATTTAGCACCAACTACTACGCTTAACTGAACAGTGAAATACAGGATATCTCTTATTTCTTTATTTATTCTACCTTGAAGAACTATAGAATAGGTCGTGTTTCTTGGAATACCTATGTGTAGTTTTTATCATTTATTTTTTCATGTAGAATAATGGAAGAGGATCTATGTCTTCTAGACTATCTGAGTATTGTTGTTTGTAAAACCCTCTTTAGGTTGTGGATCAGATTATTTAAAAAACCTTTTGGTAGTGGGTGATTACCAAGTATAGAGGATTTGGTCTCGACTTGAGACCAATCTCTTGTTCATTCCACTATGTGTTTTATCTATTTTTTACTCTATTTTAAAAAAAATAGTATCTATTTTATAAACTAATTAACAAAACATTACTATTTCCTATGATTCACTATGAGTTTGTGTGTGCTTCTGCAATACATTCCCACTTTTCAAAGGTGGTTATATTTCTTCACATTAATCAGTGATTTCATCTCATTTATCAAAATGGGATTATGGGATGTCATTTCCTCCTTCCAAGGGTACCTCTATTGACCTTGTTATAACAACCCTACTTTTTATTATGCACTTAATCCTGATTTATTACATAAAATATTCACTTGATGCAACATAGAATATTTATAGGTATAATGTCTTTGGGTATTATGAACATCACATAACTTCTTAGAATATAAAACACACAACATATTTATTGAAAACTTCCTTTACATGACCACTATATTCCCTCGTACTTAGCATTGCATGGGATAACCTGACGACATGCATAAGAAAAGGGGTGAGCTATAAAGCCCAGTAAGGGAATAAACATGGAATAACATTAGGAATAAAATAATTTTTAAAAAATATGAATTTCAATGGATCACAAGAAAAACATGAACATAAAGGCATGATAAAGTATGATAATCATAACATGGAAATGTGGCAATAACACTTAACATGGAATTAGCATGAGCCATGGCTCATTGCACATGGAGCATGAGTAAACCCTCATTGCATATTAAGCATGAATAATCCCTTGTTGAAATTGAATTATCATGAGTCGACACCCATTTCACATGATGTATCATGATACTATACTTTACCCAATGCATTGGAGCACTATCAGGGCGCACCCCTGTTAAACATTTCATTTCATGCATAAGTGCGCCACATGGATCATATGACATGGAATAAATCAACGTCATAAGTTATTACACAATTAAGTAATGTGGAATAAATACATTGAAGTACCATTCAATAGGTATATATGATTAAAAGTGAATACCCTTGATAGAGAGATGGGTATGGTATTCACTACATAATGATCTTGGCTTGGAAAAACACGGTGCAATTTCGACAGCATAACGGCGTGACATAAGGATTCATGAAAATATTTGATGAGATATAAAATGGTGTCTAATAATATGTACATGAAATTTAAATTAAAGGGGTAATATAAATACATTTCTCAATGAACATAATAGAATTTAGATGCATAATACAAAAGAATTACATAGATGTAAAAGAGGAGAGAGAAATACCTCACGGAATTTCAGCATGGTAACGGTGTACATGGTAAGATTTAATGAGAGATAAATGGGTATCCCATCATAAAAAAATAAAGAGGATGGTATGGGGTAGGTGATAAATCATACCCCAATATTTTTAATTGAAAAAAAGGGCATAACATCTCAATTAAAATTAGACAAAAAATGAGAAAGGAAGAAATCCCTTACTTAGAAGTGTGATCCCAAAGGCTTGGGAGAGGATTTAGAGAGGCTTCATGGGATATTGGGGAACCTTGGGAGGATAATATAGAGAGGAGGTCAGGGGTTGGTAGAACTCCAAAGGCTTGTTTTTAAGAGTAATTGGGATCTTGGGTGGGTTTATATAGGAAAAGAGGGGGAATTATTTATTATTTAGGTTTGGGATACGTCACATTAAATTAATCAATACCACAAAACAGACCATGGTTTTTTCCCATGTTCTTTATCCAAAGGGGAGTGGAAAACAATATTTAATAAGAAAAATGGCTGAACATATTAAAATAATAGGGTTGCTTATATGGAGGTGAGTCACACTCTCAAGGAAAAAAATTTAAAAAGACAAAATGTTTTATAAGTCTTGGATGGTCCACAAAAGCTTTGTAAAATAAGTCAAAAAAATATAAAATCTGATTATTTTAATGATAAAACATATATTTTCCTAAAATAATATTTATATTATTTTATTACCACACTATTGGGTCATTATGATGTCATAAAATACATTTTATATTTAAACGGTATTTAATTTTTACCCAAAAACTCCACTGTCTCAGAAAATTATGAAAAATTCACTATTGGATAATTTCGACATCCTGATTATAAAATTAATATTCATTTTACCTAAATAACTTTATAAATATGTGAATTTTTAATTTTAAAATAAAAATCGACATTTACCAAAAATTCATGGGTTTTGACAAAAACAATTTTCAAACATTAATAAAAATTACAATTGCATTCATAAAATTATATGATTATTTATATTTAATAAAATTTAATTTAATAAAAATATTTCATATAAATATTATTTTATTCAAAAATCCATTAATTCATCAAAAAGGATTTCTTAGTTAAATATTAACTAAAAATACTATTTGTACTTTAAAAACTATTTACAAAGTAACAATAATAAAATGATTGAATATCCATTATTATATAAAAAATAATTAAAATATTAATAGTGATAATGTCTTGTTACATAACCCCTTATAACACCCGCAAGAGACCAAAGGGTAAGGTGTGTGATGGTGACTGATTCTTGGGGTGGCTCGGATAACATTTCTCAGGTGGTAATCTCAATCAAATTCCACTTCTCTCTTAGGCGGTTCCGCTCGAGATTAACGTATTCAAGCTCAGCTTGGGATTGGTCAAGATCTAATCCCAATGATGCCACCTCGTTTATGATCTCTGACAAATGGGATTCATATGGAGAAATTCTATGGGATGAGGCCATCGCTTCCTTTGTCTGAGTAAATTGGATTTGTTAAAGCCCTATATTTATACTAATTATGTGATCACTTTTCAACGGCTATATTAGCAATGGTCACAATTCATAACAGTATTTTAAATCTATAAACATAAAACCAATGAAGTTCACATTTTATATGACTATAATAAACATTTAATTAGATGAAGAGGAATTTCCATTAATGAATGTTTTGGTCATTACAATCTTTCCCCCTTGAGAAATTTCACCCTTGAATTTTTTCCCTACACTAAAATAGATGTGGGTGACTTTGCTTTATCACTTACTCTGATTCCCATGTCGCTTCTTCAAACATGTGGTTTCTCCACAACACCTTGATGAAGGGAATTGTCTTATTTTGTAGAACTTTTTCTCAATGATATTAGATCTTCACTGGTTACTCCTCATAAGAAAGATCATCCTCTAGTTGTACTACCTTAGAAGAGATTACATGTGAAGGGTCTGTCATGTACTTCCTTAATAGGGATACATGAAATACATCATGTACTTTGGCCATGGTAGGTGTAAGTGCTAGTAGATAGGCCACACCCCCAACACAATCAAGAATCTTAAAGGGGCCAATGTACCCAGGACTTTACTTCCCTTTATTTCCAAACTACATGACCTTCTTCCATGGAGATATGCATAGAAATACCATGTCTCAAAATTTAAACTCAATTTCTCATTGACGGATATCTGCATAACTCTTCTATCAACTCTGGGCTTCCTTGATATGTTGCTGAATGGTTTTAACCTTCTCCATCATTTCTTAGACCATTTCTGGTCCAAGAAGATTATGCTCACCTACTTCATCCCAACATGTCGTTGTTCTACACCACTTCCCATAAAGGGCATCATAAGGTGCCATTCGGATGCTCGAGTGGAAACTTTTATTGTAGGATAATTCAACCAGTGGAAGATGTTGGTCCCATCCTCCTTTGAAGTTTATAGAACATGTTCTCAACATGTCCTCAAGTGTTTGGATAGTCTGCTCAGATTGGCCATCAATTTGAGGATGATAAGTTGTAATAAAGTTCAGTTCTGTATCTAGATCATGTTGAAGACTCTTCCAAAACATAGAGGTGAATCTTGGATCTCGATCAGATATAATAGATAGTGGTACTTCATGCAGCCTTACCACTTCCCTGATATATATCTGTGCCAGTTGATATAATTAGAAATCCTCCTGAATTTCAATAAAGTATTGAGACTTTGTAATACGATCAACAACAACTTAGATTGAATTGTTGCCTTCGGATGTCTTTGGAAGTTTGGTGACAAATCCCTTGGTGATGTCCTCCCATTTCCATGATGGTATGGGTAATGGTTTCATCATCCCCTTAGACTTTTGCCTCTCTACCTTCACTTGCTGACACACCAAGAACATTGATGTATACTCAGCAATCCCCTTCTTCATATTATCCCACCAATAATGCTCTCATAGATCTCGATACATCTTTTTTTTCCTAAGTGAATAGAGAAATTTAAACTTTGTGCATCATCCAAAAGTTCCTTCTTCAGCTATGGACTTTATGGAACACATAGTCTTTTCCCAAATATCAAAATTCCTTCTTCATTAACATTGAACTTCGAGGATTTATTTTTTCTGATATCTTTCACTCTCTTCTTAATTCCCACATCATTATTTTGAGCATCCTTTAATATTTCCAAAAGATATGGTTGAGAAATCATTTGTGAAAGGATTGATGATGTTCCCTTTTTTATGATTCTCATGTCCATATTAATCAAATCTAAAAAGATTGGGTCCTTATCAGTTATTATAAATGATATAATTGTTGGGTCCCTTCTACTTAGAGCATCTTCTACTTTGTTCACTTTCCCAGGGTGGTAATGGATTGAGCAGTCATATTATTTGATCATCTCTAACCATCTTTTTTGGAAAAATGTTCAACTTTTTCTGTGTGATTATATACTTGAGGATTTATTGGTCCATATATATTTCAAAATTCTCCCCAAATAGATAATGTGGCCAAATTTTAAAGTGAATATCACTGTAGCCAACTCCAGATCATGTGTTGGATAATTCTTCTCAATAACATTCAATTACCTTGAAGCATAGGCAATGAATTTGTCATTTTGCATCAACACACAGCCCAGGACCTTCTTCGAAGCATCATTGAATACCACAAAAAGTTCTCCACTTGTGGGTAAAGTGATCACAAGCATAGTGATATGCCTCTTTTTTAACACCTTGAACCTTTCTTCGCATTCATCACTACAAGAAAACATTACTTCCTTCCGAGTTAGCTTTGTAAGAGGGATGGAAAATCGTGAGAAATTTCTCAAAAATCGTCGATAATATCTAGCTAACCCCAAGAAGATACGGATGTCTGTTACCAATGTTGGTCCTGGCCATCCCTCAATTGCATCAGTTTTGGATGGATCCAAAGATATTCCTTTTCTTGTGATGATATGGCCCAAGAATGATACCTCTTTCAACCAGAAATCACACATTCTATACTTTTCATAGAGATTCTCCTTCCACAAGGTCTCTAGTATAGTTCTTAAATACTCTTCATGATCCTCCTTGGTTTTAAAGTATATCATAATATCATCTATAAAGACTACAATAAATTTGTCAAGGTAATACCTAGAGAATCTATTCATAATGTCCATGAAGATTACTAGAGAATTAGTGATTCTAAAAGGCATTACTATGAAATCATAGTGCATGTATCTTTTACAAAAAGCAGTCTTGGGAATATCTTCCTTCTTCACCCTTACTTGATAATATCCTGACAGTAGATCCACCTTAGAGAAGTATTTTGGTCCATGAATCTGATCGAACAAGTCATCAATTCATGGGAGCAGATACTATTTCTTTATATTTATTTTCTTAATCTCATGATAATCGATTCAAAGGCACATTGACCCATCCTTCTTCTTGACAAATAGGACTGGTGCACCCCATGGTGAAGCACATGGGTGTATAAACCCTTTATCCAGATTCTTCTGTAGTTGTTTCTTCAGCTCCTCAAGCTCTACAACTGCCATTCTATATAGAGTCTTGGATATTGGCAATTCCCTAAGTATAAGATCAATTTAGAATTCAACATTCCTTCAAGGAGGAAGACTAGGAAATTCCTCCGGAAACACTTCAACAAATTCCCACACAATAGGCATATCTTAAAGGATGGTTTCCTCCTTAGACTCAATCATCATAGCTAGATATGTGTGCTTATATGGTAGTAATATCCATGCTTGAGATAATGGAGATAAAGAAGATTCATCTTCCTCCTTACACTTGGATAGAATCAGGGGTCGATTCTCCACATGGAGAGTGATTTCCCTCTCACAACAATTTATGTTGGCTCAATATAAGGAAAGTCAATCCACACTATGAATTGAATAAAATTCCACCAGAGGGAGTATAACGAGGTTCTCTAGGAAATTCAATCCGTATATTATGACAGGGGAGGAGTTATATTCATGATATTCAATGATTTACCCATTTTTCATACTCACTGTCATCATTACTTCCATGATTTGTGGTGGTGTTGGGATTGTTCTACTAAACTTTTGGGATATAAAATAATGCGTAGAACCCGAATCAAAAATTATGTTCACTATTCTTGAATGAATAACTAGCGTACCTATCACCACTTCATTTTTGGGCTTCACTTAGGTAGTAGTGACAGAAAAATCTCTCCCTTGGTGCCTTAGAGGTTGTTGGTTTCCTCCGAAATTCTTTGGCTTAAACAACTGATTTTCAAAATCCCTGGTTCTTTGAAGTTCTAGCAATGAACAACACATTTAGGTTTGAACGGAGCATTCCTCTACTCTGTTGTAGCCATGGTTTTTATTGTCGGCAGTTAACAGCTAGGTGCCCTTCTCTTCCACACCTAAAGCATTTCCTCTTCTCCTTCCAGCAATTTCTGTGGTGCTTCTTTCTGCACCTTTGGCAAGTGGGGTGCTGGATCTTCTTAGCACCATTGGATTTATCCATCGGACCCCCAGAATTGAATTGCACCTTATGCTTATTATCCCCATGATACCCCAGAGATTCTTTGATCTCCATTTCAACTTTGAGGGCACATCAGAAAAAAATTTCATAGCTGTTGAATTTACGAATCAATAGCGCTTTTCGTAGGCTAGGTTTCATCCCACCAAAGAAGTGGTAAACTTTTCATTTGGGGGGTAATGAAAAATCCAGAGGTGTATCATGCAAGACTATTGAATTTTCCTTATAAACTCCAATATATTCATCGTCTTCTTTCTTGAGTTCAAGGAAGTCCCTTTCCATCTTAAGTCGGAGGGTGTGTGGAAAATATTTATTAAAAAACATCTTTTAGAAATCCTTCCATTCCAACTCCTCAATCTCTTCCTCAGGATTCGTATTTTTTATCAACGTCCAACATTGATCGGCTTCACCTTCTATAATATAAGTAGTTATAAGAACCTTCTCTTGTTCAGAACATTGAAGGATGGATAAGATCTTTTCAATGGATTTGATCCATTGTTTGGAGATTGAGGAATCAGACGATCCATTTAAAGTACGAGGAATTTGTCTCATGAAGCTCTCCATGGTGACTTGTTTTTTATTAGGGGGGATGAATGTTCCTCTTGACCCATGTTTCTATTCAAAGATTGATTTAACTGAGATATAAGTGTGACAAAGTTCGCAATTCCCTCTACCATCGTATTGGGCATCTCATTTTCACAGTCATCACATTGATCTTCACATAGGTTGTTAGCCAGAGTCCTTCTATTACCAACCATTGGATGGAATAAAAAGGAATGTTAGGGATAACACATAAAAGGTAATCCAAGGACAAAATTGATGACTTATAAATAACTTTTCTTTCCTTACCTTATGAATCCATTGGCTTCAATCTATGTTATCCATTATCTACTTTCTAACATATATTCTTAGGGGCATTTTTTTAATTCCCTTAATAAGGGTTCATAATAAGCTTATGAATTTACCAAAGCATATCCCCCAGGAGTGTCTTAAACAATAGTGCATTAAGGACCATTTTCGTGCACCATTTCCCATTCGATTCTAGCTCAAAGCGGTGTTTTCGGGTTTTACCCCTAGGATACATTTGTGCCAGAGCTGTCTCTACTTACTCGTATACAGACAGGGTTGTATTTTCTTGATAAACCACTTACTCAATACTCACATACTTAGGGATGTTTTTATTATACTTATTCTTGTTTCTAAGTCTTCAATAGGGTTTTATAATCCTAATCCCAAAAATAACTAAACCTATCCTCTGATACCAACTATAACAACTATGCTTTTTATTACACACGTAAACCTTATTTATTACATAAAATCTTCACCTTATACAACCTATAATATCAAGAGATATAGTTTATTTGGGGCTTAGTAACCTTACATAACATCTTAGAACATAAAACACACAACATATTTATTGAAAACTTCTTTAACATGACCACTACATTCCCTCGTACTTAGCATTGCATGTGATAACCTGAGGACATGCATAAGAAAAGGGTGAGCTATAAAACCCAGTAAGGGAATAAACATGGAATAAAATGAAGAATAAAATACATGTTATACAATAGTAATATCAATTGAGCACAAGAGAAACATCAACATAAAGGAAGGACAAATCAAGAAAAATCATAACATGGAAATGTGGCAACAACACTTAACGTGGAATTAGCATGAGCCACGGATCATTGCACATGGAGCATGATTAAACCCTCATTGCACATGAATCATGAGTAAAACCTTGTTGCACTTGAATTATCATGAGTCAACACCCAATCCACATGATGTATCATGATATTATACTTTACCCAATGCATTGGAGTACTACTTGGGTGCACCCTTCTTAAACATTTCATTTCATGCATAAGTGTGCCACATGGATCATATAACATGGAATCAATCAACATTATAAGTTATTACACGATTAAATAATTTGGAATAAAAACATAATAGTACCACTCAATATGTATATGTTCATAAAATTGAATACTCTTGATAGAGACATGGGTATGGTATTCACTGCACAAAGGTCTCGGCTTGTAAAAACGTGGTGCAATTTCAACAGCATAACGGCGTGACATAAGGATTAATGAAAATAGTTGATGAAATAATAAAGGGTGTATCATAATATGTACATGAAATGTATGGTAAGGGTTTCATATTAATATATCTCCCATCAAACCTAATGGAATTTAGATGCATAATACAAAATAATTACTTGGATGTAAAAGAGGAGAGAGAAATATCTCACGGAATTTCAGCATGTTAATAGGTTTACATGGGAGGCTTTAATGAGAGACAAATGGGTCTCCCATAATCCAAACATAAGTAGGAAATTATGGGGGAGGTTCAAAATCATACCCCAACATTTTTTATTGAAAAAAAGGTATAAAAACTTAAATAAAATCAGACAAAAAATGAGAAAGGAAGAAATCCCTTACTTGGAAGTGTGATCCCAAAGGCTTGGGAGAGGCTTGAGAGAGGCTTCTGGGGAGCTTGGTGAACCTTGGTATGATTATAGAGAGAGTATGTCAGGGGTTGGTAGAACTAAAAAGGCTTTGAGTGAAGAGGAAGTGGTATCTTGGGTGGGTTTATATAGTAAAGGAGATGGAATTTTTTATTAGTTATGTTTGGGACACCACACATTAAACTAATCAATACCAAAAACCATCCCATGGTTTTTGCCCAAGTTTTTTTAAAAAAGGGGAGTGGAAAACAATATTTTATAATTCCAATGTCCGAACTTCTTAAAATAATAGGGTTACTTATGTGGAGGTGAGTCACACTCTCAAGGAAAACAATTTAAAAAGACAAAATGTTTTATAAGTCTTGGATGGTCCACAAAGCTTTGTAAAATAAATCAAACAAATATAAAATCACATTATTTTAATTCTAAAACATATATTTGCCAAACATAATGTTTATAGTATTTTATTATCTCACTATTGGGTCATTATGATGTCATAAAACGCATTATATATTTAAACGGTATTTAATTTTTACCCAAAAATTCGATTGTCTTATAAAATTATGAAAAATTCACCATTGGATAATTTTGATGTCCTGATTCCATAAATAATATTCATTTTATATAAATAATTTTATAATGATTTTAATTTTTACTTTTAAAATAAAAACCTACATTTATCAAAACTTCATGGGTTTTGACAAAAACTGTATTCAAACCTTAATAAAAATTACAATTGCATTCATAAAATTATATGATCATTTATATTTAATAAAAAAAAATTTAATAATAATATTTTATTGAAATATAATTTAATTCTAAAATCCATTAATTCATAAAAATAGATTTCTTAGTTGAATATTAACAAGAAATACTATTTATACTTTAAAAACTATTTACAAAGTAACAATAATAAAATAAAGGTATATTCATTATTATATACAAAAATAACACACATATTAATAGTGATAATGTCTTGTTACATAACCCCTTATAACACCCGCATAATACCAAAGGGTAAGGTGTGCGATGGTGACCGACTCTTGGGGTGGCTCAGCTAACATTGCTCGGGTGGTAATCTCTATCAACTTCCACTTCTCTCGTAGGTGGTTTCGCTTGAGTTTAACGTATTCAATCTTGGCTTGGGATTGGTCAAGAGTGAAGCCCAATTATGAAACCTCCTTTCTGAGCTCCAACAAATGGGCTTCATACATGTCAAGTCTACTGGATGAGTCCATCACTTCCTTTGTCTGAGTAAATTGGATTTGTTAAAGCCCTATATTTGTACTAATCATGTGATCATTGTTCAACGACTATATTAGAAACGGTCACAATTTATAACAATATTTTAAAATCAAAAAACATAAAACCAATGAAGTTCACATTTTATATAACCATAATAAAAATTTAATTAGATCAATATGAATTTGCATTAATGAAAGTTTGGGTTATTACACTTGTCACCTAGTCTAGGTCACCCTAATTGATTTAAGTCATGTTCATGAAAATCATTCCTAGTTCCATATCTTGGTGGTTTTTGGTTTCTTATGATACGTCTGTCTTGAAAAGGTAGTAACCTTTGATCAGAGTAGATAATAGCATTGGTAATGTTTGGGAAATTCTGGATGTTGGGTAGTTTCAGAACCTATAAAATCATCTTCTTTTGAATTTGGAGGCATATCATGTATGAGATATCTTAGGTACAGAACCTAAGGATCTCATGTGAGCCATATGGTAGTTGATTCTAGGAGCATAATCCATTTGTGGGTTTTTTACCATAGGCATCCCATATCTATTGTATGGGGTAGAGATTCAAGATTGAGTAATGGGTTTAACATCTTACGGGGATAGATGGTTTCTAAGTTTAACGTCTTTTAGGGAAAAATGGGTCGCATGTTCAATGTTTTGTAGGGATAGATGGGTCATAGGTTTAACATCGTATAGGGATATATGTTTAACAAGATTAACATCTTATAGGGAAATTTGGATGGTTAAGTGTGTCCCTAGGGGGGATATTTCACACTTGGAATTTTGTTAATTTTTCTCCTGGGGGGGGGGAGATCCCACACTTGGGATTTTGTGGTGTGCGTCCCCAAGTGGGAATATTTAACACTCAAGGTTTGATGGAGTGTGTCCCATAGGGTATTATTTCACACTTGGGGTTTTCGATATTGAACCTCATGGTTTGTAAATAGGGATCAAAACTCATGTAGTTTGATGCTACAGTTTAAGGTCATGTGACAGGATAGTTCCATGAAATTTAACATCATGTAGTATGGATGCTTGTTTCACATAAAGAGAATCAATGAATGGTGGTGTGGTTATTATGAATGAAATATTCCTAGGGTAGGAGTTTCATCCCATGGTAGGGGAGTAGATAAAATCCCATGATGATTGTACATGGGGTATCTTGTGTTCATCACATGACGTAAGTCAATAGTTTAATATCATTTTTTGAGGATGGTATTAGGTAGTTTGATATCATACGACTAGGATTTGGATCTTAAAAGTTTTACATCATGCATCTCTGATATAAATGTTGATTACACCCCAAGGGGACTATTTAAAGGTGAGAAGAAGGTATGGAAAAAGTAATCTCTACCATGATCGGTATTATATTTCCATCAGTGATGCCACCTTTACGGCATATATTTCCACTACTTGTACACATATGGGCGGGAAATGGCATAGACACTATAGTGGAGGTGTGGAAATCAAGAGGCCCAACATTAAGGGACTATTATTAGGATCAAATAGAATTAGGTTACATATTCTTAGGATAAAAGGTAGGGTTGGTGCTACCAGTCGTACGGAGACTTGGGGTGTTGTTGAACTTGTCCTGGATTGTTATGGGTGCCCTAGAACTAAACATTTATGAAAGGTTTTTAGTTGAAAGGAGGAACCATAAAGAGACTTAGAATATGGTTTTCATGAAATTTGGGGTTTTTTGAATGTTTGGGGTTTGAAAAGGGAAGGTTTCATAAAAATTTCAAGGGTCCTGAAACGAATATGTTTCTTGAAACATGGTGACCATGCCTTAGAGTGAGGTTTTTGTTCCCATGTGGTTAGTTTCATAAAGAATAATTATCTCACAAAACCCCAAGAGACACAAATGGATTACTTCTTATAGAAAGGATATGTACCTTTGAGAAAGGTTTCTCCACCATGGGTTGAGGTTCTCCAAAACCCATGTGAGGATGTTTCATGAATTATTTCTACCTTTGGAAATCCATTTATTATATCGCTCGCAAAGATTTTGAGTATCAAAAATTCATATCTTTTCTTAGAAGATTAAAGGTTACATACCCCTAATGTCAGAAATAGGGTTATTTTTAGTCCTATTAGAGTAATGGGGATTGATTTTGTGAAATATGTAGGCTTTCATGGATTATTATGAGATTTTTGAACTAATAAGGTTTCGTGAACTAGAATTACACTATATGAAGGTTACTGCCTCAAACTTCATGTGTACAGGGAATTTCACAAACTATAGTTATTCTGTGTGAGGGTTACCGCCTCATGATTTGTGCATTTGAGAACTTCCATGAACTTTATTTATAGTGTGTGAAGGTTTTCACCTCAAGATTCACATGGACAAGTACTTCTTCAATCTATATTAATATTATAAGGTCTTGACATTCAAAAATATTGCCCCTGAAGTGGATTTTTAATCCGTTTTGTCCTGAATTAACTTTTAACTAGATGTTAATTCATCAAACTCTCCCATGACATGCATAATTAGGCATGAACAACCCCCCCCCCCAAAGAATGGGACATGATGAGGGGGATTAGGGTTGGATTCTAGGGGGAAACCACTAAAAAATGGAAATTGGAAAGCCCTATTCTTGAAACTCAGTCTAACCGTACGCATATAAATTGGGGTAGGGGTCTCTTAGGGGACAATGAGATTTTCAAAAATGATAGTATAGTCCTATAGTTTCATGAAACTCTAGGCCTTCATGATTTTTTTATGACTTCAACCCTCACCGCTCATGAAACTAGACAATTACATAGTTTGTGTCTCCCTAAGAAGACTTACAAAATCCTACAGAATTCCTAGAACTTAGACTTCATGTGATGACATTTGTGAATTGACCTTCATTAATAATTTCAGTAAATATTCTAACTATTTGACAAAATGTCCACCAAAGGTGTTGGATCTTCCACTGATTTATAAATGGAGATGGATGGTAACCTCGTGATTTGGGAGAGCATCTAGATAGAGTCAAATCATGACACACTCACCGCATTTCTAATAGAGTCTCAACATGAATACCAATTTTACAAGAGGCTAATATAGTACAATTTCAGGATGAGGGTGATTTATTCATTCCCAGTGCCTATCAGGGATGTTCATGCCTACTAGTTTACAAGTATTCATGGAGAGCACCAGTGGCACGAGGTTATTGGAGGACACTTTATGAAGGCTCACATGTCTCTTACAATTTTCACCCTATGGAACCATGTGAACAATGTCAATGGGGGTAATTAGAGGTTTAGGTATCTCACTCTTAATATGAGAATAATCTTAAGGTGTGTCTGATAGACCATCTAAAAAGAGGATGGACCAAGGAATGAGACATGTTCTAGGGTGGCAACTTCATGGATTAATTATCCTAGGAAGACTGGGTATGTTAGTCTTATCATAAATTATAGGAGGATCTGAAGTGGTTTGGGATCTACAAGGTAGCATGGTCCTCACAGTTTCACATCTACCATCACCTGGACATCATGAAAATGTTGTTAAACAAGTGGTTATGAGGGACCAACACATTCCATCTACAATAAGGATAGGTCAGCATAATATTGTGGGATCTCTACCATATTTATGGGATCCCAATCCAAAGAGATATGAATGATGAATTATTCCCCACAAAGGATGTTTTAGAGGACTAGGATTATTTTCCATCCATATAAAGGGTGATGTTTCAGTTGGTGTAGGGGACGAGTGACCCCAAACCATGGATAAATTACAACCCTTTCAATCATTGGTTTGGGTATTTCTTGAATGAACCAAGGGATAGGCTTCTAGAGAGGTCGTGTAAATTTCTAAAGGTAAACCATTGAGTAAAGGAGAAATCATATTTGAGAATTTTAGAGGTGATTTAATGGCATTTTTTAGACTAAATCATGAATCCTCAGGACCCTTTGGTTATATTAGCAAGATTTATTAATGTTCTGGTCTGCATATGGATTCTCTCAATGTGATAAGTGCACATGTGGGTGTGGCTGAGCACCCACACCATGGTGGAAATGCGGGAGATGGGGAAACACGTCCACATAGAAGTCCTAGTGTTGAAGAATCTTTACATATTTCTTTTCCATATCATCTAGGTTAATACTCCCTTCCATGTATATAGGCCCTTCCATTTCTTGTATGGTTGGGTAGCCACACACATGGGGGGTATGAATATACAAACCCAATTACACTTCCATCACATACTTCTAGTCATCGATCATGAATATCACCGAGAGTCACCCTCTCAACTTGGGATCAATGGATGTGCTATAAATGATTGGGTTGGCAGACCATTTCAATTTTCATTTTTTTCCTCTCCATATAGGAATGGTGATTGATGATGGAATAGGGCCCTCAAATAGTGATCTTACCTCCTAGAATTGATAAGTGGGGTACCAGTGGTGACGGTAGACTACAAGGTGATATGTGATCCGTACTCCCCACACCAGTTATCAATTTCATTATGATACCTCCAATATCTCACCTTAAGAGAATACATGGGGGTGTATAAAACATCAACCGTCAGTCCTCAGATAGTTATGGCATATGTTTTTGTATAAACATGGTAAGGGGTGAATTATTTTTCACCATTCACTTATACTTATGGGATTACCCATGATTTTGCACTGATATGGGAGAGCGCATATCCTAGGGACATGATAAGGTAAAAAACCACTCAGAACGATGAGGAAGAAGGGTTCCTACGATCGTGGGGTTGAGGGAAAGTGGAATTTAGGGCACGCTTCAGAGGAAGAGTCTCTATTTTGGGTGGGGTAATGATTGTAGAGCTATAAATTCCTAGTCCTCTACAGGTGGAAACTATAGATAAGGGAGTAGAAACAGGCTCTACACTCTAGGGAAAGTAGATATCGGAGGAAGGAGAAGCCTATGGATATATTCCAAGGGCTCATATCCAAGTTCCATGGAAGTGAATTTGCTGTTTGGATATTCCTAGGGGCTTTATTTTCCTGATGCCTTGGAGATTCGGGGGATCCAAAAATAGATCTCCTCTCTTCATGGTATACGGAAACATCTCCATGATGAGGAGATATTCCTCTCTAGGTGAGTCCAATTGAGGGAAGGCTTCCATGTTATTCATATTGAGGCAATGCAATAAAAGGAAATTCTAGAAGGATTGATCTAATATTGAAGTATTACACATTCCATGACCAACCAAATAAATGTTTTATTGGGTATTCCTTCTTCTCTAGGTCCTCATATGGGCCACATAGCTATTGTTACAGCCAAGAGAGAAGGATCGAATGAGTCATGGGGAAGTGACATCTATAATGACTCTCCCATGGGTGTAGATCCTACAGTTTACTAGGTAAATCCAATAATCTCATGTGCCTTGGATATTAACCATCCATTAAGATTGATTCATAACTCCTTTTTTACTTGTGAAGGTATCAGAGAGCATGGAGTATTGGGAGTTTCTTGATGAACCTTTGACATAGGACGATGGAGCCCCAACCCGTGATGTGGTGAGTATGGGGAATGTCCCTAATGTTGTGGTCATAGGCACCCAACTATTGGTTTAAGGGGTATCTTCAACCAAGGTGAACACTATTGGTGGAATTCTATCTCTATAGGGATTACCCATGAACCTTTATGAGTTGCTCGTTAGGCTATACCATTATTGTAATACCTTTTTCTTTTTAACCTTTTACTTCTTTTCTCTCTCTCATAAGTCATGCTTGGATAAACCTACGATTTAACTGTCATCTCAAACCATATTTGTATTTTATCAAATGGTGGTGATTCTTGAACATAGGGAAGTTATTGAAAATGAGTTTATGCCTTCAAAAAAGGTGGTCATGGTGGATGATCTTGCTATAGAAGTGACATAGGAGGTGTTTGTTAGAGCCAAATTCTCAATAAAGAAGGTAGATATTAGGTTAGAAAGAAAGATGATCGGGGAGCCTATGATGACTTAACCTATACCAGAAATGTCTTTGGTGGTGGCTGCTGGATCTGAGGCCTTAATTAAGGTGGTCAAGAATGTGTCACTGATAAAGGAAGTTGACAAATCCGTAGTGGATAGGACTACCATGGAGGTTCTACAATAGGTAGTCATGGGTTCCTCTATGGATGATGGGTCGGGAGAGGACACACTTTTTCTAGACCTAGGGTGTATCTCTCCCAAGGATCTTCCTAAAAATGACTTGAACACTAACATTTTGGCAGTCTTCCTTTAGAATGATCTTATACCACCTAAGGAATTTTAGGATTCTAGTATAGATGTTTCTAGGGAGAACCATGTCATCTAACGTAAAGTGTGGAGTTTTTTTTAAATTTCATCATCTTCACTCCGCCAGTTAATCTTCCAAACTGGGAGGGATCTCTCCCCCATTGGAAAGTCATATCAAGGACTAGAAGGGTGGAATCTTGCATCCTCCATGCACTATTCAGGATTTAATTGTTGAAGGAGAACATGTCGAGTGGTAGGAGTTTGATGTCCCCTATCATAAGATAAAGGATGAGGGTACCCAGGAAATTTGGGAAGCTAAGGAATAGATTTATCATCTAGAGGGTTAGGTGAAATTTCACACAACCAACTTCACTACTCAAGAACAGATCATCATCCAACTGAGGTATCAATTTGTAGTGGCTAAATTCAAGGAAGCAGAGGCAGAATCTATGTTGGATGAGTTCCAAGTCGAGCAGTATCAAGTGTGAATCGGGGCTAATGAAGTTCTTCATATCACTGAGGAGGAGCCAGCTAATTTGGAAGAGTGGTAGTGGACTCTGGAGGCTACTCCACAGAGGCTATATAATCTTAAATACTCGGTCACTAGGGTTGATCCCTAGGAAAATTTATCATATCTTGAAATAAAGGAGATCCTTCAACACGTGGTTGATCCTCCAAAAATTCAGATGGATTTTTTAAATTCCCTATGTGCTTTAAAAGGTTTTCATTTTGCTCAATCTTGGCACCTTAACAACACAGCCAAAAATGAATCCATAATACCATGTGATTTGTGTTTGGTGTAGAAAACAAGGGTCAAACAGAAGATTTTTCATTTATATGATAGTTCCCAAAAAGGGTCAAATACTTGGTTCTAAACATTCTTATAGACCACTGGGAGTATCCCAACAATAAAGGCTATGGCTAGAGTAAGAGACTCTCTAAATATCTGACTTTCATTCTCAATGAACTCTAGTGCACTAATGGTGTAATTACAGGGGTATTGAATTCTACCTGAACATAGGGGTGATGAAGAGAATGAATCAAGATTCCCAGGATCTAGAACACAAAGAGGGGTGGAGTGATGATGGAGGATAACTACATACCATGTTCTAAAGATAGAATACATTATCTTTGTTCCAAGGATCAGGACTAAAAATGAGGGTAAACCATTAACCATGTCTGATACATGGGACCTATCTCTAAAATGTCACCAGTATGTGTTCCTTGGACTGTAGGTGAGCTAGTGTGGCTAGAAACCATTTCCATTAAGGGGTATGTTTAGATGTGAAAGATGATGGGGATCTAAATCAAAGTATTTTTAATGTGTGGGGATAAACTTATGTAATGATCAAATGGATTTTAACATTCATAGAATTAATCCATTGTGGCTTTGAGGACATTGGGTAAGATTATTGGTTGGAATAATGTTCAAACTCAACATCCAAGTGGAGCATTATCTTGGGTGCTCAGCAGTGGTCTAGGAACATGAAGGATGTGGCAAGTGACCAACACCAAAAGGATAAATAGGCTTATCATGTGAGATCCTATGATTATTTATAGTTTTATATCTTGTGATGAATATTATGGACACAGAATTTAACATTATATGGAGAGGAATATATACATTCAATTTAACATCATATGGTGAGGTTGATGTATCTCATAGTTTAACACCATGTGATTGGGATATCTATAACATAGTTTGGTATCTTTTTACATGGAAGTGTGAATTGACATGAATAAAGCCGGCCCAGCCAAGGTGGCAAGGGTGTAAGAGGGTAACACAATGGGGTTACCCCCTAGAGGGGCTCGTGAAGAAAAGGGATATTAGGATTTGGATATAAATTTTTCCTAAACTAGTGTTTTTAGTAAGAATAACCAGTTTGTATGGTCCATAGTGGGTCTCATATGGCTTTTTACCTCTTTCTTTTTAACCCCTTATTTTTTCCAAGTCATAGGAGCGACCAATCTTGGGGATTGAGAATCTTTATCAGGTTTTCCATATCTATTTTCAACCTAAAAAACATTTTCTATCATCCCATTGGTAGTTTAATCTCATACTATTCAGAGCAAGAAGTTATAAATAGTATAGGTCAATAATGCTCGGTCCACAGGGTTTAAAATAGTTTATGGTCATAATGCTCAAACCATGATTCCTTTTTTAAGGTTATAGAGCATGGAATGTGGTGTTTTAAATAGGCTAAGGTCTTAATTACTGGACATATGAGGCTACCTACCACCCCAAGAAAGTTTTTTATGATAATAAAGGGTTCAAAACTGATAGAAATGGTTTTCATAAGAGGCATTGCACCAAGTTAAAAAATCTAGGGAAAGTTGAACATAGTTTATTTTTATAATGCATAGACTATGGGTTTGTGTGTCTCGAAAATGATTTTTATGCCACAAGGGACAAGTAAATCGATGTGAATGAGGATACTAGGAGGAACTTCCATATAGAACATCTTGGGGACAACTTTTACATGGTTTTATGTTCATGATGCTTGGACCTGGGATCTGAGTTTATGGTCATAGAGTTCAGACCAATTGCAAATAATTTAAGTTCCTAATTCTTAGATGTTGGGTTATGTGACTCAAAGGAGTGTTTAGGGCATGTAAGGGAGGTAAATATATGTTAATTGATGGATAAGGAGGCCAAAAAACAAATGAATTATTTCCAAGACAACTATCACGTGATTTAAAATTGAGGGCTAAGGAGGCCCTTCGCCACATGACACATTCCCAGAATGAACTTAATATAGTTTAAATTAATGATTCTTGGAGTTGGGATCCTAGTTTAAGGTCACAGATCTTATAACAAGGGTTAAATCATGCATCTCAATCTTTTCTGAGGAAAACCTCCTCCCAACTCTTAATCTTGCAAGAACCATACTTGATGTGAGAAATAAGGAGAGGTATGGAGTTCTCATTTTTTTAGGGGAGAAAATAACAAGGGAAAAAATGACCCACATAAGGAAGTATTTTGAGGGTAGATCGTGATTATTAATACTTTGATAGTAAAATAGAATTATTTATGGGTAAGGAATAAATTTTTATTATTTTTGAAACATATGTTTTACACCCGCATCAGTTAATGATGGGGAGGATAAATGGGGGATTTATTATTGACCAAGTTCAAAACACAGGATCCACCATCATGTTACTGAGGATCCTTAGAGGTGTGAGCCGTGGAAGAAGGTTAGCCAGTGTTTTCAAAACCCATTTCCTTTATAGAGCTCATTCAGATCAGTAGTATGATGGTTATCCAAATTGAAGAAAAAAGAATCATGAAATTAGAAGTGGGAAATATCCTAAAAATAATGTTGATTGACCTTGGGTCCATTCTACCACATGATCAAATGCATTGAATGAAAATGTTTGTAGGCATGTATCAAGTCTAGATCGGAAGGGAAATACACCCAAAAAGATTTGACGGTATGGTTTTACCTAGGATAAGAATACTGGGAATACCGATGTTGGTTGGGGAAGTGTCATCTTTAGTGAGGATTTCAAATCATATCCTATTAGTATATGGGAAATTCTATGTTTATTGAATGGTAAGACTAAGGATTAACATCATGAACTAAGGACATTAGTTTTTGTCATCCCATACCTGTGATGATGTTAGTTTTGATCATCCCCTAAGTGTTATATGAGGCATCTTGGTTTTATATGGGGTAAGACTATAGTTTAGCATCTTGGGATGAGGAAATTTTATCCTATGGTTATCCCATTTTTATGGTATGGTGAATCTCGTTTTTCTATTGGGTAAGGATATATTTTCACATCTTGTACTGGGGAAGTTTTATATTATATTCATTCTATACTTATCATATGTGGCATCACAGTTTTATATGGGGTAAGGGTGCAGTTTAACTTCTTATTATGTTCATGTTTTATCTTATAGTCATCCCATATTTATCATATGAAGAATATTTATCCTATGGTCATCCCATATTTATCATATGAGTCATATCATTTTCATATAGGTTAATGTTATAGTTTAACATCTTATACTGAGGAGATTAGGCATTGTAGTTTAAATTCATAAAACTTTTATGAGGAAATTTTATCCTATGGTTATCCCATATTTATGGTATGATGAATCTCAGTTTTATATGGGGTAAGGCTATAGTTTCACATCTTATGGTGAGGTAGTTTTATCCTATGTTCATTCTATAATTATAATATGTGGCATCATAGTTTTATATGGGGTATCCTTATGTGGCATCAGAGTTTGATCCTATGGTCATTATATATGGGGTATCCTTCTGTGGCATCAAAATTTTATATGGGGTAAGGATATATTTTACCTTCTTATTATGTTCATTTTTTATCCTATGGTCATCCCATATTTATCATATGAGGCATCTCACCAACATTCATGCATGCACCACATTTCCCCACACCTAATGGAGTCATCCCGTAGGTATGTGCACGTATAGATGGGATGAGGCCTATTGGGGGAAGGTGATGCAAGTTTTATGGGTTCCTACCCTGTTCCTGGATCGAAAAAATGGCTGCCACAAAATTTCTTATATATTGGAGGCAAGTAGGCATGGGAATTAGATGTGGGGTGCAAATTTTCTTGTGGGATCAAATCATGTTTGTTTGATCAAGCCAATCAGTGATCCACACAATCAAATCTAACATATCACTGGTCCTAGTCATCCTCTCTAATCCACGGATCAAATGTTAGAAGCCTTCCGAGCCCGCGTGTTGCGTGACCCTTATATTTAACCTCCCTCCACACTGGTTTGACACCCCGAGGCACACCTAACACTCCATCATCATCACTTCCATGTCTTCAACCCTTTGTAGATGACGCCACAATCCCGTAGCAGCACTCACAATATCTAAGTAGTGATATTGAATGGTCTCCGACGATACTCCCTGATGGCATTCGAAGTTGTTGCATGACCATTCTGGGGTAATGTGAATAAACTAGGACAACTACCATGAGTCCACCTCAAGCCCTTCCATCCATCCATGAGCACCTCTGAATGAACTCAAAGTTATCTCATGATCACCCTTGATCTTGCGATCAAGATGAAGACAACATAGGGGTTTTCATGAGTCATTTTATGACTGTGGACCCCTTCCACCTCCATGTGTTTTTTATCCGATTTATTTGGGATTTTTCCTAGATCGCTCGACACCTTCACAAGGGAAGGACATGCGATGCCAATCTGATGCATCCTTCCCCTCATAAAGAGTTTTAGTATACTCTTTCTGTAATTTTTTTAAAACAAACTAGGTTAAAATTTCTTCATTAAAAATTCTGCTTAAAGGAGGCATCACCAGTGCTGCATTTTCCCTAAAATAAAAAAAAAATCTATTTAAATTATGTTTTTTATATATTTGAAATTTTAATGTTTTATTATTATGTTTGTATGGTTATATATATATAACTTAATATTTCAACATAATTTATCTTTTATTCCAGTACGTGACTTTTTTGACCTATTAAATATAAACTATGAGACCAATATGAATGAAATTTTAAATATTTATTAAAAATATAACAAGTAGTCGAAAATAAAAATAATTTCTTTAAAAAATATTGATAAAAATAATTTATAAGCTTTCTAATCCACCTACTTGAATATTAAAAAAAATTCAAGTATGTGACTTTGCTAGCCTATATAATATAAACTTTAATATATATATGAATAAAATTTTAAACATTTCTTAAACATATAACAAGTAGTCCAAAATAAAAATAATTTCTTAAAAAATGTTGGTGAAAAACAATTTATAAGATTTCTAATCTGCCTATTTGAAACATAAGAATGTCTCAAGTACGTGACTTTTCTAGGCAATATAATATAAACTATAATACTGATATGAATTAAAATTTAAGCATTGGTTAGACATAAAAAAATTAGTCAAAAATAAAAAAAATCTTATAAAATGTTGATGAAAAATAATTTATAAGCGTTTTCATCCACCTATATGAAACTAAAAAATGTTTCAAGTACGTGCCTTTTCTAGCCTATAAAATATAAACTATAAGACCCATATGAAAGAAATTTTAAAAATTTATTAAATATATATCATGTAGTCCAAAATAAAATTAATTTATTAAAAAATGTTGAAGAAAAATAATTTATAATCTTTTTAATCCACCTACATGATACTTAAAAATGTTTCCAGTACGTGCCTTTGCTAGCCTATATAATATAAACTATAAGACCAATATGAATGAAATTTTAAACATTTATTAAAAATATAAAAATTAGTTGATTTTTTAATTTTTATTTATATGGGTCTTATAGTTTATATATTATAGGCTTTCAAAGTCTAGTAGGTGGCTTAGGATCCTCCTTCGCATTCATTCTTTTCATTCTCACTTCTGAGTTACTTTTCTTACATTCCATTCATTATCATTTACTTATTTTATTTATGAAACTATTTATTTTCAAAAAAAATTAAATTATTAGGATAACTTTTAAATTTTATTTACATTATTTTTATATATTAGATTTTTTTAATCATTTAATGTTATTTACTTAAAATTTATTAATTATTTCTATGTTTCAAGTAGTCGACTTTGAATGATGTAAAATACAAACCGTTACAAGAAAATAAATGAAAACTGAAATAATGGATAAACATATAAGAATAGCTAATATTATTAATATTATTTTCATTTTAGTAGACATAAAATATTTAAATAAACATGTATAATCAATGTCTATGTTTGTGGCAAGAAGGTTCTGTCCCACATGGTGGTCTGTGAATAGGATGCTGGTGTCAAGTGCACAGTGGAGTCTAATGACTTAGAGAAGGCTGATCCTCATGCACTAGAACATCAAATGGCACATCCTCTATCTGTGAGTCAGTGGGAGGAGTTGTCAACTATATCTCGTACTACCCTCCAGATCCTTCTGCCACTAGGGTGGTAGAAGGGCCTGCCTCCATCGTAGTGGGAAACCAAGCCTACGATGGAGCAATACCACAAGACTGTGATAGATCTGGAACCCATGGTTATGATGGATCCCAATTTTGTGATGGATTTGTAACCTAAGATGGAGAGAACTATGGATATCCTATTAGGAAAGATGGATCCCATGCCACCTGAGTCACATCCTAAATCGTCTGATCCTGGACTACTAAAGGTCTGACCTCTGCCTATGGAACATGTGAGGCGTCATGTACAACACGGCGCTATCTACGTCATCATGGTCATTGCTCCTTAGCACCAGCAGCTACTTCATAATGTTCCTTTGGGGCAGGAACCTCCTCTCTCTCTCTGAGTCGGATGTGCGAAGATGCTCCTGGAAAGCACATGAAAAGATTCCCTCACCTCCAGTGTTGTAGCATGAATAGTTTCCCGGCTAAATACCCCATCCTCCTCTTCATCAATCATGAAAACAAGCTACTCTGTGTGACTTCCCTTTAAAAAACTCAAATTGAATTAGAAAATAGTTCAATAAACAAACTAATGGAAATTTATTGACTTACCATCCTCTGCATCTCTATGTTGGGTTGGGTAAGATAAGGTATAGAATTCAGTCTATACCATGGCTCATACTCAAACTGTTCCGAAAGAAAGAATTTATTTGTAAGAACACCCGAAATATAAATCTTTTCACGTCTGTGACATCAGTAAATAATGTTGGCATGCAATCAGGACCTGTCATCATTTTTCCTCCCTATTAGCTTCATCCCATGAAGTCTCTCTATCTGTCTTGACGGCAACGGAATCAGTTATGTACAGCCAAACTGGCGCATGACTCTATCAGGCTGCTGCCACTCAATAATATGGAAGTGAATGAGGGAAATTATAGCCATAATATCCTCAAGACCAACAGTGTAGTATGCTGGAAACTAGTCCATAATACTCCAGTATGGAAGCCATGAAATTTGAAATGACATGTGACTTTGTCAAAAAAGAACCTTACTAAAAACCAAAATTGTTACTATTATTAAATATGTTAGATATTGATAGATTTTATATACATACATTATCAAGTAATAAATAGTCCAACTGGAGACGATATATGCCGAAATGTTGTCTTAGAACCACATAAAAATTGTGTCACTAGCACCACCTATAAAATACATCATTGATGGTGAAAAATAATGAGAAAATAAAGTCAATAACTCGTAGTAGCATCAAAAACCAATAGAAATAACTGATCATACCTGCATCAAAATGGAGCGTCGTAAAGCACCTCTATCATCACCTACTGACCAGCAAGATCAAGGTGTAATTTGGGGATACGCTCCCATGCCCACATCTGAATAAGGTTTACGCATCACCTGAGACATGTGTTGTCCCTGTGGGATAGCCTGCATAATGCACCGTATGTGTATGCTAAGAAGGCTGATCACTATTTGTACGTCCCGGCCCGATCAAAGTCCTCTAGTATAGGTAGATACATTATGTGAACATGCATCCCTAAGTGATCAGTACACATGGTCCCACCAATGAGCTGTAATATATTTGTATGGGCATAACGCATGACAGTCTTCTCATCATCGCCATCCTATAAATGTGGAATCTATGACTCTAACCAAGGCATGGATATGGACGCTCCATCTGTAGCCCTACGGTTGGACAAAATATCAATGCCTAACTAGCATTGAGCAAGGTCTGGCCAAGCTACACAAGTGAGTCCAATAATGGGTCTCCCCTGGATAGGAAGACCAAGAAGCTTTACGACATCCTATAGGGTGATGGTCATCTCTCCGTTAGGAAGGTGGAATGTGTGTGTCTTTGGTCTCCACCTATTAATGAGGGCAGCAAGTAGGTGATGGTCTACAAATGTGAAATATGATACATCAAGTCCATAGAAGCCAGCATTGCGCATGTATGGTCTAATGGCATGTGGAGGCTCCCTGTGATGGAAATTGTGCACTCAATGCACCCTAATTGATCGATCTGCACCACCCTCTAACACAAATTGTGAAATATGGGTATGTTTCTGATTTATTAGTATGGTATCATCCATATGCATATAAACAAAATAGAATGAGTTATAACTATAAAATGTAAATATAATGTTATGGTTAGCATAATGTTATTACTTTTTGAATGGAATACATGACAGGTTTATTCACACTGTTTTATGAGGTTATTTTTACCAAAAAAAATATAATTCTCCATGTCTTTTGGTTCTGAAGGGAATAAATATAACAAGAAGAAAGAAGAGAAAAAATATATGGAAATAATTATGTTGTGAAATAATTTTATTAATGAAACAATAGTTGTAATAATTTTATTAATTGATACATGCTTTAAGGGAATATATCTTGGTTTTTGTATTTTTTGTAAGGTCTTAGGGTTTAGGTTTGTGATTTTTGGGTTAGGGTTTAGGTTTGAGGGTTTAGGGTTTTTGATTATGATATTAATGTTGAGGAAATATTTTTTTGGGTTAAGTGTTCTTCTTCTTGATTTGTGGGGTTTAGAAAACTGAGAAAAAAAAAAGAAGAGATAACAACATTTAATTTTCAATATAGGTTATGTGTTCTGCTTTTGGATTTAATAAGTAAATTCTATTATCTAAGATTGTATTTAAGGAATAAATAGAAAGTTAATTCATGAAAGAATGTATGTTTTTATTAAGGATTTAAGATTAATAAGGTATTTAGATATTAGGTATGTGTCACTAAGATATACATTTTTGGAATAATGGCATACTGTTTTTTAGAATCATGGAGAAAATATTTCTAAATTATTGGGTCTTGAATTTGATTTGACATATTTTGGGGGAGCTTTATGATTAACTAATTATGGGTTGGATTAAGATAAACCATGTGAATTACTAATGATGTTTTAGGAATTTATATAATTTTTTATATTGAATAACTTAGGCTAATCATTATGATACTATTATTTCATTATATAATTTTTTTTAAAAATAACACACATAATTTTATCAAAAACCATGGTAAAGTAAAGATGTTTTTGGGTTAGGGTTTAGGTTTGAGGGTTTAGGGTTTAAAATTATAATATTAAGGTTTAGGAAAGATGTTTCTGGGATAAGTGTTATGCTTTTGGGTTTTGGGGTTTAGAAAACTGATAAAAAAGAAGAGATAACAACATTTAATTTACAATATGGGTTAAGTGTTATACTTTTGGATTTATGAAATAAATTCTATTATATAAGATTTTATTTAAGGAATAAAGAGAAAGTTAATTCTTGAAAGCATGAATGTTTTTATTAAGGATTTAATATTAATATGGTATTTATATATTAGGTGTGTGTCACTAAGATATACATTTTTGGAATAATGGCATACTAATTTTTTGGAATCTTAGAGACAATATTTTTAAATTATTGGGTCTTGAATTTGGTTTGACATATTTTATAGGAGCTTTATGATTAACTAATTATGGATTAGATTAAGATAAACCAAGTGAATTACTAATGATGTTTTAGGAATTTATATAATTTTCTATATTGAATAACTTATTCTCATCATTATGATACTATTATTACATTATATAAATGTTTATTAAAATATCACAGATAATGTTATAAAAAACCATGGTAAAGGGAAGAAGTTTTGGGTTTAGGGTTTAGATTTGATGGTTAAGGATTTCGAATTCTGATATTAAGGTTTAGGAAAGATGTTTCTTGGTTAAGCGTTCTACTTTTGGGTTTTGGGGTTTAGAAAACAGAGAAAAAAGAAGAAGAGATAACAACATTTAATTTACAATATGAGAATGTCACAATGATGAAAATACATCAGTCTACCTGAGACTGTGAAATCCACACAACAACATTAGGGCATCATTTCTGGTTTTGACCTTATTTTTGACATATCATGAATCTCAAACTATTCCCTTGTTCTTGAGGCCATTCCATCTCATTACACATCCTACTGGCCTTCGGTCTCCCATGGGGACACAACTGATTGATGTCAGGTATCACTATTGGTTGACCTTTGGGCATTGGGAAATAATGATACTCCCCAATGGGTTTCCATGGTACATCATAACAGTTAGCAATGGTATCCATCCGGTACACTGGATCCACATATTCTTCCCATGATTTGTTCATAGAGGCAGGTGCTGTGATGAAGTGTGTGCATGGAAACCATAAGGCCTAAAAGTTTCAACATTGAAAGTACCTTGTTTCCATTAATACCACCATTTTTTCACTGATACGATTTTTGATGGGGTCTGATCACTCTTGAACTTCAAATCGTGAGTCTTCTCGTCGAAAAAGGCACACATGATAAACATAAGCTTCTTCAATATTCTTTTTAATCTCTCATTGAAAGTTTATTTCATACCTTATCCCCTGTTGTATTCCATCGAATACGAGTTTTTCTCTAACAACATATTACTTCACGCATTGATATAATGTATCCTAAATTAGGGAGTTTATAGGTAGCTTGCGAAGCCCTTTGAAGACACCATTTATGCACTCTACAATGTTTGTTGTCATGTGTCTGTACCTATTCCCCCTGTCATATGCCAATGTCCATTTTTCTTTTGGATTTCGCTTCATATAATCATAGACTTCTTGATTAGCCTTGTGGGATTATTGAAAACATTCTTCAAACCACCATTGGTACAACTCATATGCTACACATAATAGATGATATTTCACATAATTTGATTTTATCTTTATGTTGAAATAGTAAAAAATAACAAATACCATGCGTACCAAGCCTCGTGATTGTCTTCATCATCAACTCATTGTGTAATTTTTTATGCACATTTCTAGAAATGTTTCTAATTCAGAACCGATGATGTGCATTTGGGTACCCTTATGTATCAGGATCCGCATTGATTGACTCATTAATTTCCCGATGGCGATCAGATATCAAACAAACACCCAGAATATTGGTGAAATGGTTGTTGATCATGCTAGAAACCAACTCCATGATTCATAGTTTTCTTTCTCTAAAATGGAAAAGGAAAGTGGAAGAGGTGAACAGTTTCCATCTTGTATTGCTACAATCAACAATACAACCTTGTATGTTTTTTATATAAATGTTCCATCAATCTGAATGAACAATTTGCAGAAACAAAATGCTGAGATACAAGGAAGGAATGCCCAGAACAACCGATGAAATTGAACACGAGATGGATCAAGTCAGTTATTGTGAGACACATGTTCCTTTGTATCCAGATGGAAGTTTAATTGGTTATGATGCCTCATTATGGCTAGAAATTGCTGCAACACCCGATATGATTCATCCCAATCACTATAGACCTTCACAATTGCCTTCTGTTTCACCATCCATGCCTTATTATAAGAAATCTTATAACTGAATGTTTGTTAAATCATCTCTTGAATAAGGGATATCGGAACATGTTGACATGTCCTAATCAACTCAGCAACAATATATGACCCAAATTATGCATCCAATGAGGTATGATCATGTGTAAGGCTTGGCTGAATGCAAGTATGAGCTACCTCAATCCTCGAGATACTTTAACCTCCAAATGTAATGTCTGAAATCACCCTCAAGAAAAATCTATAATAATCCCAATACTTATCAAACTTTATGACATATTTACTACATCATGATTCATGAACTATATAGATATAGTGCCTCTCAATGTGAAATCTCTTTATCATGCATTTTAATGTATCTTTACTAGGAAAATTCTTTTTAATATAAAAGGTTTTTTCCAACTCCCTAAACCTATCTGGTATAACTCTGGGGAACTTAGTTGCTGGTTTGAGAACATTATTGTTGAATTTAAGCACACATGTTATTTCTTCTAACCAAGATGAACAGGATGGTGGATGATTTATTGTAGGTTTAGGTTGATGTACAACTAATGCATTTCTCGAAACCTCCTTCCAAACTTTAGTTGATCCCTCCACATCCGTAGTATTGTCACCGTCTGATCCATCATTACAAAACTCTTCATCAAAAGTTGGATTGACATGTATATATGGGAAATCATCTAGTTTTTCATCTTCTGCTGCATTATTTGGAATAGGCTCAATTTTATGTGGTGTATTTTCTTCAACCACTCTTGTAATTCTATGTCTCCATACAATTGGACGTTTTTGTTGTATAGTAGCAACATCAACGTATAACTCCATCATAGTAACATCTTACCATTGGGAAAAGATATTAATTTCTTGGACCCACAGTACATCAGCAACCAATGGAAAAGCTATATGTAATAGTGTTTCTGGGAATTTCAAATTTCTATAGCTTATAGACTTGATCTCTTGATTAGGTTCCAGATTTAAGGAACCATGAATTCTCTCTTGAAGGTCACTTATGGTTACACAATTAGCTATACTAACCACCATTATTGGTTGTGTGATATAAGAAGATCCTTTCTCAGTTTGAATAACCTTCCCATAGCAGTACACACAGGAAAACATAACTCTCTATGTCAAAAATATTTCTTTCATCAAAATTTTGATTGTGTAACAAATATAACAAAATTATGGTTGACCATATAATATTTATTAGAATGAAATTTTATGATGCCTTTCAATACCCTAAAATATGCTAGTAATGTTTTATTATATAAATGAATAATCACAAGTTAATCATTATTAAGTTATTCTTTAATTATTTATTCTTTAATCCTTAATCATATTATATTCATTATTTATTTAAAATTGACTAATCATATGTATTAATTTTTAATCCTCTATTATCATCAATTAATCTATAATTAATAATTATTAACAATAAGTATTATTTATAAACTATATATAACTAATTAAACTACTTAATACAAAACATCATTAATTACTAATAATAAATTTTTTAACTAATCACTCGTTATTTAATCACTAGTTAATCATTATTAAGTTATTATTTAATTATTTATTATTTAATCCATAATCATATTATATTTATTAGTTAATTATAATTAACTAATCATATGTACTCATTTTTAATCCTAATTTATCACTAATTAATCTATAATTAGTCATTAATAATAATAAGAATTATTTCTGAACTATATATAAATAATTAAACTACTTAAACATCCTTAATTACTAATAACTAATTTTATTAATTAATGGTTTTGTCCTTATTTCATTCTATAAAATCATAATTATCATTTTATCATTGATAAATATTCTAATTTGATTTTGTTTTCTTAGATATTTTAGTAGTTTGTAAAGAAAATTTGATTCCTCTTAATCATATCCCCTGAGAGTGTCAAACTAGGAGTGCAGCAAGGCCCGTTGTCATGTACCAGGATACCCTGAGTCTATCCCAAAACACTTTTTTATACTTTTCACTCCTAGGTACATTTGTGTCAGAGCCATATCCACTTGTTTATATCCAGACAGGGATTTGATTTCTTAGATAACCACATAATCTTTATGCTACCAAAATTTCACAATACTTAATCCTAAGTTAATCTATACTTAATTTATACTACTAACAATAATTATTTTAAACTATATATAATTAATTGAAAAACCTAATAAAAAATATTTATAACTAACTAAACTACATAAAAATGAAATAATTAAAACTAAAAATAATTCAATTATATAAATAAAAAACATTAAATTAAATAAATAAAAATACTGCTAAATGATGCTTCCAAAAACCTGCATAGAAAATGAATTTTTCAGAGAGATACGGAGAGGATTTAGAAGAGATGAAGAGGAAAATTTAGTTAGGATAAAGGTGGATGCCCTTTTATAGGGAGGTGAGGCAAAGGCGGCATCGGCGATGCCACCTTTTGCCTCTGGGTAAGGCAAAGGCGACATCGGTGGTACCACCTTTCGCCTCTGGGTAAGGCCAAATGCAGCATCAGGGGTGCCACCTTTCGCCTTACCCAGAGCTGAAATGATGAATCCACCCCCCATCTCCTTTTCCATGTTATCAATCTGAGCCAAAGGAGGTGTAGGGGAGCGAATATGGCATCTGTGATGTCGCCTTTTCACATCAACGCAAAGTCAGCATCACTGATGCCACCTTTGTGCCTTATTTTTTAAAAAAATTAATATATACCATTTTAAAAAAATAATAAAAATTATAAAAAAACTCCTCCCTAAAATGTGACAGAAGGGTCGGCCTCACATGGCCTATATAAACCCCTTAACATTCTAAAAAATTCATCCAAAGGGGGAGGGGAAGAGCTCCGACAAAAGGGGAACACCAGAGTGACATAGCTATCAGCCTTCACCATCAGGGATCACCTCTAGGTAAAAAAAGAGGCCCCTCTCTGAGAATCTTCCATATAAGGTCTTCATAAGAACCTATAGCGTGATCCTCATATGATCATGCAATCCCATACTGGACCCTTACGAATGCTCGTAGGACCTCTTGCAAGACCTCCTCTTGGATCACATCGTCGCATGAGTGATGGAACCTCATGTGACATGGGGATATAGGGCACCCATATTGGTCCCTATGGATGCACACCAGTGAACGTGTGAATCCTAATATCACAAACATAGCGAGTATCCCAATCTTGCATCGAATACTTGGGACCTCTGAACAAGATTATCTAGGTATGTGGGCACCTCCCGCAAGCCCATGACATGATGAAGGAGACCATAGCGAGACCCCTTGTCGAAGACATGTGAAATGCATGGATGAAGGATCATTATGATCTAATGGGCCTGCCATGTTTGGTTATTGAAAACCAAGATAGATAGCCCTCAGTATGGGTGTCTCGCACCAGCGACGTCTCGATGCACCTTCCAACAAGTGACCATTTAGGCCTCCTTCAGTTCTACATGTACGTCATCCCTCATATATACATACTTGACAAACAGACCCACTTAGGGTTAGGGAGTCCATCAAAAGACCCCTTTGAGGTTATGCGAACCCCTAGGAGGCTCAGTGCAAATTAAACCATCATCCACTCATCCTCCTTTGCGGACCAAGACACCTCCCTCGCATGTGATCACAAAGCCCAGTACATGACCCTTCATAGATCATTTGGTCTCATAAATAGATATATACTGACAAGAAGTAATCCCTCGGTTGACACTGTCAACCCCTAGTCTCAGGACGCTTGTATGAAGTCCCCAGAGCATGGCCTTGTGTCTTTATCCATGCAGTAAATATCCATGCACGTAAAGGATTTGGTGCACAACCTCTATAGCATGACCACCGAGTCTATTGCAAGACCACATCCACGATGATGCAAGTACCCCCATGTGGCCCTCAATGTTTTCATGCAGCCTTGGAGATGGTTGCTTCGAAGTGGAAGATCTTTTTAGACTATCCTGTCTTAATGACCAATAGTATGGGTATGTGCCCTATGGGTTGTGCACCTCGCACCATGCAGTGTGTACCCTTACTCATGCATGTAGAGATTTTGATATAGAGACTCCATGTATCACCTCCAGCCCGATCACATGACCATGATTAAAGACATGTGATCAGGTGGGTGGACAAGAATCACATGGATCTTTTGAATAGGGTTCCCCTCACATGTGTGTGTGCTGTCTTGGCACACCAGAGAATCCATGGGAGAACCCTTTCCCATATGCACCAAGGAATTCCCTTCCATGCTTATGGCATTATTAAGACTCCCCTATGTAAGTCTACAGACTCCTCCATGAGGCCACCTCGAACTCATGTGAAATACATGATCAAAGGGGTATCATGAAAACATCCTCTTAATGTACAAAGGATTCCATGGACAGGACTTCCCTTTTCCATCTAAACCCAACAATGTATGCCTTCAGCATAAGAACTTGGGTGCAAATGATTCCCATGTAACTTAAAAAATAATTACTATGGATATGCAATTTTGGCACTTGAATGAGTATAAGACCCTAAGAACACTCATTAGACACTTCAATGGTCTTGCGATGTCTATAAAAAACCATGGGCATACCATGCTTGACTACAAGAAAAGCCTTGTATGAGTCAAATTGATCTCATACAAACATTTTAACATGTCACCATAGTCATGCGATGACCGAAAGACAAGGCGTAGCAGTCATGCGGGGAACCTCGGAACTGGCTACCCCTGTCTTTCGAAGAATTCCTAAGAAAACATAATTTTATCATGTGAAGGAGTCATTGATAGGTCAAAATAATCATGCAATCATTCACGAAAATGTTGGTATTGACATGATATGGCCTTAGGATAAGACCCTATACATGTCCTTATCGCCATATAGAAGTCTCCAGGTATACCTGAACAACCCAACAGTGCCCTAAGAAAAAGTAGACAGACATGTCCATGATATGCTTGTGTGCTCTCCTCATGACCCCTATTGGTTATGAAAATCATCATCAAAAAATCCAGTGAAAATATTTTTTATAGATCATACCAAATCGCATGATCCTAGGCCTTCGTAAAATAAATAGAAGGAGATCAAAAGGAGGTTGGTGAGTGGTGTTCATGATCACTAAAATGCATATGACGTGTCCATATCACAGCTCCGCAAGACCCTCAAACATGTCTTCTCAGACTTATGAAGCACCTCTAACATGTCTGCTTCACTCAGATTAATAAAGCTAAGATAGGTCCCCCTTGATCACATGGGACACCTCAGACATGTCCACCCAGACATGTGAAGCACCCCTGACATATACACATGATCATGCAAAGCACCCTAGACATGTCCACCATGGTCAAGTGAATTGTCATATATATTTCTACTTCACCCAGGCAAAGACACCTGGAGCATGACAGTTCATCATGAAGTCAACCTCATACCTGTCTTCTATGTTAGATTGGTGCCCTAACATATAGGAAGGGAAATAAAATCCCTCATGACATGCCCACATTATACGGTAGGCCTACTTGGACTCATTCCATGTGGTCCCTAGCTAAGAATTCTCAGCTACATTCCCCTTCTATAAAGGAAGTGTCCTTGAGGAGACAAGATGATGTATTCATGCAACCCTACTAGTTTCATGCTCCCGGATAGACCATCTTGGTCATCACCACCTCTCTTTAATCTGTTAAAGGATAAAAAGTGAGTACACCCCATGGGAAGCCTCAGGGTGTAGGCCCTGACTAATGACATGATGTAAGTATACCAGTTGAGCAACCTCGGAGTGTAAGCCCTGACCAGCATCATGGCCTGAGTGAACGAATCATGAGCAGCCTCAGAGTGTAAGCCCCGACCAGTGACATGATATGAGTTCACCAATCATGGGAAACCCTAGAGTGTAAGCCCCATTTATAGACATAATATAATATGTCCCAACCAATACGGAATCCATTTTGGTATAAGCACCAAGCATTCCTAAAATTTTAGGGATGTCCATAATGTCTCCAAGAATGATCACCTACCTTAGCCTATCCGCAGGTTAAGGTACATATAAACTATGATAAATCTAATTCCCAGCATATATGGTATACATAGGAATCCTCCCTAAGGCCCAAGATCTATTTCATATCTTCTATGATATGGGTGAGCATTCCTCTCAAAGGGAAACTCTAATGCGTATTCCCCATCCAGATATACTCTCATGAAATGTTTCCAATCTACCTTTATCTCTTTTTTCTCACACTGAGCATGGATCATGTGGGTTTAGAAGATAGCGATGATTTTACTAATGGAATGATGGGGATTCCCCTAACATGGGATCTTCGCCTATGGGATATAATCTTTATTGCATCCCATCTCTACTCATTGGTCCATATCCCCAATAAAGCATGCGTAGGCAATCTCATATGCATAACTCCCATATAGTACCTCTATTTTCATATCTCCCATGACACAGAAACCAAAAATAAGAACTAAATAGACTTTGATTCCTATGTTAAACATGATACGTAGGACACCTCATTGAGGTTTGAGTCCAAAATTCACATCCTTACCATATGACGTTAAAATACATGGATGGATCCAGTCATAAGACCTTAAACTACATCAAACGAACTATGTGGATTTTGATTCATGTCATGTAAGGATACATAGGACACCTCATAGAGGCTTAATCCCATCCTTAAGACACCAACAATGAACTTAGACATCAATAAACTTCTGAGGGCTCAAGCATGGCCATGGTCCAAATAGTCGCATTTAAATAATAGAGTGATAGAGAGCCTGTGATATACACACAATCACCCCTATCGATACATGTTCGTAATAAAGTCATTGAAATAGGGGTAACCACTCCCGTATCAAGGTCTAGTAAGAAATTCACAAACATTCCTTAAATATATAAGAGATTCCCATAGTGGGTAAAATCCCCCCCCCAAAGGGTGTGATGATCCTGACCTACTGTCCTCTCAACTAATGAGAGTCCCCAAGAGTCACTGGGCATGAAAACCCAAATGACCACTGGCCTTTGGAAAGAAGAACCATACCCAGCTATGGATGGGGAACCATTGAGAGTTTCAGAGAAAGTGACAATAGTAATGTGATGAGTGAAACCCATTCCATGCCACAAAACCCTAAAAAACCAAAATGGTGAAACTGATGTGAATTTATTTAACTATGTAATCCCTTTCATGAGTCAAAAAGTATACATTTCCCTAGTTCCCATTAGGCTAGTTTATGTTGTGCATGTTGCACAACAAAACAGTAGGCCCAACATGTTCCTTCTAACCATACTAAACCTCGTGTGAAAATAAGGGACTGCCTCTTTACCTTTTAACTATGAAAGTTATTGATCAATCATGCACTCTTATATATGATGTTTCACTGATAGGGTGTCCTTTTTTTCTTGTAAGAATTATCAGGATTCCTTGAAATAAAAATTACATCTTCGAATGTGCCAATAGGATCCAGGACAATTGGGCAAGATGCTTTGATCCTGAGGCCCTAATGAACATTTTCACCAACACACCACTTCTGTCATAGATTGGTGAATGACTTGGGCTTGGAATACTGCATCAATATCTCCATCATGACTCTAGAATCAGCACATGAAATCATTCATAGGATTGATTCCTGCTGACCACCTTTCCCATGATAGGCTGCGAAAGAGGAAGTGACCCTTATCGCCACCTCCAACCGCTTTGGGAACCTAGCACTAGAAGGTAATGATATACACCTTCCATATGTAGGGGTATTAGATGGGAATGGCCAACATGAAAACTCAACCACCCATGAGATACCTAGGATTGATCCCATCCATTCATATCATCATCATCGATTTGCACCCATGATCTTACAAGGAGCTGTAGAGGAGGTTGTTCCTACCCCAACTATCCAAGACAGAGCACACAGTATGAGAGCCCGCCTAGGGTATCCAAACAATGTGTCTCTAGAGTGGGATCATATCCCTAATACTGCTAATATGAATATGTTTCACCACTATGTCTCAATAGTGGCCCATGACCAATCCTAGACCACTTCCAGTCAAGAGTCCATGGCTTCACCTCAGCTAGCTGTAGTGACTATATAGTCCTAGGGGACACCCTATCCCATAGGGTTGGGGAAATTTTCACCATATTTTACCCTAGGATCATATTTATCATGGGTATTATCCCATCAAATGGTATCATGGGCACTGAACCCTCAAACGGTATCATGGGCACTGACCACCAAAACGGTATATCAGGAACTGACCCATAAAATGAGGTACTCCATTGATGGGGAGAACCTTCCTACTTATGTTTTGGTCAATATGATATCTATCAGATCCAGAGACTCCCCATTAGATTTGTGTGAGAATTATCATGAAGGGTACAATCATACCCTCTAAATTCATCTAGGTCAAATAGTTTTTCTTACCTTCTGTCACTGGAGTAAGGGCAGAAAGGCTTAGTGGTATCCACTGGGTATCTACGAAATGTATTAAAAATCATGATAGTATCCCAAAGGGTTGGGACAATTGATCATATGGAATGTTTCAATAGTGGATTCAGTATCTGGGATCCACATTAGAACCCCCATAATCATCCACTCAACATGCTACTGACATAAAATGGGTATTTTCATGGATCCCTATAGTCATCACCATGAGGATGACAAGGTCATTTATGAAGAAGAATAGATTTCTCTACTCCAATAAGAGAATAGGGATCTCTATAAGATAATTATGGGAATAATATTGAGACCTCCACTCCGGGATGATGGTGTCTTCTTATAGATTCCACCTTACAGTGAAGTGCCCTATTCCATAGGCCTGGGAGAATTTTCATATTCATCATTCCCTCATTAGGAAGAATCCAAACATTATCCCACCTCACCCCAGCCTATAGGGTTGAGAAAATTTCTATATTTTTCACCTCCTCATCGATGATATTCTACAAGAGATATGACCTCACGTGGAACCACAAAACTTTCAGGAGAGTTGGGGCCTCTTAACCAAAGGGAAGACTTTTTGTCATCTAATATCCCTAATACTTCAACACCCCACCCCTGGGCCAATGATAACCAGGATTATCTACCCCATATTCTAGACTCAGTCATGCACTAGCATCAATGATATCATGGATAACATATGGGAGTGGAGGTCTGGTCTCCCCTCTATTGAATACAGGAATTGAAAATAATATTCCTTCCATTACAAACATGTTTTGAGGTATTTCAACTATACCATGGAAAATGGTTTGATAGAGATTTTGATGGTGATAATGTTGAATGAGGAAGGTTTGGTTGGTCATTAAAAATATTTTTCCTACCATCAATGCCTTAGGCATAACATATAATGTTGCTTTTACTTCAAATATTGGCTTTAATAGCATATGGACATGGGAATATTGGAACCACCAACACCTAAATCCTCACTCCAGTCATCTGATCACTCTAGGTAGGAATTATCAATTTTCAATCACACCATGAGTCACCTACCTCCTAGGTAGAAATGACCATCTCTTGATGAAAGATTGAACAAATCCTATTCCTTCTAAACAAATCTTGTCTCTAATTATTTTTACTACACCATAAAAAGCAGTTTTATGAAACTCCCAATGATGTGGAAACTAAATGAGGAAGGTTTGGTAGACTAAGACGACTATTTCCCTTACCACTGATGTCTCAAGATCATAATCAAAAGATGCTTTGTCTTCAGGGATTGGTTGGAGGAACAGGTGTCTATAGGGTTGATAGATTTGAAAGATCCAAAAACGAATACATTATTCATAAGATTTGTTGGAGCTCCATCAGATGACATACTCTCTTAATAGGTTAAATGGTCAACATCCTGACCACATGACGTTAAACTGTATAGATTTTTTGTATTAACCACATGAAGTTAAATTATATGGGCCCCACATCCTTACCTCAATACGTTAAACAATATGCCCAATATCTTTACCACAAGACATTAAACTTCATGGACAATGTCCTTACCGCAAGACGTTAAAATAAATGGAAAACATCCTTATCATAAGACATTAAACTACATACATTATGTTATTACCCCAAGATATTAAATTTCACGGCCATAATCCTTACCAAGCGACATTAAATTTCATGGCCAATGTTCTTACCACAAGATGTTAAACTGCATAGCCAATGTCCTTACCACAAGATGTTAAAATTCATGGCCAACATCCTTACCACAAGATGTCAAACTGCGTGGTTAATTTCCTTATCACGGGACTTTAAACTGAGTGGAAAAAATCCTTTCCAAAAGATGTTGTAATTTATGGTCATCATCCTGACCACATGATGTTAAACTATATGCAGCCTTCATCCTTACCACATGATGTTAAACTACATGAAGTTCATCCTTAGCACATGACGTTAAACTGCATAGAATTTTAAGAACTACATGTATCATGATTATTGACCATACAAGATATGTATTGACACCTAGATATCAAATCTTAGGCCCATATACAACTTCCAATAAGAGGTAATACCCACATCTATGTATGGGCCAGACCTAGATAGAGTATCTCCTTTCCCAAAACTATGTGTGGCTTGATTCTCATCCTCATGAGGTAAGTAGTGATTCCCATACATTTTTTCTTCAGGCCCATCCATGGGAATAACCTTTTTGGCCTTTGTTATGAGTTTTCTTAGAAATGTGTGTGGTGTGTCTGAGATCTCTTTGGTCCTCATTCATGTTGGTTTGCTTCATGACACCACACCATTCATCGCAACATTAGGACCTGCATCTTATAGTCTAAGCCATATGATGCTAAATTTTCTGCATATGTCCATGAAACAAGATGTTAAATTGTTCTACAACATCATTACCACATGATGTAAAACTACATTGAAGTTTGTCTGTACTACATGATGTTAAACTGCACTATGCTTTTAGAAATATATACGACTTGATTCCCATTTTCAATGAGATACGTAGGGACTCCTTGATCCTATATCTTGGCCTAACCACCACACAACATAAAATATTCCTATAAAATTCTCTATGCCTATTAATAGTGGATGGGACCCTTGTCAGTCCTTGTTTCTCGCATTGAGCATAGCTCACATGAGCTTACGAATTCTGGTAAGGTTTTCCCTAAACAAAACATGGCATGAAGGCTCGGGATGAGATCACACATCCTATGTACAAAGAGGTAAAGTGTATGCAATTATTCCTCACCACATGATGATAAACTGCATGGTTGATGTCCCCTACACAACATAAAACTATACAAGAGGAACACCATTGATGGTGTCGGTCTTCTACCGCACTAGCATACTAAGAACTATGTTCGAATTTACTCCCATCTTTATGGGATATGTAGTGATGCCCAAACCCCTTGTTTTACACCCATCCATATGATTATATTCCTGTCACATCAATTGATCCAATGTTCTTACCGAATGACATAAAACTACATGGGCCCATGACATCCATCCTAACTCACGTCGGTTGACCCATGTCCTTATTGCTTGATGTTAAACATCATGGAATCTCATCCTTACCACATGATGTTAAATTTAACGGTTACTCTAGAACTATGTGTGGCTTGATTCTCATCCTTATGGGATATGTAGTAACGCTAGAGCATTTAATCCTCAGGTCTAGCCCCAAGTACCACAAATCCTTCATTATTTTAGACCTCTTGTCCTAAGACCCTATTAGGGATGTATGGGATGGTGTAGATCACTTTGGTCCTAATTCATGTTGGGATGACTTTATCACTCCATGCATATCTCATTCAGGACCTTGTTCTCCTTCCTTTTTCCTAATTGTATGATGTTAAACTGCATGGAACTAAGTCCTTGTCACATAATGTTAAGTTGCATGATCCTTTAAGAACTACGTGTGGTTTGATTCATGTTGGCACAAGATACATAGTGATACCCAAACTTCTACTCATGAGCCCAACCACAATACCCCCCATTAATTCATTTCATTCCACCTCAGTCCTTACCGCACGATGTTAAACTGCATGGAAATATGTCTTGACCACAAGATGTTAAATTACATGGAACTCTCAGAACTACATGTGTCTTTATTCTCATCCTCATGAGATACGTTCTGATTCCCAAACATCTTTTCATTGGCCCTATCCATGGGTATTACTTCCGTTGGCCCCATTGGCTTGAGTTCTCTCGTAAAGATGCATAGTGTTGTTGAGACCTCTTTGGTCTTTATTCACGTTGGGTTGATCCATGGAACCACATTGCACATCTCCATAAGGGAATCCATCTTACGATTTGAATCACATGACCCTAAACTATCCGCATATGTCCCTATAACAAGACATTAAACTATGTCGTATCATCCTTACCTCTTGCTGTTAAACTTTATGGAAGTAAGTCCTTGCCACATGACATTAAACTACACAGTCCTTCAATAACTATGTGTGGCTTCATTCTTACTCACATGAGATACGTAGTGATGCCCAAGTTCTCATACTTGGGCCAAACCATAACATTACCTCCTTTCACATCAGTTCTCACATCCTTACTGCATGATGTTAAACTGCATGGAGATAAATGTCCCCACTACATAAAAATAGACTATGCAGACCAACTCCATTATCATACCTTATCAAAGGAACATGAGAGCCTCACCCTAGCCAACCAGATAATAGAGTGATTCCATCATCTTTTTAAGCACCTCAGTCCTTATACCACACTTCATGTCTCAAGAATCTTGGGTTGTCGCAAATCTTTCACTAACCCTAAAGAGGAAAAGAGATCTCTCTGCTTGGCCATTATATTAATGTGAGGTATCAGACCCACCAACTAGAGACATATTTCCCTAGTGTAAAAAGACTTTTAATTCTTGTGATCCTGACATCACCAAGTTGGAACCCATCACCCCATTATGTTATAGTTTATCCCTAGATTGATTGTCCCATGTCATCACTCATGACCTAAGAACCGTGATCCATAATTTACGACATCTTCATCACCCTCTCAAAGGTATTTTGGAGTAATCTTGACCCTGGGTATCCTAATGAGCCTCTTGTGTAACATCCCCCATACCAGGTCCAAGTAGCATGACCTTAAACTACTCACACCTTAGTCAAAGTTGTATGACCTTAAACTCTAGAACATAATGGTCTAAGCTGCAAGACCTTAAAATACCAATGAAAGAGATGAAAAACGCATCAGGATGAAAACTCACAAAGGGAGACCTAAGAAAAAGTCAAGTCTCCACTCGCTAAACTCCTCATTCTTAGAGTTTAGGAAGAAATTATGGAAAAATTAAATTCACTATAAATCTTATAAGGTCTATATTGTATCCTAGTAAAAGGAAAGATATGCTCACTAGACCACCTAATCAGGAAAAAATGTGATCAATGATTCCTCACATCTCCTCACCATGAGAATATGTTTGATAGGTGGTGGTGAAACTTTTATGGTGCTCATACCCTTATTGGATCTTACATTTTCCATATATCCCACTTCATGATCTAAAGCATCTTAGGTCTCCCTAAAACCTCAATTTCCCCTGAAGAGGAAATGAGATCTCTCTGGTTTTCCATGCTATTGATGTGAGGGATAAGACCCATCAATCGAAGACATCGTGTCCTGATTTAAATGGATTTCCAATTCTAGTGAGCCTGATGTCACCAAAGATGAACCCATCACCCCATTGTATTATAGGTTCCCTCTGGGGTGGCTTTCATATACCTTCCTTATAACCATAGTTCTTAGAACTATTATTTAGCATCTTCATATCAGATTATCCAAGTGTATCTAATATCCTTGACATCGCATCAATAGGTTTTGTACCCATTCTCAAATTCAGAATGCAACCCTTTATTCTTGAACCTTTTGATGGCTCACACCTCATGATTCGAAACCACAAGGGCTAGGGCTCGAGCTGTTCAATTATGAGCTAATATTCCTTAGGGTGTCAAAACCCTTCCATGATATCTTTCCCTCTATAACCAACTCCATCATCTTGATTTTATATATTTCACAAATATTTCATATCCCCTAGAAAGAAAAACAAATATATCTACTTTTCCATGCTATTGATGCAAGGGCTTAGACCCACTGACCTGAAACATCTTGGCCTAGTATAAAGAGCATTATAATCATTATGATCCTCAATGACATTGTGGTGGAACCTGGAACCCGATAGTGTTAAGGGAGATACTCAGCATGTCTACCCCATTCTGTATCATTCAGATCAATATTTTGGGTTCTAATTACATTTCCCATATCCCAACTATTATGGTGGTCCTAGTATCACTAGTATTTCTCCCTAACCATATTCACACCATGAATCTTTCATAGACCTTGGAGAAGAGTGGATATCAGCTTCACTTTTCATTGATATTGATGCATAAAGTATTTAACTCACCAACTAAAGGCATCTCCTCCTTGTAAGAAAGGAAATCCAATCCTTCTGAGCCCTAACAACACCCCAACAGAACTTAAAACCCTGTAGTTTTTTGAGTCATCCCTAGTCTACCAACCCCATATTCCATAAAATTATTGGTTTTAAGACTTTAATCTACCTGGCACTCCAAATTCATAGTGGTAAGACTCCAAACTATGTGGCACAGAAAAGTCCTGCTAGTAAGACTTTGAACTACGTGGCAAACCAAAATTCCTAGAAGTAATACTTTAAACTACATGGCATCCTAAAGGTCCAATCTTAAAGACCCTAAACTATAACACAATAACAATCTAATTTGTAGGGCCTTGGAATATTAAGAGGCATAATACTTTACAAGATGAAAAACCAATAAAGGCATCTTATAAAAAAGTCGATTTCCCGCTCACTAGACATATACATTTTCTAATCTAGGAAATATTAAACATCTATAAAATAGAATAATCACAAATCTTGTCAATTCAAAAACCTGTAAGAAGGAGTCCTGAAAAAAAATCCAAGTCCACCCTTACTAATTCTTCCCCCATTTGAAGATTAGGAAAAAATTAAGGCAAAGTAAATAAAGAGATACAAATCTTCTGGGCCCCCTATACAGCCTTAGAAAAAAATCAAGCAATGTTCTCTAATTCCACTAACTTAGGAAAAATTTAGAACATTTCACCTTTGAGGAGGATAACATGTCCAAATTTTCCTTGTAAACCCGATGATCTGAATACTACTAGAGAAAGAGCATAAATGACGGATTTTATGTCATGGGTATTCATGAACTTTCCCTGAAAGGTAACCATATGGAATTCAAGAACTCAAATCCAAGAAATTGTTTCTATTTTGTATTACACTCAAAGGATATGCATAGTGGATAATCTACTCAAAATATCCTCTAATACATGGTTCTCTACCTGGGATTTCTTTACAAAATAGTGACATTTCCCCTCATACGTATGAGCTAGATCTATGTGAGTACATTATTAATAGATTTCTATATCAATGAACCTATGGACCTTATGCATGATCTCAATCTACATAATTGTATATTTCAGAACAATGTGGGGCTTGATTCCCATATTCATGGGATACATAGGGACATCCAAGTATTTTACCTTGGATCCAGCTACACGTTTTCACTCCACCCTATCCCTATTTCATTTTTTACTTTTCATACATTCTAATTTTAGGGTATCTATTCCCCATGCCAAAGCTACATACCATATTAGATTCATCCAAACCATTGTGGCCAGATGTATCATTCACATAGAACATGATAGCACCTCAAATGTACCTAGGATAAATACTCTCAAGGAGTTAATTATCATGGATCATCAGATATTTAGATATGTGTAAAAGTGTTCAATGTTTTCATTAGAATCATATTCTTTTGTTTCAAGAAATCTTAGCCAAAAAATATGGCTATCCCACCAGCCAGCTAGGCTGATTCAACTTTAGCCCATGTGGGACCAGGTCGACCATGCCCAAGGGAGTCATCCCAAGCTAACCAGTAGACCAGCGGAGGGAGCATAAATCCTGTAAAGAAGAGTTTGGTACTATATATAGGGGTCAAGGTGTGCAATCCCAATGTCACACACACGCATAGGTGGGTAGAGGCCCACTGGTTAGAGCATGATGCAATTTGTATGAGTTTCGACCCCATTTTTGGCTCGAACAAATGGATTCTACTAAATTCCTTATATACAGAAGGTAAGGAGGAATGGGAATTCAATGTGGGATGAGTATTTTTCTATGGGATCAAATCAGGGTTGTCTAATCAAACTTCCTAGTTATCTAGGCGGTCAGATCTCACCACCCACTGATCCTATCTATCTACTCTGATCCACTGATCTCAAGTTCGAATCTAGAAAATCCTGCACACCTCATGACCCTCATCTTCAAACTCCCTCTTCACTAGTTCGACACCCCAAGGAACACCCAACGCCACCCCCCCCCCCATCATCACTGCCATGTCTTCGACACTTTTTTGATGATTCCTAAACTTCGAATAATTACTCAAGATATCTAGGACACTAGACTTACTGGTCTCCCATGAGACTCCCAAATGGAATTCTAATCTATCAGATGATTCTTCCATAATCGTGCGACCAAACTAGGAGGCCACTGCAAGCCTTTCCAAACTTCTGTGAGAACCTCTAGATAAACTCAAAGTCATATCATGATCACCCTTTATCATGACTAAGACAAAACAATCCATAGGTTTTCACAAATCTTTTTATAACCTTGGACCCCTTCTGTCTCCACGTGTTTTTCATCTACTTTATTTTGTATTTTTTCAGGATCACATGACTCCTTCATAAGGGAAATACATGAGATGCCATGATGATGCATCATTCATCCCATAAAAAGTGGTAAATTTTTTGGCCTCACGTGGCCTATATAAACCCCTTCACATCCCAAAAAAATCACACAAACGGGGAGTGGGGAAATCTCCAAAAAAAGGGAACATCAGAGAGACATAGTCATTATTCATCATCATCAGGTATCACCTCTAGGTAATAAAAGAGGCCCCTCCTATGAGAATCCTCCAAATAAGGTCTTCATAAGAACCTATCACGTGATCCTCATATGATCACGCGATTGAATATTGGACCCTTATGAATGCTCATAGGACCACCTGGAAGACCTCCCCTCATATCACACAATCGCATGAGAAAAGGAACTTCATGTGATGCGGTGATATGAGACACCCATACTGGTGTGCATAGATTCACACAAATGAACATGGGAATCCCAATCTCACAAACATTCTGAGTATCCATATTTTATGGTGAATGCCTAAGACCTATGAACAAGATTATTCAGGTATGCATGCTACTCCTATAAGCCCTTTTCATGATGAAGGATATCGTCATGAGAACCCTCATCAAATACATGTGAAGTACATGTACAAGGGAGCTTCACAATCTCATAGTACTACCATGTTTGTTCATTGATAACCAAGATAGGCATCCCTCAGTATGGTTGTATCGCACCAACGATGCCTCTATGAACCTTTAGACATTCGACCATGCTGGCCTCCTTCAGTTATCTATGAATGTCTTCTCTCATGTATGCATACTCAACAAACAGACCCAATTAGGATCATGGAATCCATCAAAAAACCCCTTTGAGTTCATGCAAACCCCCGGGAAGCTCAGTGCGAAGCATAACTATAGTCATTCATTCCCCTTTATGGACCAAGATGCCACCCTCACATGTGTTTTCAAATCCTATCACAAGATCCTCAAACATTTCCACCCTGATATGTGAAGCACCTTTGACATTTCCACTTCACTAAAATGAAGCACCCCCGATATGTCCACCTGGACATGTGAATCACTCCAAACACATCCACCATTTTCATATGAATAATATTATATAAGTCTAGTTATCCCATGAAAAGATTCCAGGATCATGACAGTTTATCATGTAATTGACCTCGTACATGTCTTTTAAGTCGGATTGGTTCCCTAACATATAGGGTGGGAAATCAAATCCCTTATGACATGTCAACTTTTTATAGTAGGACAACTTGAACTCATGCCTTGTGGGACCTGGATAATAATCCTCAGCTACATTCCCCTTCTATGTTGGAAGTGTCCTTGAGGATTTATGATCATGTATTCATGAAACCCTACTAATTTCATGCTCCTGGACAGACAATCATAGTCATCACCACCTCTCTATAATCTTCCAGAGGATAAAGATTGAGTAAATCCCATGCAAATCCTCAGGGTGTAAGCCCCGACTAATGATATAATATAAGTATACCAATCATAAAACCCCAAAGAGTAATCCCCAACCAGCAGCATGGCATGAGTGAACCAATCACGGGAAGCCTCAGAGTGTAAGCCCTAACACGTAACATGATATGAGTTCCCTAATCACAGGTAACCCCTGAGTGTACGCCCCGGTCATAGACATAATATAATATGTCCCCAACAATAGGGCATCCATTTCATTATTATCCACTAGCATTCCAAAAATCCTAGGGATGTCCATAATGTCTCCAAGCATGATCACCTACCTTAGCCTATCAGATGGTTAAGGTACATATGAACTATAAGAACTCTGATTCCTATCATATCCATGATATGTAGGAATCCCCCCTAAGGCATGATCTCAATATCGTATCTTCCATGAGATGGGTGATCATTCCTCTCAAGGGGAAACTTTAATGTGTAAGCCTCATGAAAATATAATCTCATACAACATGTCCAATTTACCGCTATCTATTTTTTCTCACACCAAGCATGGATCACATGGGATTAGATGTTAGTGATGATTGTACTAATGGAATGATAGGGATTCCCCCAACAAAGGATCTTCACCTTTTGGATATAATCCTGATTGCATCCTATCTTTGCTCATTGGTCTATATCCCCAATAAATCATTCCTGAGCAGTCACATATGCATAAGACCCACCTAGGGCCTCTATTTTCATATCTCTCATGACACAGAAGCCAACAATAAGAACTACATGGATTTGATTTTGGTGTTAAATAGGATATGTAGGACACCACATTGAGGTCCGAACCTGATATTCACATCCTAACTGTATGATGTTAAAATACATTGATGGATCCAGTAATACACCCTTAAACTATGTCAAACAAACTATGTGGGTTTTAATTCTTATCTTAGAAAGATATGTAGGAAGCCTCGTAGAGGATGAATTCCATCCTCAGGACACCAACCATAACCATGTACATCAATAAACTCTAGAGGGCTCGAGCATGGTCTTGGTATAAAGAATCATATTTAAATAATAGAGTGATAGTGAACTCATGATATACACATAATCATCCCTATTGATTCATGTTCTTAATAAATTAATTGATACAGGGGTAACCATTTCTGTATCAGGGTATGTTAAGTATTTAATGAAAATATATTAAATCTTTAAGAGAGTCCCATAGTAGGAAAAAATTCCCCCCAAAAGGGTGTGATGAGTCCGACCTCCCATCCTCTCAACCAATGAGAGCCTGCAATGACCCAAAGTTTTCAATGGAATTTCCATCTTGTCATAAAATCACGTGAAATCACAACATAATGAAATACGAAGCACTATGTGAGCTTTAAACATAATTTTGTCACTTAAGTGATTTCAATTTAAAAATCTGACATGCACAGTTGCGATCAGTAAGTTATTTGGAGCCTAATATGACTAACAAAATTTTTTGTGAATAGTAACATACCCTTATGAATAGTAAAGTTACCCTTATGAATAGTAAATTTACCCTTATGAATAGTAACCTTACCTATGATAGTATATAAATAAGATGCATGTGGTACTATGATACACCTATATCTTGGAATAAGAAAATAAATGTTTTAAAATTTTTATTTTTTCAAATAAATTATGATTTTAATTAAATATTAAAATAATGATATTTAGACATTTATTTTTGAAAAATGGATTTCATTTTTCGAATTATACACGTCAAAAAATTGTTGGGGTGAATGTTTTGGGATTTTTCTAAAATACTTGAATTTTTTTATGAATAGTAAAATATGATAATTTACCGTATATATATATATAAAGCTCAATAGACTATTCCTAGCATCATGGTTGATGTATCCACCCTTGTTTCTAATTCACATGACCCATTTACTATTTTTTGGTCATTGAATCATCACTATTTCTTTTCTTGAAGGAAATTAATAAACTAATGATTAAAAAATTATGAAAACTCTCCTCTCTTCCACTATCCCCCCCCCCCCCCCCCCCGCACTCTCTCTTATCTTCACTCCTCTCAAGCCTTATGCCTTACATATATCTTGACCAAATATCTCTTAAATATCCTCCCCCACATCCAAAATCTCCTATTATCTTAAAAATACCAAATTATCTACCCCTAAGAAGGCTCTCAAGGATGTTTGATTCAAGAGGTAAATTCCTCTTTTCTTTTCTTTCTTTTTATTTTCCAGTTCATCTTTTTTTTTCTATCCTTACCTCTCATCATCAAAATTATATCACAACTCTAGTACCTTAAATTTTTAGTAATTTTTTTATGATAATAGAATATGTTATTATAATCTATCCTTTACTCTTCCTTTATTTTTATAGTGAAGACACCCTCTGAGATGTTTTAGTTTACCACATTCAAGGACGATAAGTATTAAAATTTCATTACCATCTTCAATTATGGTCATGAAACCATTTTCGTGGTTGAAATAGACCATAATATATTTATTATTCTTCATCTTTGGTTCTTTAATCCTTTTTTACACATGGTTTTTGGTTTATAAAACAAAAGATGTTCTTTGTGGTAAAAAACAGTCCGTTAACCCAAAAGGTTGTCACTAAAGTTTTATATAATGATTCAACTTCACTCCAAGTAACCAAATTAAATTTCCAACCATGTAACCTTCTATATTTTCAATAATAAAATGTAACCTTAATTCTAGATGAACACCTTCATCATACATGTTTATCCAAACATAAACCGGTCATTAAAACAAAGCAAGCAAACAGACCCGAACGATGAAATTGAACCTTATAACCAATCAAAAAGGTATTTAATGAACTTAAAAAAGGTTATAATAAATATTTTACATATACAAGAGGATCTTTAATTATTAATTAATTCACCTAAGTTTATTATTCACGTCATTAATATCAAGTGGAGAACACCATCAGACTTAAGGTAAGGGATCTTCTCCATTTCAATTTTATTAAAGAATATCCTCTATGCTATTCCATATTATGTGTAATATATAATGATGGGGTATGATATTTTACCTCAACTATATTTATATCATTATTTATATGTTATGAGAAACCCCATTATTTCTCATAAAGCATTCTTAAGTACACCTGTTACCATGCCGATAATCCGTAAAGAATTCTACCTGAACCGCCTTTACTCTTTTGGGTTGATCTATCTTTCTTTTTATCCAAATAAAGTTGTATTTTATTTTTATATAAAACTTATACGTGCTATTTATATTCTTAAAACTCATGTTTAAATATCCATCCCTCATTATCTTTATGGGATATACATTCTTTTAAGTGAATCCCTCATCGATAGTTCCTATTAAGAAAACTCGTTTTAAAGGAACTTCCCAAATTTCATCCCAATTTCAAGTGCACTATATCCTCTATTTTAAGACACAATTTTCTTTATAAAATAATTATTTTTATTATGAAAACATTTTTGGTTCAATTCTTGTTTTATATAAAATATTTTTCCCTTTTCTATTTTAAAATCTCTATAGTTTTTTCCTTAAAACCACACAAAAAAAATTTAATGCTAAAATTTATCAAGTTTATTTCATATATGTTGTCACTTATGTTTGAAATAACTTACCATGATATATTCCTATTTTACCATATGATCATATATGTATTTTCTAATTACTTTATTTCATGGACACTTTCATGATACGTCTTTTGCTAATGCTTTTTGTCATGATTGTGGTACCTAATTCTTTCCATGGGTATCCCGTATGTTTATGTAAGATTAATTATGTATGAATATTTATGTGGAAAATATGTTCATGAAATGTAAGATGGGTTCACCCAGATAGCACTCCAATTCATTGGGTAAAGGTCAGTCTCATGAGATGATTATGTACGATAGTCTTGACGGTTAGCCTTGGATTCAGCTACTATGTGCAATTGTATTAGCGGTTAGCCTTAGCTTGTTCTACTGTGTGAAATATTATTGTATATTAGCCTTGACTCATACTAAATTCATTTTTATGTTTTTGAAACATTTTTATGATTCCATTTTTAAATGATCCTTTGTTTATATGATATGATTCCATATGTTACATGCCATTTTATATCATCATGTCATGCCTTCTATGCCATGTGCTAATGCTTTTTTCTTATGGTTATTCCATTACTAGGATTTTAGCTCATCCATTTTTACATGTTATCCCCAAGTTATCCTATGCATATGTATGAGCACAATAGAAGATAAGATCTCATTATGGAGTTTAAATAAAAATTTCTTTTTAAAATGTTGGATTAGGTACCTAATCTTCCAAGACACTAGACTTTACAATCCTTGAATTGTACTCTCATATATAATTATGCTTAAAATAAAATAATGTTTTATATAAATGGATAGGGTTACTTTAGTTGGTATCATAGGATGGTCTAGTTATTTTTGGAAATTAGGAATAGAGCACCTTAGTGAGAACCTTATGGATGATATGAAGTATAAGAAAACACCCCTATGTTTTGGTAAGTATAGATTTAGTGGTATATCAAAAAAATACATCCCTATATAGATACAAACATGTAGAGGAAGCTCTATAACATATGTACCTAGGAGTGAAAACTATGACAAGGAGTTTTAGGCTTGACTTGGGGTATCCTGGTACCTGAAAATGGGCCTTACTGCACTATGGGTTTGACACTCCTAGGGGGTATACCTTGGTAAATTCATAAGCTTAAAAAAAACCATTATTAAGGGAATAAAAAAATCCTATAAGTATATAAGTTAAGAAATATATCAAAGATAACCTATATTTGAACATAATGAATCATAGGTTAGGATATTATTATCCTTTCCAATTTTATCCTTTTATGTTTAATGTTTCTTTTTTATGATCAATATATACGTATTAAAGGCCTCTAATTGTACGTTATTTTTCTTAGTTAATGGCGAGAAATATAAGAACACATTCCAAAAACCAGTGTGATAGGAAATGGGAATATGTCTCTAATGATATGCCTGGTATGATAGGAACTAGTTCTCAAAAATTCATGACAATACTTGCTCAGCTGGCTCAAGTTATGAATAATAATTTGAATCATGTGGAACAATCTCCTACCCTAATGAAATAGCAAGTTATTGTAGAATCCTTTATGTAGCAAATCCCTCCCATGATTAGTGGATCTTATGATCCCATCCTCATGGAATAATGGATTAACTCCATTGAAAAGATATTCCCTTTCCTCCAGTGCTCAGAAGAAGAGAAAGTATTACTGTAGGTCTATCCTTTTGATAGGGAAGATAATCAGTGGTGGACATGAATCAGGTATACAAAGTCACAAGAGTAAATTGATTCCATGGTTGGGAGGAATTTAAGAGGATTTTTTTCAATAAATAGTTTCCTCAAACCCATCATCTCAAGATGGAAAGAGAGATCCTTAGGGTCAAGAAGAAGGAAGATGATTACATTGAGGTGTATGAATCAAATTTACAAGGATTTTAAGGTATTCCTCTAGATTTTTCATGAACACTGAAGGCAAGGTGGATCGCTTCTTTAGAGGGCTAAAGCCAAGTCTATGGAAGGTGTTTGTGATGTGGGACTTTGACAGTTATGAAGATATTGTCCCTTGTTCCCTCAAGGTTGAAATAGAGATTGGAGACTCTCGGTGGTATCATGGGATTGGTGATAAGAAGCGAAAAATGGAGAAAAAAATGGGTGGTTCAACAAAAAAATTCCTTGATGGAAAGAAGCCTGAATATCCCACTTGTAAAAATAGTGAGAAGAAGCATCTTGGGAACTTTTTAAAGGGAACCTGGAATTACTTCAAATGTGGGAAGCTAGACATCTATCTAATAACTTCTGAAGGGATATGAAAAATCCCACTAATGTGGAAGAATAAAGGAAGGTTCAGATCAACACTCAGCCTATAGTGTAGTGTTACAACTGTAAGGTGCATGGGAATTATGCGAACAATATTTCTAAGCTGAGGGTTATCAGAGCCAATCAACAACAAGCTACAAGGAATAAAATAAGGTCTTATGTTATCAATACTGTTGAGGTGGAGTCATAAAATGACATGGTGATAGGTACGTTATTTATTCATTCATTAATAGTTAATATACTATTTGATTCTAGTTATACACATTCTTACATATATTTTAAGTTTAGTATAACTATTCAAACACCACCTCAAAATTTAGAGGACAAGTTATCTGTGAGAACAGAGAATGGGGAAATGATTGTGTCTATGGTTTATAACACCTCCCCAGTAAATGTTTGTGGACTGAACCTCATAGAAAATATCATCATACATCCTTTTATGTTGTTCGACGCTATCTTGGGTATGGTTTGCATATCTTTATAAGAATCTTACATCAACTGTTAGGAAAGGGAGATCACTCTTTACATCCCGAATCATCCTCCAATTCCTTACAATTTTATGTAGGTAGATGAATATCCTATAGAATCATCATCTCAAGTGTGGATATTTCTTCCTTATGAGCAAGAATATCTAGCCCAAATTATTGATACAAATGAGAGGATCGTGCTTGAAGACATTCCCACCACGAGGGGTTACACTGATGTATTCCATGAAGTGTTTCATGGTCTTCCTCCATACCAAGAGTTTGAGTTATCAATTGAAATTATTCCTGGATCTCTTCCTATATCAAAGAAACCTTACAGAATGGCCATTATAGAGCTGGAATAGCTGAAGAAGCAGTTATAGGATAATTTAGAGAAGGGTTTTATACGCCCGAGTGCTTCACAATGGGGTGTTATAGTCCTCTTCATCAAGAATAAGGATGGATCAATGTGCCTCTACATTTATTATCATGAGATCAATAAAATCATGATAAAGAAAAAGTATCCCCTACCACAGATAGATGACTTGTTATATAAACTTTGTGGGGCCAGTTATTTCTCTAAGGTGGACCTTTGATTGGGATATCACCAATTAAAGATGAGGAAGGAAGATATTCTCAAGACTACCTTTCGAATGAGGTATGGACACTATGAGTTCATAGTGATTCTCTTCGAACTCACTAATGCTCCAGTAATTTTCATGGATTTAATGAATAGAGTCTTTAGAGATTACCTCGAAAAATTTGTGGTAGTCTTTATTAAAGATATTCTGATGTACTCAAAGATTAAGGAGGAATATGAGGAGAATTTGAATATTGTGTTAAAGACTTTATAGAGGGATAAGATGTATGAAAAGTAAAGTAAATTTGAGTTCTGGATGGAGGAAGTATTATTCTTGGGGCATGTTATCACCAACAATGGAATATTTGTGGACCCTTTGAAGACAAAGGCAATCGATGAGTGGCCCCAACCAACATTTGTAATGAAGTTCTATAGCTTCCTTGGTCTAGCTGGTTATTATCGATGATTTTGGAATAACGTTTCACGATTGTCAAACCCAATGACCAAGATGACATGGAAAGGAGTATAGTTTGTCTGGACTTGGGAATTTGAAGACTGTTTTAAAGAGTTGAAAAGGAGTCTAATCACTATGATAGTACTCACACTGCCAACAAGTGGAGAACTATTTGTGGTATATAGTGATGCTTCAAAAATATTCTTAGGATAAGTATTGATTCAAAATGATAAATTTATAGCCTATTCCTCAAGGAAGCTAAAAATCCATCAGTAAAACTATCCCACGCATGATCTGGAGTTGGCGACTGTGATCTTTGCATTGAAAATATGTCATCATTGTCTCTATGGGAAGAAGTAAGAGATATATACTAATCACAAGAGTCTAAAATATATATTCACATAGAAATATCTTAATATAAACCAATGAAGATTGATAAATCTCATAAAGTATTATGACTGCTCAGTCCACTACCATCACGATAAGGAAAATAAGGTGACAGATGCTATAAGTATAAAGGATCCTACATCTTTATCAATGATGATAATTGAAAAGGATATGATCTTCTTATATTTATAGAGGATGGACATGTAAATAATGAAGGGAGTAACATGATCAATCCTTTCTCAAATGATTTCTCAATCATCCCTCATAGAGAAAATAAAGGATGCTCAAAGAAAGGATGTGGGAATTTAGAAAAGGGTGCAAGCTGTTCGAAATGGGAAATCCTCAGAGTTCATGGTGGATGAAAAAGGAGTTGTGAGATTTGGGTCATGATTATGAGTACCATCCAATCAAGAGATAAATAAGGAGCTTCTAAATGATGAACATTTCTCAACCTTCTCTATTCACCCAAGGAGCACAAAGATGTATTGAGATCTCTGAGAGAACTTTTGGTGGGAAAAAATGAAGATGGATATCACAAAATATACATCAAAGTGCCTGGTATGTCAATATGTGAAGGCTGAGAGGAAAATTTATAAGGGGATGATTCAACCACTACCCATACCAACATGTTAGTTGGATAACATTACCATGGAATTTTTCACTAGACTTCCAAGGACATCTAGATGAAACAATGCTATATGGGTCATAGTGGATCGTCTTACAAAGACAACTCACTTTATCGTAATTAGAGAGGACTTCTCATTGGATCAAATTACAAAGATTTACATCAAAGAAGTGGTAAAACTGCATGAATTACCACTATCAATTGTATCTGATCGTGATCTGAGATTCACCTCGAAGTTCTGGAAATGTATCCAATATACTATAAGCACTGAACCGAACATCAGTATGGCCTATCATCCTCAAACTAATGGAAAATCTGAGTAAACTATTAAGACACTAGAAGAAATGTTGATAGCATGTTCTATGGTCTTAAAAATAGTATGGGACAACATCTTCCACTGGTTGAATTCTCATAAAACAACAGTTTCAACTAGAGAATCCAAATGGAACCATAAGAATCCCTTTATGGGAAAAGGTGTAGAACATCGGCGTGTTGTGATGAAGTTGGTGAACGTAAGCTTCTAGGAACTGAAATGGTCAAAGAAATGGTGGAGAAGGTGAAAAATATTCAGCAACATATCACGACATCCAAAGATGATAGAAGAGTTATGCAGAAAATCATTGACAAGGCCTTGAGTTCAAAGTTGGAGACATGGTATTTCTCTTCATATCTCCGTGGAAGAAGGTTATGAGGTTTAAGAAGAAAGTGAATCTAAGCCCTAGGTACATCAACCCCTTTGAGATTCTTGATCATATTAGGGTTGTGTCCTATCGACTAGCACTTCCACCGACCATGGAAAAAGTACATGATGTATTCTATGTATCCCTCTTAAGGAAGTACATACCAGATCTTTCACTTGTAATCTCTCCAGAGGTGGTACAGTTGGAGAATGATCTTTTTTATGAGGAGAAACCAGTAAAGATCTTGGATCATAGAGATAATGTTCTACATAACAGGACTACTCACATGGTAAAGGTACTATGGAAGAACTGTATGTATGAAGAGGAAACAAGGGAATTAAAGGAGGCAATGAAGGAAAAGTACCTACACATGTTTACGTCTTATAATGTAAAACAAAATTTTGAGGGGAAATTTTCATAAGGGGGGAAGAATGTAATGACCCAAAGTTTTCAATGGAATTTCCTTCTTGTCATATAATCACACAAAATCATAACATAATGAACTACTAAGTACTATGTGACCATTAAACATAATTTTTCAACTTCTGTGATTTGAATTTTGAAAATCTGACATTCATAGTTGCGATTAGTAAGTTACTTGGAGTCTAATATGAACAACTTAATTTTTGGTGAATAGTAACATACCCATATGAATAGTAAAGTTACCCTTATGAATAGTGACATACCCTAATGAATAGTATCCTTACTTATGATAGTATATAAATAAGATTCATGTGGGAGTACAATATACATATATCTTGGAATAAGAAAATAAATGTTTTAAAATTGTATTTTTTTCAAAAAAAATTGATTTTAATTAAATATTAAATTAATCATATTTAGAAAATTATTTTCGAAAAATGGATTTCATTTTGGGATTTTACACGTCAAAAAATGGATAGGGTGAATTTTTTGTATTTTTCTGAAATACTTGAATTTTTGATGAATAGTATAATATGATAATTTAACATATATATATATATTATAAGCTAAATAAACTATTCCTAGAATCATTTCTGATTTCACCACCCTTGGTTCGAATTCACATAACCCATTTACTATTTTTGGTCATGGAATCATCACTATTGCTGGTATTGAGAGAAATTAATAAACTAATGATTAAAAAATTATGAAAACCCTCCTCTCCCCCACTATAACCCCCCCCCCTCACTCCTTCTCTTCAATCCTCTCAATCCTTGTGCGTTGCCAATATTCTACCCAAATTTCTCCTCAAGCTCATCCCTCACATCCAAAATCTCCTAGTATCTTCAAAATACCAAATCCTCTCCCCCTAAAAAGGCTCTCAAGGAAGTTTGATTCAAGAGGTAAATGATGTTTATATACTTAAAAATCATGTTTAAAGATCCATACCTCATTCTCTTTAGAGGATATTCATGCTTTTAAGTCAATCCCTCCTCGATACTTCCCATTAAGAAAACATGTTTTAAAAGAACTTCCCAAGTTTCACCCCAATTTCAAGTTACTCAATCCTCTATTTTAAGACAGAATTTTATTTATAAGATCAGTATTTTTATTATGAAAACATTCTTAGTTCACTTATGGTTTTATATAAAATATTGTTCCCTTTTCTATTTTAAAAGCTCTATAGTATTTTCCTTAAAACCCCTCAAAAATGTTTTAATACTAAAATTTCTCAAGTTCATTTATTATATGTTGTCAATTATTTTTTACATCACTTACCATGATATGTTCCTATTTTACCTTATGATCATCCATGTATGTTAAAATTCTTTTCTTTTGTGGACACTTTCATGATACGCCCTTTGGTTATGCTTTAGGTCATGATTGTGGTGCCCAATTATTTCCATGGGTATCCCTTATGTTTATGTAAGATTTATTATGTATGATTCTTTATGTGGAAGACATATTCATGAAATATAATATGGGGGTGACCAGATATTTCTCTAATGAATTGGGTAAAGTTTATTCTCATGATATGATTATGTGCGATGATCAAGGAGGTTAGTATTGGCATGTGCTACTATGTGCAACAGTCTTGGCGGTTAGCCTTGGCTTGTGATACTATGGGAAACAGTCTTGGAGGTTAGACTTGACTCATACTAAATTCTTGTTTTATGTTTCTGCCACATTTATATGATTAAATTTTTAAATGATCCCCTGTTTACATGATATTATTCCATATGTTACATGCCTTTTTATATCATCATGTCATTCCTTCTATCTTATGTGCTAATGCTTTGTTATTATGGTTATTCCCTTACTGGTATTTTAGCTCATCCCTATGTTCGTGTTATCCCCAAGTTATCATATGAAAATGTATGATCACAATGGAATATAGAAGCTAATTATGAAGTTTAAATAAATAGTTGTTTTTAAAATGTTTGATTATGTACATAGTCTTCCAAGACACTAGACTTTACAACACTTGGCTTGTACTCTAATGTATAATTATTCTTAGAATCATGTAATGCTTTATGTAAAAGGCTTGGGTCACTATAGAGTCCCCAAGAGTCACTATGCCAGAAAACCCAGATGACCACCGGCCTTTGTAAAGTAGTTCTATACCCAGCAATGGATGGGGGAACCATTGGGAGTTTCAGGGGAAGTTACGATGGGAACGTGATGAGCAGAACCCATTCCATGCCATAAAACCCCAACAAAACATGTTGCTACTAGTTTACGGTCATAGAACTCATACCATATGGGAAATTTCTAGTTAAAATTATTGAGATTTGACCATAGATTTTGGATATCTTAAGAAGGATTGTGTGGTGTGAAAGAGTGATAACCTTATGTAAAAGGAGGGACAAAGATACCCTTTACCACACAAAACTCAAAAGACCATTCCAAAGTTGATATCATGATACTGGGGGAGGAAAAACCTTGTAATGAGTTGGAAAAGGGGGTTAGACCCAAGACATAATATATGGGTATCACTACATATACCATGGGAATATAAATCAAGAAAGATATAGTTATATAATTCATCATGGTAGATGATCAATACTGGAGGGTAAATCCTCTCGGTTAAGGATGCGATGAAAAAGTGAATGGGGTTGCCTTGCTGAAACATTGGGGGTGAATAAAACTATGTGAATATAGGGACCAGGAGGCCAGATGCACATAGGTTAAGGTCATAATTCTTGGACGTAGAGTAGGTACTTCTAGGCTCATGGATCTAAATTAGGTACTTTGAGGATGTTTGGGAAATGATTGATATTCAAAACTCGGCATGAAGAGGGATCCAACAAGACTCTACGCCACAACACAAGGCAATCATGAAACTAGTTTCATAGTTTAAGGTCATAAGTTTTGGACCATAGGGAGACCCAATAAATAGGTGGTGTTGAGGCTAGGAACGAGATGTCAAATTCAGGTTTCCCCGTGTATCTCATCAGCCATGGGAATCAATCCATACATAGTTATAGAGTGTGGCATGTTAGGAGACCAACACTGGTGTTGTGGTTTCCTCTCTAGAGATGATGTTGAGTCATATCATATTTTCTATATAAGTTATCCCAAATTTTTAGGGGGTGAAGCTATATTTTAACATCATGTGTCGAGGATGTTGGTTTGGTTCACATCATATTTATCATATGATGCATCCCAGTTTTATTTGTGGTATGGATTATAGTTCAACGTCATTTGCTGAGGATGTTGGAAAGGCCTATTTGTTGAGATTTCAATTCTCTCTTCCACATGTCGTCCCATGTGAGAATCCTAATTCACTATAAAATTGGGTAATTTGATTGGGTATTATACCTAAAGAAAAGTCCCATAAGTTCATTTGGGATTGATAGTCCCATGGGTAATTTGTAGTTTTGTGATGAGTTCGTAGTTAGTCCTGAAGAAAATAGATCTAGGAACACTATGAATCCCATGGGAATTGGAATCAATCCACATATGGTTCTAGAAAGTGTTGGGGTCATTGGATTGTTAAAACACTAGGGATGAATAAAACCATGTGAATGTGGGGCAGATACACATATTTAATTTCATAATACCCAGACTAGGAGTAGGTACTTTGAGGATGATTGGGTGGTTCCTAATACATGAAACCAGATGTGAATAAGAGTCCAAAAAGTCCCTACACCATAAAAACCAATCCTGGACCCATTTTTCAGAAATTTAAGGTCATAAGGTTTTTACTAAGGGTATTTGGGAAATAATTTAAAGCCATGATGCTTGGACTGGGGGAATGTTTGTTTTAAGTATATTTTCATTGTATAAAAGAGGTAAAATCCAACGTGAAAGGAGGGTGACACAATTATATATTCCACATAAATACCCTCAAAGGAACTACACATTGTTTGAGGTCATAATTCTTGTACTGTAAGTGGTTAAAATGGACAAATGATTGGTTAACATAATTTATCCCCCCTAGTAGAAGGGTTCCTGATGAATTGGTGGTTCCTCTAGAAGGCAGGGGGTCTAGGGATCACTACATGTCCCATGGTAATGAGAATCAATACCTATGTAGTTATAGAGCTCAGAGTAGTAAAATATTGGTGATGAACATGGGGTGATCCCCTCTCTAGTGAGGTAATTTAGGCATCCAATGATCTCTATGGGGAATCTCATGTTTATGACATGGGTTAAGTATATAGTTTATCATTGTGTTCTGAAGGCATTGGTTTTTGTCAAACCATACTTTTCATACAAGTCATAATAGTTTTATATCGGTTAAGGCTATAGTTTAACTTTTTCTAATGCAGATGTTTGGATTTAGAGTTTAAATTCATACAACTAGGATTAAGTGAAAAATAGTTTAAGTCTATAATTCTTGGACTATAAGGGGTTATGGTTAGTTTAAGTTTATAGAGATTAGACACTTGTTTCTTTAATTTATGGTCACATAGATTTGACCATGGTTTTTGTGGTTTAAGGTCTCATATATTTTACCATGGTTTTTTCATTTTATGGTTGTGTAGCATTGACCAAGACTCTTTTTTTATGGTCATAGAGTTTGGACAAAGGTTTTACGTGAAGTACTACTTAAAAAACATGGTGTTGGTGGGGTTTGTGAGATACACTATTTTCCATGGTAAATAAAGAGTATGCTCCATTGGAGTGGACTTTATGGATAATATAAGGTTTGTCCAATTTGGTATCCAACTTTAGTGATTTTTTACCATGTATCATCAGCATTCTAAAAACTAGAACCATGTCACCTTGTTCGAAGGAATGGAGGTAAACCTTCTTGTTGAACACTCCCATTATCATATTCTGCTTCTGTAGAGACCTGAAGCTTGACTTACATGGACTTTACATTACTTTTTCGGAATACTTAGTACATAACAAAAACACACACACAAGGACCGTAATAGTTTAGTGTCTTTGGAAACTCGGAATAAAATCTTCTAATCGTGGTGAAAGATCTTCATCATCTCCAATAAAGATCTTCCTTTTTTTATACCTAAAACATTTATTTATATCCTGGGGAAAAGAAAACATAAAAGGGTGAGCTCAAATGCCCAGTAAGGGTAAACAAAATAAATATCAATCACATTATATACATAAGAAAATAGCTTTTGGAAATCTTAACCTGCAAAAGAACTCATAATATCATAACATGGGATAAATCATAGAAGTGAAATGTAATCCCAATAATCATAGCTTAAAACATGAAACTTTGTGGCATACACACATAATCATAGAGAATCATTTCTTGTTAGTCAAGACTCATTGCCAAGACTATCTTAGTGGACAAAGTCCCTTTCTGAATCGAGTCACCCTCGTTTCAGTCCTGTTTCACTGAACCGGTATAACCAACCATTCCATCCATTTCTATCTCATGAGATATAAAATCTTTACCCAATGAATTGGAGGGAGATATAGGTCCCACCCATCTCATAATGATACCATTCTTATGTGTGCCACAAAATCATAAACCATACATCATTGCATAACCCATGTAATACAAATGGGAATCTTAAACATCATGACATCATAAATCAATTCATATAAGATAAAGGAATTAATAAAAATAATTCCATCACAACATGATCAAATCAATGTAATAATAGGGATAAAAACAGAACCCTTTATTATCTTAGATGGAAAATAATTTTGATAAAACACTTGAACTCCATTCTTGAGGAAAATATCATTTCTTCTTCAAAAACATTTTTTCCTTTCTTAACATGTCGTACAAAAATAAGTTGATTAAAAATAAACTTGAAAACTTGTAAAGGAAGCTTCTTGGAAATAATGTTTTAAAAAATCCATTCATGCCGTATAAGTTAAAAAAACATTCTTCGTACTTTTGTCAGAAAAGTCAAGAAAGTACCTCGTATGAAAAACGACAAAAGATTCCTTTCATATCTTTTACTAAAAACTCACCGAAGTGTAAAATAGGATTTAAACAATTGTAGGTGAATTTAAATAATATTACATATTGGGGAAACATGGATGTGGATGATAAAATACACCCTAGTAAATTTCAAAGTATAAACAATCTCGGATAAAAATGAGATTGTGATATTTCCCTTACCTTAGGTCTGACTTGCTTTGTAAGTGTCCGAACCTATTGTATAATGATTTAAATAATGTTATTGACTTATTACAGAATCATATTCATTGTTATGATATCATATACGGTTCACTTATGACTTTATATTACCCGTTCTTTTGTAAATTCTATGTTAAAGAAGCGTTTTGGGTAAAATCGTTTCATTTATCATAGGTGTTTGGACTTGTTGTTCTTGACATTATTATTACTTATATCATGATTTAATTACATCCAGAATATAAAGTATGATCATATATATTCATTATATATATATATATATAATAGATAGATAAATGAAATGAAACACACAGTTCATGGAGACGGTAGTCCGTACGTACGCATGAACGCTGGTTTCCTTTCCTTATTGTCTTGAATGGAAGTAAGTAGATGACATATATATATATATACATAAATACAGTAGATTTACCATGTCATATATTCCATTATTATTCATTATATATACTTTATAATCATTCTGGAATGGTTAACATGGATAATGAATCTCATCGCGTCGTGGAGACGGTAGTCCATACGTACGCACGAGCGAAGATATCGTTCCCATGGTCTTGGAATTGTGTTAAAGTGTATGTATACTATTTCAGTATCAGTATAACTTTATAATAATCATATATAGTTACTCATTACACCATTATACCCATCCTATTAAGGTGGTGGCGGAAAATATATTACACCACAGCGTGGAGACGGTATTCCGTACGTACGCACGCGCGATGATTTCATTTTCCGTAGGATGGATAGATGGTTAAATAGGGTTGTTTCATACTTATAATAACATATCCGTATACGAGTGATACTTATGTTATTACTTCGTAATTAAACAACTAAAGAAGAAGAAGTTGAAGAAGAAAGAAATTGGAAAGGATCGGTAATGGATATTACCTCTTCTTTGAAGTGCTTCTTTGAGACCTCCTTTTAGGGCACTAAAATTGGTCTTTGAGGAAGACCAGAACCTCTAGGATGTTTCTAGGGAAGTGGAGAAGGGAATTTGGCAGGGTTTGGCCGAGTTTTAAGGCTCAAAGTGATGTGAGGAGGAGAGGGAGTAGGTGCCCTTTTATAAGGGAGGAGAGGGGCACCATAGGAAAATCTCAAAATATTATTTTATATTAAGGTCAAATTCGGTTTATAATGGTTCCAAATGGTCTTATTTCGAAGCTAAAGTGGGGATGGGTCGAAATCCTCTCATCCTATTGCGTTTAGAAAAGTTTAGGTTATTATTTTAGCCTTATCAATTAGATTTAACTCTAAGTTAAATAATTTAACTTTTACCGTGTCTTTTTGTTTTCTTACACTATATGGTTAATAAACTTATTATATCAAGACAAAAGAACCCCAATTTGTTTATTATCCATATATATAACCTTATCTAAGTCATTTGGCCGAACCTTAGATTTTTAGGAATAAAATAACAATTAATAATATAATATTTGTTTTAAAAACTATTTTATGTCAATTTTGACACTATTTAGTAATTGATTTTTGAGAAAATCATAACAGAATGATAAGTTCGAACAAAGTTAATTACATCAATACTAACATGTCATATTAACCTAGACAATTAGTGTAATTCATAAAAAGTCTCAAATTACATTTATTCTGGTGTTTATAACATCAATTATGTCAATATTTAATTAATAATATAATTACTGCATCATCTTTGTGTCATAAATAAATTTAATTATTTAATGTCTAAAAATTACAAATAAAATACCATTACGTATGAAATCTTTTTAGATTTCTAATAAATATTTATAGTCGAATTTATATTATGTATAACCCCATATTAAAAATGTTTTAGTAAATAAACTTTGATTTTAACGCTTTTAACTCTTCTTAGAATTAAATAATAATAAATGTCCTAATCTAATCCAAGTGGGCCTAAATGATACTATTTTACACTTAAAGTTGTTTTTGGTCAAGATACACTTGTCCAATAGATTATGGACATGTGTTAGGGTAATATTAATATCATTCTTACCCTTTATTACCCTATTTACTTTTAACCGTGGTAAATAAAAGTAAAAAGTTACTATTCACCAAAAATTATTTTCATCTCATTGAACCACATTTTACTTACTGACATCAACCGTGTCTCTAGGATTTTTGAAATTCCATTCACAGAAGCGGTAAAATTAAGTTTTATGAAAAATTCAGTTTTTTTAACTACCACTTAGTAGTTTCACTATTCATCAAAAATTGATGTTTTTCCGAACAATGCCAAAATTTCATCCTAAGCTATATTTCATATCCCGAATTCAAAAATGAAGTCTATTTTACCAAATTCATAACATATAAGTTGCATTAATTAATTTTATAATTAAATCCCGCTGTTAAAACAAATAGTGTGATTTTAAGAAACAATATCTATCAAAAGATTGACACTTGTTTATGTCTGGTTTAAATGTGAAATTACATCCAATGACCAACATTTTATTAAATTGTAAAAATATATTCTAAATATACTTTAAAACCACTCAAATTAATAATTTATCACTATTAATTATTTCGATTAAAAAAGTTGTTTTTAATTATAATTTAGTAATTTTCACTATTCATCAGAATATGAAAGTTATCCGAAAAGTACCAAAATTTCACCCTAAGCTAATTTTGATATTCTGAATCCAAAAATGAAGTCCATTTTGAAAAATAAGATTTAAAAAATTTCAACAAGTGGTTATTACTATTCATAACTGCTAGTTTTAATAATCTTTTAATAGCATATCGTTGTTTCGTGAAACTCGTTATTGCGTATTACACATGCTATCGAGGAAGGTTGCGATTGCGTGTAATGCAAGTCAAGTCAAGGATTCATGTTGTGCAAGCTCCTTTTGGTGTAGCGTACAACATAAGACATTAATGAAAAGAATATTTTTCATAAAATCTCGAGGTGTTACATTCTACCCCCCTTAAAATGAATTTCGCCCTTGAAATTCGTCGGGGTTATAAATGGTTTACTACTCAAAATTTTCTTTAATAGAAACCCACATCGTAAAAAGGAATACCAAAACTTGGATTTAAAAACTAAAGTGTGAAATGTAACGATTACCCAAATAAACTAATCATTGGGTTTCCACATAAGTGAAAATATGGATATGGAAGAGAAATCTAACCATCATGTTCTGATGGAGAGTGGTAGAGAACATGGCTATGGAAAAGCCAGAAATCACAAAGCCATAAATTTGTGATGATCTAAGGTACCATCTGATTCATCAGATATAAGATCACTAGGACAACATTTTTGGTTTTCAAGATCATTTCCCTAAAGTTGATTAATTAAAAGAAATGCTTACATGATTTTGGTACAATCTCACTGTTGTTCGTGAATTGAACAATTTCCACTTCATATCATAAATAAATGAAGTTGAATTTGTTATTCATGAAGCATTAGCAGATCATGTGATAGAATGATGGGTCATTCCATCTATTTAAAACAAAAGGTTAGCAAAAGTTATAAGTCCATATTATAGTGAGATTAATCGTATATGGTTCCAAAAATGAATTTATACTTCTTATATCATACTGCTTAATAAAATAAAACTAGTTTCTACTAAATAGGGACTTCCTGTAGGCCAGTGGTAGGCGATAAAGGCCAGTCGCACTTCGGTTGTGGGTTCGATTTCCACAGCCTTGTCCGACGAGATGGGCTGTTGCCCGTCCTGCAGGTTGTCCTTTTTCTAAAACTACATTACTATAACATCCCATCAATAATATCAAAAATCTTCTATCCTTAAACAATACTAACATATGTCCAACATAATCCATTCTAATCTTTAGGCTTATCCATAATACTGCAGTCCACCCTCATAATATAGTGGAAACGATTAGCAGAGATTTAATACCATCGTTGATCCCCATATATCATAAGATATGTCTTGTTGGTCACATTCCAAACATTTAAAGGCCTTAATCGTGTATTCTCTTAAATACCCATTGAACCTTAGTGAAAACATGAATGCAGTTAAAATTTAACACTTTCCACAAACCAAAATCCTCAAAATTCTTTATACTCAAACCATGATATCACTTAGTCCTTATATCAATCATGAGCTCATGAATACGATCAAACATCTCATTATCTTTTTATCCCTTCATTATGTGCATATCATCTTCTTACCAAAAATATCTGAATAACCTTTCATGGTTACTGGTACCATTAATCATACACTTTCAAAACTTAAGGAAAGACAACAGTGTAACAATCCTTAGATGTCTCTTTATTCCATAGTACCATGAGATTACTTATACAACATCACACATGATAAACATGTAATCATTCCACTACATTCTTAAACCATTGACCGAGCTTCAACAATTCTTTCATCTCACATATCATTTATAGTCTCTTCATCATCATCCACATAAATACTACCCATACGACCATACTGATTCTCTTCATGAGACTTTCCCTTAGGGCATTGGTTTGCATAATGCCCGTACATTCCACATTTAAAACATTTAACCATTGTTGATGTTGTAGAAATACCATTATCCTCATCCCTGCTGTTCACTGAACCTTTTCCTTTGCATTTACTGGCTTTGTGTCCTTCTTTTCCACACCCAAAGCATCTTCCAGTTCCTTTGAAACATTCTCCTTGATGCCTCTTCCCACATGATTTACATAAGGGAAATTGAACTTTCTTTCCTCTATGATCATCATGAAACTCCATCTTTCTCTTATTAGCCGAGTCAGGAAACTTACCAAATATTACTTTATTGATCATATTATGAGATTGCTGATTCGGCATAATAATGATTTTTGGACCTCCAAATCCCATTTCATTTGGTTTCTCTTTAAGAATATCATTCCATTGTCCATCATATCCTCCATTATCGTGAATCATCTTGTTTCCATCCATTTTCTAAAACCCAAAAAGAATAGTGTGAGAGGCAAAAATCATAATAAAGGGGGAGTAACATCAATATCTAACATCTTTGGTTTAATCTAATATCGTTACCATAGTTCTAGGACTATATCCTATACATATACTTATCCTTAGGAACATCCCTAGACATACCTTAGAAATATCTCTAGGGATCCTACTAACGTTTTCGCATCCTAGTTTCCAAAGGTTGACTAAAACTTTCCTCTAATACCAACTGTAGAGACCCGAAGCTTGACTTACATGGACTTTACATTACTTTTGTGGAATACTTAGTACATAACAAAAACACACACACAAGGACCGTAATAGTTTAGTGTCTCTGGAAACTCGGAATAAAATCTTCTAATCGTGGTGAAAGATCTTCAACATCTCCCATAAAGATCTTCCTTTTTTTATACCAAAAACCTTTCTTTATATCCTGGGGAAAATAAAACATAAAAGGGTGAGCTCAAATGCTCAGTAAGGGTAAACAAAAGAAATATCAATCACATTATATACATAAGAACATAGCTTTTGGAAATCTTATCCTGTAAAAGAACTCATAATATCATAACATGGGATAAATCATAGAAGTGAAATTTAAGCCCAATAATCATAGCTTAAAACATGAAACTTTGTGGCATACACACATAATCATAGAGAATCATTTCTTGTTAGTCAAGACTCATTGCCAAGACTATCTTAGTGGACAAAGTCCCTTTCTGAATCGAGTCACCATCGTTTCAGTCCTGTTTCACTGAACCTGTATAACCTACCATTCCAGCCATGTCTATATCATGAGATATAAAATCTTTACCCAATGCATTGGAGGGAGATATAGTCCCCACCCATCTCATAATGATACCATTCTTATGTGTGCCACAAAATCATAAACCATACATCATTGCATAACCCATGTAATACAAATGGGAATCTTAAACATCATGACATCATAAATCAATTCATATAAGATAAAGGAATTCATAAAAATAATTCCATCACAACATGATCAAATCAATGTAATAATAGGGATAAAAACAGAACCCTTTATTATCTTAGATGGAAAATAATTTTGATAAAACACTTGAACTCCATTCTTGAGGAAAATATCCTTTCTTCTTCAAAAACATTTTTTCCTTTCTTAACATGTCATAAAAAAAGAAGTTGATTAAAAATAAACTTGAAAACTTGTAAAGGAAGCTTCTTGGAAATAATGTTTTAAAAAATCCATTCATGCAGTATAAGTTAAAAAAAACATTCTTCATACTTTTGTCGGAAAAGTCAAAAAAGTACCTCGTATGAAAAACGACAAAAGATTCCTTTCATATCTTTTACTAAAAACTCACTGAAGTGTAAAATAGGATTTAAACAATTGTAGGTGAATGGAAATAATATTACATATTGAGGAAACATGGATGTGGATGATAAAATACACCCCAGTAAATTTCAAAGTATAAACAATCTCGGATAAAAATGAGATTGTGATATTTCCCTTACCTTAGGTCTGACTTGCTTTGTAAGTGTCTGAACCTCCTGTATAATGATTTAAATAATGTTATTGACTTATTACAGAATCATATTCATTGTTATGATATCATATATGGTTCACTTATGACTTTATATTACCCGTTCTTTTGTAAATTCCATGTTAAAGAAGCGTTTTGGGTAAAATCGTTTCATTTATCGTAGGTGTTTGGACTTGTTTTCCTTGACATTATTATTACTTATATCATGATTTAATTAATTCCAGAATATAAAGTATGATCATATATATTCAGTATATATATATATAATAGATAGATAAATGAAATGAAACACATCGTTCATGGAGACGGTAGTCCGTACGTACGCATGAACGCTGCTTTCCTTTCCTTATTGTCTTGAATGGAAGTAAGTAGATGACATATATATATATATACATAAATCCAGTAGATTTACCATGTCATATATTCCATTATTATTCATTATATATACTTTATAATCATTCTGGAATGGTTAACATGGATAATGAATCTCATCGCGTCGTGGAGACGGTAGTCCGTACGTACGCATGAGCGATGATATCGTTCCCATGGTCTTGGAATTGTGTTAAAGTGTATGTATACTATTTTAGTATCAATATCACTTTATAATAATCATATATAGTTACTCATTACACAATTATACCCATCCTATTAAGGTGGTGGCGGAAAATATATTACACCACGGCGTGGAGACGGTATTCCGTACGTACGCACGCGCGGTGATTTCATTTTCCGTAGGATGGATAGATGGTTAAATAGGGTTGTTTCATACTTATAATAACATATCAGTATATGAGTGATACTGATGTTATTACTTCATAATGAAACAACTAAATAAGAAAACGTTGAAGAAGAAAGAAATTGGAAAGGATCGGTAATGGATATTACCTCTTCTTTGAAGTGCTTCTTTGAGACCTCCTTTTAGGGCACTAAAATTGGTCTTTGAGGAAGCCCAGAACCTCTAGAATGTTTCTAGGGAAGTGGAGAAGGGAATTTGGCAGGGGTTGGACGATCTTTAAGGCTCAAAGTGATGTGAGGAGGAGAGGGAGGAGGTGCCCTTTTATAAGGGAGGAGAGGGGCACCTTAGGAAAATCTCAAAATATTATTTTATATTAAGGTCAAATTCGGTTTATAATGGTTCCAAAGGGTCTTATTTCGAAGCTAAAGTGGGGGTTGGTCGAAATCCTCTCATCCAATAGGATTTAGACAAGTTTAGGTTATTATTTTAACCTTATCAATTAGATTTAACTCTAAGTTAAATAATTTAACTTTTACCGTGTCTTTTTGTTTTCTTACACTATATGGTTAATAAACTTATTATATCAAGACAAACGAACCCCAATTTGTTTATTATCCATATATATAACCTTATCTAAGTCATTTGGCCGAACCTTAGATTTTTAGGAATAAAATAACAATTCATAATATAATATTTGTTTTAAAAACTATTTTATGTCAATTTTGACACTATTTAGTAATTGATTTTGGAGAAAATCATAACAGAATGATAAGTTCGAAAAAGGTTAATTACATCAATACTAACATGTCATATTAACCTATAAAATTAGTTGAATTCATAAAAAGTCTCAAATTACATTTATTTTTGTGTTTATAACATCAATTATGTCAATATTTAATTAATAAGATAATTACTGCATCATCATTGTGTCATAAATAAATTTAATTATTTAATGTCTAAAAATTACAAATAAAATACCATTACGTATTAAATCTTTTTATCTTTCTAATAAATATTTATAGTCGAAATTATCTTATGTATAACCCCATATTAAAAATGTTTTAGTAAATAAACTTTGATTTTAACTCTTTTAACTCTTCTTAGAATTAAATAATAATAAATGTCCTAATCTAATCCAAGTGGGCCTAAATGATAATATTTTACACTTAAGGTTGTTTTTGGTCGAGATATACTTGTCCAATCGAATTAGTACATGTGTTAGGGTAATATTAATATCATTCTTACCCTTAATTACCCTATTTAATTTTAACCGTGGTAAATAAAAGTAAAAAGTTACTATTCACCAAAAATTATTTTCATCTCATTGAACCACATTTTACTTACTGACATCAACTGTGTCTCTCGGATTTTTTAAATTCCATTCACATAAGCGGTAAAATTAAGTTTTATGAAAAATTCAGTTTTTTTAACTACCACTTAGTAGTTTCACTATTCATCAAAAATTGATGCTTTTCAGAACAACGCCAAAATTTCATCCTAAGCTATATTTCATATTCCGAATTCAAAAATGAAGTCTATTTTACCAAATTCATAAAATAGAAGTTGCATTAATTAATTTTATAATTAAATCCCGCTGTTAAAACAAATAGCGTGTTTTTAAGAAACAATATCTATCAAAAGATTGACACTTGTTTATATCTGGTTTAAATGTGAAATTACATCCAATGACCAACATTTTATTAAATTGTAAAAATATATTCTAAATATACTTTAAAACCACTCAAATTAATAATTTATCACTATTAATTATTTCGATTAAAAAAGTTGTTTTTAATTATAATTTAGTAATTTTCACTATTCATCAGAATATGAAATTTATCCGAAAAGTACCAAAATTTCACCTTAAGCTAATTTCGATATTCTGAATCCAAAAATGAAGTCCATTTTGAAAAATAAGATTTACAAAATTTCAACAAGTGGTTATTACTATTTGTAACTGCTAGTTTTAATAATATTTTAATAGCATATCGTTGTTTAGTGAAACTCGGTATTGCGTATTACACACGCTATCGAGGAAGGTTGTGATTGTGTGTAATGCAAGGAAAGTCAAGGATGAGTGTTGTGCAAGCTCCTTTTGGTGTAGCATACAACATAAGACATTAATGAAAAGAATATTTTTCATAAAATCTCGGGGTGTTACAGCTTCCTCTCTACGATATTCAATGATTGAAGTGTGTTATACTCAAGGGATTCTAATAGAACTAGATAGAATTATGTCATTATTTATAGGGTTATCTATTCATTTATGGACATTCATAGATATGGAAACCGAACATCAATGGGTAAGACTACCTCTATTCCATAAACCAAGGAGTATAAGGTCACCTGGGTGGAATTTTGAGTTGTCATTAGATAATCATATATGTAATTATGGTTATTTTCAAGATAACTATTTAAATTATGGCCCACCATTTTTAGAAATATGTTTAAGAGGGTCCTATTGAATGCCTAAATGTTCCCATTTTCCTATACATGGTAGCAAAAAGTATGGTTGGACCAGATGTTGTACTTAGCATACAATTTATTCAAATCAATAGCCCATTAGTTGGTGTAGTTTTCTATGAAAATAATGTGGGGCACTCTAAACTAATTGATAATTTGGGAGCTAACAAGATCAATCCCAGACTAGGTTTTGACATCCTTGAGGGTAACATCTTCTGTATATTTTTAAAAGAAGTTTTTTGTGGTAAAAATGAACCTGAACTATCAAGTTTTCACTCATAGGTATTTTTCCACAACATTGAGTCCCTATACTAAAAAGGTTCAAGAGTACTTCTTTGTGTGGCTAACCTCTATCAATTGATGAAAAAGGTTATCATGGATTTGACATGTATGACACCTCTTTTTGAAATCAATGTAGTTTTGAACCATTGTAGACCAGAAGTAACCCAACCTTCAAATTTTGTGGGATATATTTAATCATTATTTATGGGTTCCACCATGTCCCACATTATACTTTAATATAACCTGATTTATCTCATTTTCTTTGATCAAACTAAGGATAATTCCATCGAACCCACACCTTTAGATAGTTTTCTCAAGGTTATGACCACTCTAGATGGTAAACTATGCTTCATGTTGGAGGACTCTCTCACGCTCGGCATGGTCCAGTGGGAGAATTCCAAACAATAGATTCTCAAAATAGGGAGTCGTCCAATAAGGAATTTCCTCTTAACATGTTGGTGTATCTGAGTGTTTTAGCATAGAAGTGCCAGAATCCAACTCATATACTTGTTATTTTCCATCATCTTAGGTGGTGCGGGTAATGACCCTATAGTGTACCACATGAATGACCGATCATCCTGGTTGATTTCTATAAGACACACATCAAGAACATCTAATGCATCAGCTCATATGTTCTATGACTGAGGAAGATGGGTCACCTTTGGTTGGGAAGGGTACTGGACCATTAGCTAATAAGTACATTCTAGTAGGGGCATTATCTCTTGTTTTCTGATGCCATAGTAACCCTTTACTTATTTATGACTAACTTAGAGTCTCCCTTGACATGTAAATAGTGGAGATCAATCTCAAGGGTGAACTCAAGACTAGTAATAAGGGCCTAGTACTCTGCCTCATTGTTGGTGCCGCATTCTCATAATAGGAAAAATTATGGAAAGACTACACGTTTCAACGTAATGAAAATTAATCATGGATCTACACTAAAAAAACTAGTGTGAAAAAACTCTTCTTGATGAGGAAGTATCTGGTATCTATGTTGAGGAGCATGTGGCTGAGATAGTATAGGTTTTTTCCCTACCCTCATTGTTTTTTTGGGATAGAATGACGATGAGGGACCAATAAAGATTGTTCATGTAGATGACCATAGGATTTCCTGAGATGGGTGGAATCAAAACTAGAGGTTGTATAAGATACTACTTGACATCCTACAAGGAAGTGTGGAAGTTATCCTCCCACAAGTAAATGGTTCTTTTTATTATGATCCATGATAAGGGATTACACTTTCTGACCAAATATTCAAGAAATCGGTATATTTAGGCTAAGTGGCCAAGGAGGCCTCGCAACTCTTAGAGATTTATCAAGGGAGGAATTTGACTAATAGCCTTTATTTTCTCCAGTTCAATCTCTAAACCTCTTTATCTTATGAAAAACTGATAAATTTTCCATAGTTAATCTTGAAAATTCACTTTATAGGGTTCATCTTAATGTGTTGTGAGTGGATAAATCCAAACACTTTCTAAATATCTATTATATTGTCCTAACACTAGTGGTATTTGACCACTCTATCATCCATGTAACATTCCACCAACATCCTGAGAATTTGATTAAAGATGTGGTGCATGGCCTGCTGGTAAGTTCCACTATAATTTTTCAAGATAAACAAAATCAACTAAGAGAAATAATTTCCTAGAGGTTCTCTAAAGGTGTTGAAATACTCATCCTTAGAGGCTATCTTGACATTATTGTACCCATATAATCAATTCATGAATGAGATGTCATAGATCCCATCTATTGATTCAATTAACAACTCTATCACCGGAAAGGGAAAATCATCCTTTGAACAATGGTTGTTATGGTTCTGGAAGTCAATATAGACTCTGATCTACCCATTATTCTTACTAACTAGGATAATGTTGGCTAGAGACCTAGGGTACTATATCTCCTTGACAATGTTAGATTTAATAGTCTTGTCAACTTTGGCCTCGACCATAGCATTGTGAGAGGGGTGCATCTTCCTAATAGGTTGTTTTAACCCATTATGACTCTCTAGGAGTCCAAGGAGATGAACAGAGACAAGATGGTATATCCCTATAATCTCATCATACCTCTAGATGAATATATTGTGGTTTTGTTTTGGTATGTTCACATACTACTTATTCTCCTCTGGGGGGCATGGCTACATTGATCAGTGTCATCCATGGATCCTCCTTAGTACTAACATCCACCTGGGTTAAATTCTCAACAGTACTGGAGACACCCTCTTCAAATTCAATAGGGGAATCTTCCATATCCTCTTCTTCATATAAGATAGGGGATCAGAGGGAGGATCTGAATATTATGGGGTAGATAGTCCATGGGGAGCAATAGTTTCTGCTCTGGTGGATACACAATCCTTGATGATGGGTTCCCATTATACTGAGACTATGGAGATGGAAAATGTTGAGCCAATTTCATTCAGTTTCCAACTACGAGATCCACTCTTGATATTGAAGAAATGGTGATGATTTAACCTTCACCAATTTATGACTACTTTGCGGAACATGTGGGAAATTTTTATATCGGTGGTCATTGATCCAAGTTCTCAGTACATCACAGGATTAGGATCTTCCAGTATCATATGTTCCTATCTACTGTAGGAGTACGGGGAAATATGTGAGTAATGATTTTTCATGGAGATAATGAAACAAACCCTTGGTCTGGTATCATGGTCTCTAACTGATTAATTGGGAGGATGAATCTTTCTTTATACTCTACCCATGGATCGGCTGCAGTGGTCGATAGATTATTAGAGGCATTGATGCACTCAACCCTCTCGGTATGGACCTTCTTTCCACCCCTTTTATAGTAATGACAATCTAGATAATGGGGCCTCACAAGAGTCAAAGGAGGAAGAATCACCCTAGAGTTCCCCTACTCAACCTTAAAGGGAGTATTTGAGGCACTGGTGGTATGAAGAGGAGACTGCTACATGAAAATGACTCTAGGGTCTTCCCAACAACATGTTGTAGGCTATATCCTGTTAGAATACCATATATTCAATTCTTAATATCAAACAACCAAATTGATTCTTCAGCTAAGTATTGCCTCGTAGTTTCAGGTCACTCTTATCATACCACTAAATTCTCATGTTGTAGGGTTTCAAATATACCTCTATAAGTCCTAGATTATGGAGCATCTGTATTGGCATGAATTTGATCCTAGAGTCGGTACCCACTAGACAGTAGTGGATTTATACACCATTAAAAAGATGTGTGATATACAGTGGGAGTATGTTCCCCTAAATTATGACACCCTTGACTTCTCCAAAAAATGAGATAATGTCTCAATATTCAACTTTCTTGGCCACCTATACTTAATAGTCCTTAGAAACAGCTACCACCTCTTCAAAATGGAGTGGAATTTTAAAGGATTCCACAAGGGCCTCTCAACTTTCCACTGATAGGAGGAGGATATAGATGATTAAAATCCTCATGGGTATGCCTTTTAGTTTCTTTATCATGTAATACTTCTATTATAGTGTCATATTTTTTCCTACATAGGGTCATTCCATGGAAAGTGTAATAACGGATACTATTGGATGAACCATGAGGCCCGATCTAGTACTTCATTATTCTATTACTATCAAGATTTAATTTTCTAAAACATTGATGGCTAGGTTCCAGTCAAGTGAGGTTAGGGCCTGTTTGAATGTGGATGATCATGGTGAAAGTGTGGCTATGTTATATGGTCAACTAATAAATACATCTATAGAGGCATACCTAACAGTGTGGAATGAGAGGTTTGTTCTTACTTATCCTTGTGAAAGGCTTGATTTCAAGTCTTAGTACCATGAACAGCCAAGTTTTAAGTGTTGAAATGTACATTTGTTCTTCGGTCATTTCCTCTACCTCTTCTTCAAAGATTTTTGTTGAGGAGGCCAAGGGGTTCACATGAGAATCCTAATTTTTGGGCATTGTGAAGTGGTCCACTAATTAACATCATTTACAATGGTTTATTCTTGATAATCATCATTAGAATAGTTCAAGGCTTGCTATAGCCTGGGTGCATCTTCTAATTCAATATTCATGAAGTTGCTAAGGGTGTGAGTAGGTTTTGACACCGGTGGGGGACTCTTATTTTCCTTATGTTTTCAACGTCTATTTTTATGAGACTTGAGAGGCTACGGTGCATATGTGGAGGTTGAAATTAGATGAGGATCAAAAACCAAAGGAGGTTATGGATTTCTCAATTGGGTATGAATAATACCATGGGAATGGTTAACTTTCTTATGATCCAACCAGTTCTCATACTTCTTGTGTATCATGGATGGGAACCTATCTCTACTCATCAAAGTCTTCACTATCATTATCAATCCTTGGAGAAACATGTTCTACATGTGTTGGAACATCACCCAATTTCACTAATTGACAATATTCTCCATCCTAGATATAATATTTAAATACAAATAATTATTTGATGGTGTGTATGAGAATCATTTGATATGGGTAATGATTGGTGCAACCATTGAGCATGGCCTCCTTAGGTCTCTTATATTCTAAAAATTTATGGATTCCCATTTCCAGGATGAAAATAAAATATCTCAAAACCTATGCGTCTTTATAGTAATAGGTCTTATTTATCCTTTATACAAAATTAATCCTCAGATCCTAGCCTTGATGAGGGGATAAAGACACGTTCTCTTGATGATGTGGCTATGCTTAGTGAGGCTGCACCTAGAAAGGCTATAAGTGAGGCTCTTCTGATAAACGTTCTACTAGGTATGCCATCTCGGGGACCTATGCATGCATTGTAGTGGATGTATCATATTTTAAAATCCTTATCATGGGAGATGGAAGGTGAAATGGGTGTGATTGTTTCTTATCCCACTATATGGATTCTTCCAAGCACTAGGACTTTTAATAAAACACTTGAAATCTTCCCAGGTAGTTTAGGGATATGAGGGTAGGGAACAAAATATTTTTGATATTCACCCTGCACATTGTAAGTAGATGTTCCTGGGAGAGTGGCATGATAATTGAATATGTGATCCCCTTTCATTGGGTAATGAAGTCTTAAACTAGATCATGGGGCCTATTTTTTCATTTATAGAGGTCAGTAATGCTCATCATGCATGAGGTGGAGCTAAACTAGTAGAGGAACTGTATACAGTGGTCCTCCCAACTAGAAATGGGCCTTGTGGGAAGTTTACTATACTAGTAAAATTAATTTCCTTCTAAACTAAGGACAAATCAACAGAGCTTGGTGGCTTTATACTATTCATTAGTCCCGACATTGGATCACACCTTGAGGAAAAGTGGTCCAGATTATGTATTGGGTCACTCATCGCATTTAATAGGGTGAATTTTTTATTACCAAACTCTAGGGTCACTTGAACATGACCCACCCATACTGGGTATGACATTCCTTTAAGCTATTCTACCACTTTTCATGTTTATATATCATTGAAATAGGTGACGAGAGACATTATCACATCATATTGTTGACTGTTTGTGGACACCGATGAGTTGATAAAATCATTTATTCATCAAGTGGTGCATCCTTGATCTTGATGTGTATAGTTTTTATACCAATGTGGGAAATAAAACACATATCTCGGTCATTTTTCATAGTCGTCATCTTCTTCCCTAACTAGGTGCATGGGGCCACTACGTTCAAATCAGGGTATTTGACCAAGGAGGACCAAATCCCTCATCGAAGGGGGGATTAGTTCCCTTATGAAATTTTCAAGATCCAAGAAGTTCTCATCAATAATCTCAAAATTCAATATATATATTCCTTAATATATTAAATCAAGGTGGATATTCAAGGGTACAAATCAACTTTTGGTGAAATCTTGGATGGGTCGGTGGGCGCAACATGTCCATTGCCTTTGTCAATGTACTAAATGACATGCATTAATGTCTTGTTAGATGGACTCCTGAGACCCAATGTCTATATATACTGGTGATTTCATATGATTATCAGGGGTTCTGATTGGTATTATTCCACCCCTTAATGTGGGATTTCCCAGCATTCTCTACCTCAGCTAGAAAAAACAGACTACCTGGTCCAAAATGAGGGACTCTAGGATGAACAAATTTGGAGCTACAGGTGGCCAAAACATGACTAGTAGACGTTTTTTGGATAATAATTCCTACAAGTCCTATTTATCACTACCAATTATAGGTTCCTACTCCTGGTTTTACCAAGCCCCGATTGGTATGGTCTGGGTTAAGGGTGGTGGCACCAATGCATTCCTTCTATTTTACTAATCTATTAAGCGAGGGGAACTACATGATTTAAAAATATAATAAATGATTTAATTTCTATTGGTGTTAGATCCAAATTCAATATCATATCCATGTAGAAAGTGGTCTTCACCACTTTCTAATGTGTGAGAGTGGAAACATCCCTTTGAGGCTCAGCAAACTGCTTACTTGCATCTAAGGTTTCCAACCTAGACCCTAACATCCCTCTATATTATTTTGTAGAGATAGAGAGTAGGGGAACAAATAGTGATGTGTACATTTTCATTGTGAGTCCTTGGAATGAGGATATAATTTCATCCACCTACAGGTTTCTACATAGGGATTTATGGACCTTATAGAATTCATCTTCCAAGATTGTGATCCACAGTTAACAAGATTCTTCCCCAGTCTCTAGCAGTGGGGATGTTGGTTCCCTCATTATGTCATTCATTACTTCAGATTCCAATTAGTCGATGATGACATGATTATTCCTAGAGTCCTACTTCTGATGGTATGTGACTTATCCAAGAATGATATATTGAGAGTTTCATGGGTTTTCCCCATGTATGTTGTATCCTATAATGTGAGAACATCCCCTATGATAGGTGTTCCACCACCTTCACCAGGATGGTTCTTCAAAAAATGGCTTGTTTTCAACATTAGGAGGACCTCTGTGTTGGTTGATGAAAGTGTGGGTAGGACCTCCAGACTAGTAGATGGAGGTTTTAGGAGGACCTCTACCCTGGTTGATTGTGGTGAAGGAGAGACCTCTGCACTTTTTTTTGGTGGTGTCGGTAGGACCTCATCATTTATTTTTGGTGGTGGGCAAAGGAACCCTACATTATTTTATGGTCATGTGGGGATGAACTACATACTGGTTGATGGTGGTTTTGGGAGAACCTCCACGTTGGTTGATGGTGGTGCGGGTATGACATCTTCAATGGTTGTTAGTGGTGTTGGGAGGACCTCCTCATTGGTTGATGGCGGTGCAAGAAGGACCTTTGTACTAGGTGATAGTGGTGTGGGGAGGACCTTTGCACTGGTTTATAGTGGTGTAGGATGGACCTATGCATTGGTATTCCATTCGATGAGATAGCACATGGTGGATTCCATTGGATTCAGTGACTGAGAAAGTCAACCAATCCTACCTATGAGGTGGCTAGGGTCTTAATCCCGGGATGGAGAAGATGGATCCCAAATGAGTATTCGTGAGGATTTGATGGAATATGCCAGTGGTGGTAGGGGCCACTAGAGCTTCAAAAGATTCATCATATCAGGAAATGTTCTATTTATTCCCTCATAATTAACATTGATTGTTCTAGAATAGGGCTGGTGGAGCAGGATAGAGTCAATACACTCATCGACATGTGGTATTGGTTGATGTGGGTGATGACCTGTAGATGTTTGTGCTAATGGGGCATGGTGGGAGCCCTCTTGGGAATCTCCCAAATGGTTCCCATGATTACATACCTTACCTCCACAACATAGTAGAGTGAGCTATCAAAATTCTCTAGGGAGAGGCTCTTGAAGAGGTTCATCATTCGAACAGGGATTTATTTCCCCCTACAAATCCCTCAAGTGTGATAGTGTTGGTGAGGCACTAATGCCTTGAGATCTTGGTGGTCCATATCCATGGTGGGAAAGACCCCTTATTATTTATATCAATGAAAATGGGTATTCGATCAACCTCTTCTAGATGATATTAGAGGGTGAAATGGGGCATGGTATTCAGGTCACTGAAGGTGCGGTGGCCCTCATGGTAGGAGTATAGTTGTGCGGGATTACAACACCAAGATATCCCTTACCGTTGCACCTGTTGGAGTTAGGTCATTAATTTCATGTAGCTTGAGTCATGTAAGAAATGTGGATTTATATATAAACATGGATATAGTAAAGGTGATCCCCAATAACTCAACATCATCTATTATTCCTAAGACATAGGGAACCAGTGATATAAAAATCCAATGGTTCCCAAATGATATTTTTCCCATTTATTGGATGAGAAGAGTTTTACATTGAGTTAATCATTTTTGTTTTTGATGCTTTCCACTAGGGTTTCGTGTTGCATGTTCTTCTTCCCTACATTCCACTTTTGCAAGGCATGATAATTTTATCACTTTAATTAGAAATGTAGATTCCTCCTTCCATGAAATACTCCTTGTATCTCTTCCCTATTCTGGGTCTCTCTCATGGATTTAACTCATGTTTTTAAAATCATTCCTAGTTCCATATGGAGGTGGATGCCAGTAAATTATGATTATTTTATCTTGACATGGAATAAACCTTCGATTAGAGTAGATAGACATGTTGCGAATATTATTTTTATGTACATTGGGTAGGTTGGGAACCTATAAAGTCGTATTTTTTATAATTCATAGGCATTTAATGTGTGAGGAATCTTAGGAATAGAACCTAAGGAAACTCATTTCGAACATGAGTTGGTTTATTCAACATGTATAAATCTTCAGAGGAATTTTACCATAGGTATACCATGTTTATTCTATGGCATAAGGATTAAGGATTGGGTCATAGTTTTAACATCTTTTATAGATATATGAGTTTTGGGTTTAATTTCTTTTGGGGATTGTTAGGTTGAAGTTTTAATGTCTTTTGGGAATATATGGGTCAAAATTTTAATGTCTTGTAGAGATAGATGGCTCATAGGTTTAACATCTTATGAAAAAATAGGTGGTCGGGTGTTTACCTAAGAGGGATATTTCACACATGGGATTTGGTTAAGTGCTTCCTCAAGAGGAAATATTTAACACTTGGGATTTGGTGGAGTGATTCCCTATGGTGGGGGATTTCACTCTTCAGGTTTGATGAACTATATCCCCATGGGTAAGATTTCACACATGGGGTTGTCGGGATTGAACCTCTTAGATGCGTACTATGTACCATATTGGTAAATAGTGATCAAAAACCAAGTAGTTCAATTCCACAATTTAAGTTTGTGTGGTAGAACTGGTCCATGTAGTTTAACATCATGTGTTAAGGATGCCTGTGTCAACAAAGAAGTGTTGATGAGGGATGGTGGGGGATTAAAAATGAAAGCTATCCATGGTAGGATTTTCATCCCTTGGTATGGGAGGAGGTGTCATCCCATGATGATCATACATGGGTCATATTGTGTTTATATCAAGGGGTTAAGGTTGTTGTTGAAAGTCATATTCTGAGGAAGTTTTTGTGCAGTTTAACATCATGTGACTAGGATGAAGAGCGAGTCATTTTTACGTTATGTAGCTCAAACATGGATGGGGATTACACCTCTGGGTTAAATATGACATTGTTATTGGGAGATCTGGAAAATGGACTCTCAACAAATATAGGTAAGTAATTTTCTTTGATGATTCCACATTTTTCGATTACGTGTCCATTGCTCATGCGCCTCTGCATAGGGAATGGCATAGACAGTATCATGGAGGAGTGGTAATTTAGAGGCCCAATGTTAGGGTGCCTATTCTTAGGATCACAAAGAATTACAGTACCTATTATAAGGATAAAATGGTAGTGTTGGTGGTACAGATCATGTGGATATTTGAGGTTTAGTTGAACTAGTCTTGGATTGGTATGGGTGCCTTGAGAACACAACATTCATGAAAGGATTTTAGATGAAAGGATGAACCTTATAGAGTCTTGGAGGATGGGATTTGAAAAATTTGGGGTTTCTCAAAATTTTGGGGCTTTTAAAAGAAAAGGGGTCTCATGGAGGTCAATGTTCTTGCAAAATAATATTTTTTTCAAAATATGTTGACCCTTCCTCGATGTAAAGTCTTGGTTCTCAAGGGGTGGGTTTCATGAAGAATAATTAAATTTAAAAAACTTAAATACAAAAAAGGGTTTATTCTTATGTGAAAGTCCATGAAAATTCAAAAAATTCATCTCCACCATGGGTTTAGGTTCTCAAAAACCCATGGTGGGTGGTTTCATGAAATATGGCTTCCTTTAGAAATACACCTCCTCTCTCGCTCATGACGATTATGAGTATTATGAATTCAGACCTTTTATTTGAATCTGAAAGGTCTTATTCCCTAATATTGTATATAAGGGGGAATTTATAGTTATAGCAGAGGCAAGGGAATTTGTTTCACGAAATATGGTCCTTTCATGGAAGATTATGAGATTTTTGAACTAATGGGGTTCTATGAACCATAGTTACGCTAAATAAATTTTACCGCCACAAGCTTCGAACAGACGGGGATTTTTGAAAACTATATTTATGTTTTGTGAGGGTTACTACCACTAGAATCATAAATTCAAGGAAATACATGAATCACAATTATGGTACGTGAATGTTAATTCCTCAAATATTGTGCATTTGAGGGTTTTCATAATATCTAGTCATTAGTAAAGATTTATACAATCATTAATCCATATCCTCAAGTGGATTTTGAAGATGTTTTGGATTGAATTCTCTTAGAATCGTCTATACCTTCCTCATGAAATCCCGTGACATGAGTATTTTGGTGTTAAAAACTAATTTTATAGTTAAAATTAATTTTTGTTGTATAGACCATATTTTATTCTATTAAATCTGTTTCAAAAATTAAAATAGTTTTTAAACATCTTTTAATTGAGTTGTGATCATACTTCAAAGAATATTTTTGAAGAGATCAAATTTTATAACTGTTTTATCTTATTTAACTAACCAAATTATATATATTGGAGGATTTAATCTTAAATATCTTATAAATAGAAATTTTAATTGGAAATTAAATTCACCCTCTCCTGAGTTTTCTACTCTAACCAATATTTGGTATCAAATGTTTTTCTTTCTATTTACTTACTATTTATTACGTTCAAATTTTTTTTAGTAAGATCTATTTAATTTATGTTTAATTTCTAATTTTCTATTATGGAGGATATGTTTGAAGGTTATGAAACCAAAATATATCCTTATTTTAATGGTCAAAACTATTATTAGTGGAAAATAAAAATAAAAATACATATTGAGAGAAAGATATTTTTTATTTGGGCATCTATGGAAGATAAATATGAGAAATTCAAAAATTCTTGAAAATAATGATATGTTACTGTAAAATCCACTTATGATTCAAGTTATTGTGCTATGAATGCTTTATTTTTTGGTTTAGGTGAGGATGAATTTAATAGAATATCTTAATGTGATAATGCTTATCATATTTGCAATACTCTCACTATATCTCATAAAGTTGTTTCTAGTGTAAAATAAATGAATTTGAATACATATAATATTAAGTATGATACATTAAAAATGAAACATGAAAAGTCTACTTATGATATGTATCTTAGGTTCAATGAAATCATAAACACTATGATTCCTTGGGGACAAATAATGATGGAAAATTCACATGTAATGATAATCCTAAGAATCCTACCATATAGATGGAGAGGCACTACAGTCACTATCTGAGGATCATGAAACATCATAAAATTAAAAGAAATAAACTTATTAGGAAAATGATGATGTAAAAAAAGTGTTGAAGGTAAATAATGAGGTTAAAGAACCCAAAATAAATTAAATCATAACAATTAAATGAAATAATAATTTATTAAAACTTATAGTACAAGTTTAAGTGAAGGTGACACTGAAAGTGATGAAGAAAAGGCTCATATAGCTATAAGTATCACTAATTTTTACAAAAGGGATGTTATTTTATGAAATTCAATATAAAAATGAAAATATGACAAGAGATAAAATTTGAATAAATACTAGAAAAAGGATGACTAATCTAATGAGATTACCTGTTATAAAGGAAAAATACAAGGGAACATAAAGGATAACTGTCTAAAGCTCAAATACAAAAATAAATATTAAGTTAAGGAAAAAAACCAAAAAGGGAAATGAAAACTACAAGGAGTGGATTTGAGGATAGATCCAGTGACTCAGATTCAATCCAAGAATATAAGAATGAAAAGGATAATCTATACTTGGCGTCTACTTCCTCTAAGGTGCCTTATATTTCTTCTCATGTTCCTAGTGATTCTCAAGTTTCTAATGAATAATTGAAATAATATGGTTCTATATTTAAAGATACCATGAATGACCTAAAATAAAAATATAAAAATCTGAAAAAGTTTCATGTTTTATATTATATAGAAAAATATTATTTTAGTATTGAAAAGGAAAAGAATGAAAATCTATTAAAATAAAATACTGATTTAAAAATAGTAAAAAATAATCACAAAAAGACAATGGATATTTTAATAGAAATAATAAACCTTAAAAATTGATAAATTCAAGATATACTTCAACCAATAACTAGTTTTGATAATCAACATGTATGATAAAATACACTATTAAAAATTTATTTTATTCCTAGTTCCAAAAACATAGCTTCGATTTCTAAGATTGATTATAGCTTTGGAAATATTTCTAATAATTTTGGACCTAAAAATTATTTTATTTCATGTTTTGTTAAATATGTTTCAAATAAACCTATGAAACAAATTTGGATTCCAAAATCTTTGATTGATAACCTTTTTGGACCCAACAGATCTGGGTACCAAAATCAATGTGTATTTAATTGATTATAAAAAAAATATTAAAGATATACAATAAGAATCTATGGTATCTATATAGTATATGTTTTATACTTATGACGGAAGATTATTCATGCTTTAAAACCCATATAAAGTTGGATGGTTTGCATGTCACTTTTAGTTACAATTCAAGAGAAACAATAATTGGACTTGGATAAATTAGTAATTCTTAAAATGTTCTTATTTCTAAATATTTATTTGTTGATGGATTAAAATATAATCTAATTAGTATTTATCAATTATGTGATAATGGTTTTAAGGTAAAATTTAAAAACAATTCCTATAAAAATTATTCTAATAATGCTTTGGTATTTACTACTTTTAGAAATTATAATGTTAATAATGTTAATTTAGATTCTTTATTTTCTAAAATTGTTTCTTATTTGAGTGGTTTTCATAGATAATCTTAACTATGGTATTGGAGACTATGATATTTTAATATACACTCACTTATAATGATAATTAGTAATTTTTTAGTCAAATATCTACCTAATTTATAATTTCCCAAAGACAAAGTGTGCAATCCCAGTCAAGAGGGAAAGAAACCCAAAATATCCTTCAAAATAATGAAATAGGTCTCTAACTCTCAACTTCTAGAATTGGTTCACATGGATCTATTTGGATCATCGAGAGTTTATAGTTTATTTGGAAGACATTATTCTTATGTTTTAGTTTATGGTTATTCAAGATATAAATGGGTGTTTTTCTTTGCTCATAAAAGTGAAGATCTTTCCAATCTTTCTAAATATGTTAAATCTGTAGAAACAATTAGTGTAAATATCATAAATTCCTTGATAATTGATCATGGTTGAGATTTTGAGAGTCAATAATTTGAATATATCTTCCCACAACATGGTTTTCCTCACAATTTATCTACACCTCAAACACCTCAACAAAATGGGTTTGTTGAATGAAGAAATATGACTCTTAAATAAATATATAGAATAATGATCATTGACTATAACACTTGTAACGCCCCAACCCCAGTTACCCAGAGTCGGTGCATTATTACGTAACATTGGAATGATCACAAAAGATCATGTCTCGAAAGACCGATTAGTTTAGTAGCCTTGGAAACACTAGATACATTCATAAATGTTTCATTACATCATAAAGTGAAAAATCACAATAACATAGTCTCCATAGTCCACAATTATATCCCCTTCTGACTATCCCTGTAGGTCAGTCATAAAATATTTCTTCACATCCTGGGAAAAATAAAACATTGAAAGGGGTGAGCTCAGATACTCAGTAAGGATAAAAATATAGAGGAAGCTTTAATAAATAAACACAAACATTTAAGGCAATGTATAACTAAAACAAAAGCCTTTTAAAATTGAAATTCAATATAATATGGAAAAAGTAAAATGAGATAATGCCATTTACTTATTCACATGGATATTCTACTGGTCGAATAATCACATGCAATATCAATAACCACTTTCATAATGATGGAATGCATAATGCCAGACTATCATAACCACGTAGCCAATGCCTCGTGCCAAGACTACAAATAAGACTTTGTCAAGGCCTCGTTCCAAGACACTAGTTTGTCTCATGAGACCAACAGATGCATCGAGGAGCTATAGCGGGCTTCACCCTTCACTTATTAAGTCCAATTCATTCCTCATATGAACAGGTTTAAACATATCATAACCCATAACATAATCGTATCACATAAAACATGCATAAATAAATCATAAAATTTCTATATTTCAATCAAAAGATATTAATAAAACATATTTATATAATAAAAACATTATCAAAACCATTTTCAATATCAAAATAACAGAAAATTAAAACTTGGTATTTATTTTTCATTTAAAAAAAGTTATGGCTTGTAGAGGAATCTGAAACTCAAATAATGGTCATAGCGGCGGAGAAGTCGTTGTCACCACATACGTAAGATAAAACATTCCTTTATGAAATTTATTGAAAACACTTCGTATAAAAATATTCCTTTTGAATAGAAGTAAAAGTCAAAGGGGTTTATACATCGTATAAATGAAAGTTGTGTATAACACAAAATATGCCTCAATGAAAGGGGATTGAGACGAGTCCCTTAAAAAGATCATTTTTTTAAATAGATCTATTATGTGTATTAACTATAAGTACACATAAATAAAGTAAAAATAAAATATAGTACATAATAATATCATGACATAATTTGAGAGTAGGATATTAACCCAAAGAACGGAAATTGGGTTAAAAAGTTCACTTACATCATGTCCGACTTGACTCGATCATTCTTTAATCTCATGAATAATAAACTAGAGTTAATTTCAACTTTATTAAGAACCTTTTTCAAGTTCATTATTCCTTTTATATCACTTATTACCATGTTATGAACATTATGTGATTATTTAAGTTAATAACGGTCGTTTTGTCGATCTTTGGTACTTGAGTCAAAAATAAACTTCTTATAATTACAAGTTGTTCATGTGGTAAAATATACATTATATAAAGAATTATATTCATGATTTAGATGTCATATATATCATATATATCTAGTATATACATTCATTTATAATATTACATAACATTTAGAGGTATGAAATGAAATGCATCGTTCATGGTGACGGTAAGTCGTACGTACACATGAACACTACTTTCATTTCTATTTCGTATTTAATGGAATGAAACCATAATGATATAAAGGTATATTATAATTCCAGTATAATATAATATATAATATCATATATAATATCATTTACTCCATCCTTTATATGTCCCATATATGGCATTAATGATTCAAATCACTTTGAGGGGGCGGTAGTCCGCACTTCCTAAAATGAAATTATCGCGTTTACCCATAATGGAAGCCGTAAAGGTATTCCATAAATGAAAAATACAGAAGCATAAAGAAAACATAAATATAATATATATCATATATAAATATAGTGATAATTTAATGTCCACCTTGAGAGGTGTTAAAAGAAGATTGAACAATCATCATTTCGTGAGGTAGTAATTCACCACCCACAGAAATAGTATGTTCGTTAACCATTAGACGAAGGTTTGTATAAGTTTAAATTAAATCCTTATCATAAAAACATCCTATTAAATTGAAGATGCTGTATTTTTTACAAAATATGGAAATAAAAAGATTTTAGGGGGTTGGAGAAGCAAAATAAAACAAAACACAAGTGAAGACATTACCGTTAAAATCGGGTAAATCTTTTTGATTTAAGCCAAAAGCTTACTTGGGAAGACTTATACCCACTTTGAGGCTTTTAGGAGTAATAGAGGAAATATGAGAGAGTATTTGGGAAGAGTTTGGATGAGAAAAATGGCTTTAAGGTGTGAATAAGGTGGTAGAGGTGGGGGCCTTTTATAAGAGGAGAGGAGGGGCACTCTTGGAATGTCATGAAGTGTTACATTATTATGAAGTGCTTTTCAGATTTCAAATGTCCCACAATTAAATATTTTGAGGATAAAGTGATAATTTTTTTAAATATACTCATCCAATAGGTTTTTTACAAGTTTAAGTCTTATAGTTTACATTATCTTTTCATTTTATTTAAATCGTTAATTAATGAGGTAATCGCTGCATCATCATGGTGCCATAAATAATTTAATTTATTTATTGTCTAAAAATTATGAAAAAAAATATCATGATGTAAGAAATATTTTTATCTTTAAAATGAATATTTATAGTCAAAAATATGACCTTTATAACGCCTTCTAAATTTTTTTTTAGTAAAACAACACATGTTTGTGACAATTTTATTTTTACTTTAAATAAAATGTTATTAATGTCATTTTCTTACCCAAGTGGCTCCATGGGGTCTCCAATTTGACCCATGGATTGTATTGGTCGGCCATAACTCATCCAATAAGATTATTACAAGTGTAAAGGTATTTCCATATTTTTATAATATCATTTTTACCTTAAATTTCACTAATTACCTTTAATCGTGATTAGTAAAACTTAAAAGTTACTATTCACCAAAAAATTATTTTAATCCCATTGAACCACATTTTACATCCTAATGAAAAACATTTATGTTGTTTTTTTGAAATTTAATTCATAGAAGTGGTAAAGTTTCATTTAAATGAAAAATCAGTTTTTTAACTACCACTTAGTGGTTTCACTATTCATCAAAAATGGATGTTTTTCAGAATAATGTCAAAAATTCACCCTAAGCTATAATTGGTATTCCGAATTCAAAAATTATGTCTATTTTACAAAATTCCAAACATATAATTTGCATTAATTAATTTTATAATTAATTCCCACTGTCACAACAAATAGCGTGTTTTTAAGAAACAATATATATCAAAAGATTGACAATTGTTTATGTCCAATTTCAAAGTAAAATTAATTATAATGACCACCATTGGATAAAATGGTAAAAATATATTCTAATTATACTTTAAAACCAATCAATATTATAATTTATCACTATAATTTATTTATTTTTAAGTTGTTTTTAATTATTTTTCACTATTCGTAAAAAAATTGGAAGTTCTCAGAAAATTACAAAAGATTCAAATTAGGATAATTTCGATATTACGAATACAAAAATGAAGTCCATTTTGAAATATAAAATTTCTATAATTTTAAAAAGTTGGTATTACTATTCATAATGGCTACTTTGATTAGTCGCGGTGCGTTAGAACTCGAACTTGCATACAATGCAAGCTATTGCATTATTGAAAGAGAAGCGTATTGTGAAAGATTGGGGTGTTACATTCTCCCCTCCTTCAATAAATTTCTTCCTTGCAATTTTAAAATGTTCTTTGAAAATAAAAGGTTGAAAATAGAGAATACCTTTGTGGAAAACCCACATTGGAAATAAGGTTAATAAAAATATAACTTTAAAAGAAATAAAGAGAAGTACAAAGGTAACCCAAGATAACCCATACTAGGATTCTATGAAAATATGGATATGGAGGAAAAAATCAATCAAGGTCTGATGGAGAGTTGTAGAAAATAGGATTAGGAGAAAGTTAACCACAAGAAAATCACAAACATGGGATTGGTTAAATGGTCATTGAATCCCCAGTTGGAAAAGATAACCGATAACGTTTTTGTTTTAAGTTAGATTTTATAAACTTGAGGAATTTATTTAAGAGATTTACTAAGAACATAAGGAAACATACTTACTTGTCATGTAGACTTTCATTCTTTAATAAATTTTTACCACAAACCCATCTTTCACTCCAAATGGTAACAGAACTTAAAAATATTTTATTTATCCTAATTGTATAAGGTTCCACATTTTACCACATACCATTTAGATTAGGAAAACTATTTTTTAATAACTAGGTACTTCATTTAGGCTAGTGGTAGGTAATAAAGGCATGTCTCACTATGGTTGTGGGTTCTATTCCTGCAGCTTTGTCTGACGCAACAGGTTATCCCCCGACCTGCAGGTTGTCCTTTTCCTAATTCTATAGTATTATAATATTCCATAAATAATCTTAAGAAATGTTTTAACCTTAAGCCATACTATCCAAAGTTAAACTTAATCCATTCCAACCTTTATAGTTATCCAAAATACTTCTGTCCAACTCACTGTCGAGATTTTATAAGGAATTTAAACACAATGAAGATCCTTTTTTCCACATAATAACATGTGAACACATTCATCATGTATTCTTTTAAAACACTACAACATCCTGAATTACCAGAAATCCTTATTGATTACATTCATGATCCCTTATTCCATATAGAATACTAGATATACTCCTTCTATCCAAAAATGTATACAAACCATTAATCGGTTTCATGGAATTTAAGAATATCCAATATAATTTATCCAAATCAATCATGTATTATTCCAAAATCACTATCTCGGTATCAGAACCATATTATGGATTATCTTTCTCTCAACCATACATTTTCCAAAAAATTAACCTACTATGGAGTCACTTTTCTTGGTTCCACACAATCTCAAGTCCTTGATGAAATATTACTGCAGTACAATCTTTATATACTCCATAATTATTTTAACCAGTACGTCATTGATACAACACTCAAATGACAAAATTATTTAATAACAACATAAGAACTCTAATCATTCCTCCTCATCTGTGGTAGTATCATAACTATATTATTATCCAATAACATCATTTGGGGCATACTCTGATGATTTGGACATTGGTTTGTGTAGTTTCTTCACTCATTGCAGATGAAGCATTGTACATTTGAAACCTTTTTCTTACCCTTGAAGTCACGCACTTGGTGTCCTTTTTCTTCACACTTATAACAAACTCTCATTCCCTTCAGGCATGTTCCAAGGTGTTTCTTCCCATAGTTATCACATATTGTAAAATTCTTCTTTTCCCTTGTCCCTTTATCTATCATTCTCTCTTCCATCCTTTACTTCTCTTGCTTCCCTTCAAATCTATAAGACTCCGAGAATTATTTACTTATCTTATTAACACATGATACTATTTCTTCATATGTTGAGAATACATGGGAGATTATTTCCCTTCTAAATGTTGGATTAATACCTTGAAATATATGATCCTTCTTACTCTTTGGATCATACGTATTGCTGGAGTTCACATTCCTTCCACTGGGCACCATTTCTATACAATGGCATAAACTATGTTAGTTTATGAATTACAATGAATAATTCCAAACTTGTAAAATACTTAATGTAAATTGAATGGTTTATGGGTATAATCCATAATCATAAAAAATGTTTTCTTTGAGGAAGTATATACTCATAAACCCTTCATAATGGTTTGTAAAAAAATGATAATTATCCTAAGCATATCTCCCAGGAGTGTCGTAACCAAGAGTGCAGCAAGGCCCATTGTCGTGCAACGTTTCCCATTCGAGTCTAGCACAAAGTGGTTTTTTCAGTTTTCACCCCTAGGTACATCTGTTCCAGAGCCGTCTCTACCTACTTGTATCTAGATAGGGATGTATTGATCAGAAAACACACAAAATATCTATAATACCAAAATTCTAGGAAGTTCTTCTATACTAATCCTCAAAGTCTATCTTAGGGCTATGTTCTGTAATCAAAGTTTATCTAAATCTATCATACAAGGTTATTACTAAATTTACTCTAATACCAACTATAACTCTCTGACCATAGTTACCCAGAGTCTGTGCATTATTATGTAACATTGGCATGATCACAAAAGATCAAGTCTCGAAAGACTGATTAGTTTAGTACCCTTGGAAACACTAGATACATTCATAAATGTTACATTACATCATAAAGTGAAAAATCACAATAACATATTCTCTATATTCCACACTTTTATCCCCTTCTGACTATCCCTGTAGGTCAGTCATAAAATATTTCTTCACATCCTGGGAAAAATAAAACATTGAAAGGGGTGAGCACAGATGCTCAGTAAGGATAAAAATATAGCGGAAGCTTTCATAAATAAACATAAACATTTAAGGCAATGTATAACTAAAACAAAATCCTTTTAAACTTGAATTTCATCATAATATGCAAAAAGTAAAATGATATAATTCCATTTACTTATTCACATGGATATTCTACTGGTCGAATAATCACATGAAATATCAATAACCACTTTCATAATGATGGAATGCATAATGCCAGACTATCATAACCACGTAGACAAGACCTCGTGCCAAGACTACAAATAAGATTTTGTCAAGGCCTCGTGCCAAGACACTAGTTTGTCTAATGAGACCTACCGATGCATCGAGGAGCTATAGTGGGCTCCACCCATCACTTATTAAGTCTAATTCATTCCTCATATGAACAGGTTTAAACATATCATAAACCATAACATAATTGTATCACATAAAACATGCATAACAGAAACATAACATTTCCACATTTAAATCACAAGATATCAATACAACACATTGATATAATAAAAACATTATCAAAACCATTTTCAATACCAAAATAAAAAAATTAAAACTTGGTATTTATTTTTCATTTAAAAATGTTATGGCTTGTAGAGGAAGACAAAACTCAAATAATGGTCACGGCGGTGGAGAAGTCATTGTCGCCACATACATAAGAGAAAACATTACTTTTGTCGTTTATTGAAAAAACTTTGTATAAAAAATATTCCTTTTGAATAAAAGTAAAATTCAAAGGGGTTTATACGCCGTATAAAGTAAAGTTGTGTATAACACAAAATATGCCTCAATGAAAGGGGATTGAGATGAAGTCCCTTACAAAGATCATTTTTTTAAATAGATCTATTATTTGAATTCACTATAAGTAAACATAAAGAAATTACAAATACAGGATATGACATAAAAATATCATGAAATAATTTGAAAGTAGGAGATTAACCCAAAGAACAGAAATTGGGTTAAGAAGTTCCCTTACCTCGTGTCCGACTTGACTCGATCGTTCTTTAATCTCCTGAATAATAAAATAGAGTTAATTTATAATTGATTAAGATCCTTTTCAAGTTAATTATTCATTTTATATCACTTATTACCATGTTATGAACATTATGTGATTATTTAAGTTAATAACGGTCGTTTTGTCGATCTTTGGTACTTGAGTCAAAAATAAACTTCTTATAATTTCAAGTTGTTCATGTGGTAAAATATACATTATATCCAGAATTATATTCCTGATTTAGATATCATATATATCATATATATCCAGTATATACATTCATTTATAATATTACATAACATTTAGAGGTAAGAAATGAAATGCACCGTTCATGGAGACGGTAAGTCGTACGTACACATGAATGCTACTTTCATTTCTATTTCGTATTTAATGGAATGAAATCATAATGATATAAAGGTATATTATAATTCCAGTTTAATATCATATATAATATCATATATAATATCATTTACTCCATCCTTTATACGTCCCACATATGGAATTAACGATTCAAATCACTTTGAGGGTGCGGTAGTCCGCACTTCCTAAAATGAAATTATCGTGTTTACCCATAATGGAAGCCATAAAGGTATGCCATAAATGAAAAATACAGAAGAATAAGGAAAAAATAAATATAATATATATCATATATAAATGTAGTGACATCTTGGCCACCTTGAGAGGTGTTAAAATAAGATTGAACAATCATCATTTCTTGAGGCAGTAATTCGCCCCCAATAGAAACAGTATGTTCATTAACCATTAGACGAAGGTGTGTGTAAGTGTAAATAAAATACTTATCATAACAACATCCTAGTATATTGAATATATTGGATCTATTAAAAAATATAGAAATAAAAAGATTTTATGGGGTTGGAGAAGAAAAATAAAACAAAAGAACACAAGTGAAGACATTACCTTTAAAATCGGGTAACCCTTTTTGATTTGAGCCAAAGGATTCCTTGGGAAGACTTCTACCCAAAGTGAGGATTCTAGGAGTATTAGAGGGAAGTTTAGAGAGTATTTTGGTATATTTTTTCCAATCCAAATGAATTTAAGGTGTGAATAAGGTGAAAGAGATGGGGGCCTTTTATAAGAGGAGAGGAGGGGCACTCTTGGAAAGTCAATAAGTGTTACATTATTATGAAGTGCTTTTCAGATTTCAAAGGTCCCGAAATTAAATATTTTGAATCTAAAGTGATAAGGGTTCTAAATATACTCATCCAATAGGTTTTTGGCAAGTGTAAGTCTTATATTTTACATTATATTTTCATTTTATTTAAATCATTAATTAATACGGTAATCGCTGCATCATCATGGTGTCATAAATAATTTAATTTATTTTATGTCTAAAAATTATAAAAAAATATCATGATGTATTAAATCTTTTTATCTTTCCAATTAATATTTATAGTAAAAAATATGACTTGTATAACCCCTTCTAAAAATTGTTTTAGTAAAAAAACACATGTTTGTGACAATTTTATTTTTACTTTAAATAAAATGTTATTAATGTCATTTTCTAACCCAAGTGGCTCCACGGGGTCCCCAAGTTGACCCATGGATTTTGTTCTTCGGCCATAACTCATCCAATAAGGGTAGGATAAGTGTAAAGGTATTTTCATATTTTTATAATATCATTTTTACCTTAAATTTCACTAATTACCTTTAATCGTGATTAGTAAAACTTAAAAGTTACTATTCATCAAAAAATTATTTTAATCCCATTGAACCACATTTTACATCCTAATGACAAACATGTATGTCGGATTTTTGAAATTCAATTCATAGAAGCGGTAAAGTTTCATTTAAACGAAAAATCAGTTTTTTAACTACCATTTAGTGGTTTCACTATTCATCAAAAATTAAAGTTTTTCAGAATAATGCCAAAACTTCACCCTAAGCTATAATTGATATTCCAAATTAAAAAATGATGCCTATTTTACAAAATTCCAAAAATATAAGTTGAATTAATTAATTTTATAATTAATTCCCGTTGTCACAACAAATAGCGTGTTTTTAAGAAACAATATATATCAAAAGATTGACAATTTTTTATGTCCAATTTCAAAGTGAAATTAATTCTAATGACCACAATTGGATAAAATAGTAAAAATATATTATAATTATACTTTAAAACCACTCAATAGTATAATTTATCACTGTAATTTATTTTGATTAAAAAAGTTGTTTTTAAGTATTTTTCACTATTCATAAAAAAATTGGAAGTTTTCAAAAAATTACAAAAGATTCAACTTAGGATAATTTTGATATTCAGAATACAAAAATGAAGTCCATTTTGAAATATAAAATTTCTATAATTTTAAAAAGTGTGTATTACTATTCATAATGGCTACTTTGATTAGTCGCGGTGTGTTAGAACTTGAACTTGCGTACAATGAAAGCTATTGCATTATTGAAAGAGAAGCATATCGTGAAAGATTGGGGTGTTACAACACTCCTTTATATTTATGGGTTTAATCTACTCACAAGTATTTCTATTTAATTAATATAATTCTTATAATACATATCTTGAAAAAGAATCCAAATCAGTTATATAATGGTAGAAAACCCAAAGTAAATTAATTTATAGTTTTTGGCTGGAAAGTTTACATTCTTAATATAGAAGGGAATATGGACAAGTTTTCACCAAAAATATAAGTAGTAATTTTACTTGTTTATCCAACCATTAATAATAAATATATGGTTTTGACAAGAAAGTTAAATTTTTGGAAGAGACTGTTCACACCACTATTGATGAGATAGATCTACAAAAACCCAAACCTATTTTAAAAAACCTTGAGGATGATATTCAAAATTAGAAAATAAATTACACCTCTAATATGCTAATATTTTTGTATATTTCTCTAATAAATCATCTCATATATATCATTAATCTCTTCCTAAACCTATAGAATAATATTAAGTACCAAGTAATTCTATCCCTTGAACTTTTATAACCCTTAAAGACAACCCTTTAGATGTTATAGTTGGAAATATAGATAGTAAAACTCCAACAAAATACTCACTAAGAAACCAAGTTGTGCATCGATCTTTATTATCATAGCTTGAACTAAATAACACCAATTATGCAATCCCTGATGAACATTGGATAATAGCTATAAAAAATAATTGATTCAGTTTAAAAGGAATAGAGTCCAGTAATTAGCAGATAAACCTAAATAATACCAAATTATTTCCCCTAAGTGGGTTTGTATAAATAAGGTTGATGAGTGTGGTAAAATCATTATAAAAAAACTAGATTTGTTGAATAATGATATAGTAAAGAAAAATGTGTTGACTTTGAGAAAAACAATGGACCACTAGATAAACTTAAGGACATCATAATACTTCATTCATATATTTCACATATTAATTTCAAACTATATAAAATGGATGTCAAGAGTAAATTGCTCAATTTATATATTATTTAGTATGTATTACTTGAAAAAACTCTTGTATTTCAAAACTCTTGTTTTTCAAATCATGTTTTTTAATTCAAAAAAGATTTATATGGTTTAAAATAATCCTCTAAAGCTTGGTATGAATGGATCATCACTTTTATTATGTCAGATGGTTTTACAAAAGGTTTTTTGACCCAAAATTATTTATAAAAATAATGTAAAAGGATGTTTTATTAGTACACATACATATTTATGGGACTATTTTTGGATCATCCAAGAAATATTTATGTATTGGATTTTCCCAAAATAATGAAAAATGAATTTAAAATGAGTTTAATGTGTGAGTAAAAATAGTATATTAGATTTCAAATTTTTTATAACAAATAATTATTTATTTTAAATCAAATAAAATACACAAAGTATCTTTTAAAAAGTTTTCTCTTGGATATCAGTATAAGTAGTGATACCCCCATGAGTAAAAGATATAATCTATATCATGATAAAATTGGAAAGTCAGTATATCAAACTGCTTATAGAGTTATGATTGATATTTTATTATACTTAACTTCTAACTAACTTGATATTTTTTTAGTGTGTGTATGTTTGCACATTTGAAATAAAATCATAAATAATCTCATTTAAATGTTCTTAAAATTATTTTTAAAAAACTCAAGAATATAACCAATTTTTTACTTTTTTGCCCTAAAGGTCATTCATTTGAATTAGTTACTTATTCATATTTTGGTTTTTGTGATTGTAAGTAAGATATAAATAGAACCTCTAAAAAATGTAATCTAATAGAAAATATTTAGTTTCATGGTGTATTAAGAAATAAAATTTAGTTTCATTACCTACTATTGAAGATGATTATATAGTTTTAGTTAGTTATTGTCCATAGATTTTATGAATGAAACACACATTATTGTACTATGGATATCTATTTATACATGTCCTTGTAAATTGTGACAATACAAGTCCTATAAAAGTTTCTGAAAACATGTATCATATTCAAGAACAAAACATATTGATATATGATGTGCCTTTTTGATAGATCATTTTAAAAAAGGGGATATCACCCTTTAATTTATTTTCATAGAGCATAAGATTGATAACATTTTCTACAAGCCCTTAAATTATAAAAGATTTAGTTATATCAAAAATGAATTGGGTATGATTAATTTTGTTAAAAAAATTTATAATTCATATAATATTATTTTTAATATTCTATTCAATGTTTTATATACATATATATACATTTTTTTTCTTTTATCTAGTATTCACTTAAGATATTATTTATAATGAACATAATATGGGTTTATAAATATATTGAATTCTTATTATTATTTCTCATGAATTATTATTTAAGTAAAAACCTAAATGATTTAAATTTCAAATCATATTTGAATCACCAATTCTTATTTCTAACTAGAACAAAACCCTCTTTTTGAACCCTCTTTATTAAAAATATTTTAATCATTGACTTTTTGAATCATGATTCTCAATATACCTAGTCAATTTAAAGAGGTCTTTTAGTGAATATTTTCCCAAATTTTCCAAGAGAGTAATGGATATCTAAATATATTCTATGAATCTTTTTAAATTGCATTTAATTTCTTGTGAAGTAATATCTAATAGAGAAGTCAACAGAGTGGTTTATAACTAGTCACTCTTTATTATAGAGTGTCTTTTTGCATTATAACTTGACAAGTTGGTTTTTAGATGAAAATCAACCCTTCTATCCACTCCTTGTAAAAGATTTTTACCTCAAAAAGTTGTTTGGAGATGGAGAATACAAAGATGTGTTTTGAACACTTATTGGTGTTCAAGATTGTGAATTCACTTTGAACTTTTGGGACAATTGTTTCGGATTTGTGCTTATTGGATAATATGGAGACTATCATAGCTCATACCCAATGAATGATCTCCATTTTGAGATTTGGAATGTGATGGAAGAGTTAACTGATGATAGGACATATATAATTCTAGTTGCAGATGAGCTAAGTTTAGAATATAGGTTGTTGTTGAAATTTATTTAGCAATCTATCATACTGTGGAAGGGAGATTTTATCTCTATGAGGTATCAATATGTTTTCATTCTATACCTAATGGTTCATGGGGTTTATATAAGATTGAGTCATTTCTTAATTAGATATATGGAATAGTTAACTAAACCATCTTCATGATTTAAAACCATTCCATACATGGAGTTTATTTTAATTTTATTGGAACTGAAAAATTTGGTTCATATGGGATTCGAAAGGATAGTGTTTCCTAGTGGTGACTGTCTAAATCATAATACCTATAAAAGGATAAAGATAAACTAGAATCCTTGGAGAAATATATTGATCACTGGTGAGGAGAATATCTACAAGAAATTCATTCCAATCTATCATATTGATAAGATACTATATATAATTGATCTTGGTATGGAATGAGGTGAGAATTTTTATTATTATTACTCCTATAATGAGGATTAATCTCAAGATCCTATGGATATGGGTGAGGAAGCTATGAGAGATTTTGAAGCGAGATTATGTGGCACTCATGTTCATGATAATCCAAATGAAAAAGAATTGATGAGATAATTGGTAGCTCTTGTTTATGTTGTTCTCCAATCATATATAGTTTTAATTTAAATTGTAAAAGAATATGCAATACCTTTTCTGTTGAACCAGTAGGATAGGGAGATGTATTTCTTGGTGGGGAGATATTTCCTTGGTCTATGTTTTTTGGAACAGATGTCAATGATTTGGAAAGTGATAAGGATATGGATCCAGTAGTAGAGATTCCACCTATGTTTGAGATAGAGGGAGATCTCATTTTTTATTCCTCTCTTTCTAGTAAAGAATCCCCTACATACAATCCATTATTTGAAATGGATGTGTCTACTCCAATATTTTTTATGTAAATAAGATTTAAAAGGATGATCTTGAAGCTCATAAGGATGATAAGGGTGATGATGATGAAAAGATGATAATGATGATGAAAATCCTCTAAATCTAGGTGTACATTACCTTATTGTTGTTTCAATGAAAAAATATCTAGTAGAGCCAAATCTTACTTCTACTTTGGTTTTTGAATGTCTAATAATTTACAAATCCTTTTAGGATTTTTTAAAGTTTGTGGATACTCCTCCTTCTCCCAAACTTGTTCCTGAAAACCTTTGTTAAGAAGAGACAGTTTATGGTGCTTCTCCCAGAACCAAAGGTGTGTCTATAGAAGATTATAATAGAGACTCTAAGGCATATATTATGTAAATTGAGTGACCACCTAGTATTTTTTTCTCCTAAAGGAGAATCTTTGGGATAGATTTTGGAGTTCAGTGCTCATTATTCTGATTCAAAAGATGATTTAATTTATAGATTTTCTCCTGGTAAAGATTGAACTGTTCCATCTCAATAAGTTTCACCAACTTCTATACCTTCCTCTATAATAATCTCTGTAGACTATAATAATTTCTAGAATTATCTTTAGGAAGTCTTAAAAGAAGTGTTTCTAACTATTATCTTTGATAATACTCATGACATATGTAAGAATATTGAATACAAAATTTAATATTATATTGTACATATCTAGCCCAATATTGTTTATGAAAATAGACTATATGTACCAAGATATTAGGTCTTTCAAAAGGGAAGTGGAATGTTTTATAAGTAATATTAGATCCCTACATGTAGATCTGACAAATATATTAGCTACCATGGATTCTAGTTATCTCGTTGTAATGACTAGACCTTCAAGAACATCAACCTCTACATCAACACCTCACCCTTATTCATTTTTTCTTTATGAGGAATGCATTAGAAGGTTAGTTTAATAAGAGATTTAAGATATCTTGGATGTTGTCAATTATATTAAAAATGAAGTGAAAATGAATATTTATGATCATTGATAAAATAAATTTTATTTGATTAAGGCCATATCTATTAATACATTCAATAATAAAAGTGTAATCAAGGATTTTATGAAGTTTTCTCTCAAAAGTATTTACACTAAAGTTGGACTTAAAACTCAGTTCCTTTCATTATATAGAGATTTAAAAATGAAACCTCTAACCGTCACCTTTGAAGATATTTTAGAGAATTTATTATTGATGAATCATATGCTCAATCAGTTCATGTTATAGAAATATGAGTTCCCTAAAGTTATGGAACATGGTAAAATATATATGGCTAATATTACAAGGATCTTACTCTCATACATTTATGTTACTAATTCTCCTGTGATAGAACCACATGCTCTTAATTTTCCTCTCATATCTTCCTATCCCACACAAGACTCAACCATAGTTTCATATATTCCAACTACATCCTGGCCTATACTTTCTACAAGACCCCTTTTTCTCCCATTTTACGAAGCCAAAAATACAACCAATTTCCAAAGGAATATCTATTCCATGACTACCTATGATTCCTTGTACTGCTCCTCCTACTCATGCTCCAGTTGTTGGAAAAGGGAAGGATCTCCTTAACACTTCTACCCATCTAGAGCCTGTGGACTTTGATTCTAATTGTACTATGATATGTAAATGTACACTTTTTAAACATTTCATGGAAATATCTGTTTATTTTTTATGTCTTTATTCTTTTTATTATTTATACTTTATTTTCTATTTTTTCATCTTTATTTGTTTACCCTTGATGAATTATTTTTAATAATCTCAAAGGGGAGGTAAAATATATGAATAAACACAAATTGAAAAAATCATTGTATATGAGTTGACTACAAAATATTATAATCTTTAATAATCAATATTCTTATCATAAAAAAGGGGGATATTTTTTGTCTTAGTCCATAAATTCCTTATTTTAAAAATCAAAAATCAATTTTGTGAAATTTATAATCCATTTTATGTCATATGAATTTTAAATCATTTTTTGGAAGAGAATTTTAATTTCACTAATTCTTGAATCAACCACATAGAATATTCATCAACCACACGTTGTAACTTAGGAGACCAAAATAAAAACTACGTTAAAGATTTTTCACTAATTCATAGATCGAATGAATGAAAAATGGATTGAATGCACACCTAATATATAAAACTCAAGACAAGTTGGATATACTACATGAGAAACCATGTGACCGCACGACCAAATGAAACCAACAATATCTAATATATGGATCAATAAAGTAAAGAATTGACCACCAAACCAAGTGAAGTGATGGTGGTCAATTTTACCAATTTGAAAGAATATTTGACCATCCATAAGTATATTATGTTTGATTGTAAGTACAAGGTGATTGAACACAAGAAATAATTATTGACCATAGGTGAAAGTTATCAATTGTTCTACTTATCAAGAATTTGTTTTACAATACTAAAGTGAATATGGCTGCTGACGTAGAAAACCTGACGTGACTGTGGATACTGGCATGGAAAACCCAAATATACTATATATTATGATTTTAAACTTTGAAATGAACTTGTATAAAGGTAATTATTATATTTTGATATGATTAAATATATTAATCCAACCCCTTTACTGGGTAGAATTAAAATATGGTCAAAATAATTTATTGAACTTAGATTTCCTAAAAAAGAATGAGGATCTTCAATGATGATTTTTCAATGTATATTTTCTAAAGAAATACTTCTAAATACCTAAGACATTTGGAATTAATATATATATATTAGATGATATAGATATGTTTACAAAAAAGAACTCAAATATCTTCAATAAAAAAATGGAAAACATATGTTCTGTTCTTTGAATGTTTGTGATTCTATTCTCGCTTGATATTCAAAGAAACATCAAATAAGATCATAACATATTTATGAATAAACTACAAATAAAAATACAATAATTATAAGAGTATAATTTTTTCCTATGGAATTGGGGATGACCTCGTTGATTTAAGGTTCAAACATTTGAATCGGTTTCTAACAGGTTTGTTCGTATAACCGGAAACATCCAATGATTCTGTATCCATTTGGACCTACTTTCCAAAGGTAGGTGTTCATCAGTTGTGGACTGATGAGGCTTAGGAATTTTTATTGGTCAAGAGTATGGGAGGTCGGACTCATCACACCTTTTTTAGGGGAATTATTGTCTACTTTGGGACTCTATTTATAGATTTAAGTTATATTCATGAATCCTTATTACATTACCAAGTATAAAATGATCTTTTCTTTAGATCTGACAATCAATGATTAATATGTAGGAAATTTTGAGAATATTTTTATATGTATTTTAGGTTCTTCATCGATAGAGAGTCATCTGTATTTGTTAGAGATTCTTAGTCAATGGTATCCTTTAATACATAAAAGTCTCTTGGTCGTTATGATGACCATACTGGTTTTAAAGTCACTGAGTGGGGCATTTGAAGTTTATTGTAATTCAGAAGGACAATGATTATTTCAGAGTTGGGATCGTTACCGTAGATGGGTTACCTACGTATCCTTTTTTTAGAAAATGAATCAGAACCCACATAGTTCGAGTAAGGGAGTATGATGTTTATGAATGATTGATGGATCAAAGAAATATGTCATGATTACTTTTACACTCTAAGCTCACGTGAGTCATGCTCGGTGTGAGAAACAAGAGGTATTGGTGAAACCAGACAATTGTGCCATGAAAGATGCAATGATCTGGGGCTTATGTATGTATGATCGCCCAAACAGATGAATATTAAGATTTACTTCAGGGAAGAAATCCAGGAACATGGTCCATAAAAGTATATGTGCTTCATGGAGATTTGGATACTCTAATCTTGGAGATTACTCTTAAGGGAAATGCCCAAGTTAGGAGGGTACTTATGATTGGGTTTTATTCCTGAGAAGGAAGCCCAAATCAAAAATAAATTATGATTCGTTAAGAGAAATTAAGGTTGGGGCTTACTCCTGAAAAGGAGGCCCAGGTTAAGGGATTTGAAAACTGGGGCTTTCTCCTGAAAAGGAAGCCTAGGTTAAGAGACTTGGAGACTGGGGCTTACTCCTAAAAAGGAAGCCCAGGTTAAGAGAATTATTGTTGGGGCTTACTTCTTAGGAGGATGTGAAAATTAGGGGACTTGGGGCTTACTCTTGAAAAGGAGGCCCAGGTTAAGGGAAATTATGACTGGGGATTACTCCTGAAAAGGAGGCCCAAATTAAGAGAACTTGGACTGGGGATTACTCCTGAAAAGGAGGCCCAGGTTAAGGGAAATTATGACTGGGGCTTAATCCTGAAAAGGAGGCCCAAATAAATGATTCTATCATCTTAGAGGATGAGGTTGAATGAATGAACTCTATAACTTTAGTGATATAAAGATGTATAAATCACTAGGTTTTGAGAGATATTCCACAAAACTCCTTTTAGATAAGGAAGTTAATCATGAAAACATGCCATAAATGGCTTTGAAGAGTGTCTTGATGACTGAATCTTCAATAGGAGAAATGGAATGGCATAAGAAAGGTGAAATGGGTAGTAAGGGAACCCAAAAGTATAAGGGCACATAGGTACTATGTGGGTGCGCAAGTCCTGGTCACGTAGGTATACCTATGCGGCATATTGGTACTTGCACGACCGTTAACTAGTAGAGTAATTCTTGGGCGATTCTTGACCAAAGACTTTAGAATCATCATGAGGTACTTCCAGAAGAGTGGCGCGCAAGTTTCAGTGAGTAGGTAAGGAGGCACACAAGTGTGTTCATTTCCCTTAAGGGTAAATCACTTAGGCATGCAAGTGTTAGTGAATTCTAAAACATAGACCTTATTCCTCTTGTTTAGACCTTCCATTCTATGTAAAGAATTACCTTAGAAGCGTTTGGAAGGCTTGAAGAAGAGACTTGGGCGTTCAGAGCTCTGTATCTGAATTCTGGAAAAATTCCTCTCGAAATGCGGGGCCCACCAGGGGTATTTATATGCTGGAGAAGACCCCGGGCAGTTTTCAAAGATGGTGCACAAGTGACTTGTGCGACCAACTTTGGCGTGCAAGTGTACTTGCACGACCATGGTAGAACTTGTGCGACCCGTGCGCAATGTTCTTCTTATTCCTTCCTTTTTCAATTTTTTATATTTTTCCAAAGGTTGAATCAATTTGATCTAAGATATTCCCCTTTTCCAATCTTCATACTCTGTGACGAAAGAATCATCAAAAAAAGACCCCCCTCAGAGTTGGATCCAAAAGAAATGAGGATTTGACTTTGAGGAAATTGAGAATCAAAAGGAAATTGGGTCACGCAGGGTCTGGCATACAAATGAGCTTCGGGCGCACTGGGTCTGGCACGTAGGGTGTTGCGCACAGGGTATGGTGCACAGGGGTACGGCCTTGTCTATAAATAGAGGGCCTCACTTCATGCAAAGCATCCGACTCTCGCTTGTCTTTTGCTACCTGCTTTAAATTTTTACATAAGCCAATGGGCCTAGTAAACATAGTTTGATTTTTACTAGGATTAATATAAATAACCCTACAAACATTGAATATTTTAATTGCTCAATATTACCTAAATCATACAAAATGTATGTTTAGTGAGCTGGAACTTGACTTTTATTCAAAGTTCCCTTGTCTTTTGTGGGCAGTTTAAAGTCATGCACGTTGGACATAAAGGGGATATTATTTAAGGTCGAAATATTTTTGACCAAATGAATTAGAATTGACTCAATTCCTTGACAATTTATCTGAAAATATATTTCCAAACTCAAGTATGAGAGAAAAAATGTAAACTACCACTTAAGAAAATTTGAATCTGAGGAATGATATGAAAAAGAGATAAAAAGGCATTAAAAGAAGTAGTTCCCAATAATGAAGTTACTATTATTTAACAAACCCATTAGTGGGTTGAATTATATAGGGCCACATAAGGGCATTATCTTCATAGTCAAATAAATAGCATCTTTTGGCTGACAGGTCCGTTATGTAGACTACCTATGCAAGGCCGCCTAAGGGCACATGCTGCATAGTCAGGCAAGCAGTTTCTAATGGGCTTGTTCATAGAACCAGAAACATCCAATGATTTCGTATCCATTTGGACCTACTTTCCAAAGGTAGGTGTTCATTATTTGTGGACTGATGAGGATTAGGAATTTTCATTGGTCGAGAGGATGGAAGGTCGGACTCATCACACCTTTTTGAGGTGAATTATTGTCTACTCCAGGACTCTCTTTATAGATTTAAGTTATGTTCGTGAATCCTTATTACATTACCAAGTATAAAATGAGCTTTTCCTAAGATCTGACAATCAATGATTAATATGTAGGAAATTTAGAGAATATTTTTATATGTATTAAAGGTTCTTCATCTATAGAGATTCATCTGTATTTATTAGAGATTCTTATTCAATGGTATCCTTTAATACATAAAAGTCTCTTGGTCATTATGATGACCATACTGGTTTTAAAGCCACTCAGTGGGGAACTTGAAGTTTATTGTCATTCAGAAGGACATTGATTATTTCAGAGTTGGGATCATACCCGCAGATGGGTTACCTACGTATCCTTTGTTTTTTAGAAAAGGAATCAGAACCCATGTAGTTCGAGTAAGGGAGTATGATGTTTATGCATGATTGATGGCTTAAAGAAAGATGTCATGATTACTTTTACACTCTAATCTCACGTGAGTCATGCTCGGTGTGAGAAATATGATGTATTGGTGAAACCAGATAAGTGTGCCATGAAATATGAAATGATGTGGGGAATATGTATGTATGACCACCCAAACAGATGAAGATTAAGATTTAATTTAGGGAAGAAATCCATGAACAGGGTCTATAAAAGTATATGTGCTTCAAGGAGATTTGGATACTCTAATCTTGGGGCTTACTCTTATGGGAAATGCCCAAGTTAGGAGGAGACTTATGATTGGGTTTTATTCCTGAGAAGGCAGCCCAAATCAAAAAGTAATTATGACTTGTTAAGAGAAATTAAGTTTGGGGCTTACTCTAGAAAAGGAGGCCCAGGTTAAGGGATTTGAAAACTGGGGCTTACTCCTGAAAAGGAAGCCCAGGTTAAGAGACTTATAGATTGGAGATTACTCCAGAAAAAGAATCCTAGGTTAATAGAATTATGATTGGGGATTACTCCTGAAAAGGATTCCCAAATTAAGAGAACTTGGATTGGGGATTACTCTAGAAAAGGATGCCCAGGTTAAGGGAAATTATGACTGGGGATTACTCCTGAAAAGGATGCCCAAATCAATGAGAAATTGGACTGGGGATTACTCCTGAAAAGGAGGCCTAGGTTAAGGAAAATTATGACTAGGGCTTAATCCTAAAAAGGAGGTCCAAATTAAGAGAACTTTGACTAGGTATAACTCTTGAAAAGGCAGCCCAGGTTAAGGGAAATTATGACTAGGGATTACTCCTAAAAAGGAGGCCCAAATAAATGATTCTCTCATCTTATAGGATGAGGTTGAATGAATGAAATCTTTAAATTTAGTGATATAAAGATGTGTAAATCACTAGGTTTTGAGAAATATTCCACAGAACTCCTTTCGGATAAGGAAGTCAATCAAGAAAACATGCCATAAATGGCTTTGAAGAGTGTCTTGATGACTGAATCTTTCATAGGAGAGGTGGAATGGCATAAGAAAGGTGAAATGGGCAGGAAGGGAACCCAAATGTATAAGGGAACGCAAGTCCTGGTGGGCGTGCAGGTACTGTGTGGGCGCACAAGTCCTTGTCACGTAGGTATACCTGCGCGTCACATTGTTACTTGCGCGACTGTTAACCAGAAGAGTAATACTTGGGCGATTCTTGACCAAAGCCTTTAGAATAATCCTAAGGTACTTCTAGAAGAGTGGCGTTCAAGTTTCAATGAGTAGGTAAGGAGGCGCCCAAGTGTGTTCATTTCCCTTAAGGTTAAAACACTTAGCCGCGTAAGTGTTAGTGAATTCTATCACTTAGACCATATTCCCCTTGTTTAGTCCTTCCATTCTAGGTAAAGAATTACCATAGAAGCATTCTGAAGGCTTGAAGAAGAGACTTGGGTGTTCAGATCTCTGTATATGAATTCTGGAAAAATTCCTCTTGAAATGTGGGGCCCACCGGGGGTATTTATAGGCTAGAGAAGACCCCGGGCGGTTTTTAAAGAGGGTGCCCAAGTGAGTTGCACGACCAACTTCGGCGTGCAAGTGTACTTGCGCGACCATGGTAGAACTTGCACGACCCTTATGCAATGTTCTTGTTATTCCTTCCTTTTCCAATTTATGATATTTGTCCAAAGGTTGAATCACTTTGAGCTAAGATATTCCCCTTTTGCAATATTTAGACTCTGTGACGAAAGGAGCATCAACAAAAGACCCCCCTCAGAGTTGGATCCAAAAGAAATGAGGATTTGACTCTGAGGAAATCAAGAATCAAAAGGAAATTGGGGCGCACAGGGTCTGGTGCACAAATGAGCTTCAGACGCACAGGGTCTAGCACACAGGGTGTGGCGTGCAGGATCTGGCGTGCAAGGGTATGGCTTTGTCTATAAATAGAGGGCCTCACTTCGCGCAAAGCACCCGTCTCTCGCTTGTCCTTTTCTACCTACTTTAAATTTTTACATAAGCCAATGGGACTAGTAAACATAGTTTTATTTTTACTAGGATTATTATAAATAACCCTACAAACTTTGAATCTTCAAATTGATCAATATTACCTAAATCATACAAAATGTATGTTTAGTGAGCTAGAAATTGAATTTTATTCAGAGTTCCCTTGTCTTTTGTGGGAATTTTAAATTCATGCACGTCGGATATAAAGGGGCTATTGTTTAAGGTCGAAATATCTTTGACCAAATGAATTAGAATTGACTCAATTCCTTGCTAATTTATCTGAAAATATATTACCAAACTCAAGTCTGTGGGAAAAAATGTAAACTACCACTTAAAAATATTTGAATCTGAGGAATGATATGAAAAAGAGCTAAAAAGGCATTAGAAGAAGTAGTTCCCAAGAAAGAAGTTACTATTATTTAGAAAACCCATTAGGGGGTTGAATTATGCAGGGCCACCTAAGGGAATTGGCTACATAGTCAAATAAATAGCATCTTTTGGCTGACAGGTCCGTTATGTAGACTACTTATACAAGGCCGCCTAAGGGAACCTGCTGCATAGTCAGGCAAACTAACTCTTAGAAATTTACTTTTCTACTTTTAAGAAGCCAGTGAAAGTTTATGGGGATTCAAATTTTCCAATGTATAGAGTTTGTTGTATGGAAAGAGGTATTGAATATGGAGAAGATATTTTCAATCAAGATTGTCTATGAATTGGATGAATGTTACTCCTACGATGGTCTAACCCAAGTATAGGGAAGGGGAAAATAAACCTTAGACTTGAATACTTTCAGATCATGAAAAGGGACATGGGACAAATATGTTAAGGATGGGTATTTTTTTCGGAACCCTACATATTGTCATTAAGACAAATAAGGACAAAAGTGGCTTTCTTCCCAAGAATGAAGTTACCAGTATCTAACAAACCCATTAGGGGGTTGAAATATGAAGGTCCACCTAAGGGCATTGGCTGCATAGTCAAATAATAGTATCTTTGGGATGACAAATCAGTTATGGAGACTGTTTATTCAAGGCCGCCTAAGGGAAAGTGCTGCATAGTTAGGTAAAAGAACTCTAAAAAATTGGACATTTTTGTGACTAGAAGTCAAGAAAAAGGTTATGAAGATCTGAAAATATTTAAGGTTAGGATTATGACACATAAAAATGGGTATTGTCCAATGTATATAGAGATACAAAGATCAATCCTAACCATAATCATGTAATGGCTGGGTCCTGAATTGAAATTTTGTACTTCACTATGTATCCCATAAGGATAGGAATCAAGATGTAGGTAGTTCTTAAAATATAGTTTAACGTCATGTGGGACGAAAGTATTAGAGATCTTATTTTAGGGTCATTGAGCTCAGACCATAATAATGAATACATAGTGTGTGTTTTCATGGGAACTTTTCAGACAGGGGACTGAAAGTAGAATTTGGGGTTAGGCCCAAAAGACTTGGGGCTAGATTTGAGGGATACTCGAACATTCCTATGTATCCCATAAGAATGGGAATCAAGCCCACGTAGTTCTAGAAATACCCTATGTACCAATTTGGTTCATACATGTGAAGGGTGAAAGGGGAATTTAGTGCAATGATGATTTATCCCAAGATAAAAGGTTTGGGAATTACCATATATGCACATAGTCTTTGGAATATAATATGATTGGAAATCAATGTGAATAATTATTTCCCCACAGGTGAGGGTATCAAATAATGTTGTAGTTTATTGTCATACAGGAAAAAAGGTGAAGTACAGTTTAACGTCATGTAGCAAGGACAAAGGTGAACCAATGTAAAGATATTGATTCTGGGTTCAGTTTCACGAATCAACATTATATGAGATGGAGGTGAACCGATGTGAAGAGATTGGTTTTTGGATTGAACCTTCAGAGGTTTCCTATGTACCCAGCCTGGAAGGCAAGGATCAAAGTCTGCATAGTTCAATTAAAGAATGAATCATTAATCAAGTTGTTTTTTTTTTTGGAGACAACGACCTAAAAAATGATGTTGGGACTTACGCGTGGTTAACAGCCCAAAGTGGGTGTTATGGTTGAAATTTTATCTAAGATCATGTGAGTCATACTTGGTGTGAGAAACAAGAAGTAAAAACAACTTTAACAATGCACATTTTAATGTCATGTAGGATATATTAAGGGACTATGCAGTTTAAAGTCTTGCAGTTAGGACTATTGGTGTTGCACAGTTTAGTGTCATGTAGCAGGGACAAAATACAGTTTAATGTCATGTAGGACAAATATAGGGACACGGTTTAACATGATGTTGGATTTAAGGGTGATGTACAGTTTAGCATCCTATAGCTAAGACGATGGGGATAATACAGTTTAATGTCATGTAGGACGAAAAGGGGGACTGTGTAGTTTAATGTCATGCAGTAAGGACAAAAGATGACACATTTTAACATCATGTTGGATGTATTAGGGAATTTTTTCATTGTTTAACGTCATGTTGGATGAAAAAGGGACTATAAAATTTAGCATCATGTTGGATGAAAGTGTGAATAGTTTAAGGTCATATGCATGGACCGTTGGTTATGCAGTTTAACATCTTGCTGGATGTAAGGGACTTCTATACAGTTTAACGTCGTGTAGTTAGGACGTCACAGTTTAACGTCATGTTGGACGTAAGAAATGAAAATAGTTTAAATTCATATGCATGGACTCTGGATGGTGCAGTTTAACGTCATGCTAGACGTAAGAAATGCAATTTGTTTAAGGTCATATTCCTGGACTGTTGGTGGTGTATTTTGTGTTTATAAAAAATACTTCTTCAAAAATCTGTCATGGGTTGGAGACGTGATGAGTTCTACATCCATTGAGATTAAAGAATAAGCTCCATTGGTGTAGACCTTATTTATTGAGTAAGTTCCTTCCCACTTTGGCTCAAGCTTGGGAGGTTTCTTTCCTGGTATCATTGGAGTTCTAAGAACCAGAACCAATTCTCCCTGAACGAATGAACGAAGACGAACTTTTTTGTTTAAAGCTCGTGATATTCGATTTTGATAGACTTCCAAGTAGTGAAAATTGCACAATAATTTCTCATCTAACCATTCCAATTCATCAAATCACTTTTGAGATTGTTCATCTATAGATGATTGATCACAAATGGCTACTCTGAGCAAAGGTAATTGAACTTCAATGGGCAAGACTGATTCCATTCCATATACCAGTGAATATGGAGTTGATCGCGTTGCAGTGTGGGTGGTGGTTCGATAAGCCCATAAATCATGAAATAGTTTATCAGGCCTTGACTTCTTATCTTTATCCACCGTCTTTTGCAGTATATTTGAAAGAGTCTTTTTGAAGGCTTTTATCTTTCCATTTGCCGCTGCATGATACCGAGATGAATGATTGGATTTGATGTTGTATTCTTGATACAACTTCTTCAACTTGGATGAACAGAAGTTGGTGCCATTTTATGTCAATATTGTATAAGGGACACCAAATATGGTAATGATGTTAGACTTGATGAATATAACAATGTATTTAGAACTGACTTCTTTGAAAGGTATTGCCTCTGCCCATTTGGAAAAGAAATCAGCAGCAGTAAGAATATACTTAAATGGCTTGGTTGTAGCTGAAGGATAAGGTCCCACTACGTCCATTCCCCACATGGAAAATGGCCATGAGTATTTAGCTGTATAAAGCAAATCTGGGGGATGATGAATGAAGTTGGCATGTACTTGACAAGAATGACATTTCTTTATGAAATCAACACAATCTTGTATCATTGAAGGCCAAAAGTACCCAAGCCTTCAAATCTGATCAGACAGTCTATGTCCAGACTGGTGGGCACCATAGATTCGTGCATGCACTTCTTTCATGACAGCTATTGTCTCTTCACCATCAATGCATATGAAGAGAACTTCATCAAAACCACACTTGTAGAGAATTTTCTCTAGGTGATTTGGGCTATCATAAAGAGTAAAATTGACTACACGTCACCAGATTTGTTCTTTCCCAGCTCTATCAGGTGGAAGTGTTCCATTTTGAAGGTATTCCCAGATAGGTGTCATCCATCCTGTAGTATGACCATATGGTTCAGATATGGGACTAATTTCATTGATTTACTCTATTCTGGCTTGAACATAAGGTGAAATTGTACGATGGTGGGCAATACTGATGGTTGTCTCGTCTCGATTTGGATCTTCCAGAGCTGTGGCTATATTAGCCAGTGAATCAGCTTGGGCATTTTGTGATCTCGGGACATAAGAAAATGTTGGTACCATAGGAAATTCCGCCATTAACACACTAAAATAATCATAAAAAGGAATCAATTATTCTTTTCTTATTGCATAATCCCCATTGACTTGTTTGATTAATAGGTCTGAATCACCTTTTACCTTTAAGTGATTCACTTATTCTTGAATCGCCAACTCCAATCCTGCAATAAGAGCTTGGTATTCTGCTTCATTATTTGTACCGCCTCCCAATAATGAGAAGGAATAAGGTAGCAATTCCTTTTCTGGGGAAATGAGTACAAATCCTAACCCAACTTTGTTGAACTTAGGATCCTCCATTTTCCTCCCTGTTGGACTTCTGGAAGCACCATCAAAAGATATTTCCCATACCTAAGGACTATCCTGAATATAGAAGACTTCCTCATCTGGGAGTTCAATATCTGAAGATGTGTCTTCTATTGAAGGGTGTTCAGCAAGGAAATCAGCCAGAGCTTGTCCCTTTATTGTTGTTAGAGACACATATTGAATATCAAATTGCTGCATGATAACTGCCCACCTTGCCAGATGTCCTGTAAGCATTGGACGACTAAGGATGAATTTGAGCGGGTTATTGCGAGATACCAATTGGACCTCATGATGTTGCAAGTAGTGTCTCAATTTCTGAACTACAAAGATTAATGCCAGGCAGCACTTCTCAATACTTGAATATTGGGTTTCTGCTTCAAGCATAGTCCGACTGAGATAGTAGAGGTTGTTCTCATTCCCAGCATCATTCTTTTGAGCGAGAAGGGCACCCAATGATCGCTCTAAGGCTGTCACGTAGAGGATAAGTGGCCTTCCGTCAACAGGTGGCATAAGTACCGATAGACTCAAGAGGTTTTTCTTGAGAATATCGAATTCTTCTTGACATTCTTTTGTCCACTGGTAAGTTACTCCCTTCTTCATCAATTTGGTGAAGGGTAAACTTTTGCCTGCCAAATTGGCGATGAAACGCCGAATATAGGCTATATTTCCTAGAATTCCTCTTAATTATTTCAAATTTAGAGTAGGTGACATACCAAGGATTGAATTTGCCTTCTAAGGATTGACTTTGATACCACTATGGCGTACCCAAAAGCCGAGAAATTTTTCTTAGGTTACCCCAAAAGCACATTTTAAGGGGTTCATCTTCAAATTATGTTGTCGAAGCTTGCGGAATATGACTTCCAAATCAGCAAAGTGATTAGAATGTTGTTTGGATTTGACCACCAAATCATCCACATAACATTCAACAAAATTACCTAAAAAAGGTTTGAAGATACGATGCATGGCACACTGATATGTTGTGCCTACATTATTTAGGCCAAAGGGCATTCCCCGATTGAAGAACACACCCTGGGGGGCTCTGAAGGATGTAGATTCTTCATCTTCTAGAGCCATCTAGATTTGATTATATCTAGAATATCCATCCATGAAGGAAAGTGCTTCATAGCCTGTTGTCACATCAATCAAGAGTTCTGTAATAGGAACTGGAAAATCATCCTTAGGACAATGCTGATTAAGATCTCTGAAATCAAAGCAAACTCTAATTTTTCCATTCTTCTTTTTCACTGGGACAATATTATCCCACCACTTGGGATATTGAAATTCTCTGGAGAAGTTATATTTGATGAGCTTATCCACTTCAGCCTCAATTTTGGAAGCATAGGTTGGGTGTGATTTTCTAGCATCTTGTTTGAATCCTTGATGTTCTTCGGGCAAACCCAAACGATGAGCGGCAACATCAGGATCAAGCCCTATCATCTCTGTATAGTTCCAAGCAAATATATCTCTATTTTTCTTTAAAAAGGAAATATACATCTCTTATTTTTCAAGAGTCATGGCCGCATTGAATAAAGTGGGGCGTGGATCTTCTTTTGTACCCAGATTGATTTCTCTGAGTTCATCCACAGTGGTAGAGATACCCTCTTCAAATGTTGGAGGAGCATCTCTGAGATTTTCATCTTCTTCTTCAACATGTGTTACTTCATCTATTTCTACTTGCATATTAGATGATGAAATAGAATTTCCATGATTATAAGAGATGTTAAAATTTGAACATCTTGAAGAAGAAGCTTCCATTTCTGACCCAATTGATGATAAAGGGTCTTACTTGGGAAATAAAGAGGATATGATGGATTGAGAATCGACATCATTGTTCACCTCTAATGTTGCTATAACTTCCTCTGATCTGATTGGTGAAGTATAGACTTACTATATTTCAGCAGATGAAATGAATACATCTCTATTTTAGCTTTCATCATTGCCTAGTGGATCACCAATTTCTCCCATGTTGTCTAGCTCGATTACCGTAATTGACATTATGGATCTTTTCATAAGAGTATTTTGATTTGGGTTTATCCTGTCAATTTTACTGATAGGAAACACATAATATGTACTCACATGTGCAAATTGATTTACTAGAATCTTTTCCAAACCATATGGAGCATTAACTTTGGTAATCTCCCTTATTGTGGATTTCTCATTTCCCTTCATGTGATATAATTCCGCCTCAATGTATTGAGATTCACATGTCTTGAATGGGGATTTATCACCATACAATGTCCCAATTTTACTATCAAAACAATATTTGACACATTGATGATATGATGAAGGGATAGTTGCATGTCGATGTAGCCAGTGTCTACTAAGAAAGATGTTAAAGGCTGAATCTTGATCAACAACCATGAAATCTGAATTGGATACAAGATCTCCAAACTGAGTTTTGAGTGTAATCTCACCCAGTGGTTCTTGTTCATTTTTATCATATCCTTGTAACATCATGGTAGAAGGAGATAAATCAGATTCTGTGAGACCCAATCGATGAAGTGTACGAATGGGCATGAGGTTGACTCCTGAACCATTATCAATGAAGACTCTTCAGACGTCTACACCATTGACCTTTCCAGATAAGTACAATGGTCTAACATGTCCATGAACGACATCATCTTCATCTTCATCAGTAAAAGATATTACTTCATGTAATTCTGTAGGATTATTCTCTACATGGTAGACTTCAGCTGCAGTAATTTCAGTCTCAAACTCCTGAGGACTTGAAAAATCCACAATGAGTGCATCCTAAAGATCCTTCGATAAATTCAAAGCATCCAAAATTGATAACTTGTCCGGTACTTGGTCCAGGTATTTCAATATATCATACTTTTGATACAAAGGTCTGAGTTTCCCAATAGGAACATGTGGTTTTGCAGGAACCTTAGAAGTAGATGCTTTGGAAGTTGATGCATCTTGTACTGGGATAGGAGTTGTAACACTCCTGACATTAGAAGATTAGACCAATTAGATCTATTTACTTACTGAGAGGAAGAAGATGGAACCTTCAACCGATATTCCAAAATAATTGTGCTAGGGCCGAGTCTGCCTTGTGTGGAAGAACTTTCTTGTTCTTACTGAGCTCGCTGAAGGGCTCTACCACGAGTTTCTGCTACATACACAGTTCTAGCAGGGGTAGAATTGGAATAGTGGCCTCTGAAAGATCCATGTCTTCCCCTATATCCTGAGCCTCTGTAAGTTTCTCTGATTCCTCTATTTGATACAGGGAATTCGGGCTCATCGAAATTGAAACTGTGACTAGCATACGGATCTGTTAATTGAATCATATTAACAGAACTGAAGATCAACTCTTCATCTGATGAAGACTCTGCCTGATTAGCCTATTTAGGTTGTGTCGTTTGGTGGGGCGGTGCCCATGGCTTTGAAGTAGATGGCATGAAGTCTGCCAAAGTCAAATACAACTTAGGATTTGACACATACTCATATTCTTCTGATTCTTCTTCTTTATTTCAATCATGTCATTTCTTTGAGGACTTTCCCTATGATGAAGAGGGTTTTTCTGCGGCATTCATGGTAGAAGCCACAATTGGTTTCTTCAATTGTGTTCGCAAAATATCATGAGTTCAGTTGATCATTTTTCTGACCATCCAATCATCATTCTTTTGTGCATTTTTGTTCTTGACTTCTTTCCACTCACCCTCTTCCTCTGGAACTGTAGTAGTAACACATGCTACCTGGACTGAAGAGCCTTTTAGTTTTACTTTTCCCGATTCAACCATCTTTTGTAGGAGGTCCATGAAAACAAAAAACTCCTGGATGGGATGCCCCAACATTTGATAAAAGGGGAAATAATTAGGACGGTCTTCATCTCCTTTCCTATTTGGACTCTTGGGCCTTGGAAACTAAACCAAATTATTTTTTAGAGATAAAATGAAGTATCCAAGAACTTGTTCATTTTAGAAAAAGTATGATTTGCTCTTTAGATCCTAAAATTGTTTCCGTCTTTAATATCTTTGATCATATTGATGAAATGTCCTCTGTTGTTGGCGCTCATGAGGCGGAGCCCTTCGAGAAGATGAAGGTTTTGAAGTAGAAGCAGGTACAGGTGCTTGCTTAAGCATAACTGTAGCAGTCTCTACTTTACCCATTCTCCTTCCTGGAGCTGATGGAATTACATGAGATTTAGCCTTAGTTTGTATAAGAGAATCTTCAATCTGTTGAGCGATTGAAGTAAGGTCTCAAAACCCTCTTGTGTATTTCATAGGGATCAATGTAGTGCGCAACTCATCAAGCAAATTTTCCACACATATTGGCAACAGTTCTTCATGAGTAAGTGCTAAGCTTAGGGAATATGTTAATCCCTTCCAGCGAGAAATGAAGTCTGAGACCATTTCATTCTCCCTTTGATTATAGTTTGTAAGATAAAAAATTGTTGTCTTTGGCAACGTTGAGGTGAATTGGAGAAGGAATCTTTGGTGAAGATCCTCCCATCTGGTAATTGACCGGGATTTCAAGGTTGTGTACCAGACAAAAGCTGGTCCTTACAAGGTTCGCACGAAGAATCTGAGTTTCACTGCTTCTTGCTGCTCTGGAGTTCCCATCATAGGATTGAAAAAAGACATGTAATACATCAAATGTTGTTTAGGATCACCTAATCCATTGAAAATAGGTAATATAGGGTTCCCAAAACTTGATGGGGGAGGGATTGAATCTACCCATTCAGGGTAAACTCTCCTTTTTGGTTGAACTTGTGCATGCTTCCCTTCCATAGTCTCTAACCGAGCTGTTAATGACTCAATATTAGTTATTAACTTTTGAGAAATATCTGATCGAGCTTGGACCTGAACAAGTGCAATGAATGGAGCTGGTAATGTGGCAACCAGTACTGCAACTGATGGTAGCTCCGCCAGTTGTTGTTGCACTTGACCTGTAGGATTAGACCTGTGAGGGTGTACTGATAGAGGAGGATATTATTGATCCATCTTAGTAACTGCAACAAACTCCCTTGGCTGACTGACTCCAACATGCTTAGGAGTAAGACTACCCTGAAGTAGTTCTGCATTCATCCTCCTTAATTCCTTCATCTCTTCCTCTTGTTGTGGGAATCTTTTCTCAAGTGAGGGTGATTGGCCTTCTCCAGATGAAGGATATGTAACATGATTCTTTAATTTCCCCTTGTTGACTCCCTTTCAAAAAGGTTTAAGTGGTTTACCTAAAGGATTACCTAAGCTTTGGGTAATCCTTTGATTTCGTGTATGCACACCTTCTTTATTTGTGTCTATGCATACAACTTCTTGAGCATGAACCTCTTCATATGATTCCCCTGAGTGATCCTCATGTTATGGGGGATCACCAACAATGGAATTAATGACATTAATTGATGCATAATGCATTGCATCCCTTATATTAGAATTTTTGTGATATTGTCTTCTGCCGTGTATTTGATGAGACATTGTCTTTTATTGATTCGATCCCTCAGGAACTTCTTGACAAACCTTAATTTGGATATAGTCTCCTGATAATTTGTCTTTTCATTCCTCTTGGGGATTCTTCCCTAATCGAGAGAAGACTGAATTTATATGAGGGAGGGATTGAGGATTTGAAAAAGTCCCCAGTCCGGTGGACTGGGGCTGTTCCTACTGTCCTCTCTCAACTCCTCAAATTCTATTTGTTGATTCTGAGGGTTGGTTTAAAAGAATCCCCATTCTGGCCAGCTGGGGTGGCTCTTGACATGCTATGTCTGATACTTTCTTAAAATCTCCTCTGATATTGCCGACCTTGGTCCATAAATTAGCTGGATGCATCAATCGACATCCAATTTTATCACCCAGCTCAAAAGACCGTTGTATGATTTATGACACTTCTGTCACTTGGTAATGTACTTGTTCCATACAAGAGGCATGTTCAATATTCTCGTCTGCTTGATGCAGGAGTAATTCAACAACTTTTTCTCTGTATTCTTGATTTTGAGAATAACTAGTTGAGGCCTGTTTTTGGGAAATATTTTTATTACAAACAAAACCCATTGAATTTGGCTAGCCATGGGCAATAACATTGCATGAGACCATTTTCGGCGGGCTTTGCTGACTGGAGAGTACAGTGAAATGTAGTGCTCCATGAACACCCCATCCCTTGATATGAATACTAGATGGGGCATTGGCAATTAACTAGTGCAATCTTCTTAGTGCGCCAAGGCATGAACGATGAAGGGTTCTATGCTGCTTTTCAGCCTTCGGATATCGAGAGACTGATAGAGATGCCAAGTCAATTTGGCATTATAACCCTTCTATTATCTTAACATGATCTCCATATTAATCATACAATAATACTTTATTTTTCAACTGACAAAGAGTTTTCCATATGTTGAGACGAATATCATGAATTCCATCTTCCGTCAACATCTCTGGAATATCATACTGAGAGTCAGCCAAAGGCCAAAACATGACTGGGACTTCACCTTTCACCAGTTTTCTTCTCATGTTCAGCATTTCCTATTTATCATTCAATGAAGATTCCTCTACCTAATTTGACCAGAGATGGTGCTTCCTTGTTGCTTCATCGAATTCAATAAGACTGGTAGAGAATTCAATGATCAAACTAGAAGATGCATGACTTAGGGGTGGTTCAGAGAATAACCTACACCCTGAGCTATCTTCTGGATGAGAAAGTATTTCACTTGCTGATAGTGAAGCATCAGACATGACTGGCTTTACTTTTTCAAGTGCCTCAAGATAAGAGGGCTTTCTCATCACTACATTGTCCACTGGAGCATTTTCCGGGCAATGTGCATCACTACTACGGAGAGGACTTTCGCAGTGAAATTCGTCATCATGGGGAGAACCACCATGGTGGGTTACATCAAAAGATGAGATCTCTTTATCCTTGGTCTTCTGGCTACACCGAGGGTTATTGTAGCTCTAATCTAAAGATGAAACTTCAAGACTGACCGAACTGTCATGAAGTAAGCCTTCATGAGGAAGTTTCTGTTGATGACCATCGGAATTAATATTCCCACTTTTGGGAAATGAGGGAGTAGAATCTTGGATTCCAACAGATAATTGTCTGGGGGATTTAAGAACTCTAGCATCGAGTAAGGCCTTGTTACAGATTGGACCTTGATTTCTTGACTGTGCTGGGCGGGTCTTTTTCTTAGACGCCTTCTTACTCAATTTGGCTGGTGTATGTGCATGCTCAGGAGAAATGATCAGGTTAGGCTGATTATCTCCGCTCAAACCAGGTGTATGCGCCTGACCTGGTTGTCCGTATGATATGGGGGAGTATGCCCCACAACCCTCTTAGACTGGAACATATGTGTATGTCTGTTCCGGAGTGAACTACTGATGTGTCACTCCACTGTTAGGGATAGATTTATGTGTCTTACCCTGAGATACTGCTGAAGATGTTATAATATCCTGGCAGGCATCCAGAATATGAGAAGGGATTTTCTTCTGCTCTTTCATCATTGATAGAATATGCTTGGTTACTTCAACTGCAGGAACGGGGATATACGTCCATTCTGTGCTTGGAGTAGGTGTATGTTCCTGCTCCTGTCCTCCTTTTCCTGTCAGTGAATCCTGAAAGTACTCAAGTGTGGGGGCAGAGAGTTGAGTCTACCTCATGTCTGTCATCAGAGCTTTCCGACTGACTTCTCTGAGTGCTACCAAACGAGACTGTTGGTAGGTTTGATCAATACTAGCAGGTGTATGGGCCTGCTGATTCCACTTCACCAAACATGGTTGACGAGCTCCATCATATGTAGTCAGACGAGCCTGATGACTAGCTGATGATTTATAAACAGGTGTATGTTCCTGTCTATAATATTTTGCCTGAATTTCCTGGTGGGATTGTTGCGATGCGGCAAGACGAGTTTGCTGGATATCGGAATTAAAACGGACGGGTGTGTGTGCTCGCTCGTTGCTTTCCACCAAGTTAGGTTGGTGGACTTCTTCGAAGATGGTAGAGATTAGAACATGCTCACTGTTGACCGTATTTCACCTCTTGTGGTTCGTCTTGCCTTCTCGGGTTCGAGAAACCTGAGCCAAATGCCTGGAGTTGATGCCCTCATCATGTTGAGGGCGCACTGCCGCACGAGTCTGGTGGTGATTATTGATGGGAGTCGTTGGGAAGGACTCCTGTCTCCTTGAATTAAGGCCCTGAGAGACCTACTCATTCACCTCCTCTGAATATGGGAATGAATGGTTGTTGCATTCTGGGGATAACGACCCGAAATGGTTGGAGATGGTGGTTAGCACCGCCTGCTTCTTGATCACTGGTCATCACTGTCTGGATGACCAGGGTGATTTGTTCACTTGGAGGGCCTGTCGAGCAGCCTCCAAAGATGGAATAGTACGGTTTTGATGGTACTCCTTAACCAGCTAATTTTATACCCAGCGTTGAAGATGTTGAGTAGGTGATGTCATCCTCAGAGCGGACGACGATCCTGCAGGAGTAGCAGCAGTGGAATTCACTATAGAAGTTTTCATAGCAGATGTATTTACGGGTGTGAACTTAAGAGAATCCATTTTGGAAATGCATAAGATCTTGGAGAAAAGTGCCTTTTTGATATAACAGATATAATCAAGATAAATCCAGCCACTACATCTTTTGAATGAGCACATATGTTATTGATTATTTTGTTGTCCCTCTCATTGAGTTTTGAATAGAGGCCTAACAAATAAGTAAAATATAATTTTAACTTGGTTAACGATTCACGTCGGGTTCACCATTTTTTGTTTCCTCTAGAATTAGGGATGACCTTGTTGATTTAAGGTTAAAACATTCCAAGCGGTTTCTAACGGGTTTGTTCGTAGAACCGGAAACATCCATTGATTCTGTACCCATTTGGACCTACTTTCCAAAGGTAGGTGTTCATCGGTTGTGGACTTATGAGGCTTAAGAATTTTCATTGGTCGAGAGGATGGGAGTTCGGACTCATCACACCTTTTTAATGGGAATTATTGTCTACTCCGAGACTCTATTTATAGATTTAAGTTATGTTCGTGAATCCTTATTAAATTACCAAGTATAAAATGAGATTTTCTTTAGATATGAAAATCAATGATTAATATGTAGGAAATTTAGAGAATCTTTTTATATGTATTCGAGGTTCTTCATCGATAGAGAATCATATGTATTTGTTAGAGATTCTTAGTCAATGGTATCCTTTAATACATAAAAGTATCTTGGTCATTATGATGACCATACTGGTTTTAAATCCACTAAGTGGGGCACTTGAAGTTTATTGTCATTCAGAAGGACATTGATTATTTTGGAGTTGGGATCATACCCGCTGATGGGTTACCTACGTATCCTTTGTTTTTTAGAAAAGGAATCAGAACCCACATAGTTCGAGTAAGGTAGTATGATATTTAAGCATGATTGATGGCTCAAAGAAAGATGTCATGATTACTTTTACACTCTAAACTCACGTGAGTCATGATCGGTGTGATAAACAAGAGGTATTAGTGAAACTAGACAATTGGGACATGAAATATGCAATTATGTGGGGCTTATATATGTATGACTTCCCAAACAGATGAATATTAATATTTACTTCAGGGAATAAATCCAAGAACAGGGTCCATAAAAGTATAAGTGCTTCATGGAGATTTGGATACTCTAATCTGGGGGATTACTCTTAAGAGAAATGCCCAAGTTAGTGTTGTGTCCTGGGCCCAGGATTGTTGGGCCCCCGCCAGGATTGTTGGCGCCTGTGCCCCGGTAACCAATCCCACATCGGTTGTGGAGGGAGATTGGTGGGTGCTTGAAATTCCCGTGCCTACCTTCCCCTCAGGAACGCGTTTTAAAGCCGTGAGGCCTGGGATAACAACTGGGCCAGAGCGGACAATATTGCTGGGCCGAGGGAGTTAGGATTTTTTAAGCCTTTTTGTGTATTCAAAGTTTTCATTTCAAACTCAACACTTGGCTTTGAAATTCAAATTTTCTTTTTTAAATATCCAACAATTGGTATCAAAGGAAGTATTTGAATAATTCCTTACCCGGTTTCAAATTAAAGATCCTATTTTTTGATGGCTTCTACCGCTTCAACCTCTTTTTCCCCCGAAGGACATTCTTTGGATCGTGCTCCATTCTTTGATGGAGCCGATTATACTTTTTGGAAAACCCGCATGTCAACATTTCTTAAAAGCATTGGCTATCCAATTTTTAAAATTGTTATGCATGGTTTTACGCTCTCTTCTCCCGATGAGTCTAAGTGGACCACCATAGATATTAAGAATTTCGAGCTTGATGGCAAAGCCATGAATGCTCTACATTGTGGGCTAGACCGAAATGTATTTAATTGTATTTCTTCTTGCACTACTTCTTATGATCTTTGGAAATTGTTAGAACTAACCCATGAAGGTACTAGCAAGGCTCCAAAGCAAGAACCCGCTCAAGAGCAAGAACTCGACGAAAAATCCGTGCCCGCTTGCCCACTCCACAAGAAAAGGGCCAAGAAAAAGGAGAAGAAGAAGGCTTCAAAGGCATCTTGGAGTGATAGCTCCACCTCTTCATTCTCCTCCTTCTCCTCGAGCGACCAAGGTAAAAAATGCCTAATGGCAAAACATGAGGTATCTTCCTCCTCTTCCTCCTCTTCCTCCTCTAGTTCTTCAAATTCTTTCAATCATTTGTCTTATGAAGAACTCCAACATGTTAGGGACCAACTTGAAAATGGTTTTCATGAACTTTCTTCAAAATTTGTCGCTTTGAAAAAGAATTTCAAAAAACTTTTCTCCGAAAAAGAACAACTTCTCAAAGAGAAGGAGGAACTCTCCCTTAAAATCCAAAATTTCCCCAATATTGATTCTTTGGAATCAACCATCAAGGATCTTAGAGAATCCTTAGCCAAGTTCACCCAAGGTGAACAAAATTTGTCCAAACTTTTAGGTTCTCAACGAGTATCTAGAACCACCAATGGACTTGGCTACACCAATATAGCTTCCTCCTCCCATGCACCCACTGTTTTTGTAAGGGGGAGCTCTAGTTTTAAATTTTGTAATTATTGTAAGAAACCCGGGCACCTTATTTATGAATGTAATTGTAAAAATGCCCGGTACGGCCAACCAAAGTCTATTTTCTTTTCGAACGAATTTTATAGGAGAAGACCCGCTATGAGACAAGTGTGGATTGAAAAATCCCTTCTTGCGAGTCTCTCCGGGCCAAAATTTATTTCCTCTCCCCGGTGATTTATTGTTTTTATTTAGGGGGAGTTAGGTTTGTTTAAGAATTTTTGTTTTATTCAAACTTTCAATTTCAACTTTTGGTTTCAAATTTCAAATTTTCAATTGGTTTTGATTCAAAACTTTCAATTCAAACTGTTATTCAATTTTTGTTTCAAATCATTCAATTTCCAAAATTTCAATTGATTTTCAAATCTCATCCCTTGTTTTTCAAAATTTCCCTCAATCAAGTTTTATGCCCCACTCTATTTTGATAATCACAAAGGGGGAGAAATTTCTTGATTGATTGGGGGAGAAACCTTTTTGATCATGCATTGCTTATTTTCAATTTATTCATTAAAAGCATGCCTTTAATTTTTGTTTTTACTTTAATTGTTTTGGTGATTGTGATCATCAAAATAGGGGGAGATTGTTGTACATCTCGAACCTCTCGTTGTTTGATTTTCATGATCACAATCACTTTCATTTTTATCTAACTTTGTGTTTTAAGTGTTTGTGTTGATAGGCATTTGATTGCCAAGAAGTTGACCAAGGAAGAGGCAGAAATGGACTGAAATTCAGTCCACCGGCCGACCGGTGGCTTCACCACCGGCCAGCCGGTGGCACCCAGACTCAAGGGGTAGCTACTGCCTCCCCACCGGTCGACCGGTGGCTCTGCCACCGGTCGACCTGTGGCATCCAGCCCAAATAGTGCAATCTACTGTCTTTCCACCGGCCAGCCGGTGGCTCCTCACCGGTCGACCGGTGGAGCCTGGATCAAGACTCTTCTTCTCTACCAAGGCACCGGCCAGCCGGTGGAGATGTACCGGTCGACCGGTGGCCCCTGGACCAGACTTCTCCTCCACTGCCAAGGCACCGGCCAGCCGGTGGAGCTGTACCGGCCAGCCGGTAGCACTGGTCAAACTAGCCGTTGGCTTTGACCAGTCAACTCCAAAAGCCTCCCAACGGCTCCGAGGCCTTTTCCAACGGCTCCAAAGCCCTCCAACGGATACTTGAAGGTTCCTAGCCTATAAATAAAGGCCTAGGAAGCCCCGGAACAACATACAAGCCACCGGACACATTGTTGATCATTTTGGCGAAGCTCCGGCGGATTGTTCCAAGAGAACCCCAAGTGCTCCATCCATTTCCACATCCAAGAGCACCACTCAAGAATCTTGGGAAAGCACGCTACATCAACTCCATCATCCAATTGGCGCCCAAGTCTTCCCAATCACGGTTTTTCTTGTTTTATATATTTTGAGCTTAAAATTGGGTTTGTGCCTACAAACCCCAACCCTTTTCTCAACCTCCCTTTCTTTGGGTTCTCACACCACCACTAAGGTGTGAAGAGGTTGTCAAGCCTTACCTTGTAAAAGGCTTGAGATCGGTGAGCTAGCCTTCACCCGTAAAAAGGCTAGTGGGTTATTGCTTAACCATCAAAAGCATTGGGTTCTTGCTTAACCACTAAAAGCAAGCTGTAATAGGTCCTAGTGCTACCTCAAAGCCTAGTGGGTTTCTTGCTAAAACCATTGAAAAGCAAGCGGTAGGAATCTCTCAACGGTTGAGTTGGGAGCGGAGACGTAGGCCGGGTTTTGGCCGAACTCCGTTATCAAATTTCTTGTGTCTTGCCTTCTTTATTTCCGCTGCATCTTTACTTTGATTTTTAATTTGTGAATCTTTTTTTAAAAGGCAATTCACCCCCCCTCTTGCCATCATTCCCTCCTTGGGGCTTTTTCTCCGACCCAACAGTTAGGAGGGGGCTTATGATTGGGTTTTATTCCTGAGAAGGAAGCCCAAATCAAAAAGGAATTTTGACCGGTTAAGAGAAATTAAGGTTGGGGATTACTCCTGAAAAGGATGCCCACGTTAAGGGATTTGAAAACTGGGGCTTACTCCTGAAAAGGAAGCCTAGGTTAAGATACTTGGAGAATGGGGCTTACTCCTGAAAAGGAAGATCAGGATAATAGAATTATGACTGGGGCTTACTCTTGAAAAGGAGTCCCAAATTAAGAGAACTTGGACTGTGGCTTACTCCTGAAAAGGAGGCCCAGGTTAAGGGAAATTATGACTGGGGCTTACTCCTAAAAAGGAGGCCCAAATCAATGAGAACATGGACTAGGGCTTACTCCTGAAAAGGAGTCCCAGGTTAATGGAAATTTTGACTGGGGCTTACTCCTGAAAAAGAGGCCCAAATTAAGAGAACTTGGACTGGGGCTTACTGCTGAAAAGGAGGCCCAGGTTAATGGAAATTATGACTGGGGATTACTCCTGAAAAGGAGGCCCAATTCAATGATTCTCTCATCTTATAGGATGAGGTTGAATGAATGAACTCTCTAACTTTAGTGATATAAAGATGTGTAAATCACTAGGTTTTGAGAAATATTCCATAGAACTCCTTTTGGATAAATAATTCAATCAAGAAAACATGCCATAAATGGCTTTGAAGAGTGTCTTGAAGACAGGATCTTAAATAGGAGAGGTGGAATGGAATAAGAAAGGTGAAATGGGCCAGAAGGGCACCCAAAAGTATAAGGGTGTGCATGTCCTGGTGGGAACGCAGGTACTGTGTGGGCACACAAGTCCTGGTCGTGCAACTATACCTACGCGGCACATTGGTACTTGCGTGACTGTTAACCAGTAGATTAATACTTGGGTGATTCTTGACCAAATCCTTTAGAATCATCCTGAGGTACTTCCAAAAGAGTGGTGCGCAAATTTTAATGAGTAGGTAAGGAGGCGCGCAAGTGTGTCCATTTCCCTTAAGGGTAAAACACTTAGGCGTGCAAGTGTTAGTGAATTATAACACTTAGACCTTATTTATCTTGTTTAGACCTTCCATTCTAGGTAAATAATTACCTTAGAAGCGTCTGGAAGGCTTGAAGAAGAGACTTGGGCGTTCAGAGCTCTGTATCTGAATTCTAGAAAAATTCCTCCAGAAATGTGGGGCCCACCAGGGGTATTTATAGGCTGGAGAAGACCCCAGACAGTTTTCAAAGAGGGCGCACAGGTGCCTTGTGCGACCAACTTTGGCGCGCATGTGTACTTGCGTGACCATGGTAGAACTTACGCGACCCTTGCACAATGTTCTTATTATTCCTTCCTTTGTCAATTTTTGATATTTGTCTGAAGGTTGAATCACTTTGAGCTAAGATATTCCCATTTTCTAATCTTTAGACTCTATGACAAAATGATCATCAACAATAATACCTTTTAGAAAAATAGAACTACATACTCTTCTACACCGAGTTTATTCCTTTTCTTATGCTATTTTTATTAATTCTAATTTGTGTGTGATATATGTTGTTTATCATTTAGCACCGTCTCATGTTCTAAATTGGAGAGTGTAAGAGACTCTCTATATTATTTATTTATCAATTATTTCACAAATAACATTGTAATAATATATATATCTCATACTACCTTTGTGTACTTGTTATCATTCATTTCTTCTATATAGAACTATGGAAGAGGCTTTGTTTATCATGGACTGTCTAACTACAGTTTTTTATAAAACCTGATCCATCATGTGGATCAATTTATTTATAACAATATGCTTAGTATTGGGTGATTCCTATGTGGGGAATACTAGGCCTCATCTTGAGATGAAACCTATTTTTTATTCCACTATGTTTTTTATCTGTTTTGTTTTTCACCATTTTAAAAAAATTAAGTATTTATTTTCTAAACTATTTAACAAAAAATATTTTGATATTCAACTTTATTTCTTGTTTTATATATCATGCATGATTATAATAAATATATTTAAAAACATAATATAGTGTTCAAACCTATATTAACTAATTTGTGATCAAACTTCTAATATTTTTTTTGAAAATATCAAATTATATAACTCTACTGTTTTAGTGAATTGGGCATATTTTATAAATTGGGGTATTTAATCATAAATTTTTTTTAAACAAAAAATTTAATTGTAAACTCAATCCCCTTCAAATTTAGTTTCACACTCCAACCAATAGTGATTCATCACCATTTTACATTTATGATACTAGTTACATTAATTTCATTCATTATAATAGGGAGGGGAAATGACCTCAATACAAGGAAGAAATATTGGTGGTATAGTGAAATTTCTTGGAGGTCACCCTAGTTAAACCCAATAATGATTTGAAAGATATGTTCATGTTCCTGGTCAATATAATTTAAGTGATGAACTAATATCGATGAATTCACCTTGCTCTACTAACTATAGGGGATAAACCCTTGAATAACCTCTTCTCTAATAATGGACAAGCAGATGTGGTACATGAATTTTCCCCATCTATAAATGCAAAGAGGGTTTTATCTATTCACATTGACCTGTAAAAACATACATATACCAAAATATTTGTTTTAATAACGCATGATCATCTTATCTAAAACATTGTGATGTAATAAAAGAGCATTGAATGTAATATTAACAAGTATTGGGGACTTTCACATCCAACAATATGATTTTTGTATATTTAGAAGGTCCTGTTATCATCCTTTATGGCCATGAACCTATGGGTAAAGATGGTATCCTTGTACAACCATATTTGGCATACGATTTTGAACAACCCTCCATCACTCACAATCTTACAAAGGAGTAACTATATAATCCCTACACTATTTTGTAGGGGATATCTATTCCACTAATAATGAGATAAGTCATGTGAACCTAGGAACAAAGGAGGACCCCTAAAACACACTAATTAGTGCAGTAATACCCTATCATGAGAGGTATAAATACATTAAATTCTTTAAAATAATTGTGAAATATTTAAATGTAATTACATGGATATTTCAACATTATTTCCCCATGAGGTTTTTCATCTTATGGGCCTACTAGTCAACCACCATGGTTACAAATATGTTTTAAAAAGGATGAACCCAACTCATAGTGTCATGGTGGAATATAGGGTAGAAAAGGTGATCAAATATCACTTCATTTTAGAAGTTTTATATCCTAATTAGTTGTTCAATATTTTCTAAGTTAATAAAAAAATGGAAAAATCAAAAATTTTGTTGTCTTGATAGCCTTAACTTTCATTTCACAAAATCAAACATTCACATCATATTCATAAAGTTTCTAATTGATCCAATGGATGGATTACAAGACCTCTACATTGTAGATGGGTATTTTTGATACAACCAAATCTAGATGGACCCTTTGGATGAGGAATTTATATCATTAATATCACTGAAATAATTATACTAGTAACAAGTGATTACCTTTATTATAAAAATGTTAGTGGTAACTATCATTAGGTTATGAAACTCATATTTTATCCCTACCTCAGAATGATCATGGAGTACTCTTTATAAAACCTATTAATCCAATTACTCCAACATCTTAATCACTTTTCAAATTATATTGAAGTGTTTTCCAAGTTATGGATTCAAAAAATAAAAATGAGTTTGTTTAAATGATCATTTAGAGTTACCATAATAAAATTTATTGAGTTCAAATTATGATATAAATGTACTGAGGTAGGCCCTATGAAAACTAAGGAAATCAATAAAATACCCCATTTGAAGAACCTGTGAGAATTGAGAGGATTCTGGGTATATTTTTCCTATATTGGTAAATTCATCATGAATATCATAGGTAAATCTATAAATTTACAAAATATTATTATAAATTTAATGTCCTATAATTGGGACAAATACTAGAAAATTATATTTGTTATGATACTAAGTATAATCCCTCATATCCTTCAGACTTGACGACACTCGTGGAAGTAAAACCACCCATTCTCTATGTAGACTCCTTGTAGAAATTTTTTGGTGCTATCTTAACCCAAAATAATTATAAAGGTAATTATAATATCTTATAATACTATAATTTAATAATGTTAAGAGATGAGTTTAGTTATACCCTCTTAAGAATAAATTCCTTTCTTTGATCTTTGTAATTCAAATTTGTTAAATTATTTGTATCATCATTAGGTACAATTTTTATTTTGAATCAATAAACTAATGTAAATATCGAATCACCCCATTTTGACAGAGTGATTGGGAAAATGGGATGTAATTTTTAGTAGTTTGATATTCAGTTTCTCCCTCAAAAGGAAAATAAGGGCTATGTGTAGGAAGAATTCACAAAATCTACCTTGACACCAAATGATCTACCTAAATACATAGAGTTTCATAATTAAGATTACATATCCATATATTAAATACCCTATTCATGTAAAATATTCTTCAATGATATATTTTTTTCCCAACTGATGAGAAGATGGATCAACAGGGTTACCCTTTGGCTCATCTTCCTTTCTCTCGCAAAGGAACTCATGTAATATTCATTACTCCTAGATTGTTTCACCAATAATGAAGTGTAAGACTAATACCCCACTATAAGTCTTTATAAATCAATTCAAATCCTAATTTCCCAGTTGAATTGGAATAAGGATAAGTGTTTGTGACCTGTAAAATAAATTTATATTGTTCTATAAGTATAGAAGAGTTGATACCTTTACATTATTAAACTCACGAATTGATGGTGTATTTATATACTAAGAAATTATTTCCTAGATCCATTGATATAATAATAACCAAGAGGATGAATTGGTAAACCTATATATCACTTTATATTACCCATAACAAGATTAAATGATCATCTATGTGGAAAATCAGAGAGTGGTATCCCCATTTTACTTAATAATCTAAAAGAAACTGATGATACTAATGTAACCTTAACTCAGGAAGAATCCCCATCTAAAAAATTTAAAAAATGGATAAAATAATGTTCTTAATAATTTATTACCTCTAAAATTGGACTTTATATCAAAACCGTTATGAAGGACAGAAATTCCATAAATAGGAAGAAAATTTCATCATCGATAATGGTCCAGCCACTAATAATGTAATTTATAATATTTGATTTGATAAGATCCATATCAGAAGCATCAAAGATTAATTATATGTCAAAAAATGTCTCTCACATCATACAAGAACAAATATCTCACATAAAATGTGAAGTCTTGGGAACTTTTGGCTCACTATAGTTCATGGTTTCATGGAGTTTGTAAAACAAATTTCCCATAATCTAAGCCTATGCCAACTTTATTCACATACCCTCAGTTTTGTTCCATGATAAAAAGTATTCCTATCCATTTTCTATTTAGATAATAAAAATTATTGAACCATACCATCCAAAAAACATTCAAAAAATTAAATTTATCATTACTTCTACTAATTTATTCATAAAATGGGTTAAAGAAATACCATTAAAGGAGTTCAAAATAAAATACATGATTTTTTTTAAATAAAACATAATAAATATATTTATAGTTGATAATTCCATACTCATGGATGAATACATATAATTTTGTGTGTATGATTTAAAAAAAATTGTATTCTAAATACAATATACAGTTCAATCAGTGTTCCCTCTACCATGTGGATTCCAATGTATAGATTTTGAGATTCAATAAATCCCTATTAAATATTTTACAAAATATAGTTTAAAATGATAATAATATTTAGTTATATAAGATTATTTTTTACATTATAGGTTTATCACAACATTTCATTCACCCTTTCACAAGAGACTTCATATTCCATGTTGAATAGTACTAAGGCAGTACTGCCCAATATAGTCTAGTTTACATTAATCTAAACCATTTTTTATGACCATATGATTGAAGTTGATTGGTACCAAGTTTTTTTGGATTTGTTTTAAACCATTGATTAAAATATTTTTTGATCATTGGATAACCATGAGATTCACTAAAATAATGTGACCATTTTTTCAGGTTTTATGGCGTGGTATGGTTTTCGCTCGTCATGTTTCCATTGTCACTTTTTCCTGAAACTCCCAAAAGTTCCCCCATTTATAGATGGGTACAGACCTGCTTTCCAAAGGCCGGTGGTCACCTAGGTTTTCAAGCCCAGTGACTCTTGGGGACTCACATTGGTTGAGAGGATGGGAGGTAGGGCTCATCACACCCTTTTGGGGGGAATTGTTGCCTACTCCGGGACTCTCTTATAAAATTAATTCATATTCATGAAATATTTACTAAACCCCAGTACAGGGCTGGTTACCCCTATGTCAAGGAATTTATTACTAACATGTATCGATAGGGATTATCATTTGGATGTCATGGGTTCTCTATCACTCTCTTATTGAATTACGATGCTTTGGACTATATACATGATCGAGCACTCTAGATTTTATTATTGTATAGGGGGGTGGTTGGGGTCTTGGAGATGGTATTGAACCCGTATGAGGCATCCTATGTATCTTTTGAGAACATGAATCAAAACCCGCGTAGTTCATTTGACATAATTTAAGGTCATATGACTGGAACCATCCATGTTGTTTAACATCATATGGTAAAGACATAAATACCATGCTCGGAACTCAATGAGGTATCCTATGTATCCTATTTAATACATTAATCAGAGTCCATGTGGTTCTTATAGTGGGATTTTTTTTCATGAGGGGTATGAAAATAGAGACCCTGGGTGGGACTTATGCATATAAGACTACCCTGGACTATTTCATTGGGGATATGGACCTTTGAGAAGAGGTGGGATTTTATCAGGCTTATATCCCATAGGTGAAGATCCCATGTTGGGGGGATTCTCATAATTCCATTAGTAAAATCACTACTAACCTCTAAGCCCACATGAACCATGTTTGATGTGATAAACAAGTGATATCGGTAGATTGGACACATTTCATGAGAGTATATGTGCATAGGGCTTACACATTAAAGTTTCTCTTTGAGAGGAATGATTACCAATCTCATGGAATATATGGTATGGAGATCATGACTTAAGGAGGCTTCCTACGTATCCTGAATATGTCAGGAATCAGATTTCGCATAGTTCATATCTTCCTTAACCTACTAAAACGATAAGGTAGGTTATCCTGTTTGGAGACATTATGGATATCTCCTGGATACTTGGGGATTATACCAAAATGGATTCCCTATCAGTGGGGATATATTGTATTATGTTGATGTATGGGGCTTAAACTTTGAGTTTGTCTGTGATTGGTGAACTCATATGATTTCACTAGTTAGGGATTACACTCTAAGGCTTCCCAGTCGGTATCATGTCATTGGTCGGGGCTTACACTTTGAGGCTAGCCGGTTGGTATCATTTCACTAGTTGTGGATTACACACTGAGCTTTCTCAGTCGGAGCTTACACTCTGAGGATACATGTGATTGGTTCACTCATTCTCTATCCTATGGAATATTTGAGAGATCTCTATCCGAGAGCATGACATTAATGGGGTTTCATGAATGCATGATATCAACTCATCAAGGACACTTCCTTCGTAGAAGGTGAATGTGGATAAAGGTTATTAGCCAAGGTCCACATGGAATGAGTCCTAGTAGGCATGGAATACAAATTTTTCATGTCATAAGGGATTTTCATGAAATGTCTCATCCATATACTAGGAGGGTCTTGGTTGTTCTCTCGATATGTTGAGGAATCAATCTGGCATAGTAGACACATCTGAGGGTCACTGCCTAGTCCATTTTTATGCTCTGGATGTCTTTTCATGGGTGAAGCAAACATGTATGAGATTCTTTTCATGAAAAAGTGGATAGGTCTGAGGTCTCATGCATGATCAACTGAATTGTCTTAGGTGTCTTCACTGGAGTGAAGCAGTCATGTCAATGGTGCTTCGCATGACTAGGTAGACATGTCAAGGGTGTTTCACATGTTCAGGTGGACATATCAGAGATCTTCACATGTCTAAGTGGATATTTCAAAGGTTCTTTTCCTATTAAAGTAGACATGTCCCAGGTGATTTGTGTAGACATGACCAAGGTGCTTCACATGTTCAAGTAGACATGTCCCAGGTGTCATGCGTGACCAACTGGCTTGTCCCGAATGCCTTCACCTAATCAAGGTGAACATGTTTGAGGTATCGCACATGACCAGTCAGAATGACTTGTTAAGATGTCTTGTAGAGCTACATTGGAGGCATCTCGCATGTCTTTCAGTGACCAGGAACACCAGTCAACTCCCTCCATTTGATATCATTATCTTTATTTTACGAAGGCTTGGGATCATGCGACTTCGTATGAGTGTTGCATATGATTTTTACTCAATTTTTCAAAGTTGCTTTTCATGACCAATATGGGTCACAAGGAGAGTGCACAATCACATCACAGACATTTCTGTCTTCTTGTTATTAGGGTGTTGTATACTTTTTGGGCATACCTGGAGGATTCTATGTCATGAGAGACATGTATGGGATCCTATCCTCGGGCCATTGCGTGTAAATATTATAAGAACCCAATTTTTCACTCAGGTATAAATCCTTTAATTTTTTGTCTAAATCTTTACTTTGGGCCTTTATTAGATTCCTAATGAGTTAGTAATGTTATTAGGGGTGTTCGGGGAAAGTTCGAAGCCCAGAAACCATCTTTTTGGGAAAAAAAATATTGGCACATAGTGTATAGTAAACTACACAGAAATTCCGCACTATTTGGAAAACCATGTGGATTGTGTTTTTTTATAGATCCTCCTCACACAGTTGGCTCATGGTTGTGTGGCCTAACCATACAAGTTCCCCTTTTTTCAGGTTCATGTACATGGTTTGTGCATGGTTTGTCAAATTGTGCAGAAAAACCATGCACAAGGATATTTTAAGGCTAAATGGTTCTTTTTTCATTAATTATCAAATTAAGCTCCCTCCTCCTGTCCTAATCTAAGATTATTCGGGATTAACCTATTTTTATCCCATTTTAGATCGTTTTAAATATCTAAAATTGGGATCAAGAGATATCCTTCATCCAACAACCAATAGGTCTTCCTTTCATCACGTTGGATGCGTAATGGTAAGTACACAAGTCCTATTGAGCCGTTCTCCTTCTCTTTTGGTCTTGGCTGAGATATTGGGGTATGATAATTTTTCTCTTTTTTTATATCTACTCTGATCTGATCCAAACCAAAGGAAAATACTGGAAGAGGATAGTTATACAACCCTAAGGTGGGTGGTCTATAATTTATCCCTAAATTTTGTTGACTTTGGAATTATCATGTGGGGCCCACTGATTTCATCATGTGTTGTTTATTAAATTCATATGCCATGATTATACTTTTTAGAACCATATAGTTATTATCCTTCAAAATATGTGGTTATTTATTAGTGGTTACACCCACAACTCAATCCTCCCCTTGTTGAAGGTTATTCCATATTTGGTTTTTTTTAGTGTTTTGACATGTTTGATCCACCGTTCAAGTGTGCCTTCGCTTAACCTCTCTAAGATTAAGCTTTATATATTAAATGAAATGTTTATGTTGTGAATTGAATAATGTAAAGTACCATTTATGCTTACCACTTGACTCACCTTAGGTAAGTTCTTTAGTTTATAATTACATGTGAAATGGAAATTGAAAAGTATATTGAGTATATGACTTGACCGTATTGAATTAGAATAAATAGTAGTTTGAATATCCATAGAAAACCTTAACACCTTAATGGAAGGTAGTGGAATGAACCTTGAATATGTAATATTCCTTAAATTTATTAAATGGTTACATGCCACTTGGCCTTGTCACATTAATGAAAGGAAAGGCTTTATCCAAATGACTTGATTAAACAGTTTCATGGTAATTGACTTTATCACACTAATAAAAGGAAAGGATGGAACCAATTGAATTGTGATATGAATTCAGTGTCAAATAGGAATGGTCTGACTAAATCTCACCTTGTATTTTGATCAGATAATTCCATGAAAAATTGGGAACCCCATACCAATTCAAGGATACGACTTTCTTAGGTTGAGACCCACCTAGAACCTGGCCCTTATCTTAGCTTTGGATGCCTAGTATACCACTGTAGGATACCTCATGTATTACTACAGGATTCCTTGGATATACTTCTTGGATCTAGGATTCCTTGGATACACTCCTTGGATCCAGCATTGACAAGTAGGTCCATGGTTAAAGCCCATCGAGCCCAGTCTTTTCTTAGCCCTGTTTTACCTTAGATGCACTCCTTGGACTTGGTAGGCCACTCATTATGAAATTACTTGGACTATGATCCTAGTATTACAATATTTTCCCTTAGTTAGTGTAACAACCCAAGCTTCCACGGTACGCTTCTCTTTGAATATTACAGTAGCGTGTGTTATACGCAACTTCGAGGTTCTAACACACACCACAACCAATCAAACTAGCCGTTATGAATAGTAATACATAATTTTTGTAATTTTATAAATTTTAATTGGACTTCATTTTTGGATTCGTAATATCGAGATTATCTTAGGGTGAATTTTTGGTAATTTTCTGATAACTTTCATATTTTGATGAATAGTGAAAATTACTAAATTTTAATTAAAAACAACTTTTTTAATCGAAATAATTAATAGTGATAAATTATGAATTTGAGTGATATTAAAGTAAAATTAGATTATATTTTTACCTTTTAATACAATGTTTGTCATTGTACATAATTTCACATTTAAACTGGACATAAGAAAGTGTCAATCTTTTGATAGTTATTATTTGTTAAAAACACGCTTTTTGTTTTGACAACGAGAAATAATTTTAAATTAATTTCTACCACTTCTATGTTTTGAATTTAGAAAAATGGATTCAATATTTAGAATCAGGAGGTCCAAATTGTGTAAATAGGTAACTTTTATTTTTAGACATTTTGAATAATTACTTCGGTAAATATTTTATTTACCATGGTTAAAGGGTAAATCCGGTAAATAAGGATGAACAATAATATTATAATAATATTAAATTAACCTAAAACAAGTCCTAACCCTATTTTTTGATACATTTCCTACCATGGGCATATTTGGGTAGATTTTGGGACCCCATGGAGCCACTTGTAAGTGATAATGACACTTTATATTAATTAAGTTAAAGTAAATACAAAAATGACATAAGCATATATCTTTTAGGAAAACAATTTTTACATAGGGTTATATATGTTATTGTTTAGACTATAAATATTAATTATAAATCTAAAAATATTTCCTAAATAATGGGATTTTATTTATAATTTTTATAAATTGAATAATTAAATTTATTTATGACACAATAATAATACATTATTTTCCTTATTAATGAAAGAATGAAATAATTGGTATTATAAATGTTAAAATATATATAATTTGAAAGTTTTGATAACATCCAATAATATTATTGGTTAATATGACATGTTATGATTATTTAAATGAATTTTTTTCGAATTAATAAATTTTATTAGACTTTAACAAAAATCAATTATTAAATAGTGTCAAAATTTACATAAAGGAGTTTTTAGAACAAATATTATATTATTAATTGATATTCTATTCCTAAAAATATGAGGTTCCGCAAAAGGACTTATATAATGATAGGTGTGTCATTAATGGACCACTTGGGGGTCTTATGAATTATATAGTAAGTTTATTAACAATATAATATAAAAATACAAAGAGACATGGTAAATGTCAAACTATTTAACTAAGAGTTAAATCAAAAAAATAAAGTTAATATAGAGACCCAAACCTATCTAAAAAATATTTGTTGAGTGGTTTTAGACCTATAATAACCTTAAAATTTAAATAATACACTTTTTTCTATTCTAAACAGAATATGAATTTATTATAAAATAATATTTCTATCTTTTCCAAAGGTTCCCCTCACCCCTCTTATAAAAGGGAACTCCCCCTTATCTCTAATTCACACCTTAAAAGCATTTTGGCTCGGCCAACCCCTGACCAAATATTCTCTCAACTTTCATTAATTCAACCTAGAGTCCTTATTTTGTTCATAAATCCAACCTAAGTAGCCCTTTTGATGAAATCAAAAGGAAGAACCCGAAGAAGAGGTAATGTTTTCACCACCCTCTTTCAAGTTCTTTTCATCTTCCACTTCTCATTTATTTGTTATTTCCATTCTAAAATAATAAATCCAGTATCTTATATATACTATTATGTTATTATAAATATGGTACAACCATATTTATTATTCTATCCAACCTTTTAATGACATGTCACCATAGGTGCGTA